>JAJOZX010000873.1:0-600000 GCA_023014485.1 Bathynomus jamesi | reverse complement strand
GGAGTCGGAAGCAATTTTGGTGGTACTGGAGTCGGAGTCAGTAAAAATGTACCAACTCCGACCTCAATATAAATTTTAATAAAATATGTTTTTGTGTGATATCACTGGCAGCTATGGTGGTTAAACCACTTAAATAATAAACACAATGTTTTCCATTTCAGACACTAATGCCATTAATTCATTTTTTCTTTTCAGATAATATTTTTTATTTTTAATGCTTATTTAATTTCAAGTTCTTTCTAAATTTCATAAGTTTTTAACTTTCAAGTCTAAAACCCCTTTCACAATGGCAAAGACACTTCCAACAAAGTCTGCAGTTTTTTAATATTTTACAATAACCACAGATGGGAAACATTTCGTGTGTCAGTGTATGATAGAAGATGATGATGATGAAAAATTATGTGAAGCAAAAATCAGTGGTTTTACTGGCTCTGATAAAAATGCACCAACCAGAGCATCAAATTTGAAAAGACATTTGCAGTGTTTCCATCCCAAAATTTTAGAAGTTGTCATTGAGAAAGATAGTAATAAAAACCTTCCAACTACTTCAAAGTTAACAAAAGATCAGAAATCTACTGAATGACAAGCACCACTTACAAGATTCTTTACTACAGACAAAGTTACCGTAACAATGACCACAGATGATGATGCTTCACGTGGTGGTGATGAAATGCCTCTTGTGTAATTATCATCATAGCAGATTTAGAATTAATATACCTTCGGAGTCGGAGTCGGAGTCGGTTTTTTATGTGCCAACTCCACAGCCCTGTTTATAAGTACATTGAATAAAGTATATGATGTATTTGTTGTTTAGCATTCCTAAGTGTGATCTATACATCCATAAATTTTCTTATAGCAATATCAAAAACTTAAAAATATCAAAACCAGTGTATCTATATAACTATACGTGCTAGAAAAAAGATAAAACCAGATTCGGAATCAGCGCAAAAATGCATTAAGAAAAGTGTGATCATGTTTGTGATGAGAAAAAAAAGTTTCATTTTGTTGGCCAGTGTAATTTTGTGTTCTCTAGGCAATCAGCTGGAACCAGTGGGTTTAATGAAAGTTGCATTTTAATTTACTTTCCATAGGAAATATTACAATACACCAGACCTTATCTTTTGTTGTAACATCTGCCTAGCTTGTAGAGCAGTTGAACATTGTGGTCTACTATTTGTGGTAAAGGTTATTGTAGTAGTAGGACTAGTTACATCCTTTATTGAACAGGTTAGGTTTGGTATAATTTGGGTCAAATTTTGATTATCATCAGAGTCTATTATAGATTCATCTTCATGATCATTTTTGTTAACAGTAGTTGGTCCTACTTCTAGGGGGTATAAGAGTGATACATCTCTTATAGTTTCACCTGAAGCGGTTTTAAGTTTTACAACCCTGGTTAATCCATCTTCCCTAGTTTTTAGTTCCAAAACTCTACCTAATGGCCAACACTGTCTTGGTGTATTTTGTCTAATTAGAACTACATCTCCTACCCTGATTTCATTAACCCAGTCTTTGTTTTGTATATATTTATGCCTTTCTCTCAACCCAACAAGGTATTCATCACTCCATTGCTTTTTAAATTTTGTTTTTATATTTGTGATAATCTATTTTGCAAATCATGATTATCATCACTCCAAGATGGAACATCCAAGGAGATATTGTAATCAGGTAGAGGGTTAATGACTTCTCCTTTAATCAAATGATTTGGGGTGAGAGGCTCTACATCATTAATATTATCCCCTACATAAGTAAAAGGTCTGTTATTGACAACATTCTCAATTTCACTAATGAGAGTGAGAAGTTCAAAGAATTTAATTTGTTTTTTACCTATTGATTTCTTTAGGCAATTCTTTATTGTTTGGATATTCCTTTCCCAGATTGCTCCATACCATGGTGATGCAACAGGGATGTATTTCCATTTTTTGTTATTTTATAGATATGTTATGGTATGTGAATTTTGTAATATGTCATTTATTTGGTTTTCACCAGCCTTGAAATATGTTGCATTATCTCTCCAAACAATTTTGGGTACAGAATGCTTAGCACAAAATCTTCTAAAGCTATAGACAAATTATTCTGCGGAGAGATCACTCGCTATATCTAAGCTGACTGCTCTGGATGATGAACATGTGTAAAGTATGATGTACATTTTTTGTTCTGTTGTTCCCAGACCAACAGTCAAACTTCCTGTATAGTCTATGCCCACGCTTCTCAAACTAGGGGGCGCGTAAATATTATTGGGGGTCGCAGAAACATTTGAAAATATTATTTTTTTCATAAATATACAGTGTTAGTACCAATTGCTTTTATGACATTGAGTGAAGGGTCGCGAAAAAATTTGTCTGATCCAAAGGGGTTGCAAGTGAAAAAAGTTTGAGAAGCCCTGGTCTATGCCAACTGTTTCAAAAGACCTATTAAAAGTGACTCTCTCTGTTGGCAAATCAGGAGGATTGGTCTTCCTGAAAGATCTGGAATGAATCCTTTTGCAGGTGACAGTTATTCAAAACTGTCTTTACAGTCATTCTGCCTTTGGGTATCCAATACAACTTTCTAATAGCATTTAATGTTTGTGGAACACCCATGTGATAAAGTTCACTGTGTTTCTCTCTAATAATTAGGGTTGTAATGTGATGGAACCTAGGAAAAAGAAGGGGTTGTTCACTGTTATATGTAATTTGTTTAATCTACCCTTACATCTTAATAAGCCATCTTTGTCAATGTAGAGACTCAAGTTTATTACCACAGAGGGTACTTTTTGTTCATTTGTTTACCAATTGTTAGAAAATCTATTTCATTTTTGTATTCTGTTTGTTGTATGTGGTTAATCCAATATTTGGTAGCTAGACTTGTATACATTTCATTATTTCTTTGTTTATTTATTTTCTTTAAACAGATGTGAATGAATCTGAGACAGTAAGATGTTACCCTTACAAGTTTGCCAAAGTCAGAATAATTGTTGTAATCTAATAGTGGCTCAACTTTATTTGTGGTTATCATGTTAAGCTTTAAATTGATTTGTTCTGCTGGCCGCATTGTTTCATCCTGAATCAATTCAGGTCCATGAAACCAATTTTTGTTCGATTTTAGTAATTTACAGGATAATCCTCTTGTAAGAAAGTCTGCAGGATTTTGTTTTGTTGGAATGTATCTTAAGGTTATGTCCAAATTTTGTCTAGCTTCTTTAATGTCTCTTAATCTGT
This sequence comes from Bathynomus jamesi, assembly GCA_023014485.1. NCBI lineage: Eukaryota > Metazoa > Arthropoda > Malacostraca > Isopoda > Cirolanidae > Bathynomus > Bathynomus jamesi. Next base: position 596,800 of record JAJOZX010000873.1, on the reverse strand, counting down.
TATGGACAAAGATGTTTTTTGAGTTTAACTCATCAGAGTTGATCCATGCCAAGCAGATTTGACTGTCAAGCCAAATATATGTAGTTGTGATGTTTACATCATGGTAGAGTTCATGGAGAAATCCTGTTATTTTTACAGCTAGATAACCTGCAAGTAGTTCAAGCTGAGGAATAGTTTTCTTTTGTTTTAAGGATGTTACTTTCCCCTTGGCATAGATCAAATGACTGCCATCCTCACCTACAAGGTAAGCGCAACAGCCATACACCTTTTCACTGGCATCACCAAATACATGCAAGGTTTGAGGTGTATCTCTGTGTCCACAAACTCTGCAAATATTTATGTTTTGTAGTTTATTGAGATCTTTAGCTAACCTTTTCCAGCTATCTTGTTTATTGGTTATAGGATCATCCCAGTCTACTTTCTGTTTCCAAAATTCTTGTAAAAGAACTCTGCATCTGATAGTAGAAGGAGTAAACCCATAGGATCAAATATTTTTGAACTTTCAGGTAAGATCTTTCTTTTTGTGTTAGCTGTTGTATCTAAGGTGTAGGCCTTTTGTGCAGAGTGAGTCATGAACTTTAGAATCTGAGTTCAAATCCCAGATCATACCAAATGTTTTCACCCTGTTGGTTGGTTCTGTCAATCCTTTGTCTTCTGATTTTATTTTTTGATTTCATCTCTCATTATTTGTGATCCACTCTCTTAATTCAAAATTACCTTCTTTCATTATTTTATCTGCTTTTATGTACACTTCATTTAATTCTAACTCTGTTTTGGTTGATCCTATAAAGTTATCTACATAGAAGTGATCTTTCAAGAACTGAACAGTTAAATCATTTTCATCATACAAATTTAAGTGATGTTTGATGGTTAAAGCCAGTAAACTAGGACTTGCATTTGCCCCAAACAAAACCACATTAAATTTAAATGTTTTAAACCTTTTATTTAAGTCATATGGGATCATTAAACCACAAGAATCTTAGTTGATCTTTGTCAGTCATTTTTCAGATGAATTCTCAAAAAAGCTTTACTTATATCACTTTGAACTGCATAGTCATCTGATCTAAATCTTAGAAGGATTTTTACAAGGTCTGAAATAAGATTAGGCCCCTCTATGAGACAGTCATTTAAGCTATGCTTATTGCCATCTTTAAGACTACAGTTATACACAACTCTAAGTTTTGTTGTGGGTGCATCCTTTCTATAGACTCTTGTGTGAGTAAGATAATAGCAGTTGTCTTTTTTAAAGGGGTGATCTTTAACTTCCTCAATGAAACCTTTTTCCAACTTGTCCTTGAAAACATCATCATACATTTTAATTCTATTGTTATTTTTTAATCTTTTCATCAAATTATAGAGATGACCTTTAGCTACCTTTAGATTATCATTTAATTTTGGACTATTGATCTTCCAAGGTAGTTCAATTGAATAATGGCCATTTTCATACATGATGGTATTTTCAAAATTTTCAACCAACTGATTGATTTTTGTCTGTATGATCACCATCTTGCACCCCCACTGACTCTAATAGCCAGAGCTGTTGTACACCTTTATCTAATTCTTCAGTTGTTAATGATTTATTCAATATTTCAGTATTTATGTCATTATTTGAGTTGTGTAAGACCTTGTCATAATAGGGCAAGTTTGTTAGTCATATATTTTTATTTTTCATTGTTATTTTATATTTATCTATGTGTCCCAGTGGAGCTATACCCCAGTGAGTATCTAGAGCTATCCCATCTCCTATTCTGACTATTTTTTTTTTTTTTTTTTTTTTTTAGTTCAGGAAGAACCGATTCGCCTCTATTTAAAGGGCATATCTCAGCGGAAAAACAAAGAAAAAGTGAGAGGAAAGACAGAGGAAAAAGAAAGGGTGGAGGGGACAGTCGAAGTGGAAAAAGACCAAGGATGACAAGGACTGCAGGGTCGAGCCCCATCATCCTTGGGTGCTAGGGCCGGGAGGGCGCACGTGAAACCTCCAGGAACAAGCACGTACAAACGAGCACAAAGAGCACTCAAGAGCACGAGCTTAGAACCCCCTTGCGGGGCTATTCTGACTATGCCTTTCTGAATTAAGTGAATATAATCAGCTCCAATTAACATTTTAACATTATCTATTGTATCATTTAAATTTCTATCTGCAATTTTATATTGCTTTTTAAGTTGTTGTATTACTCATTTTAAATCTGGTATTTTAAATTTTTGTTGACCAACTTGTTTAATGACTACTGCTTCTATGTTTGTTGTTTTATTCTCTGTGGGTATATCCAGATCTAAATTGACTGTACTATATTTTTCTTTCTGTTCATTTTCTTTGACAAATGATGTTATACACAATTCTTGTTCATTTTTATGAGTTTGTAGGCCTAATTGATTAACTAATGATTGATCTACAAATGTTTGTTGGGAACAAGAATCTATTAGACATCTTATAGTAGTTGTCCCTAGTGATGTTAAAAAATGGTTTTTTTTATGTCCATGTTGTTTTTTTTGTCATTTTTTTTTTGTTTTTCTTGTTTTTTTTTGTTTTTTTAAATAATTAATATAGATATTGCCAATTTAATTATAAGGTATACTTTTGCAATGATATATATTATAAAAATAAATAAATAAATAATAAAATAGGCCATATGGTACCAGTATATAATGTCCTTTTCAGCCTATTTACAGAAAAAAACTGGCCTCTTTCTTGCACTGAAAGTCTTGTATCTTGAGATCCGTTAAACTTGTGAGAACACTGGCTGGGAGCTGACTGACCATTGTCCAACCTTTCCAGGACTCTCCCATCCATGCCTCGGATTTTGAATCTCCCACTTAACTATCCTTTAGACCCACGATGACATATTTTCCCCCTGAGACCATCCATATATATACACATACACATACACCCATATACATATATACCAATATATACATAAATACTTATACACATATTTATATCTATTATATACCCCATACACACGCATACATCCAGAATTCCAGATACATATGCACGCATACTCACATATATACCTACACAAACTCATACACCTCTATTTTGCCCTTTCATTACCTCCGAGATCATTTAGCACATACAGTAATATCCATACAACCAAAAGAAACCAATTAAGCACAGACAGAGCAGCAAAGCTAGTATTTATATCCCAAAATGCAAAATTCCAAGAAAGTGAAGTAAAACATGGTGCTACATTGGCTTCGTCAACATCCAAATCTGCAATAAGTACCAGTACCTGTGATATTGAAACTACAGTGCCCGCGAAAAGTATCCGATCACTCAAGAAAATACAATATTTTCCCTTGATATTCAGAGACACATAATTCACTTTCTATTTGTTCTAGCGACATCTGGTAACTTTGAGGTTGCTCGCTGATATGAGAGCTATCCAACGCATTCTCAAATTAGTGTTCTGGTAGCCTTCGTTGCGGGTGGCTGTGTCTCAAATTTGTCAGATTTCACTGTTTGTGTAAATTTCTTGATATTTTTTTTTTTTTACAGAAAGTGGTGTAAATAAAATTTATATATAATGTGTGCTAAAAAACAACTTAAGAGTGATTGTCGAGGTGCTATTGTTGCTTTGCATGCATGTGGGAAATCACAGAGACAGATAGCTAAGGAATTAAACATATCCCAAAGTACCGTTTAATTTATGGGTTTCACGGGCTGAGAACAATGGTGGCCTAACCACGCCAGTCCCTAAAAAACGATCTGGCAGACCGAGAAAAACAAATTCGCGAACAGACAAACTTATGAAACGTTTAGTATTGAAAAACCCAACAATAACTGCGAAAGAAATAAAATTTAATATGAATAATTTGTTATCTGGTGTTTCTGAACGAACTATCCAGGAGCGGCTCCAAAAAGAACTCGGATTACCATCTCGCCATGCTGCTAAGAAACCGTTCATTAATGAAAAAATGCGTAAAAAACGTGTCGCATTTTGTAAAAAATACATTCATTGGACTGTTGATGACTGGAAGAAGGTTTTATTTAGCGATGAGTCGACATTTTTGACATTCAGAAGTTGTCCAAAAAAGGTTCACCGGCCTATTGGCTCAAATAGGATGGACCCTAAATACACCCTAAAGACAATGAAACACCCTCCAAGTGTGATGGTTTGGGGTTGTTTCGGTTACTATGGGCGTGGAAACTTATATTTCTTCCGAAGAACACAACTATGAATGGTGCACGGTATTTAGCAATGCTACAGGATAAACTTCCAATGGCAATGGCAATCCAAAGGACAAAAACATACATGCATGATGGTGCACCATGTCACAGGGCCAAAATAGTGACAAAATGGATTACTGACAATAAATTTGATATTTTGGATTGGCCTGGTAATAGTCCAGATCTCAATCCAATAGAAAATCTGTGGCTAATAATAAAAAATAAGGTTGAATGCCACGACACTGGCTCAGTCGAAAAATTACAAGAGGCCATCAAAAAGGTATGGTGCAAGGAAATATCAGTGGAAGTTTGTCAAAACTTGATTAAATCCATGCCAAAACGTCTAGAACAAGTCATCCAAACCAAAGGACAGATGACAAAATACTAATATAAGATTAGTATACATTTAAACATTGTTTTTTATGTAAAAAATACAAATTTTAAGGGTGATCGGATACTTTTCGCGGGCACTGTATATGCTCTAATCAATCTAGTGATAATGATTCTTCACTGGAAATAGAATCAGATAATGAAAGTTAAACAGCATTAGGTTAGCACAAAGGTTAAAGAAAGAGATGAATATTTTTATTTTTTTTATTTTTCTATTTGGAATATATATATATATATATACACTGGTATTCTTGCCAATCACAATTATATATATTGTTTTATACCAGTATTATGTATTTTTTATTATGTATATTATACCAGTACCTATGATATTGAAACTAGCATATATGCTCTACCCAATCTAGTGATGATTCTTCCATGGAAATGAAGGTTAAACAACATTAGGTTAACAAAAAGGTTAAAAAAAAAAGGTGAATATTTTTTTTTTTCTATCTAGAATATATATACTGGTAGTCTTGCCAATCACAATTATGTATATTGTTTGAAACGAGGAAGAATGTTTTATATGTTCTAGTTAAAAAATATATATACATATAAAAAATGAGGGTTTGTTTTTCCTTTCTATTATATACTTTTTGCGTGATTCAGTTTTTCTAAAAGATGACTATATATACTAGGTATAACCCTATAAGCATGGTAGTATAGTAAATTATAGGTAATACTAATATACTTATTAGATTAAAGGAAGAAAAATATGGAATAAGTTTAAAACAATAAAAAACAAAAAAAAACAGACTATCTTTGTTTAAAAAAAAAAAAAATGACAAAAAAAATGACAAAAAAAAATGACAAAAAAAATGACACATCACTAGTTGTCCAACCTTTTTTATTTTTTAAATCTAAAGTTATTGTAGGTAGGAGTACACTAGAATTTTTATTGACATTATTTATTGATAGATGTCCATTAAATGTTTTTTAATTTTTCTTTGTGTTTTGTTTATTTGAATTTTTAAATGAATCACAAAGACAAGAGACATGATTTAAACTTTCACAATTAACACATTTGAATCTTATTTTTGTTTTGCAGGTTTTGTTAGTATGTCCTGCACCTGTGCATTTAGTACAAAGGTTTAACTGAGAACACTTGTTTATCCGGGATTCTAAGTCTACATATTTAGTACATCATGTGCTATTGTGATCATCAGCAGAACAAAATTTACACTTACGTACAAATTCTGTCATAACATTAAAATTTTGTAGTGTAGGAGTTAGACCTATCACTTTTTGTTCTGATTTGTCTTTTTGTTGTTGTTGTGGCTTTGGTTTTGTTTGGTTTATTTCTGAATCAATCTTTGTAGATTTGTACATTGACAAAACATTTGGAAATTCATTCCTTATTTCACCAAGGGTAGGGTATGTATTTCCTATTATTCTTTGGAAAATATCCCTAATTTTGGATAAACCATGCTGATTTCTCTAGATCTGTCATTATTTTGTAGATGACCTAACATGCATTCAATTTCACAATAGAAATTGTACAGATCCTGATGGTTATCCTTGGCTGGTTTGATATTTTTTAATTTTATTGCTAAATCATTTACTATTTCTTTTTTATTTAGGAAATTTCTTTCTAGTAATTTGAGAGCTATTTTATATGAGCTGCCTATTGCTGGTAAGGCATGAAATGGGACAGATTCTGTAATTTACCTTCCTTTTGGCACTTCACAGATAATTCTAAAAATAGAGATGGTTCAAATCCTCGACTGAGAAAAATACTTCAACTATTGCATGATGCACTTGAACAAAAATATAGTCCCACAACAAAACTAATTCACGATGAGTCTGTTGTTATGGAAAGGAAGGCTCATATTTTGTCAATATATCAAATCTAAATGATCAAGATTTGGAATAAAGATTTTCAAACTTGTTGATGAAAATGGTGTAACCATAGAACACAGCATTTATACTGGTATCGTGGAAACTGTGGATGATTTTTCAAAAACTGAAAGTATAGTTATTAGGTTGATCCAAAGATATTTAGGCAAAGGACATCATCTTTATACAGACAATTACTATACTACACCAAAGCTTTACAAATACTTACTGGAAAACAAGACATATGCAACAGGAACCATGAGAAATAATCGCCAAGGGCTACACCTAAAGAGTTGCACACCACAAAAGTTGAAAAAAAAAAGAAGCATGCATTTGAGACTGATGACTTGCTGTGTCTTTTGTACCAAGATAAAACAAATGTATACATGCTTTCTAACGCATTCAAATACTGATAAGAAAGTGATTAGAAAATCCAAAGGAGGTCTTATACAAAAACACATTCCAGCTTGTATCAAAGACTACAATAAAAACATGGATTTGTTGATTGAACAGATCAAGTTCTGCATTACTACATTATGGCCAGGAAATCAACAAAATGGTACAAAAAACTAGCTGTAGATTTCATTCAAGTACAAATACTAGATGCATTAGAATATAAAACTTTGTAAAGAAGAAAAAAGTCATTTTTCTTGAATTGTGTTTGGCAATAGTAAAAGAACTGACAGCTACTTCAAGGCCAGTCCTGGATAAGGTGACTGTTCCTAGGCTAGTTGGGAAGCATTTCATCGAAAAAATAACATCTGAGAAGAGTCGCAATCCCACAAAAAGATGATGTGTATGCTACCTTTATGGAATAGTGTCACAAATTTGCTATCAATGCAAAACCTGCTCTGACAAACCTGGATTAAGCATCGAATGTTTTGAAATCTTTCATACTGAACTAAACTTCTAAACTACTACTATATTTTTATATTCTAGGATTATCTTAATTTTAAGGAAAGTCAATTTAATTTTATAATTAAAATTATATATATATACACATTAATTAAAATTATAATTAAATTAAATTAAAATAATTAAAATTTTATATATATATACTAGGGTGGCCCTTATATGACCTCAAAAATAGAAAGTGACGGAAATTTTGCTCTCACCCCCCAGATAGATGCTATTTCAGGAGATAATTCATCGTGCAAAATTTTATTTGTATTGCTCAATATTTAGAGGTCACCCTCATTGTCCATATTTTGACACTATTTGAACCAAGGCATGCAGGTCCCCCCTACTCAAAAGTAGGCATTAGCTGCTCATAGGTGGGGGTATCATGGTTGCCAGCCACTCATTGTTACCTGCCTTTGTTCAAAAGTGTCGCTTTCTTGCAGTCTGGGAACTTCTTTTGGTGGTCTGCGATGACTTGGAGGAGGAATTGGAGCTGCTCCTCATCACTGGTCAGCTTCTTGTTAAAGTCTTGAATAAGGGCAGCTCCTCTCTCTGCTCTGTCGTTGAACACAGCCAGGGACCGGACCAGATTTGCGGCAGTTTGGAAGCTTTGGGACTGGGGCCATTCGCAGGGGTCTTGGCAGAGGAAATCATCCAGAAGGGCCAACCTTGTGAAAAGAGCTTTGGAGTTTGCAGACACCAGTTGCTCAAGACCCTTTCCATCATCATCCAAGATGATCCTTCCATCCAACTTCGGTCTTTTGGGAAGATAATCTTCTTCCTCGCCTTCCACCATCAACTGCTTTGTTCCCCAGGACACCCTTTCATCAAAGAGAGAGAAACTGACCAGTTCCTCGGAAAGATACCACAGATGGTGTGAGCTTCTTGGCAGTCGCCTTGCTGATGGCCTTGTGCGGGTACTTCAACAAGGACTTCATGAGGAGGATGTCGTTGAGAGGAGCCTGGTGAGGAAGTGGAGCTGTTGTCCAGGCTTTCGTGTACATGATGACAGCGAACAAGGCAAGTTCTGTGATGCCCTTCTCCTCCACTGCGGTCAACTTGAACTGGCCCTGAAAAAGTCAGATCTTGATGGCATAGAGGACCTTGACCATCCAGCAAGCTCGGTGCATTGCTCCAGGAGCACTGAAGTGAATGCCTCACTATGGCATCCCCCCAAGGAAGATGATGCAGAGTTCCACGAGTTCCCTGTCATCTTCCCTGGTATGCTCTGTCTGGGACTGGAAGAACTGAAGGAATTCTTCCTTGTCTGGGGCAACTGCAGCCTCCACAACAGGATCAGTGATTGCAGGCTTGAAATCCTTCTGGTTGATGAAAGACCACTTCTCCCAAAACCACTTGAAGAGCTGGATATCCGGTCCTGTTGATGGAACTCACAGTGCAGCCTCAAAAGCCACTCCGATCACCAGTTCCAAGATGTGGTGATGACAAGCAAGGTAGAGAAGATCTCTTCCCAGCTTCTGTTCAATCAGGCAGCAGGCTCCAGAGCGATGTCCTGTGTTGGATGCTGTTGTATCAAAACACAGAGTTTGAACCCGGTCACTGATACTCCACTCCTGCAGGCAAGCAACAACAGCTGATGCTTGAGCCTCCCTGGTTCCTCTGTGAAGCTTTGGGACCCCAAGAAACTTCTCAACTCCTTGCCATGAAACAATGATCGGAAGACGCTCTACATGCTCCCTGCACATCAAGTCCTCCATCAACTTCCCATCCCAATGGATGATGAGGGGACCTTCACCCGGGAATGCTTCCTTCATCTTTTTTGCCATCTCCGATCGGTGCCAAGCCCAGAGTCGCTGAATGGAGTTGCGGTTTATGTTCAGCTCTTCCGCATTCCGTCAGTATGTAGGCAGCTCTCCTGGAGGAGATCTGCATCCTGTCAAGTGCAGCTGCCAGTCTGGCTGTCATGATGTTGGTCCTCCCCCTACTTCGCTTCGGAGAGCACGCTCCTCCGCAGGCACCTGAGTCATCCCCTGTCTCCTCTTTGGATGAGTAGGAATAAGATGACTCAAAAACTGCTCGGCTGGTAGATGCTTCACACTCCTCAGCAGCTTTCCTCTTCCGGAGCTTCTCCTGAACATTCCTCTTTGCAGCTGCTTCATTCCTCCTCATTTGCTCCAAGTCCAGTCCAGCGATGTATCCAGTCCTGTCCTCCTGCATCTGGAGGAAGGCCTTGTCTTCAGGGTTCTTGATCATTTTCATGGCATCCGCATGCACAATGTCAAACAAATCATTCAACTTCTCCTTAAAATCATCATCTTTTTTCTTGTGTGCATCGCTGGTCTTGGTCTTGTGTTTTTTCAGCCCTTTCCACTCGTCGAAGGTCCATTCAAGTTTGGCAATGCAGTGCTGTTCAGCCCGAGTGGGAATGCTTGCCAAATGTCAGAATTCCATTACAGCCCTGATGGTGTTGTGGCTTGCCTCATGGACAGGCTGCTGCTTCTCCTCATGAAGAAAGAGGAAATGGCCAAAGGCCTGACCAATGGAAGGAAGCTTCCTTCCCCTGATATCTTCCACAAAATAAACACCAAGATAACGCTTCTGTCGCATATCCATCATGTATCAATCCTGCAAATGAGAACAAGAGTATGAGTAATTAGTATGAGTATTAGTATGAGTAACTGAGTATACCAAAAACCTAATAGAAGGAAAACTTTAACGTGCCAGGGTGACCTCTAAATATTTCTCGAAAACCATCATATTTCGCACAGTGCAGTTAAATGAGTAATGGAACAAATTGAGTGGGTGAGAGGATACAAAATTGATACTTCAGTTTTAAGGGCCACCCTAATATATATATATATATATATATTAGGGTGGTCCAAAAAGTTAAAGCATCGACTAAGTTCTCTCCACAAGGTTGGTTTTATGCCTCTTGGTGTGGACAGTATGTGCAAAGTTTCACGTTATTCGGTTAATATTTAGGGGTCGCCCCACTTGCCCCCTTTTTGAAAATTTGGGAAAATATATAGACAACTGAATAACTAAATTTTTTTTGGTTCTCAAAGAATATGAAAGAAAACAGTAAGACAATAGGACATGATAATGGGTGTATCTTCATTATTTCTTCTGCATCAGAGTCGCCTTGGATGGTATTGGTATCTGTTTTCGGTGGGCGGCTACGAGTTGTAGGAGGTACTGCTTCTGGTCCTCGTTTCGTGTCAAAGTGTCATTGTAGCGTTGTGCGAGAGCAATACCTCGCTCGGCAGCATCATTGACGACTTTCATCTTTAAGGCGCGATCTCTAAGTTCCCTGTAGTTCTTGTCATTTGGCCATTCCCGTGGATCTTTTTGAAGTAACTGGCGCGCTTCCTCCTTACCTCCAACTTTCAAGGCATCAAAGAGGGTCAATGTCCTTTTCGTGACGAAGGATGCCACATCATTTTCAACACCAGCTTCCGCCATGTCGATTCGTCGGGGGCAGCCATTCTTTTGGGGATGTTGGAGGTGTTGAACCATTCTCCTTTTGGTATCAGGATCGATCCTATTATCGAAGAAGGCCAGTCCAATCAGATGCTCCGACAAGTACCACAGGTGGCGTCTTAGAGCTGTCTTCGCCGCTTGTGCAGCTCCTCCGTGTGGATATTTTTCCAGAAGATGCAGCATTTTGAGATCATTGAGAGGAGCTTGTGTCCCCATTGGTGCTTCATGCCAGTACTTGACATAAATCAGACTGACAAATAAAGCCAGCTGAGTCACGTTTCGTTCTTTGCGTGCTGTGAGCTTGAATTGATAGTGAAAGAGGTAGATTTTGAGTGCATAAATCGCCTTCGCCATCCATCTCGCATGGTGCATGGGACCCGGAGCTCGGATAAAGAGTTGACCACCAGTCTTTCCCCCCAGGAAGAGCAAAGATAGTTCAAGGAACTCCTTGTAGTCATCACGAGGTTGGCTTGCCTGAAGAGCGTTAGGTAAGTAAGTGAGCATCTCTTTTCTCATCTCTTGGAGTTGAGGGTTCTCGAACAAGCTGTCCGATGCTGAGACAAATGCTTCGTGGGAGAGAGATGGCCATTCCTTTTGAAATCGCTTAAAAAGGCCTGTTTCGGGACTTCCTGTTGAGCCAAATATTGAGGCAAAGACATCAGCAAGTACGACTTCAAGTATATGATGTCGACAACCGATCCAAACTAGCTCGTGACCCAATGCTTCTTCAATCCTGACACAGGCTCCGCGATGTAAACCCGTGTTTGACGCAGTGGTATCGAAGACGAGACCTCTCACATGCTGTTCCACGTTCCATAATTTCATAGTTTGAAGGCATGCCTGGGCCTGTGCTTCTCCAGTTCCTTGTTTCATCTTTGGGACACCAAGCAGCTTCTCCTGTCCATTGAATGTTATAAGGATTGCTATCCGATGCACATTCGTCTTCTTCCCTTCAATGCCGGGGAGAAGCTTTCCGTCCCAATGGAGAAGGACAGGGTCTTCTAGAGAGAATGATTCTAGGTCTTCTCGAGCTGCCTGTTCTCGCCCACTTTCTCTGTAGCGATGAATAGAGCTCCGAGAGCACGTCATCCCAGACAGATCATGCCCCGCGGCCTGTAATACAGCTCCAGTTACGAAAACAGCATTCCAGTCAGAAAGATTGGTGCGATCCATTGCTCCAATGACTTCTGGAGATTGGAAAATGTTCGTAACCTTGTTCTTGGGACGCTTTGGTGCCGGAGCTTCAGAAGAAGAAGGAATCGGAACCGATGGTCTATAGTCGTCGTCGTCTTGCGAAAAAAGGGAAGAAGAAGAAGAGGAGGAAAGATCAATTGATGACACTCCTGCTTCTTCCAAATCTTTCTGTGTTGCTTCATGCCTTGCCTTCCTCTTGGCTTCCTTCTCCATTCTGGATCGCTTTCTGTCCTCTTGTGTAGTCGTTTCCTTATCAATGCCAGCCATGCTGCAAGAATTGACGTCCTTGCGCTGCATGGACAGGAAATTTCGGTCCTCAATGTTGACGATTGTGCTCATGGCATCACTGGTTGCGATGTCAAACAGTTCCTGGATGTCCGCTTTGAAGATGTCTTCATTCATTCTATCGCTGGCACGTTGCCTGGTCCTGTGCTTCTTGAGTGTTTTGTAGCGGTCTAAAAGCTTTGAAAGCTTACGGACACAGGAGTCGATCCGTTGAGTTGGGATCCGCGCTCGGGTCCAGACTTCAATCACCCTCTGGCATGCCTGGTTCAGACTGTCGGAGGTGGTTTGCTTTTGATTGATGTGGTGGTATTGCCCCAAGAGGAGGGCGTCAAGGCATGTAGGGAGCCTTGACGTGGATAAAGTTCCAGTTGCCATCCCTAGAAGCCAAACTTTTGGAATTGATCGAGTTTGAGCCATCGGACCTACGGAAGAAAAAGTACATTATATAATATATATATATATTCAGAGTGGGGCAACCTCTAAATATTCACCAATCACGCTGCAATTTTGCACAGACCATGTGGACACTAAATGGACAAAAACCACACTTGTGGAGACTAAGACAATTTTGAAATTTCCTTCTATGGATTTGGACCACCCTATATATATATATATATATATATAATATATATATAGATATATATATAATATATATATATATATATGATGAATAAACCACGAAGGAAAAAGAAACACAAAGGGGTGCTCAAGCGCTTTCGTCTAATGACATCCTCAGGAACACTGGAGTGAAAGGACAGATCAAGGCAATATATAGGTTACAAAAATAAACATACATACATACATATTCACATATATATACATATATATATATATACATATATATATATATATATAAATATATACATATATATAGTAAGCATAGAAAAAATTGTGGGAGGAGCCAACATTTATATGGTCACAGAAGAATAAAGAAATAAAAATAAATATAAATATAAATTGAGAAAAAATTAATTACAAAATAGTGCCTTAGTGATATATATGTCACAGCCTAAATAATCATAAAGAAATAAACAGGCAAATAAAAAAAACCATAAATACATATACATACATATATATATATATATATACATATATATACACATATATATACATATATATATATATATATAAGACACTTTTAGCACTTTGGCCGACCTTCCATATAAATTCAAATGGCTTTTTTATGGAACAGGTCACAAAAGAATAAAGAAATAAAAATAAATATAAATATTGTAAGTGGAGTCTACCAATTCAAGCTCAAGAGGGAGGTTTTACAATCGATTTAATAGATGCTGCCAAATTGATATATATGTCACATTATTAAAAAATAAAAATTGAAAGATAAATTTTAAGAGAGGCACACCAATTTATAAGGGAAAAATTACCACATATGCATATTATAGTCACAAACGAATACAAAAGTACAAGTAAATATAAATTGGAAAACAAAATGATCCCTAGATGATATATAAAGAACAATAAAATATATATACAACATATTTACGGTATATATACGAAATATAAACGCAATATATACAGAATATATATATATATATATATATATGCATAAGGGAAAAAAAATTACCAAATTTGTTTTTATAATTATTGTCTGAGAAAACGGTAGGTCGCAAAAGAATAAAGAAATAAAAATAAATATAACTTGAAAAAATTACAAATAATACACGTACACATATATACCCGCATACCCAAATATATATACATATACACACATATATACAAACACACACACACACAACACACATATATATATATATATATATACAAGCTTGACCTTCACGAAATGAGAAATCATCCCGCAGAACCTTTGTGAGGTTGTAAGGTAAGGTAAGGTACATACACATATACATATATATATATATATATTTAACTGCATACATACATACATACATACATATACACACATACATACATACATATACACACATTGGTGTGCCTCTCTTAAAATTTATCTTTCAATTTTTATTTTTTAATAATGTGACATATATATCAATTTGGCAGCATCTATTAAATCGATTGTAAAACCTCCCTCTTGAGCTTGAATTGGTAGACTCCACTTACAATATTTATATTTATTTTTATTTCTTTATTCTTTTGTGACCTGTTCCATAAAAAAGCCATTTGAATTTATATGGAAGGTCGGCCAAAGTGCTAAAAGTGTCTTTATATATATATATATATATGTATATATATGTGTATATATGTATATATATATATATATGTATGTATATGTATTTATGGGTTTTTTTATTTGCCTGTTTATTTCTTTATGATTATTTAGGCTGTGACATATATATCACTAAGGCACTATTTTGTAATTAATTTTTTCTCAATTTATATTTATATTTATTTTTATTTCTTTATTCTTCTGTGACCATATAAATGTTGGCTCCTCCCACAATTTTTTTCTATGCTTACTATATATATGTATATATTTATATATATATATATATGTATATATATATATGTATATATATGTGAATATGTATGTATGTATGTTTATTTTTGTAACCTATATATTGCCTTGATCTGTCCTTTCACTCCAGTGTTCCTGAGGATGTCATTAGACGAAAGCGCTTGAGCACCCCTTTGTGTTTCTTTTTCCTTCGTGGTTTTATTCATCATAAATACTTTTCACGTGTCACTTTCGTGAAATAATTTTTCATATATATATATATAAAGACAAAACTGCACACAGAGACGAAAATTGCCACACATTCATCCCGAGTGTAACCCGTGTACTAGGGTGTGACCGTTGCCCTCCAAAAATCAAAAAATGGTTCTACAATGCTGTTCAAAGTTTTAGTGTTGTGTATTTATCTAGGAAACACCCCTGTAAATTTTCCTGGAGATCGGTGCATGTTTGAGCTAGCACCGTTGTACCAGCAAGTATTGCTATTTCAGCTTATGAACATAAACATAAATAAGTGTGAAAATAGCACATTTTATCAGATTTTCATTTCCGGGTCTGGAACGCTGACCCACAAATTTTCCACGTATTATTTTATTGCATTTAATTTTAATGATACTCTTTTCTTTTCCCTTGACAGTGATTTGATATTGTGAATAGAGAATTTAATCATGGATACACGGCAAGATGATGAGTATGTCAGAATGTTATTGGGCACCGTACCCCGAGAAGAAGAAAAGGAAATAAAGGGCTGCAAACTGCCAACTAATAGGCAGGTCTTACTATGTCTGTTAGCAAACCTTCGGGATATGCATTGGGACCAGGCTTTATCTGCCACCATTGACAATGTGCTTTTGCATTACCAGAAGGCGAATGTCCCGACCATTACAGGCAGGAACAATATTGGCCGAGTGATTAAAACTTACTATGACAAAGACTACATGATGCTTATGAAAAAGAATGAGGATAGAAGACGGGCTGATGATCCTGGAATTATGAACTTTAAATCAGAATTGAGCCTGACGATGAAATTTTATAAGAACACAGTGTTGAAAGACATGGTGGCTGCGAAAAAGGGGAAAACTCAGGCCGAACAAGATGCCATCGATACTGACATACTCTTTATGAAAAGCATGCTAAGTGACAGAGTAGCTACCTACTCTGGGGTAAACAAAGTACTCACAGAAAAGGTTCAGAAGCGACAGAAAAGGCAGATGTGAGAAGAGAAGCGACAAGAGAGAGAGCAATGTGATCATGCTGAGAATGTACAGGCTGATATTGATTCACCTATTAGCTCTGATGAGGACGATGACATTGATGAGGCCAGCACTGCTGAACCAAAGAGAAAACATCGGAGAACAATGAAAGAGGGAGTTTCAATTTTTGTGCCCCACGATATTCTGAAGTCGGCAGAACTTGTTTCATGCAGTGTTCGAAACAACATCTCGCCGACCCAGCTGAGTGCAATTGTGTACTACCTTGTATCTGCATGTGGTGGAGATACATCAAAGCTGAGTCTAAATGCAAGGACGACCCACCGATACCGAGCTTCCATCGTGTCAGAAATAAGTTTAAAAATCATGGATGAATGGCAACCATCAGACAAAGTACTGGTGCACTGGGATGGTAAACTTATGGACACGCTGGATTCCAAAGGCACTGATGACCGCCTACCCATTCTTGTGTCTGGTGTCAATGGCACAAAGCTTCTTGGAGTCCCACCTCTTCCGCATTTGACTCAAAAAGCTGGCCTGGTTCAAGGAGACTTGATATCAACAGCAACCAAACAACTTCTGGTCGATTGGGAGTGTGAACAGAATGTCATTGGTATGGTTTTCGACACAACTTCATCCAATACAGGTAAACCTATTTCAAACATCAGCGTGAATTTATCACGACATTAATACCAAAATACAGTGAATGATTTAACAGAAATCTGCAAAAAGCACGTGCCTGAAATGGTGGCCTTAAACTACAATTACATTTTTTTTTCAGGACAAAAAACAGCTGCTTGCGTCTCCCTCCAAAAGGAATTAGAGCGTGCCATATTCTGGTGCGCCTGTCGCAGACATGTGGGCGAAGTCATCCTAGGTGTTTGCTGGGATTGCTTGAAAGTGGAGGGCTCTTCAAGTCCACCAAACATAATGGTTTTCCAGAGGTGAGTCATAAGCTTTACAAAATAACAAGGAATATTATTATCTAATGAACAAATTTAGTGGAATTTCTTTTATTAGACTTATAAGATATACTAACACCAAGCAAATGATTGATCATATCAATCTTAATACCCCTAAAACAATATTATAGATTAGTACGAAATACAATAATCCCAATAATTGCATTTCTAGGTTCAAGAACCATTTCTCTCAACTGGCGTACAATGAAAAAAAGAAATACTACTACCCCGCAATGCCTGGAGTGTTTGAGGAGTGCCAGCAGGAGATGGCTGACTTCTTCCGTGAATCTCTAGCCCAACCTTTCACGTGGCGACTACAAGGAGCTGGTAGAGCTTTGTCTGCTGCTTGTAACTAAAGGATCCGAGCCAGTGAACTTCACAATGGTCTACCCCGGCACACTTCACAAAGCAAGGTGGATGGCTAAACTGCTCTATACCCTCAAGATTGTTCTTTTGTCAGGCCAGATCAAAGAGCAGTTTCCCAAAGCCGAGGTTGTGACTAAAAGTCAAATCAGCAAGTTAGAACGGTTTGCTGTGTTCACAGTCGCTGTTTATGTCCCATGGTGGATTGTTTGCCCCGTTCCAGCAAGTGCGCCACTGAATGACTTGAATTTGGTCGAAACCTTGGCTGAATTTGCCCCATATGACGCCACAATAGTTGACAAAGCACGTGTGCACTCGGTAGACACACTTGGTACCTAACTGAGGAGTTGGCTCCACTGGCTTTGTTCTCGTCCCAAGTACAAGAAAGGACAAAAGAGGAGATGAGGAAGGCCCTTCTTTGCCATGAAGGCACTGAAGTTACTAAGAGAGTGGGGCTCAATCATGGGGGCTATGGAAAGCCATATCTTCCTCCTGTCCCAGAAAGTGGCACTGCCCTGGTGGACCTAATTGGGCCTGACTCAAGCCGGTTCTTCACCATTTTAGGCATGCCCTATCAGTTTCTCCACAGTCCAGCCAGTGAATGGGCGGATCATGATGACTACCTGAACATGAAACAGGTTGTGGACAAGCTTCAGGTCGTCAATGAGGCTGCAGAGCGTGGTGTAAAACTTTGCCATGACTTTCTTAATGTTGCCAGGGATGAGGAGCGCTTTCAAGAAGTCCTTCAAGTAGTTGAAAATGACAGACTCCGCGTTCCTAATCAGTGCAAACGATCATCTGTTTCCAAACAGAAATCATGGTTTCTTGCTCTAGAGAAATAATACCTTGTGAATATATGATAAAACCCCTTAATGTACCATGAGAGAATAAGAATGATTAACTTTTTTGTGTTAGTGATAACAGCTTTTAATTAAGACAGGCAAATGATTTGTGTTAATATCTCTTATGATGGTTGTGTAATCTCATATATAGGCGCGTATGCCGTATAAGCAAAATCGCTATTTTTCAAATTGCTGGTGCTCACTCGAATATGCATGAATCTTCAAAAAATTGCACGTGGGTATTTTTTATGTCAATATGCAACACCAAAATTTTGAACAGCATTGTAGGACAAAGTTGGGGCAACTGTCACACCCTACCGTGTACTCACAGCGAAAGGGTTAATCATTAACAACACTCTGGGCAATTTTAATGTCTAGTAAACTTTGATAAAGAATCATAATGCCCTTAACAAATAAAATACCTTAATAGGCTTTCCAACAGTAATTTATGCTGTATCTTCCAGAAGCAAACAGTGTCCAGAGCACTTACTGTTAAATACCGTACTTGAAAACTAAATAACTTTTAATATTTAACTTGACTTGGGTGGAGAGAGAGAAAAACTTGTGAGAATTCTTAGATTTAAACAATATTTGCCTAACAAAACTCCAGAGAACCAGATAGAACTTGAAAACCCTTGCAATGACTAATCCACTACTGGATTGGTTAAAAGAATGAACAGGAAAACTTAACAAATTACTGGGACACTGAGAAAAAAATACAAGGGATTGGCCCACAGCAAATACAAATGGGACCAAAGGACAGATGGGCCATTAATAAGGAAACTTGGGAATTTAGTCCAAGCCTATTACTTGAATATGGGGTTTTATGAAAAACTTCACAACCCCTACAGTAGGGTGCATTAAACGCCCCATGATTTTCAAAAAGTTGTTGGATTTTAATGTCTATTCCCTCAAATGTTACACTTGTTGGTAGAAGTATGTATGCAAAAAATAAATCAAATCGGAGGTGGTCCTGGGTGGCCACCGGCCACTTTTATATATTTAGTAGTGATGCACCGAATATTCGGCAAATATTCGGTATTACTTATAATACTAATATACAAATATTCGGTATTACTATACTTACATTGATTGAAAGTTGAAAATGTATAAAACACAACGCCAATGTCACTACTCCAACTTTGCTCGTTTCTGCAAATTTGGCCTCGCTTTGCGGTCACATTCAACCACTTGAAGAAGATTTTGGAAGTGGTCTTCTCCTCTTGCAGCTGAGACAAAATCAGTTGAGAGCTTTACTGCTCTCTCTCCGCAGGGTCATTCACAACATTTAACCCATCCACAATGGACTTGGCTGCCTTGAAGTGGTCTTTTCTGCCAATTGTCACATCCTCTGTTAGGAAGGTCATATCCAGGTGAAGAAGGTTCCTGTAAAACACGAGTCCCGTTCACAAGATCAGCCAGGGTTGTCGCTTCGTAATTTTTGGAAATGACGGTTTGCCATATCAGAAACCGTTATGAAGGTGTGTTTTGGAGTGCTTGGCATTTCATCTGGTTGTATGGCCAGTAACACATCTGCAAGGGCACGATGCTCCTTTTGAGGTACTGCATTGCTGAACAGTGCCAAAACAACCAGTTCTGGGTTAAATACCACAAATGTCTATCAAAGGCTTTCACAGCGCTGACTGAAATGATTGAGTTGACAGCTTTATAGTTGAGCAGAGTCTTGTATAAGCACAAATCAAACCATGGGGCATTTGAAGCAGACTGACATATGAGCCACCAATCACAATAATATAAACAACAAAAACAACAAACTCCTTCAGTTTTTCCTGTTGATGTTGTGTTGTTACAGTTCCTCGAGGTAGTACAGAAATTTGCTCTTCAAGTAGGCATATTTTGATGGAATAAAGAATCTTTGACATCCACCTTGCTTTATGCATGGCCCCAGGTCTGTGGTGTGTTCCTTGTTTTGTGACATCATCATCGAGGACTACCTGGCAGAGTTGTGCCATTTCCTTGTAGTCTTCCCTACAGTATGAAGCGCTTGTGCGGATTGTGCTTAAAACCTTGTTTTTGCAGGATAAAAGCAGTTGTTGTGCATCGTCATTGTACATTGAAATGTCAATTTTGGTTAAACTTTCATCCTTTGCATGCAATATGCATTCCCAATTCTTCTGGAATCTTTGGAACAAAGATGCTTCTGGAGACTTTGATGTCTCAATTTTGAGCGTCAAACACATGATCCAGGATTACCTCTCCAACATGATGGCAACATGCACACCACAGAAGAGCACGGTCCAGTTTTGATTGAATGGTAACACAGGCAGCTGTAACGTGTCCAGTGTTTGATGCTGTTGTGTCAAAACATAAGTTGACAATTGACTGTTTGCACTTCCATGAATGTAGAAACGTGTAAGTGTGCTCGGCAATGATGTCACCTGATGACATATCACTTCCACGAGGATATCTAGCCACTCCCAGTAGCTTTACATCAGTGGCATTCCCAACCAACACTGGCAATCTTTCTTCCTTGCCATTCTTGTTTGTGAGCGTATGCATCTGCTTGCCATCCCAGTGAAGTGTTGCAGCTGTTGGGGCAATCCAATTTTCTCGAATATCTTTGGTGATAGCACTTGTTATTGATCGTCGAGCCTTATCAGCAGTTGAATACGACTTGGCCACACAACGTGGATCACCTCCTGCCTCTTGAATTACAGCTTCGGTGAGCACAGCCTGTTGAACAGGAGTTATGTTTAGTCGAGTAGCAACAGACATGACTGAAGGCCTTTTCAGAATATCATGAGGAATAAAGGCAGACGTACCTGCATATGTTGATCTGTGGTGACTACGCTTCCTTTGAAGCTCTGGAATCGCCTCTTCTTCAGTTTCTTCCAAGCTATCTGCAGAGGCACTATCATCAGAGCATACAGAACTTTTCATCTCTTGTACACTGGATGATTCATGACGTTCTCGTCTTGAAGCTTCCGCTAAGATGCATTTTTCTTTTCTACGATCTTTATCAGCTTTCTTCTTGTCAACACTACCAAATGAGGCTACTCTGTCAGATTTCATTGACTCTAAAAATGCTCTATCTTCCTCATTCTTAATGTTTGTCATTGCATCTTTTGTCCATACACCAAAGGTCTTATCAAGACGTTCATTCATGGATTGCAACTTAGCCAAAGTGTTTGGAGATTCTCTGCGAGAAACAGGTATTTGACGCAATTTGTTATTGTCATTAAGAAGGTCAAGTATTAGTTTGCAGCATTGATGGTCTGAAAGCATAGGAATATTTGCTTTAGTGTAGAATGTTTTCAGCTGGATAAGGACTATGCTGGCAGATTTCCATTTGAGTGGCTGTGTTTGTTTGCCTTCACATATTTCTTTCTGGATGTGCCACATCACGCATCGAAGAACCTGCCGGCAAGTTGGGAGGCGGACTCCTGTCAATGTACCATCTCCTTCTGTAAGAGCATTGCCAAGACTAAAAATGGCACTTGCTAATCTGGTCTTCTTAGCTTCCATTGTTTCTGAAAGACAATAAAGGATATTATTAGACTATAAGTGAAGTTTCGTTTATGGTACATGTTTTATGTAAATCACCCCTTTAGGGTGCATCAAACGCCCTTAGGTTCTTGGATTTTAATGTCTATTCTCTCAAATGTTATGTAAATCACCCCTTAGCAACTCTATATTAAAAGAAACAATGTAAGTAGTCAACTGGTTGGTAAATAAAAAAAATAGATATTTTTACATAGCGCGGCCCCTGAAAATTGCCGCGAAAATATAAAAGTGACCAGTGGCCACCCAGGACCACCTCCGATTTAATTAATTTTTGGCATACACACTTCTAGCAACAAGTATAACATTTGAGAGAATAGACATTAAAATCCAAGAACCTAAGGGCGTTTGATGCACCCTACCCTACAGTACCCCACAGCTCAGTGTTAGGTCCATTACTCTTTATTACTCTCTAAATGATTTAGAGAAAGGAGTAAGGTGTAAAATTTCTAAATTTGCAGATGGTACAAAAGTAGTTGCCCCAGTAACAAATATAGAAAATTCTTATAAATTGCAAAAGGATCTTGATAGATTAGTTGCTTAGGTTAGTAAATAGCAGATGGAATTCAATATTAAAAGATGCAAAGTCATGCATTTTGGTAGAAATACTGAAAACTAGTTAGGAGATACAAGGGAACTGGTTGGAGGATGTTAGACAGGAAAGGAAAGCAGTGGCGGCTCGTGCCTAGGAGCTGCAGAGCTGCAGTTCCCTGAGACACTCACTGCCAGGTATATGATTCCTTCAGACAGTCTGAAGGAGTCATATGCCTGGCAGTGAGTGTCTCGGGGAACTGCAGCTCTGCAGCTCCTAGGCACGAGCCGCCACTGCAGGAAAGGGATCATAGCATTATAGTCGGTAGTGATCTAAAATTTTCTAAGCAGTGCTTAGAGGCTAGAAATAAGGCAAATAAAGTGTGAGGTATTATTAAGAGGAATGTCAGTTGCAAGAGTAAGGAAGTCATCTGCAAATTATATAATTCTTATGTTAGGCCTCACTTAGAATAGTGTAATGCATTCAAGTTTGGTCCCCTCACCTTAGACATGATATTGATACTGTATGTTTGAAGGGGTGCAATGTAGGGCAACCATACTTATCCCTAGCTAAGAAGATTGAAATACAGGGAAAGATTAAAGGAACTAGGTATGTTTAGTTTTGAGAGACATTGTATAAGGGGAGATAAGATACAGATGTTCAAAATGTTTTCAGGTTTGGACAATTTAGATGTATGTAACTTTTTCTCACTAGAGACAGATGGGATAACTCATTTATGAATGTAATAAGAAAATTAGAAAATGGCCTTGTAGACTTTATCTAAGAAAATACTTTTTCAGTCAGAGAGTAATAGATTTTTGGAATGACTTGCCATATGGTAACATGGTAAAAATTTTATAGTGAGCACACTAGGGGCCCTTTGGCCCATCTGGGTGGCTCCACTAATATAAACAAACCATAAATACAGTTAGCTACATGCAAAATTAAGATCCAATTGATCTCTGCAAATTGCAGATTGTCACACATCTACTAGCTGTACATTAACTTCAAAATTTTGGATCTTGTGGATCATTCATCAATACCACTACTGTACTAATTGTAGACATCATATGGTTATCTCATCACAAGAAGTTTTACATGGATCTATATAGCTATAACCTGAATAATGTAATACAAACTCTACAGTTAAAATAAAAGGAATAGGCGGGACTGTAAAGACTGTATAGAGTATTTGAATGTACACCCATTCAGAGTCTCCCATTTAAAGGTATCCATGAGGCAAGTGAACACAATGAGTCTTCCATACATCATAGTGCTAATGTGGAGAACAGTAGCTCATTAGTTAATTTTAAGAAAAATTTAGACTTTTTCATGAATGAGAAAGTTAGTTTGTAGATTGTGAATATGGGGGGTCCTTGTTATCCAATTATTCATTATCCGAGTCCCAGCATTTACGCAGCCAAATAATTGTAGAACCATATGGATAAATTCCCCACACTTAAGAGGTTTCTGTGGATAATGTATGTGGAATGCGGAAGCGCAATGGAAAACTATTTAAATTTCTCTCAGACTCGCTGTCTCACTCAATTTCCCCTATAGACCTCCAACACTCCAACCCTGACACCACACACTCTCAGTCTTTCACTAACCACTGCCAGTGTTGAACCTACCTGCAGTTTTCTGGTAATTTCATTCTGATTTTGTTGATTTTTCATGCTATTGTTGCAGCCATGACTTCAAAGCATACTGTTAGTGGTAAAGCAGTATGTAAAAGGGTTTAAAAAGTGTATTTTACAAATGTTTTACAATAATTTTGAGCATTATTTATCATGTTAAAGTCCTCACCAAACCTTATTCTCATTATTTTGTATGGGTTTTAGGTCCCTGCTTTAAGTAGATTCACTTAAAGTGGTGATTTCTTAGTCCACATTATCCTCGGATAATGAGGACCCCCTGTACTGTATATTTTTAGCTTAAGTTTGTAGGCTGCTCTGATAATAGTAAATAGTTATACATTAGTTAGCCAACTTGAGATCAATGTTTTGCATGATTCTATTATTATTAGCTCATGACTTGGATAACCTCAATAGGCCCTAGTGGCTTTGTGTTTTCCAAATGAAATTTAATGTAATGTAATTGGGACTTCTATATGTTGATGCAATTACCAATGATTTTTGAGTACCGTACCTTTCACTTTCATTCTAGATAATAATAGTAATAATAATAATAATTCACTTAGACGTGAAATATTAAAAATATGAAATCATAATTAGAAGCCAGTGCTTTCATCTGTCTGTATATTCCCAACTTCCAAGTATCAACTAAAAAAATGGTAAATATTTACTATTACACCAGTCTCTGGTAGAAAGTTTTAAAAGCTAGTTTTCAATGTTTTTCAATGTGCTGAATTAAAAAATGATACTCATTTCTATCGCAAATGATTTGTTAGAGTTTTATTGAAGCTTAAAACTTTTAAAACTTTCTACCCTTTTTTACCCGGGGTACCCCCAGTGGGAACCGTGAGTTTTTAGGTGGGGAGAATCACAAAAACAAGTGGTTTCCGAAGATTTTGAAAGTCAGGTTAACCTCTTAATGACCGAGGTTTTTGTAGGGTTAAGTTATGAATGCGTGTATTGGAAATTGTACAAATTTGACCCAGTGGTCCAAAAGAGGTTAATACAAAACACATCAAAAACTATAGGAAAAACAAATTTCACCTTCAAAATTGGCCGAACCTAAAACAACCTAAGGAAACCAAACCTAACAAAACCAAACGAAACCTAACCCCCTAAAGTTATCCAAAATTATAAAAAATAAAAAAAAACACCTTAATCACGTTTAAGCTTCAATAACTCTAACAAATCATTTGCGACTGAAATAAGTATAATTTTTTAATTCAGCCCATTCAAAAACATTGAAAACCAGCTTTTAAAACTTCCTACCAGAGACCGGTGTAATAGTAAAGAAATACCAAAAAAATAAGTAAATAAAATTTGGAATGGAGGTGTGGGAGTGGCGCTCCCGCAGCACTACACCCCTGAACTCTAGCCACGAGTTAGTCCCCAGGCTTCACTAACATAAATTATGTAAATGAGTCATTAGGGAGTAACAATTTACTGGCAAGTTTGTAGTCACATGCCTCACAGTAATTGATAAGAAGGTTATCAAAAGTTTACTTTTTCGTAAACAGTTTGTCGTCGCAGAATGAAAGTTATGTCAAGAATTTGGTGTATTTATTTAGGCCCATATATAAAAAAATATATTTTACTGATATTAGAACGCTGTACTGAATTACATTTATGCACTCGTAAATAAGCATGCCTTCAATCATTGCAATTTTAGGCCTATATTGGCCTAGGCTAGCGGTGCTGCGGCGAGCTCAAACCAAAGCCTACTTAATTTATGTAGGCTTTGCTCAAACCTAGGTCACAGTCTAAGCCTCGTTCATTCTTATTGTGGGTTGGATTCGTCTAAGAATCTATTTAGTATTTACTATTTTAAATAGTAAATAGATTGCAAATAGTGTATATTCTTAGTTTAAGTTATGTAGGCTACTTTGGTAGTAGTAAATAATTGTTAATTAGCTGACTTGAGATGGACGTTTTGCAAGATTTCATTATTCTTATAAAATACAGTTTATGACTTGGATGACCTCGATAGGCCCCAGTGGCTTCATATTTTCCAAATGAAATGTAATGTAATAAAAACCTGAAGCTAGGCCATGAACTACAAATTGAGTCAAATCAAGAATGGGCCTAACTAATTTTTGTTTAAATTTGACGTCAAATTCAAGTTTCTGTGTTCTTTTCATCCACAGATTTGACGAAAACCAGTAGGCTTTGATCCGCCTTGAACTCAGTGAACGAACATACCTGTGCTTACATTTAGACGAGATAAAGCTTTCATGCAGGAAACCAGGAATAGTGGTAATAGAAAGTAAAAAATAGATAAGTAATCTTTTCCGTTCTATGGCCGCCACTAAAATAAAATAAAATCTACGCGTTCATTGTTCTACTTCTCTTAACCTTTTTATTACTACTCTGTACATTTTAACTCGGAGAAACATTTATTTATTAAGATTCGATGAAAAAGAAGTTAAAATGAAATTAAATTCTTTAAAGGATTTTTTTTTGTTATGTACAAGGTGTCACCATTTCTACGTTGACTGCCAAGAGAATTGATTTTAAAAATTTACTATTTACACTGTCATCTTTCACATTGGAATTACTTAGTTAAGGGAGCACTGATCCAGAAACATCTCCAGCCGGTCAGCACACACCAATTTAAGAATTCTCATAAAAGTGTAGGTCAAGAAAATAAGGGCTACGTCGTAGCCAATATCATAACACTGCTTCCCGTTGATCAGCGAGGTAAGCGTTTTTTCCGCGAACCATATGACAACTTGGCGGAACGATGCAATCGCATTGAAAATGTTGCGAACAAATACCACATCAAATTCAGGCTGCTATTCACTAATAGAAACGATGTGTGAAAACCATGATTAATGAAAATGGTGGTCATATCGCGCATTAGTATTACTAGTATCTGTTTGTTTCCAGTGAAAGTTGATGTTTCAATGCGGAAAGCCATTGTTTTGAACCCTCAGTTTAGACTGCTATAACTGTTTATAATTATTATTTGAATAAGAATTTTCTGGAATTTATTTGGATATGTTCTTATTTACTTGCAAAATTTTCAAATATCTACTAATCATATTAACGGAAGAGCAGCTCTTTAAACAGAACCCGTTTTTTCCGCGCCACGAGAGAGAGAGAGAGAGAGAGAGAGATATATATATATATATATATATATATAGTGGACCTAGTTTTAGCCGTTTAAGGTGATAATGATTTAATTGTATGCAACGATTGATTAAGGCAATGACTGACTGATTTATAATGATAGGCTGGGTTAATAATTTATGATGTAATACAGTATCACCGATTGGAATGAATGGTTATTTGATTAGGTCCACCATACTATTGGAAGTGACCGAAATGGCAGCGAGGTCACCAGCTTTGGTTTACGCCCAAAGCAAATTAATATTAAGGTTATGAAAGACACCTTACTTTTGTAGTTTATTATGAAAATAAATCCGTTATTTTTATTCACTGTGATATAACAAAGAATTGACAGTAATTAATTGGTAGTTTTACGTTATGCTTATGGCATAGGCTTAGCTAATAAGATGAAATGTTAATAGCTTAATTGACACGTATAAATAATACTCATCGATGGTATGTAAATGGCATGCAACATAGAACATTGGATGGGCCTAGCATGATATAAAGAATGCACGTGCGTTTGGCACATTGAATGGAAAACATGACACTGATTAAGTAGGCTAAATGATTGCATGGATGCACATAGAATAATTGATGTGGCCTAATAATAATGGATTGAAATGCTTGCACAAATATCATTTATATATAAGAACATTATGTGATGTTAAACGATTACGTCAAGAGAATATTTAGTTTTCGCATAAATATATGAATTGAACATAATGACGGATGATACGCGGAAATAACGGTATTGAAATGACACTTGTTTTGGATGACAGGCCTACTGCGTTCTTTCACGAGAGTCAATGGACGCGTGATTACACACTTTGGGAGTATAGCCTACCGTTCGGCGGTAGGCTAATGTAGGCTTCACAAGAGTACTTAGGAAAGGGGGTACTTATCTTATGGTGACGTAACCTTTGTTGAAGGCGGGTTGAAGACGAACCTATTACGCAGATTCTAGTTGTCGTTGTCCGTTAAGCCTCTTGAGATGATGGATGTAGGCTTCGTGGAGACCTGAGGTGATGTTACTTCTCGAGGTGCAGGCTGGCCTTGTGATATTGCAGGCGTAGGCCTGTGGTGCGGAAGATATCTCGAGGAACGTGGAGAAACTTGAAGGCCGACCCGGCAAACCGCAGGCCCGAAGTGATTCCGGTTGGGCCTCGAAGGATTACTTCTGCAGGCGGTCTGTAGATCTTACTTGATGATAACTGTAGGCCTTGAAGAAAGTAGCGGGCCTAGCCTCCGGCCGAAGCCGATAGGCGGTTGAAGAGGTGGTATCGTACCGAGTAGTCGAACGAAATGGAAGCGCCAACGAAGTGAGAGAGAGTGAGCGTGGATGCTTTCTTTTATACGCAATTCCTGTGACGTAGAACTTCACGCTAATTATATTAAGACGCCTTGTAAGCGCGTCCTTGGGTTGATAAAAACTTACTTTCGCGCCTTGGGAAGGAAACAGACTTTCCATTGTTTGTTAGCCCACGTGTGTTCCAAACTGTTTTATGGTAGCGTGGAAAGAAAGTATGTCTGTCGATTTGTTGGTCTATTTCTTGTCGATCCGCTACATATATATATATATATAGGGTGGGAGAAAAGTTTTTAAGAGTTTTAGACAACTATTTAGTTAACAATATTATACAGATAAGTGTTCAAATGATGAAACAAAGCAAACAAAGAATCCATAAGAATTTTATTCATACAAATATTTTGTTAAATTGTAATTTAATCTTCAAAGAGTTCTCAATCCGCTATGATACAATTGTGGATTCTCTCTGTGAAACTCTTTATTGTTCTTCTGAACATATCAAGTGGGATCCTTTTTAGTTCTTCATCTATTCTACGGCCAAGGGCATTCACATTTGGATAGATGAAACCAGGAGTGTAGAGTTTGTCACGCAAATAAGCCCAAAGCCAGAAATCACATGAGGTTAAATCAGGTGATCTGGCTGGCCACTCAATGGAACCTCGCCGCCCAACCTCTTCCTTCAAGGTTGGTATCCAGAATCTCACAGGCAGCTGCAGAGTAATATGGCGGCCCTCCATCATGCTGATAAAACCAATCCCTGCCAACGCCATTAGTAAACTATGCAAAACTTTGTCTCATTACCTGACAATTGCATTTTCTATCCATCGTATCTTTCGATATGTCAAAGGAAACGAGTCCTGAATAACCAATGCACGCTCAAACTGTTAGGATAGCCGTTTTAATGGGTTTACCCAATCGTATTTTGGGATTGTTTTCACCTAGTAATGGACGTTGTGTTTGTTTCCTTTATTCGTTGAACCGAAGACACATTCATTTGAAAATATGATATTTCGAAGGAAATCTGAATCACTGTTTAACTTTTGTCTCATTGTTTCAGCAAACTGCAGTCGTCTATCAAAATCATTGTCGTATATGAGCTGAGAGTAAATAGGTTTGTAATCGTGGTACCCCTGTGATTTCAATGTGTTTGGTTCTGAAAATTTGGAAATACCCAATTCCTCTGCAACTTTTCTCTTTAAAGTTGTTGGATCGACTTGAAAACTGGCGAGGACATTTTCTTTGTTGGTGTCTCCTGTCGTCGTTACTGGCCTTCCGCTTCTTGGACGATCTTTTACCAGGCTCCCTGTTTCCAAACGTTTGAGCTTCCTGTATCGAAGAGTGGTTGCATTTGGTGGAGGTTTATTATATTTTTCTTGAAATAAACGCAAACTTTCTTCACAATTATAAGAAATAACCCAAGTATCAGATACACTTTCTTCTTTGCTGTATTCCCTCCTTACTGACATGACGCTGACTGGGGATAGAGCCTAGGGCAGGGTATTTTTTCCCCACATCTTCGCTGGGGTGAGGGGCATTTCTCAAAAAGGGTACTTTAAAAGACCAGGGAGGGAGACATTGAAAATAATTATTACATATATGCCTGTGACTGGCGTCACAAAGTAGCAGGTGAGAAAGCATGCGTAAAATGGTACAGAAAGATACTGTGTATATGATATTATACTGTACACATGATATACCGTATAAGAACGTAAGAACGGATACTAAAAAAATTCTTCCTTATTTCTAACCTACTGTACTTTTTCTTATGTCGAAAGGTGAGGCTAAGGGTGTGTGCCCGCAAAAATGCCCCCTTTATAAGAAAGAGAGAGCCAAAAATCAAGATCGCCAAGGCTTACCATGCCATTTTTTTTTTTATAAATTTTGAAAAGATTGTGTAGTGTGTTAAATGCATGTATATGTAGTGAAGAATAGATGGAGAAGCGTGTGTTTGAGAGCATGCTGGACTACGTACAGAGTACATGAGACACAGAAAAAGATCAGCTGAAGTGGACAGTGACTGGAGAAACGAGAGTTCCAGCACTCCCTGTCTCCTACCTAATTTCCATCCCTGGAGTAGGCTACTTCCCTGATCGATTGGCGTCTACAATCTCCTCTTATACCTTATATTTATGCCCTTGTATTCCCATAGTTATCAAAGTTAAACATTGAATTTAAATTAATTTTGTCTATTTTATTTATAAGTTTGTACATTTCTATTATGTCTCCCTTAATCTTTTCTTGAAATTCTGTATTTTGAATAGCAAATGATCGATAGAGTGAGTAGGTAAATTAGGGTAATAAAAAACTTTCCCCGACTGAAAGGACACATGCCCCCCCCCCAAGTGACTTCTAAAATGGAATGACTGCAGGGAGTAGGTGCATGGGCTGGGGAGGCATTTGCCCCCACCTACTTTCACTGTAAAAAAATGCCTTGGGCCCTAGGGCCTTCTTGTTCTACCTTAGGGTCACTCCTGTCTTTTGCGCATACACTGCAGTGATATCATTGGAATTTATCTATTATTAACAAACTATTTGTTTGTATAAAATCCTTAAAGACTTTTCTCCTACCCTATATATATATATATATATATATATAATTTATATATATATATATATATATGATACACACAAACCGTGCATGGAACAAGGAACTCTTCTGGGAAAATTAAATTCACTATAGTCCGAATAAGTAATGGTAAATGACAAACACTATAGTTTTTTTCTTTTTCATGATGCTAGCCCGACGTGGGCAAAGGGTCACTCGCAAAGAAGCCCCAAAAATATAGCTTCCCTCATCCAGCTTTGGGACAGGTTCTAGGGATTACAGCTAAACCTAGCCTATTATATACAGAACCTCAATATAAGCAAAAGACTCGTTGCATTCGCGTCGGATTGAATACATCAAAGAAAAAGGGATAACTATTGTATTTTTAGCCAAAAACCAAAACTTAAACCTCAACTGGCAAAATTGACCACTAGATCCTGTCCCAAAGCTGGATCCTATCTGCTTTGCAGATAGCTGATGAGGGAAGCTATATTTTTGAGGCTTCTTTGCGAGTGACCCGTTGCCCACGTCGGGCTAACATCATGAAAAAGAAAAAACTATAGCGTTTGTCATTTACCATTACTTATTCGGACTATAGTGAATTTAATTTTCCCAGAAGAGTTCCTTGTTCCATGCACGATCTATGTGTATCATGAAAGAACCTCAGGGGACCATTCTGAGTTCAATCCCATATATATATATATATATATATATATATATATATATATATATATAATACAGGCCCGGATTTAGCTATAGGCGAACTAGGCGATCGCCTAGGGCCTCGCGCCAAAGGGGGCCTCGCTCAAGCCGTTTTGCGCGTTCTGTTCAAGTGATATTAATGATTTAGAACTCTATGAAGAACTTAAAGTACTTTGCAGGTTTATACCTGAGAAAACAGATCTCGGAAATGCCCTTGTTTATATAGTGCAAAAACAACTAAGTGAGATTTATCCTAATGTTTATGTTGCACTTGGAATAGTATTAACCATCCCAGTTACTGTTGCTTCGGCTGAAAGAAGTTTCTCGCGTCTCAAACTTATTAAAACATATTTGCGTTCCACCATGTCTCAAGCGAGATTGCAATCATTAGCTGTTATCAATAGAAAACGATATAACAAATTCATTAGATTATTCTCAATTAATTGAAGAGTTTAGCTCGAAGAAAAGTAGAAAAGCATTGCTGTAATATTCAAGGAGCATCTGAACCAAATATTAAAGCATTAATATTTAGCCTGATAAGTCGATCGCTCACTATTATAAAAAATTAAATGTCATCTCTTATACATCACATATGAAAAACGTTTGTATACTATGGAAAGTCATTACCTATAATATTATAAGACTTATAAATCTTAGAAATCATTGTCTTATATTTTCGATACAAATCTTGATTCATATTATAATTTATACTTATTTGTAT
This sequence comes from Bathynomus jamesi, assembly GCA_023014485.1. Classification (NCBI taxonomy): domain Eukaryota; kingdom Metazoa; phylum Arthropoda; class Malacostraca; order Isopoda; family Cirolanidae; genus Bathynomus; species Bathynomus jamesi. Next base: position 564,704 of record JAJOZX010000873.1, on the reverse strand, counting down.
GGTTTATTTATATTTCTTATACAATTTCCATGCGTGATTATTTTGGTTTGGTTTAATTTTTAAGTGCTGGCATAGGTCTGTCTATGCGGGATTCTAATATTGCTGGTATAGTACCGATAATTAAGTCCATATTTTCATATATATAGGCCTAGGGCCTCGCAACTTCTAGATCCGGCCCTGTATATATATATATATCAGGTCATCCCATAAGTAATGTCGTTTTTCAGATCGGAATTTGAAGGACAAAAAAAAACTCAACTGAAACTTTTTAATCTAGTATATATTTTCCATTGGAATCAATGACACTCTGCCAACGTTCTACAAGCTTTTCAATGCCATGTTTATAAAATTCAGGAGGTTTTGAGGCAAAAAACGTACAAAGACTGGTGTGCAGGTCATCTAAAGAAGTATACTGTTTCTCGTCAAGATAGTTCTGCAGACTCCTGAAGAGATGATAATCTGAAGGCGCAAGGTCTGGAGAATATGGAGGATGTGTGGAAGTTTTTCCCACCCAAGCTCCTCAATTTTTGCAGGTGATCCGAGCGGTATGAGGACGTGCGTTGTCGTGGAGGAACACGATTCCTTTCCGATTAACTAAAGGTCTCTTTTCTTTTAGTGCAGTGTTCAATCGATCCAGTTGCTGACTGTAGACTTGAGCGGTGATTGTTTGGTTGTGTTGTAAGGTTTCAAAGTGTATTACACCACCTTTATCCCACCAAACACTAAGCAACACCTTCCGAGGGTGAAGATTTGGTTTTGGCTGTGGTGTCGCTGGTTCTCCGGCACAAACCCACTGTCGACGGCGCTTAACATTCTGGTACAGTATCCACTTTTCATCACCAGTCACTAAACGGTGCAAAAACGGATCTTGGAGTTCACGGAATGAAGAGCTGTGCTAATGTTTACCCGCACCCTCAGATTGTCGACCGACAATCATGTGGCACCCATTTTCCTAACTTAGGCACTTTCCCGAGTTGTTGCAAATGTCGATGGATGGTGGACGGGGATGAATTGAGTTTCTGGGCCAATTCTTCGACAGTTGTTGAACAATCTTCTTCAAGTGCGGCTAACAGCAGGTCATCATCAAACTCAGCAGGGCGTCCAGAGCGTGCTGCATCTGTCAAACAGCAGTCACCATTCCTAAACTTTTGAAACCATCTTTGACATTTCCTCACATGCAGAATATCGTTGCCATAAACGTCCTGAATGTTTCGCGTTGCTTCAGTAGCACTATTCCCTTTTTTGAACTCGTAAAGCATTATATGCCCGATATGCTCTTCTGATACCGCCATGTTCAAGGGGTTCACATAAAGCAAAACACACGTCTTCACTGGTCAAGGTCTGTAAAGTATGTAGCGAAATACGATAGATCTCCTCTTAGATATAACCTTCAGAAAATTTATGCTTAAACCGAATACGACTAGTTTAAACTTAATCTATCGTAAAAAACGACATTACTTATGGGATGACCTGATATATATATATATATATATATATATATATATATATATATATATATATATATATATTATTAGCGGCACTAAGCGAAATCAGGCATTAAGATAGCGAATTTTCAACTATTTACCTTGGCAATAAGTTCAAAGCGAATAATGCACATAACATTAGTTACAATGGTAACTTTCACTGTTTGGGTTATGTTATGTTATATTTATTATTATTATAGATATATAAATAGGCATCATGCTTGTAATTAAATGCTTTATTAGCTTTCGGCTTATTGCCTAGGCATTAAGCTTAATGCCGGATTTTGCTTATTGCCGCTAACAACACACCACACACACACACATAATATATATATATATATATATATATATATATATATAATAATATTATAGAGAGAGAGAGAGAGAGAGAGAGAGAGAGAGAGAGAGAGAGAGAGAGAGAGAGAGAGTAACTGGGCAGATACTGAGAACCTTCAAATGAAGGAATAGGAATATAATGATTCCTCTACTGAAAACCCTGATCATACCCAAATTGGAATACTGCTCGGTCCCAACATGCCCATATAAAAAAGAAGACATTAGACAACTAGAAGAGATTCAGAGAAGCTTCACAGCCAAGATCAAGGGGTGCAAAGAATTAAACTACTGGAAAAGGTTACGCGAATTAAACCTATATTCACTGGAAAGGAGGAGGGAGAGATACACCATTATTTACACTTGGAAAATAATGGAGAAACTAGTCCCTAATCTTACTCTGAACCCTGTAACAACCCAAACAACAGTGGAAAGTAGAAAAGGAAGACTGTGTCGTGTTCCCAAATTAAAGGCTAGGCAGGGAACATCCTTAACCCTGAAAGAAAATAGTTTTGTTGTGAGAGGACCAAAACTGTTTAATCAGCCGCCCAAAGACCTAAGAAACACGAGTGGTGTTGCAGTGGACATCTTCAAAAGAAGATTAAACGCCTCGCTCAGAACAATCCCCGATGAGCCTGGCGTACCTGGCTATGTGAAGTGGAGAGTACAAGAAACCAACTCACTACTTCGCCAGGCCAACTTGAGAGGAGGGGCGACAAGTTTGACCTTCGTGAAATGAGGAATCATCGCACGCAACATTTGAAAGGTATATATATATATATATATATATATATATATATATATATATATATATATTATACAGTATATATATATATTTCAACATCGCAGACACGATACGGCTGCTAAATGTCATACAACGCATGCAGTTGACACAGCGGAAAACCCCCGAGCCAAACCGCTTCCAGGGAAGAAGCTACCAGAACAGGTAGGCGGAAACGGATCTCTCTCGGAGGACCATAAGGCATCGAAACAAGCGAAACCGAAGGAAAACGAACTTGAAATGCACAAATGGCAACGAAAAACAAAGAACATAAATATTGTCCTGGCAAATATTCAAGGAATAAGACCAAACCAATCATTCAACAAAGTTTCGTACCTGAAAGGATTTATGGACGAAACAAGGGCAAATCGCATGCCTCACAGAAATTCATCTTAAGGATTGCCATGGAAATTGTGAAAACTACGAACATTGTATTGATAAGAAAGAGATAAATATAAGGGGTTTCAACTTACTAAGAGCTTATAGAACAGCGAGACGTAAAGGTGGCTGTGCTATATATGTACATGAAGATCATATACCAGAGACGGTAATAAGTAAATCAAAGAGCTTTGTGGAACTCCTAGCAGTGAAAATAGAAAAATTAAACGTGATACTGGTAGTCATATATAGACCTCCAAACACTCCAACCGAAAAATTCTCGGAGGCCATTGATGATATCAGAAACTTATTAAAGGCCATAAACCCTCCACCCCCAATATAATGCTCCGCGGAGACTTTAATTTCCCATTTACAAAATACAAAAAAGTGGATAGGAATATATATATATATATATATATATATATATATATATATATATATATATATATATATATATATATATACCTCGTTAGCCTCGTTTCGGTTTCGTGAATCGGTCTCTCTTCACACAAAGGTCAAGCTGGTGGCCCCGCCTCTAGGCCTGGCTTGGTGGAGGAACGAGCTGCTCTCTTGCGCTCTCCACCGCACACAGCCAGGTACAACCGGCTCATCTGGTACCGTCTTGAACCAGGCAGCTAGTCTTCTCTTGAAGACTTCAACTTTAACCCCTGTAACGTTTCTGAGGTTCTTAGGAAGCTGGTTATATATATATATATATATATATATATATATATATTATTATACCAGGACAAGGGGGCACAAGAGATGACCAGGAGCAAGCAAAAATGTTGATGGCTCTCACAAACAAGTCTATGCTGACACAGGAGATAACAGAAAATACCAGAAAAAAATAACTGCCTAGATCTGGTATTCACGAATAACACGAACTTGATTGCTGATATAAAAATAACCCTGTGGTGGATTGGTGTGACTAAAAGTCTGCAGATCGACACACCAAAAAACACCTTAATAATAAAAACTAATATTGATCTGGCAGCATTGGGTTTGACGGATTAGAGCGGATATGCAGCGATGATGTTTTGGGATGATCATTAGCATTGCGATTATGGATTGTCGTTGTACTATTGTGAACTACTAGCCTATCTAGATATACTGATATAGCTATTGACTAACTAATAGACTGACAACTGCTAGACTAACGACTATTACTGGCTCTCTAGAATATTGTCTGGAACTGCTGTTCTATACTTGAGGTGAGTCTATAATTATTTCGTTGGGTAACTTAATTCTGGTTATTGTACTGTATCTGTATATAGTGTGTGAACCATAGCTTTATCTACCGGTCACTACAAACCCCAACCATTATCTCAGACCACAATTTAATCGAGACATCAACAAATATGGCGACATTAAAAGACAATACACATATTGAAGAAAGAAGCAAATTTGGGGTTTGTAACTTAACCGCCAAGACTATAAATTGGGAAGCAATCAGATCACATGTGGCTCAAATAGAGTGGAGAACAGTTTTAGAGAATAAAACAACTGAAGAAATGCTAACAACCTTGGAAGAAAAGTCGCTGAGAATTTTAGAAAAATATGCTCCGAAATCACGGCCAAAAGGAAAGAGGAACTGGCTAGAGAGGCAAAAAAGAAGAATATTCCGCAAAAGAAGTAAGCCAACTGCGGAGGTAACAATGCCAGGAAAGTAATAAAAGAAAAACTGGTGGGTATCGATAGGGAAATACAAACCCTGATTAAAGACCATACAGAGAGGGAAGAGGAAAAGGTGGTAGAAGTAATAAAGGACAATCCAAAATACTTCTATAGCTTTGCGAAGAGGAAAAGAAAAACGCGCGCCACTATCGGCCCTTAAGGAAAAGAAATAATGAACTAACGGACGATCTAAAAGAAATATCTGAAGCACTGAGAGCCCATTATGAATCAGACTTCAGTACCTCAAAAAGTGACAAAGCGATACCTGACATACAGTAGATGTATTCTTTGAAGAGAAATTGCAAGGAGAGCGTTTAACAGACTTTATAACAGACTTTATAACAGAGTGTATAACAGACTGGTTCGGATTCTGCCAACCTTCTTATCAATTACTGTGAGGCATGCGACTACAAACTTGCCAATAAATTACTACTTCTTAATGACTCATTTACATATGTTAGTGATGCCTGAGGAACTCACTCGTGGCTAGACCACTACATAGCCTCCCACGATGGTCATAATATAATCAATAGCATGTCCATACTTTATGATGTATTTGAATCTGATCATATCCCATTTGTAGTAGGGCTTGATTGTATGGTAGCACCTGACTTAGACAATGACTGTGATAATACTGATTACTATAAGGTTAATTGGTCAAATCTTAGTCACTATACAATGCAGACTGATGCACTACTAAGGCTTGTGAGGATTCCTGCAGAAGCTTTGGCCTGTAGGAATCCCTCCTGTGATGATGTAAAACATATAGATCTCTTAAATAAGTATTACGGTGAGCTTGAACATGTCATTAAGGCTGCGGGTGGAAGTAGCTTTCAGAATAAAAAAATGGGGAAAAGTAAATGTCAATGCAGGGTGGGTAGAATACTGTGCTGATTTGTATGATGTAGCAAAAAATGTATTCGTGGAATGGGTTGCTATGGGGAAACCTAGGCAGGGGGAACTCTTCCAAATGAAAAATAGAACTCGTGCTAGGTTCAAGGGTGCTCTTAGATTTATAAGGAAAAATGAAAAGAATCTTCGAAGAGAATCTCTATCCAGAAAATTAGGCAATAATAATACTTCCAGTAGGGAATTCTGGCAGGAGGTTAATAAAATTAACAATAGTAATCTTACCTTGCCAAATGTAATAGATGGTGCAAAACATTGCAGAATTATGGAAAAATCATTATGAAACCCTATTTAATTGTCTCGGGGGAGTTGGGGGGAGGGACTAAATATATACCTAAATGTAAAACGCTCTGAGGAGCTACTAATTAATGACTCAGAAATCTAGAAGGCAATTCATAAGTTAGATGATAACAAAAGTTGTGGCCTAGATGGCATACAAGCAGAACATTTAAAATGCTGTAGCCCTCGTATAATACCTATGCTTGCAATGTGTTTCACAAGCTGTATGATGCATGGGTACTTACCACAATGCATTTTGTCAGTTGTATCGTTGCCACTTGTTAAAAATAATGGTCCTAGTATTTGTGATGAGAATAATTATAGGCCAATAGCACTTGCCAGTATACTTTCTAAGGTGTTAGAATATGTCATTTATAATAGGATAAGTACTTACTTGCAGACTTATGACAATCGGTTTGGCTTTAGAGTGAAACATGGTACTGACATGTGTAAATTGTGTATTTATATGCTAAAGGAAGCCGTCCTAAAGTACAAGATGTCAAGTAGCAATGTATATTCCTGTTTTTTGGATGTATCAAAAGCATTTGATAGAGTTAACCACCACAAACGTTTCAAGAAACTCTTGTGTCAAGGGGTACCGAAATATATACTTAGGATACTTGCATTCTGGTATACAGAGCAGACCATGTTTGTAAGATGAAAAAGTACTGTATCACCAGGTTTTAAGGTAACTAATGGCGTTAGGCAAGGGAGTATTGTAAGAGTCTGGTTTATTATTACAGACCTTTACAAGTTTACGTAGATAATTAACTAAATGCCAGGGTCACCAGCGCCCAAATACTAGATTGGCATCCAGCACTGCGGCGCAAAAATTAATTTTAATAAAAAAGGGAAGGACTGATTATAAAATCATCAATATGAATTTTGTATTTTATTGACAACAATTAATAAATTATATGCAACAATTATTCATAAATGCAAAGGGGATTTTTACCCGTAACAACTTTGACATATAATGGAGAATTAAATAGTGGCACCGTTTAGCTAACATATAACAGTCTGCAACTAATACTGATAAACAAGTAATGGAACTAATATTAATATACAAATAATGTTAAACAACTAATAGAATTAATATTAATATACGAATAATATTGTGCAAATAATATACAAATAATATTAATATATAAATAATGTAACACTAATAATAATAAACAACTAATAATAGCCACAATGACAACCTTGTCACGAAGAACCTTTGCTTGCTGGCGCCGTGTTTTCAAATAATAAAATGTGTATACGGCGTCCTTTGTGTTGTTGTACATAAGCTTGTTTTTACTATACAATTTTACCAACAAGCCAAAATAATCCTTAAAAGCCAATTCATGTCTAGTCACACCACACTGAATGCTTAAGAATTAAATTTGATCAGTGGACATGTTTAACTTGTATTTATTTATTTATTTATTTAGATTTAAATATTTCACTCATGCCAATTTGTGGCAGTTTTCACTAATAAAAAATAATCTTGTGGTGCAAGGCACTACAAGTACTGTCCCCCAAAAACATAGTTGTCAGGGGTAAAAAAAACAACAACTTAAATGTCAAAGCGTACTGGCTTACGAATGACTCTTCCAGAACGAGTCATTGTTTGCTTTTGGACGGCAATATCCTGCAGCACTGGTTCTGAAGGCATGGATGGTGCTACAGGTGCAGTAGGGACATTGGGGGAAGGGGATTCTTGGTGCCTGTGCAATGGGGCCACTAACTGGTTCAAAGACAGTTGGTTGCGATAATGAAGGAGAATTGGAAGAGGGATGATAGATTGTTGTACCCTCGGATGAGGTGGTGGTACATAGGATTTAGGAAGGGTAGATTGCTGTACCTGTATATGAGATGAAGGTACAGAAGATTGAGGAGGGATAGGTGGTTGCTGTACCTGTATTTGAGGTGGAGGTACAGAAGATTGAGGGAGGATAGGATCTTTTGTTGGAGAAAAATCAAGGTATGCTGGTTTCAAACGGTCCACAGAAACGGTTTCACGCTTGCCCACCTTGTCAATGATGAAAGTTTTGGGTCTACGGTCTAGCACAAGGAAGGGACCATCATAGGGACAGTGAAGAGGGTAGCGGTGAGCATCATGTCTCAAGAAAACATGTGTGCAAGTTTGTAAATCAGGGGAAACGAAGGTAGTTTGTGAAGTGGAAGTTCTAGGTGCTGTGGGACGAATTTGCTTCATAACAGAGCGTAATGTCTTGACATACGAAGCAGGATCACATGTGGGGTTAATGGGCAGTGGCGGTTCCTCATATGGGCAATATGGGCAGCCGCACAGGGCGGCATTTGTGGAGGGGCGGCATGAGCGCCTGCAAAAAAAATAAAAATAAAAATAAGAATAAATAAATAAAGAAATAAATAAAAATAAAAAATAAAATAAAATATTTATGTGATAGAGCATCTGTACAATTTAGAAATTTGATTCTCTAGTTTATTTATGGCAGTTGTGCAATTTAATTTGTATTTTTCCTGTTCATAGTATCATAATTACATTCTCTTAAGTGAGTTATTCTATTTACGTGATGAAGGATTTGTAAAATTCAGAAATTTGAGTCTTTGTTTTGGTTCTGAAGTTCCAACAATTAGTCCAATAAAAAGTTATTTTGTGAAAGAGTTATGTCTGTCCTTTATTTTGGGGGGATTCGAATGTGTGTGTGTTGGCGAACAGGGGGGGGGGCGCTGAAGGTGAGGTTCGCCCAGGGCGTCATGTAAGCTAGGACCGCCACTGTTAATGGGTGTAGGTGTGAAAAATTCTCCGGGTAACCGGAGTGTGGTACCGTAAACTAATTCTGCTGCAGAGCATGCAAGATCAGTCTTCAGAGCAGTACGAATTCCGAGTAGGATTAGGGGTAGCCTGTCCACCCATGTAGTAGATGGATCAGTGGCTCGCAAGGAACTTTTAAGTTGACGATGGAAGCGTTCTACCACCCCATTGGATTGCGGGTGATAGCTTGTTGTTCTGATGCGCTCAGTCCCAAGAAGGAGCATGAGTTCCTTCCATAAGGCCGATTCAAACTGGGCACCTCTGTCTGTGCAAATGGTTGCAGGTATTCCAAAACGGGAAACCCAACATGAAACAAAGGCATGAGCTACTGCAGAAGCAGTACAAGAAGTCAAAGGAACAGCTTCTGGCCATCTTGTGAACCTATCAATGACAGTGAGAAGATAGGTATAACCTCGAGAAGAATAGAGGGGGCCGACTATGTCTAGATGTATGGCCTCAAAACGAGCCTTCGGCAAAGGAAAGGTACCAATTTCTGACTTTGTGTGTCGGTGAACTTTGGCACGCTGACATTGAAGGCAAGATCGAGTCCAATTGCGGATATCTTTGTTCATACTTGGCCATACAAACCTAGCTGCAATTAATTTTTGGGTGGCCTTAATTCCCGGGTGAGAAAGGGAATGGAGTTTAGCAAAAACAGCTCTTCGCAGCCCTTGTGGGACCAACGGTCGAATATGCTCAGTCGAGACGTCACACAAAATTTGTAAGTCTGACTTGGGTTCAACTGGTAAAGAGCGGACTTGCAACGAAGTGGGTGAATTAATAAGAGCTTGGAGGTCTGTATCCGTGGACTGAGCCTTAGCCATCTCTGAAAGGTTGATGTGAGAGTCCAGGGTCAGAAATTGCTGAGATGCGAGACAGCGCATCCGGCACAACATTCAAAGAACCTGAAATGTGTCGAATGTCTGAAGTAAATTGAAGAATAAAATCAAGGTATCTTCTCTCAGTAGGAGCATGAGAGTCTGATTGAGAATGGAGAGCAAATATTAACGGACGATGATCCGTAAAAATGCTAAAGTCACGTCCTTCCAGGAATGACCTGAAATGACGGATGGAGAGGTATATCGCCAGCAACTCTCGACCGAAAGTGCTGTACCTCATTTGTGAAGGTGAGAGCTTGCGTGAAAAGAATGCGAGAGGTTCCCAAACGCCTGAAACAAGCTGCTGGAGCACTCTGACACGGCAACGTCAGAGGCATCAGTGGCTAAGTTCAGAGGAGCGTCTGGTTGAGGGTGAACAAGGCATGTAGCTTGTGCTATAGCCTCTTTTGCTTGTGAAAAAGCATTGGTAGCTTCGGGGTTCCACAAAACTACAGTGGATCTGCCCCTTTTTGATTGGCGAAGAAGAGAGGTTATGGGTGCAAGAATGTTTGCACACTGAGGAATGAAGCGATGGTAGAAGTTTACCATCCCTAAGAAGCGGCGAAGTTGCTTTTGAGTTTGCGGTTGTGGGAAAGACCTTATCACAGATACTTTATTTTCGAGAGGAGAGATGCCCTTCGAAGTAACCTTGTGTCCTAAGAAGGTGAGTTCATCTACAGCAAAGACACATTTTTCAGGGTTTAGCAATACACCATATTCTGCCAACCGAGAAAAAACTAAGCGTAAATGTTGAATATGTTCTGAGGGAGAAGAACTTGCGATGAGAATGTCATCGACATATGTGAAAGTGAAGGAGAGACCTCTCAACACTTCATCAATGAAGCGTTGAAAAGTTTGGGCCGCATTACGCAGTCCGTATGGCATTTTTGTCATTTCAAATAACCCAAAAGGGGTTGTTATAGCAGTTTTATGTATGTCTTCAGGGTGTACAGGAATTTGATGAAAGGCTCGCACCAAGTCAAGGCGTGAAAATACTGTGGTGCCATGGAGAGCAGAAGTAAAATCGTGTAAGTGAGGAAGGGGATAGCGATCTGGAATCGTGTTGTCATTCAAAGCACGATAATCTCCACATGGACGCCAGTCTCCAGGTGTAGGTTTTGGGACCATGTGTAAAGCAGAGGCATACGGGCTACTTGAAGGCCGTATAATACCGAGTTCGAGCATGTGTTCAAACTCTCGTCTCACAATTGCAAGACGATCTGGAGCTAAGCGACGTGGGCGGGTGAAAACAGGTGAGCCTACCGTATCAATACGGTGGACAACAGAGTGTTTAATAGGGGTATCCTTAGAACAGGGTTGAGTAAGGGAAGAAAATTCATTTAGGAGCTGCTCTATAGCAGGTGAGCACTGTGGCAGAGAACTTGCCAATAATGAAGAGGGGTGCGCGGTAGGAGAACCAATTACTGAAAGATGTGTGGCATTATCAATTAATTGTGCTCTACGAACATCAACTAATAAATCATTAGCAGAAAGAAAATCAGAGCCTAACATTGGGGTATATACATCCGCGACAAGAAATATCCAGCGGAAAACACGTCTAAGTCCAAGAGAAACTGAAATAGAACGACGTCCATAAGTGTGAATAGATGAAGAATTAGCTGCACGTAAAATGAAAGGAGAAGGTCCGTTTGCACGGTCTGCGGCTGTTGCAGGAATAACACTGTATTGAGCTCCAGTGTCAATAAGGAATGCATAGCCTGAAAGTGGATCATGCAAGGTGAACGTTGGACCAGGTGGTGCAGTAGTTTGTGAATCATTAAATTTTTGTGGAGGAAGGTTAGTATTGCTGTGGGAAGGAGTTTGTGTTGTATTTGAAGGATTAGTTGTAGGTATTAAATTAGTTGTGGTTGAATAAGTAGGTTGCAATTCTTTAACTTTACTTGCATACGTATGTGTTGGTTTGACAGTGTTAAATGAGGTAGTTGAGTGCGTAGTAATAGGTTGTTGATTATTTGTGGTAAAGGTTGGGTTGGTTGAGCTAGAGTAATACTTAGTTAAAATTGAGGTAGAATTAGATGGAGTAGTGGTAGGGTTAGTTGAAGAAAGGATAGGTTGAGAGGCTTGAGAGGCTGTAGCGTCAGACGCCTGTGACACCAGCCTAGTTAGTTTAAAGGAGGATTAGGAGTCCATGGACAAGGTGTGAGACAGCGCGTTGCACGATCTTTAAACTTTTCATGATACCAGCAAGGGGGGTATGAACAGTAGACTGAGGTAAGGAAATAGGTTGAGAATGAGGCTGAGTAGTGGGGATTGAGGATTGAGGATGAGGTAAGGCTAATAGATTTGAATTAGGAGCAACCAACTGACCTGTTTGCGGTGGCTGTGGTTGTAGTAGAACGAGGCGTTGTCCAGGTTCATATTGGGAGGCTCTATTTGGACCAGAGGGTCGTCCTCGTCTTGAAGAACTTCTCTCTCGTTCCCTGTTGTTAGCTAGCTCTATTCGGAGAGCTTTAAATTCATCTTTAATTGTTTGTAGAATTTCGTTGGATACTTTAAGACATTGTGCGGCCAGACTCTGAGTGTCGTCCTGCGTGGCACAGATTTGGGGGTGATGGGTGTGGTTATCTACTTGGCCAAGGTGGATTTCAATCATCATCTTATCAGCTGTTTTGGCCATAGTGAGGAGGTCTGTATCATCTGGCATACAACGGAGCATTGGTCGTAGGGCAGTGGGGAGACCATTGAGGAAGCGGCGTCGCATTAAGGGTGAGTTTTTATCGTCTTCATTGGTCTGTCCAGCCAGGTCTTGCAGATGCCTCAGGAAGGCTGTTGGCGTTTGATCCCCAAGAACTTGGTCCTTGAGTAGAGCATTGAGTCGCTCTTCTTCTGATTGGCCGAGTCTCCTGACTAACTCGCTGAGGAGGCTCTCAAAAGCTTGGTCAGACGGAGGCAATAGAGTCACATCCCGCACTACTTTGTATACTAGTGTAGGCAGGAGGTTCTTTGTGATAAGGAACTTGGTTCGTGGGTCCGTAATTCCTTTTATCGCGAAATAATCCCGCAGTTGACTCACAAAGATTCCAGGCTCTTCAGCGGTGAATTGTGGAGTGGTAGGCTGATACATTGTTAGAAGGTCTGTTATAGGTGGTGAATTTGGAGTACCACCGTTGGATGATCCTAGGTTGTTGTTGTTGTGGGTCATTGTGGCTATTATTTTGTTACAAGGTACTAAAAAAATTAAAATGTGTCAAAAACTGACAAGATTTCAACAAATGTTGTTGAATGCAAATAATGGCTTCAGGTAAGCTTGGTTGAGTATGAGACTCAATTGGAGTTATGAATGCCAATAACAAAAAGTTACGTAAAAATTTTTTTTTTATGATGTAGCCCAATATTAGCAGAAAAATAGTCTGCGTATAGGCTGTTTGCAAAATATAAGTAAATTTGCACAAAAAAACTTTAGAAAACGCTGATTTTATAAAAAGGCAAAATAAAAGGAATATATTTTGCAATAGAATACACTTCCAGTACAGGTGAGTGCTTAGTACTAGTGAATTTAATAAAATTATAGATGCAGACTGAATATATTGACAAAAATTGAGAAAAAACTTTTAGAATTTTTTTTGCATAAATTACGGTGTTTGGTCACTCCGGAGTGTCACCAATTGTAAGAGTCTGTTTATTATTACAGACCTTTACAAGTTTACGTAGATAATTAACTAAATGCCAGGGTCACCAGCGCCCAAATACTAGATTGGCATCCAGCACTGCGGCGCAAAATTAATTTTAATAAAAAAGGGAAGGACTGATTATAAAATCATCAATATGAATTTTGTATTTTATTGACAACAATTAATAAATATATGCAACAATTATTTATAATGCAAAGGGGATTTTTACCCGTAACAACTTTGACATATAATGGAGAATTAAATAGTGGCACCGTTTAGCTAACATATAACAGTCTGCAACTAATACTGATAAACAAGTAATGGAACTAATATATATACAAATAATGTTAAACAACTAATAGAATTAATATTAATACGAATAATATTGTGCAAATAATATACAAATAATATTAATATATAAATAATGTAACACTAATAGAATTAATATTAATATACGAATAATATTGCAAATAATATACAAATAATATTAATATATAAATAATGTAACTAATAATAATAAACAACTAATAATAGCCACAATGACAACCTTGTCACGAAGAACCTTTGCTTGCTGGCGCCGTGTTTTCAAATAATAAAATGTGTATACGGCGTCCTTTGTGTTGTTGTACATAAGCTTGTTTTTACTATACAATTTTACCAACAAGCCAAAATAATCCTTAAAAGCCAATTCATGTCTAGTCACACCACACTGAATGCTTAAGAATTAAATTTGATCACTGGACATGTTTAACTTGTATTTATTTATTTATTTAGATTTAAATATTTCACTCATGCCAATTTGTGGCAGTTTTCACTAATAAAAAATAATCTTGTGGTGCAAGGCACTACAGTATATTATCACTAGGGCAGTCAAAAGTTGACCGAAAAAATTAAGAAAGTTGACCTTACGAATTGAAAAAATTGACTTATAAAGTTGCCTTTACTTTCAATAATAAAAACAATACTTTAATTACTTATTCTTGCTCTTCTACATCAGTTGACCGATTGTGGTAAATTATGAAGTATTTGCCGACATTTTCTGGCAAAAAATTGCGATCCTTACTTAATAATTTATTAAGCATGGAGAAAGATATCTCTACAGCGGCAGTTGTTGGTTGACATTGCAAAAGCTGACCATAAACTGTTGGTGAGATTTCAGGTCTACTGAGGTTAATTATTTCACAAATACCATTTGTCTTGAGTCTTGTTTCAATGTATTGTTTGACTGAACACATATCTTCACCAAGGTTGATAGAAGAAATGGTTTCATATGCCAATTTTTAGTTATTTTAATTATTTATTCCAAAAAATTGACTTTATTTACCTCATTGCTATTTTTTGACCTAACAGGTAAAAGTTGACTTTTGGTTGACCTATTAACTTTGGTAATATACCCCCTACAGGTGTTTTTATTGCATTTTCAGTCGTTTCAGCGAAAAGTGCCCCATAGGAAACAATTTGACTTTATTGACTTTTGACTGCCCTAATTATCACCCTATCTTTTCTGTATATACACATGGATGACCTTACCAATGAACTAAAAATTGCACGTATTGGCTGTTTCATTGGAAAGGAAAAAATTTATCATTTAATGTATGCTGATAACCTTGTTCTTCTGTCATCCTCTCCCCATGGGCTGAGAGTAGGCTACTATTAGAGATACTGTATGTGAACAATATAGTATAAAAAAATGACATCACCAAAAATGGGGCAAAGAGTTGTATTTTGATTATTAGGTGTAAGCTACTGAAACATGTATCATGTGGGTCTTTTGAAATGAATGGTCAGACTATACCTGTCAAAGACGGAGATCCGACAAAACCCCCACACGAAAAAAAAACCACCGACAAAACCCCCGGCGACAAAACACCCACCGACAAAACCCCCACACGAAAAAAAAACCGGCGACAAAACACCCACCCTAAAAAAACCCAGCGACAAAACTAGGGCCCCCAGCCTTCGTTAGGTAGGTAGCCTTATAATCGTTTTTCTTTTTCTTTTTCCTTGTGGGTTTGCAGCATATATTGACGATTGGTTAGGTTAAGTCGTAATATTTTCGTTCCATCCATAAACCAAATATCGGACTTACCTAAATGTTGCATACATTCTTCTGTAGCAAACACAATGACTCGATTCCTGGCTTCAATGCCACTATCGTGAATAAGAAAAGGCTTCCTGACGCTTTCTTTGAACATTTCTTTTTACTGTACTTAATTTTCCCATAGCAAGTCTTCCTTCTTGAGTCATGCTTTCCAATGAATCCGCGACAACGCGACTAGTATTTCCTTTGTTTGATTTGGCCTGTTGATAGAGGGATGCACGCACTTTCGCTGCCTCTATTGATCCTTCATCTCTCTCATGATTATGCTCTATACTTGAAATGATATCGGTTATTTCTAAATTAGTTGTTATTTTACCGTTACATCCAAACGCTGCTCTTCTAGCACACTCCCACCGCTTTGTATTAGAACTAGTGCAAATTGTAGCCCAAGTTAAGCCTGGACGGGTTGAACATAATTGAGGTAAAGTCCCAGGGTAGAAAGTTTGGTCGGCCAATTGCGAAACTTGGCCACTAGTCTGTCGTTGTTTTAGGCCTACATTTTTACCCGTTTGGTTAATTTTGGTTTATTGTTCGGAGGCGAAGGTTGCAGACTTAAGTGCGGCAGTTACTTGGGTGGAAAATTTGATATTCCATACTGGTGGTTGGTCAGTACCCCAACCAAGCAATTCACTTTACTTGAAAAAAGAAAAATTTGAGTTTGATCAGTTTGGTTAAGTATTTTTGCCAATTCAGCTTATTTGGCATTGAGCACAATTGTTGTTTGCATTGAAGATGAGTGCTGCTGAATTGAACAAGTTTAGGAAAAGGAGAAGCGCCTACACAGGTCTAATTACAAAGGTCATTGCCACTACAGATTCTGCCATAGAGCAAGAGGATTTAAGCTTAGTGACTGCGCAGCTTTCCATATTATAAACTAAAAAGGCTGCTCTAAGCGAAGTAAATGTTAAAATTGAGGCTCTTATAGAAGAGGATGAAATAGAAAATAACATAATTTACTTTGAAGAGATTATTGATGACATAATTAAAGTATGCCACAGAGCAAAAGAGTTTAGCAGCTGAGTACAATTAGAGACCAGGTCTAATAATGAAACACAACCCTCAATAAATGGTGTTTGTGAAGTTAAGGTTAACAGATTTGCAGTTCAATTACCAAGGCTTGTACTCAAAACATTTTCTGGGAGTATTCAGGAATGGCAAGGATGGGCAGACAGTTTTCAATCAGCAGTTCATTCTAGTCAAGTGTTAAGTGCGGTGGAGAAGTTTAATTATTTGCAGTCCCTCTTGGAAGGGGAGGCAGCAAAGACAATCGCAGGATTAGCATTAACAGAGGCTAATTATAATGTGGCTTGGGATATATTAAAGAAACGGTTTGGTAAGCCAGAGATCTTAATTAAAGGCCACCTCCGCGAACTTTTAGCTATGCCTCCTGTTAATAATCCCAATAGTGTCAAGGAGTTACGGCAGTTATATGATGAATTTGAAGTTAGAACTAGGCCCCTAGATAACTTGGGTGTAGGAATGGAAAGATATGGTATAATGTTGGTCACTATACTGGAGTCTAAATTGCCTAGCTCAATTTTGCTTGAATTAAGTAGGGGACACTCTACATAACATGTGTACATCCCCCTTCAGCAGATGATACGTCTTTTAGGCACAGAATTAGCAAGGCGAGAGGGAATTGAATTTGCACAGTGGGATGTTAAACAAGGGGACAAAGGCAGGTTCAGCACCAAAGTTTCTACAAAAAGGAATAGCCCAGGTACAGTGTCAACTCTACATGTATCCTCTGAGAATAAACTAAAGGGAATGAAGGAATGCATATTTTGCGAAGGCAACCACAAATCATAAATGTGAGGTGACTGAAGCTTTACCTGTTGAGGAGAGAAAGGACAGGATAACTAAGTCCACAGCATGTTTTAAATGTTTTTAAAAAGGTCACAGAGCAAGGTTTTGTAAGTTTAAAATTTTGTGCAAAAAATGCCATGGCCGGCATCAGCCATTATTGTGTGAAAACACTCCTAGTAGGCCTACCCCCAGAAGTAGAGACATCAGTGGCACATGCCACTGCTATGAAAGGGAGTAAAAGTAAAGGGGGATTATTGCAAACAGCTGCAGCATTATTAATTGGGAATGATAGAGAAGCTACTGTAAGAGTGTTGTTTGATAGTGGTAGCCAGTGTAGCTTTATTAAGACCAGAATTTCTAGAAAATTAAAGTTTAAAGAACTTAAGAGGGAAAATTTAAGAATTTCTGGGTTTAGGGGTTCCATTCAAAACCGAACCGAAGTTAACAAGGTAGAAGTTTTGGTTAAGGGGTTGTTACCACAAAGTTCCACTATCAAGGTCCAAGCTGTAGAGATTGAGGAACTTTGTGCTCCAGTCATTACTTGTTTAGATATGGCATGTGTCCAAGAATTGCAAGTTAAAGGAATTAATTTGAGCAATAATAACTTTGAAGGAACAGAAGGTATTAGTCTTTTGATTGGGGCTACTATTATTAGACTTCATCACTGGTAATATTGTTCGCACATCTCGAGGCCCGGTAGCTATTGAAAGTAAACTAGGCTGAATGCTACATGGTAGCTATTGCAATGAAATAGAGGTTAAAGCTCTTTTTGTTAAGATTGAGGAGAACAGCCATGGTTTGGAAAGGCATTTGAAAGCGTTTTGGGAACTTGAATCCATTGGCATAAAGGACAAACAGGCAAGTACAGTGAACAGTGATGTTTTAGAGCAATTTGAAAAAGGGATTGGGTTTAGAGATGGTTGCAATGAAGTTGGCCTCCCTTGGAAGGATTCTTGCAAACCCAGTTCAAACCTTCAGCTAGCTAGTCGGAGGTTGGAGACTTCATTGTACAGGCTAAGAAAAAATGAGGAGTTGTTAATTGGATACAATGAGGCCATCCTAAGCTATGTAAGGGAGGGCTATGCTGAAAGGGTGCAAGGTGAGCTGGTGAGCCAGGAGGCACATTATCTACCACACTATGCAGTGGTACGGCGAGACAAAACTACCACCAAACTGAGGACAGTTTTTGATGGCTCAGCCAAGGACAAAGGTGGTGTGTCCTTGAATGACTGTTTGGATACTTGGATGCTGGGCCAAATTTAAATGCAGATTTATTTTCCTTGTTACTGAGATTCAGGTTTGGTAGAGTAGCATTGACTGCAGATGTGAAGCAAGCCTTTTTGCGGATAAAGTTAAAACCAGAGGACAGAGATGCAGTAAGGTATTTGTGGGTGGATACGAAAGATTTGTTGGAAAATGAACCGAAGATTCAAGCATATACAATGAAGTCAGTGTTGTTTGGCCTCAGCTCTAGTCCATTTCTTTTGCCATCTACGATGCAGTACCATTTTAAGAAATATTCTGAAGTCTATCCTAACACTATTGAACACATAAGGAAAAATTTTTATGTTGATGATTTGCTGTGTTCAGTGGATAATACAGAAATGGCTAAACAGATATTCATGGAGGCTAGAGCTATAATGAGGGAGACTGGTATGGAACTTAGAAAATGGCAGACCAATCGTTCTCAAATACAACAGTTTATGAGTCAGTCCTGTGTAGGACCTGATGCAGCAGAAAGTATTGAGGATTCTGGTATTAAGTTGTTGTTGTTGTTGTTTAGCCGATCAGCCCACCCTGATCGAGCAAGCCGGCGGCACACAGGTAACCGATCGCCCTCTCCGGAGTGGACCAGAGGTTCAGCGCACTAGTGATATGGTGTTGTGTTCATTGTTGTGCTAGAGCGGTACAGTCTGTCATAATGTATTCAGATGTTTGTGGTGTATCCTGGCACAGGTGGCAGGTGTCGTCTGTGGAGTTGTCTAGTCTGTGTTTGTATGTCTGTAAGTTGGGGTGATGTCTACATCGGAATCGTACTAAGTTAACTCGATTCGATCTGCTCAGGCTGATCTCTGACCTGTTAATGGGTGGCGGCTTCGCACCTAGGACCGCATTCGGACCTAGTTGTGTCAGTGCTTTCTGGGCTAGGTGTGTGTGTATGTGTTTTCTTTCTGTGTGATGTCTGTGGGGCGTGGTATGGAATGGAGTATTTGGTTATAATGTCTCTCTGGTGTTGCCTTAATGGTACGAGGTGTCGGTGCATGATTGTGCATGTAGTGGCAAGGGTGTTGTGGGTATGGAAAACTGATGAGTGGGTAGTTGGGAGGTAACGAAAATGGTTCACTGAGTAGGTAGGTAGTTAATCTAACAATTATTAAATTCCTTTTATGTCAATAACTGGGTGGATGAAACCAATTGGTTGCTCACCAGAGTTATTCTCCACACTAGTATTTATATACTGTGTGGGAGGAGCGTGCTCGGTAATGGAGATACATTACCGCTCAACCAACCAAGGAATAAACCAAGACAACGCTGGTGCAAGAAGCCCCGCGAAGAGGAGAACAAAGGGAGAACGAAAACGAAGAACGGGGCGAGAGGACGTACCAGCAAAGTACGCTCTCGACAATTACACAACCGGAGAAGGGAGAGACTCCAATAACTAAAAGTAAGAGACTAATTGAGTTTTTACACCAGTAAGTTAATCACATTAAATTAAGCTGGGTCAGACAAGTTAGGCCTACATTGTGGCCTAAGACCCAGCATCAACTCATAGCTTAACAAAGGTGAAGGTAGATTGCCCTAACCTAATCTTGTGAGGAATCCTACTGTGGACCTCAATTTATCTGCCCGCTCTGGACCATTTCCGGAATCTCTAGGCTGACCCCTCTAGGCTAGACTTGATCTACTCTATAGTTAGACTGGAGAAATAAGGGGTGGGTTAATTGTGGACCAATTCATACAGAGCATTTTTCGCATTGGTGGTCCGTGTGTGGGGAATTTACAAACCTTAACCTTACTTAACAAAAATTGCAGAATTAGGCTAAATGGTCTAGCCTAAGCCTAAGCTAATCAAGCCTAATTAGGTCTACAACCTAGGGCCTAACTAGGAAACATTTACATTTAAGGAGTCTCATTCTCTTATAAGCTTAGACCTGAGTGACATAAGTACTTGGGGGGGATTAAACCAAATTTAAACTCGACTGTTTTGTCTGTGCTCTCTCTTCTCTGGTAATTTCTTCTTGTCCTCTATTTCATTACGATCCCCAGTTAAACAATTTTGACTTAGACATGGACAGTGCGGAATTGAAAAAGTTAAAAAAGAAAAGGGGGGCAAAGTTGGGAGCTGTTACAAAGGCTGTGAACACTTTTAACAATATTACACAACCAGGTAAGGAAAATTTAGAGAGTGTAATTATTAAATTGGAAATTAAAAAGAAGGAAATAATAGCCATTAATGAGAGTATTTCAGAGTTAGTTGAATCCGAAATGGCTGAAGAACAATTGATAGACCTTTACGCTGATGATGATGATCAGGTAAGCTCAATTGAACAGCAAATAAGGAGACTACGGTCTCGTTTGACTGACTTAACACCAAAAAAACCTAATTCTGATTTTAATCAAAGTAGGGCTAACCTTCAACAAAATTTAAGTGGCATGCTAAATCATGAGTCACAAGAATTGAGGCTCAGTTACCCATTTTGCTAGTACCAACATTTGAAGGGGACACGGTACAATTCCCATCTTTCATTGACAAATTTGAGAATTTAATAGGTAATAAACCTTATATTTCAACTGTTGAAAAGTTTAGTTACTTAACTAGTTCCCTTAAAGGCCCAGCCTATAACCTAATAGCCTATTTACCAGCCGTAGGGGATTCATATGAAGTAGCTATTGATCTTTTAAAACGTAATTACATTAATAAAGATTTGATTGTATATGAATTATCTCAACAAATTTTTGAATTGCACCCATAAAGATAACCATAGTGATATGGAAAATTTTTATACAAAATTAGAAGCTATTATAGGACAACTGGTTAGCAATGAGATAGATATTAAAACTTCATCTTGGATTATACAAAGCATAGTACTTAGGTGCCTTCCTTCGAGGGTTAAAGATATTTTAATTCTAAAGACGGGAGAAAATTATCCTAATTTAGAACAAATAAGAAAACACTTCCACAATATCCTAACTAATTACAAATTGAGAGATTTTCCAACACATAAGACCCAGACTATGGATAAACCAAAGACTGTTCCCAGAGACCAACTAGCTACAGCCAAACAGACAAAACTTGATACTGTAGAATCAAATGTGACCAACTATATAATACACGAACACCTACATTACAGAACTTTAATGTAACTGCTGCCTCAACTTACACACCACATTGCAAATTTTGTGCAAGTAATGAACACAGTAGTACTGGGTGTGACAAATATTCAGACTTTAACCAAAGGGCTAAAAGATGTGAACAGTTGAACCTGTGTAAAAAGTGTACTGGCCAGGGACATTATAAGAAAGACTGTAAATCTAGGTTAAGATTCAAGTGTAAGTTTTGTAAAAGTTTACGACATGTCTCATCAATGTGTGATTCACCAAAGTGTCCAAACAATAGTACTCAAACTCAAAAGATACCTCCCCCAAACAAAGGTAATCAAGAAAATGCCACTTTCATGGGACATTCTGCTTGTTCAAACAATGTAACAAGAAACACTGAGATTCTTTTACCAACTATTACTTTGGACTTAGTGAATAGTGAGGGTAGTACCACTCCAGTGAGATGTCTTATAGACTGTTGTTCTCAACAAACATTTGTTTCAAAAAATGTAGTTAATAAATTGGGTTTGACACCAAACCCGAATGAACAAAACCTCAATATTGAGTCCTTTGTTAAGGATAACTCGGACAAAAATAGCTATAAGACAATTGACCTGGAACTACATTTAGAAAGTAAATTCAAGAAAATTGAAGCAGTTATTATTTCTAAAGTAGGACAAAACAAACTGGTTATACCCAAACTAGGACAAACCATAAATCATTTGGGAAAACACTACAAAATAGCTGATAGACATATCACTAACAACACAGTAGCTAACATTGAAATGCTAATAGGGGCAGATTATATTAATCTTATTCATAAGGGCATAGTAGAGATAGGTAATGGTATAGCTATTCAGACTCCATCAGGGATAGCCCCTTTGGGTGACCTATCAGAATACAACCTAGACCTAAACCAAAACAGTTCATGACCAACAAATACTATGTGCCTCAACTCAGTCCTACATAACACCTGTAAGAATAGCAACACTTTGAATAATATTATCTCAACTGAGAACATTAATTCATCATTATCAAATGAAACTTTGGATGAGGCAATTCAAACTTTATGGTTGCTAGAATCTGTGGGTATACATGACACAAATCAAACTTCAGAAGATCAGTTAATGGTAGAAAGATTTGAAGACACCATTCAGTGCAAAGACAATAGTTATTTTCTTGAGTTACCTTGGAAAATAAATTGTCCAACTTTAAGAGACAATCTCAAAGTAGCTAAAGGACATTTATATAAAGTAATGAAAAAACTCAAACAAGATAATAATGTAAAAATATATAATAATGTCTTCAAAGAACAGCTACAGAAAGGCTTCATTGAAGAAGTAACAAATAACCCTTTTAAAAAAGATGGTTGTCATTATTTAACCCACAGGGGGGTTTATCGACAAGATGCCCCAACAACAAAACTCAGAGTAGTATATAACTGTAGCCTCAAAGACAGTGATAAACACAGTTTGAATGATTGCTTGATTGAGGGTCCTAATCTCATTTCTGACCTTGTGAAGATCTTACTGAGGTTCAGGTTAGACAAATATGCTGTACAAAGTGACATTTCAAAGGCATTTTTGAGAATAAATCTTAAAAATGAATATGATAAGAACCAACTAAGGTTCTTATGGTTCAAGGATCCATTTGATTTGAATAAAGGGTTCATAACCTATAGATTTAATGTTGTGTTGTTTGGAGCCAATTGCTCACCTAGCCTATTAGCATTGACAATTAGACATCATTTAAACCAGTTTAATAACTCTCTAACATTGAACTTCCTTAAGGAACATTTTTACGTAGACAATCTAATAGGCTCAACGACAACCAAATCTGAATTATCTGAAGTCTATGAACACTCTCAAAACATTATGCAACAAGGTAACTTTGAACTTAGAGAGTGGATTTCAAATGATGAGGATTTAAACAAAAAGATTTTAAAGGATAATAATGGTCTTACTGAGCCATCAGACAGAGTTAAAACTTTAGGTATGAACTGGTATTTGGATGCAACTTCTAACAGTCATGATTCAATCTGTACTAAAGGTTTTAAACTTGATGAGGAAGCAAATACTAAAAGACAAATATTATCAGAGGCTTCCAAAATTTTTGATCCTATGGGTCTATTCCTGCCTTCAACAATAAAATCAAAGATTCTCCTCCAAGAAATTTGGAGGACAAATGTTGGGTGGGATGATCCAATAACAAATGAAAATAAAAAATCTTGGAAGAAGTTAGCTACTGATTTAACAAAAGTGCAGAACATTAAAATTCAAAGGTGCTGTGGGTTTAGGGATAAGCCCCAGAGACTTCATGTGTTTGCTGATGCAAGCACACAAGCTTATGGGTGCTGTGCGTATCTTGTAAGCCCTACAGAAAGTCATCTAATTTATGCAAAAGGGAAAGTTGCACCTCTCAAACCTACCCGAACCATACCTCAATTGGAACTATTGGCTGCTACATTAGCCATTAAAACCATTTCATTGCTTAAGGATGCTTACTATGATGTGTTTTTAACTCAGATCCACATCTGGCTTGACAGTCAGATTTGTCTTGCCTGGATACGGAATGATAGCATTAATAGTAAGAATATCTTTGTAAGAAATAGGCTAAAAGAAATAGCTGACGCTAATGAAAGCCTACAAGTAAACTTTCACTATGTTCCAACTAAACAGAATCCAGCAGACTTTCTGACCAGAGGTTTATCCTACAAGTTGTTGAAGTCAAACAAAACTTGGTTTATGGGACCTAAGTGGCTCTGTAATACAGACCAATGGCCTGTGGAACAAGTTAACTTGACATTAAATTTAATCTTTTCAAATGAAAAGGTTGAACCAATCACTAATTATGAACAGTATTCTGATTTCAACAAACTTGTCAGGGTGACAGCCTACTGTTTGAGGTTTGCTCACAACTGTTTAGCTACAATTAACAAACAGCTAAATAAAAACAATCATAATTATACAGAAGTTGCAACCCAATACTGGATAGGCCAAGCACAACAAAAAGAGTACAATAAAGAGTTAGAATTCTTAACTAATGGGAAACAAACAAAAGAACCTGTACCATCAGTAGTTGTGGATCTAAACTTGTTCAGAGATGAGGAAGGCCTTCTAAGGTGTAAAGGGAGATTAGACAAATCAAAACTGTCATACAAAAGCAAAAATCCAATCCTTTTACCTAGATTTAGCTATTTGACAACATTAATCATCAGAAAAACACACAATGATGGATATCATATGGGGGTACCACAGACACTAACTACATTAAGAAAAACTTATTGGATACCCAAGGAAGGATCACTGTTAAAACAGTCCTGAGTGAGTGTGTCACATGTAGGCGTATTCATGCTAGGCCCTATAGGAAATCAAATCCTCCTGCTTTGCCAGAGGAGAGAGTTACTCTCAACAGACCCTTTGAGACTGTAGGCATTGACTATACAGGAGCATTGACTGTAGGGGTGGGTGACACTGAACAAAAAATGTACATTGTACTGTTTACATGTGCTGCCTCACGAGCTGTTTATTTGGATGTTGTGGAGGACCTTACAGCAGAATCTTTTGTTGCTGTCTTTAAGAGATTCTGTGCACGACATTCAGTACCAAAGACAGTTTGGACTGACAATGCTACATATTTCAAAGCTGGTGAACAAGTCATCCACGACTTGTTAAGCAATGAAATCACACAATTATATATACAAAATTCAAACATAAAGTGGAAGTATATTCCGGCTGCCTCTCCTTGGTATGGTTCTATCTGGGAGAGGAATATACAAACAGTAAAGAATTGCTTGAAGAAAGCAATTGGCAAAAAACAGATACACTTATTTGGGTTACTCACTCTCCTGGCTGAGATTGAGAACATCATTAACAATAGACCACTCACTTATGTGAGTGACAACATTAATGACCCGGAACCATTAACTCCAAATCATTTGATTCGGGGAGAACAAGTTAGTCTCCTGCCGGACTACAATATAGACTCTTCAGAAGACCCAAACTGGACTCAACGACATAATGAACTACAGACTAAGTTACAACATTTAACTAGAGTTAAAGCTCATTTCATTAAACAGTGGAAAACTGAGTACTTGATGGGTCTAAGGGAGAGACATAAACAAATGACTAAGAAGGATTGGTCTGACACAATTAAGGTAGGGGACCTTGTTCTCATACATGACAGTACTCCAAGACAATACTGGCCTCTGGCTAGAGTTTCAGAACTCAGACCAGGGGCAGACGGGGTAACAAGAGTGGTCAAATTAAGGACTTCAACGGGTGACACAACAAGAGACATTTCTCTTTTGTACCCTTTAGAGTCTGGACCCAAAACAATGGACTTTGGAGAACCTTCTCCACTGACAGTAATAACTGGAGACACTGAACTTCCAGTAACTATTCCTTTGACAGTAGGAGTGGTAACGCATCCTACTACAACATTGACAGACACAAGACCTCAGCGACAAACAGCATTAAAGGCGCGACTATTTTTACAACAAAAAATAGATGCTTGGGAATTGTAATTTTATCTTCTAACTTTCATTTTTTCTTTTCTTATGGTAAAGACCATAGACAGTTTCATCCTATGGATGTATATTTTCTCTTCTAATTAAATGCTACACCTTCTCCATGAGAAGGTGAGGATAGGCACTGTTAATCAGATTAACAGGCACTTACAGTTAAATAGTTAGCTAGTCTACACTCAGACACAAAAATTGGTGACAATGACACCAAAATTTTTATCTCCCGGGGCCCCCAGTATATGGAAAACTGATGAGTGGGTAGTTGGGAGGTAACGAAAATGGTTCACTGAGTAGGTAGGTAGTTAATCTAACAATTATTAAATTCCTTTTATGTCAATAACTGGGTGGATGAAACCAATTGGTTGCTCACCAGAGTTATTCTCCACACTAGTATTTATATACTGTGTGGGAGGAGCGTGCTCGGTAATGGAGATACATTACCGCTCAACCAACCAAGGAATAAACCAAGACAACGCTGGTGCAAGAAGCCCCGCGAAGAGGAGAACAAAGGGAGAACGAAAACGAAGAACGGGGCGAGAGGACGTACCAGCAAAGTACGCTCTCGACAATTACACAACCGGAGAAGGGAGAGACTCCAATAACTAAAAGTAAGAGACTAATTGAGTTTTTACACCAGTAAGTTAATCACATTAAATTAAGCTGGGTCAGACAAGTTAGGCCTACATTGTGGCCTAAGACCCAGCATCAACTCATAGCTTAACAAAGGTGAAGGTAGATTGCCCTAACCTAATCTTGTGAGGAATCCTACTGTGGACCTCAATTTATCTGCCCGCTCTGGACCATTTCCGGAATCTCTAGGCTGACCCCTCTAGGCTAGACTTGATCTACTCTATAGTTAGACTGGAGAAATAAGGGGTGGGTTAATTGTGGACCAATTCATACAGAGCATTTTTCGCAGTGGGTTAGTTTTCGCTGCTGCCATGAATTGTGTTCCCTTCCTATCTAAATGTTCCCTAACTTTCAGTATTTTTGTTTCTGTGTGCAGATGTTTTATTGGTGTTGTTTGAGTGCATCCTGTAATGATACGAAGTGCGTTGTTTTGTATTGTCTGTAAGGTGTTTATGTGTGTGTTTGAAATAATGGGTGCCCAGCATGGGCTAGCATAGTCCATAACTGAGCGAATATATTGTTTGTATATGAGTGATGTTGTTTCCTGCTGGTGTCCAAAGTTTGTGCCTGTTAGTACCCTAAGCGTGTTAAGTCTTGAGGTACATTGGTTTTTAATGTCTTGAATGTGGTTTGCAAAAGATAATGATGTGTTGTATGTGACCAGGGCCGCATTTAGGGGGTGGCGCACCGGGCAAATGTCCAAGGCCCCGCGAATTTCAAATGAAAAAAATTAAACGTCACGTATTTGCCATCTGCGACGAGTTTTACTTTTTCCGGCAGGCGGCATGGCATCAGGCATTCTAATACCCGCTTTGATGGTGTTTAATTTGTTGTTCTTGTTAGTGTTACTCATTTCTAATGTTGTTACTAACTTACTTCTTGTTGTTTCTGTTGCAGATTCATGATTTATGTTCTTTATTGGTTTTATGGAACACTATTCTCGAACGATTTCAAAAAACGAATGTATCTCTCCAAAAACAAGGAATGTCGTCAGACTCAGCCACCCTCTTGCTGAAATCACTACTGCAATTTGTTGAAGATCTCAGATCAAGATTTGACGAATTTGAGGACCAGGGCGTCGGAAAGTGTGGTCATCGAGTATACAAGGAATCGACTCAACGCACAAAGAAGAGAAAGCACCATCATGACGAAATCGGAACTGCCGAAGATACGAACCTGAAACCAAGAGATTCATTTCGGACCACTGCATTTCTATCGATAATTGATAAACTGTGTACCACTCTAAACACTCGTCTAGAAGCGTACGCTGTCCTGCAGAAAAGATTTGGATTTTTGTATTTCCTTCTAGTCTTGGACATCGACAGTCTTCGACGGACAGCTGAACATCTAGTAGAATGCTATCCGGCTGATCTGGAGAAAGAGCTGGTAACAAGTTGTGCAGTTCGCTGCCTTAATGAAACTCACCGAAAGTGAAACAGAATCCCAGACGGAACGTGAAGACATGTGCAACAGATTTTATCGGCATATGAACACAAACGAACTGAAAGGAACATTCCCAAACATGGAAATAGCAATGAGAATATACCTGTGTATGTTTGTCACGAACTGTTCTGGTGAACGTTCATTCTCGAAACTCAAACTGATCAAAAATTACCTTCACTTCACAATGGGCCAGGAGCGCCTTTCGTCCCTGGCGCTGTTGAGTATAGAGCATGAGGTGTTGCAGTCGGTGAGTTTCGAGGACACAATCACGCAGTTTTCCAAACAAAAAGCCAGGAAGCGTCCTATGTAATATTCATTACAAATCTACACTCTATCTACAGTACAGTAAGCTGTTCAGTTTAGCTGTTTATTAAGTGCATTACAACTGTGTAGCTGTTTATTAAGTGCATTACAATAACTGTGTAGATGTTTATTAAGTGCATTACAACTGTGTAGCCTACTAGTGTAGCTGTATACACTGTATGTGTGCACAGTTAAGTTATAGTCTTTAATATCACATTAATAAGCCGAATGGCTTCCGCATGTGTGTTTTGTGTGTGTTAAAAAAATATATCTGTGATTTGCATTACAAAATATTGTCATTCATTAACACACTAAAATAATACATCCCGAGAAATAGTTTGCCCAAGGCCCCGCACAAGGTAAATGTGCCCCTGTATGTGACCCCAAGTGTTTTGGTCCTGTGAGTGTGTGGAATGTTGGTGTTGTTTAGTGTAAGCTGTGGAGTTATCTGGTGTTCTTTTGTACTGCTTGTAAGCAAGGTGATGGTTGATTTTGTGGGCGCTACTTTGAGTCTATTGTGTGTGAGCCAGTGATGTCATCTGTATATGATAATAAGGAAAGCTTGTTATCTACGGGTGTTGGAATGTCATGCATGTATAAGTTGAACAGTGTTGGTGAGAGAACAGAGCCTTGAGGGACCCCGTTCGGAGAAAGCTTGTTTTTCGATGACTTGCCATTAAATGTGACATGTGAGTATCTTCTTGAAAGATAGTTGCTCAGCCATCTTTTAGTCTTATTGTACATGTTTGTGTTGAGTATTTTGTTTATGAAAGGGAAACGTGGGATAGCATCAAATGCTTTACTAATGTTTATTGTTGCTAATAGTGTACGTTGAGCTGGTCGTCTGGAGTTGATGCCATCCATGATGTGTTGCGTGAGGTTAGTGAGTAATGTCGTGGTTGAGTGGTGAGGTCTGAATCCATGTTGAGTAGGCGATAGTGGTATGTGTGGGTTGGTGATTTGTAAGATTAGTCTTTCTATTACTTTGGAAGGTGTGCATAGTAAAGTAACGGGTTCTGTTGGATTTTTGTTTCGTTTGAGTAGTGTAATAATTTTACCTTGTTTCCATATGTCAGGAATAATACAGTGTTGGTATGAATATGTGCTGATATTTGTGAGAGCTAGTATTCCCTGTGGGCCCAAGTGTTTAAGGTGTATGTTAGATATGTTGTCTGGTCCAGTAACCTTCGAATTCTTAATGTTTTTGATGATCTTGGTGGTCTGGTCTGCATTGGAGGGTGTAATGGTCGTGTCGAGTCTGTAGGTTTTCTTGTGCCTGGCTGTTTGTCTGTCTGCGTATTTCTGGTTGTTGTGTCTGTTTAAGTGACTTATCTTTGCGTAGTGATTAACTAGAATGCTAGCTTGTTGTGTATATGTTGGGATATTATTTTGGCTGCGACAGATAGCCGCGTGTGAGGTGTGAATGCCACTGTTGGAGTGGGTAATGCTGTTTATAGTCTTGTATAGCCTGAATGTATCTGTGGAGTGGTTTAGTGTTGTTATGAATTCCCTAAATATTTCTGTTTGTTTTTCTTTGAGTTTGTTGTTTATTTCTGTGTTGAGGTGTTGTATCTGCTGATTTATGGTTTCTGTGAGTGGTGTTTGTGTGTTATGTTTGAGGTTGTTACGTTGCCTTATGAGGGGGGCTATTTCTCTAGTGTAATTTGGGTTGTATTTCCTAATGTTGCCTTCGGGTATGTATTTGCTTGCATTATTGATGATCTGATTAAATGTCTTGAGTGTTGTATTGATGTTTATGATGGGTGTGCTGTTTAATGTGGTGAACTGTTCCTCAGTCTGTATTTTGAACTGTTCCGAATCAGGTTTATTGTAATTTCTGTAAGTGTGCCTAAGGCTGTTGGGGTAGAGTGTAGAACGTGTTGTAATGATGATGGGCAGGCGGTCTGATGACAGTTGTTTTTCTGTTCTCCAGTGTGTATGTATTGCTAGTGAGGGGGAACAGAACGTTATGTCTGTGGAGGAGTTTGAGTATCCAGCTTGATGTGGGATGTGTGTATGTTCTTCTGTATTGTTAAGAATGAAGAGGCTGTTTAGTTGTGTGGCTATGTATTAAGGAGTTGTGGGCAATAGACACAAAGGTGCTAGGCATTGTTTGGCAGCAAGGAGAGGATTTGTTTACCTTCAATGGGAAATCTTTAGTCGAGCTGGCTGAGAATGAGACAAGGTGAACAAAATGTACAGCTCTTAGTTTGGCTTCGAAGGTCTTTGATCCTTTTGGATTCCTGGCTCCATTTGTGATAAAGTAAAAAATTTGGTTTCAGAGCCTCTGGAAAATTGGACTTGGTTGGGACCAAGAGTTATCTGATCATATGGTGGTAAGGTGGAAATAGTGGGTCAAAGAATTGGCACATCTTGGAGCTGCACATCTTTTGTGATGCAAGTGAGGAAGCCTATGCAACTTGTATTTATATAAGAGGCATATTCAAAGAGGAAGTAAGTTGCAGGTTGGTTGCTGCAAAGAACAGAGTAGCACCTTTGAAAAGGCTTTCTATTCCAAGGTTGGAATTGATGGGTGCAGTTATTGCTAGTCGGCTTGCAGTTTCAGTGCAAAAGTCTTTGGCCCTTTATGAAATTTCAAGCTATTATTGGACAGACTCCACTATAGTTTGGCACTGGTTAAGAAGCCAGACAAGGAAATGGAAATCATTTGTTGCCAATAGGGTAGAGGAAATTCAAGCACACACAGATCCCAAGCAATGGAAGCATTGTCAATGTCCAGGCACCTAAAACCCAGCTGATTTACCAACACGAAGAATTTCAGTGAAAGATCTTGCACAGTCAAGTTTATGGTGGAATGGGCCAGAGTAGCTAAAACTTGGAAGTGAAAACTGGCCTTCTAATCAGCCTATTGTAGGAGAATGCCAGGCTGAAGAAGAATGGGTGAGTGAGATGAGAAAATGCACTGTGAACAGTTGTCAAGTTATGCAGCAGGACCCCATATTGAGGCTTGAGGACATTAGCAGACTGAAAAGGTTGTTAAGAGTGACAACATGGATATATAGATTCACAAACAACATTAAGGGAGAAACAAGAAGGGAAGGAATTCTGAACAGTAAGGAGATTCAGCAAGCCAGGCAATACTGGGTGGTATATGTGCAGAAGAAAAAATTTGGTGAAGAGAGAAAATTGCTCACCAGCCGTCCATTACAGGTTCTACCAATACATTCTGCTCTCAAGGGTTTGGATGTGATTTTGGATCAGGATTTATTGAGAGTAGGAGGTAGACTACAGTTTTCTGGGTTTCCAGAGAAGAAAAGACATCCAATTTTGCTACCTTCTGGGGGACACTCTGTGGAACTTTTTATCCTGGATACGCATCATAAGTTGTTACATGCTGGAGTTAGGGAAGTGATAATAGAGATCAGACAACAGTTTTGGATTCCCAAAATTAGACATGTAGTAAAAAAGGTCTTGCATAAATGTGTGGTTTGCAAGCGTTGGAGCGCAAAGCCTTATCATGAAAAGGTGGCTCCACTTCCAAGAGAACGGTGTGTCTATACTGCCCCATTTGATGTAGTGGGAGTAGACTTTGCAGGTCCAGCCTATGTGCATGAGCAAGGGGAGTCTAACAAAAGTTATATATGTCTTTTCACATGTGCTACCACCAGAGCAATCCATTTGGAGTTGGTAAGCAACTTAAGTAGTGATGTATTTCTTTTGGCCTTTAAAAGGTTTGTGAACAGAAGGGGTTTCCCAAATAAAATCATATCGGATAATGCAAAGACCTTCAAAAGGGCTGCAAAGGAACTTCAAGAAGTTTGGTCCTTGCTAAAAGAGGAGGGATTCCAATCCTACTTTTCACACCATGGGGTACAGTGGGAGTTTATTGTTGAGAGAGCACCATGGTGGGGAGGATTTTGGGAAAGTGTAAAGTGTCCATTAAAGAAACTTTTGGCTAATGCTCATTTGAGCCAAGAAGAATTCTGCACTGTGTTGTGTGAAGTAGAAGCAATGGTGAACAGTAGGCCTATCACCTTTGTTTATAACAGTATGCAGGATGCAGAGCCATTGACACCAAATCATTTTCTTTGTGGTAAACGATTAACATCAAGCCCCAGTTTGCCAGAAGACTTACAGCCTATCCAGAGCACTCAAGAAGAGTTAACCAGAAGGTTCAAGTACCTTGAAGAGCTACAAGATCAGTTATGGAAGAGGTGGCAGATGGAATACTTGTCAGAACTCAATTATTACCCATCAGGCAATGTAAAGGGCTCCAATGCAAATTGTATCAAGGTGGGAGAAGTGGTAATGATTGGGGATGAAAGACCAAGGCAATGCTGCAAGCTTGGCATAATTGAAGAGTTGTTTGGTGGCAAAGACAATTTAGTTAGGTCTGTACTGGTAAAGACTTCAAGAGGAAAATTAAAGACCTATACAAAAACTCTATGCTTTAGAAATTAGGAAAACCACAGGTAGTCAAGATGAAACATTTGAGTTACAGCCTCATGGAGAAAGCTTGGCTAAGCTTGCAGAAGGTAATGACAACAATGCCTCTTCAGTGGGGAGTGTTAGAAAATCTAGAAGAGGAAGAGTCACTATTGTCCCAAGGCGATATGATGACTAAGCTGATTGATGCAGCAGTGCTTGTATATATTAAGTTAAGGTGTATATATATATCCATCTCATAATTGTAAGGTTAGTGAAAAATTCACTTAATTTAGAACTAGCATTTTTGGGCTCTTGTGGCATCATTGTTTGGGCACTCTTGTGGCATCATTTTTTGGGGGCACTGCACGTCCTTTCTACTCGTTTTTTTTAATGCGGCACTTACAGGGCTTGGTCTTATAGAGAGCTCTCTTGCAATTCAGGTTGGTTGTTTAGATACAAGATTGTTGCATCGTGCAATGGTGCAGGTTGTGTTGTTGTTGCAAGGTTTAGAAAGAAGACCATAAATAGTGCCCCTTTTGTTTTTTATCTTAATTTTATGCAACTGAGGCCTAAGGTAGACCCACATCGAGTCAGCAACCCTGAGGTAAGACCTAATAGGACCTCCAAGTCCGTAAGTTTTAGTCTAGCTTAACTTGGGCTGTGTGGCCCTTCAAAGCTTGGCCGTTCACGGCTCAGCTGGGATTCTGAACCCAATAAAAAAAATATAACACCTGTAACACCTGCGTGCCGCCGGCTTGCTCGATCAGGGTGGGCTGATCGGCTAACCAACAACAACCAGACAAATGTTAATCCGGAAGAATATATATAATTTCATTACTCGGGTCCAAAACAGCCCTAATGTGTTATTGTACAATGTCCTGTCTTCAGACACTATGTACCTCTCACCTACATGGCAGTCCTGGTTCAGACAACTGCTGGTTTACAATACCTTATTTTTGTAATGTAGCAAAGATTATACACGCATATTAAGTTGTGTTATAATAAGTGTTATAATAAGTGGCTATGTTATAATAAGTGTTATAAGTGTTATCAGATATCTCATGTAATACCAGTATACATAAAATTGTCAGATAATTAATCAAACAGTATGCCAGTATGCTAGGTTAAGTGGCTATGTTGGTCTTAGCTTTGTATTCAGTTCAGTGTATACGTAAGATTGTACTTGTACGAAAATCAGCACAGATTCCGATCAGGAAGATCATGCCTATCACAACTTATAGAGCACTATAACAATAGTCTAGATACACTGGAAGGCAATGACAACTACGATGCCATATACACGGATTTTGCTAAAGCTTTCGACAAATGTGATCATGGTATAATAGCACATAAAATGAAATATATAGGAATAACAGGCAAAGTGGGAAAATGGATCTGCAACTTCCTCAGAGAACGTCTACAGGTCGTCAAAATTCAAGATATATCATCATCAGAATCTGAAGTACGCAGCTCAGTATCACAAGGTACAGTACTGGCCCCACTCCTGTTCATTATCTTGCTAACAGACATAGACAGTGGAGTAAACAGCAACAGTATAGTAACATCCTTTGCAGACGATACAAAGATCAGCAGAAAAAATCAGCGATGCAAATTAAGTGGAAGCCTTGCAGAGGGGACACGAACAAAATATACAAATGGTCAGAAGACAACAACATGACATTTAACACCGAGAAATTTCAGCTCTCGAGATATGGTAGAAATGAGGAACTTAAACAGACTGCATATTATGCTCCAGATAGACAGGAAATTCAGAGAAGCACAAAATCGATCGATTTGGGAGTAATAATGACCGATGATGTGAAATTCGAAACACAAAATCAGATAGCAATAAACAAAGCAAAAAGAGTCGCGGAACAGGCACTAAGAACGTTCAAAAGAAGGAACAAAACAGTAATGATTCCCTTGCTAAAAACACTGATTATACCAAAACTTGAATACTGCTCAGTCTTGACGTCCCCATATAAAAAGAAAGAAACTAATAGACTAGAAGAAACGCAGAGACATTTCACAGCCAAGACTGATGTCTGCAAAGAACTCAACTACTGGGAAAGACTATGTAAACTAAATCTGTACTCTCTGGAAAGAAGAAGAGAGAGGTACACCATAATCTACACATGGAAAATGATCGAAAAACTGGTACCAAACCTCAAACTAAGTCCAATTACCATTCAAAAGCTGGAAAATAGGAAAGGTAGAATGTGTAGTGTTCCCAAATTAAAGGCCCGGCAAGGAACCTCTTCAACATTAAAGGAAAATAGTTTGATTGTCAGGGGGCCAAGACTTTTTAACCAGCTTTCAAAGGACCTCAGAAACGTTATAGGGGTCAAAGTTGAAGACTAGATGCCTGGCTCAGGATGGTACCAGATGAGTCGGGTGTACCTGGCTGTGCGGTGAAAAGCGCAAGAAAGGAACTCGCTCCTCTACCAAGCCAGGCCTAGAAGCTGGGCCACCAGCTTGACCTTCGTATGAAGAGAGACCAACACACGGAACATGAACGAGGTTAACAAGGTTGTGTATATATATATATATATATATATATATATAATATATATATATACATATATGTTTAGGGTGGTCCAAAAAATAAAATGTTGTAATTTTTTACCTCCACATGGCTGCTCCTGTTCCTATATCTATCAAACCTCTCCATGCCAAATTTCAGCCTAATTGAATGATATTTACTGGTCGCTATGAATTTAATTTTACTACTCATTTTCTAGTAGATTGATTTTCTAGGTTAAAAAATTATAAAACAAGGGTAAATACTAGTTTATTTGTTTGAAAACATTAAATCTCAAAGAAAACAGCTTATTTTTTTTAGAAAACAGAATAACTCTTAAAGAAAATAGATTAATTTTTAAAGAACAAAAATGATATGTTTGATAGACAATTACATTTATCATTCGTTTATAATATACATCATAACTTAGATTAACGCTTCATCACTGACTCCTTCGAAGACGATGAGTAAGTAGTCTTGGCGCTGTTTTGCTACTAATTGGAGGATGAATTGTTTTTGTTCTTCATCCTTCGTCAAAGATGTATTATATGCCTTGATAAGGGCGATACCCCTCTCCGCCGAATCATTGACAACTTTTAGGTTGATCGCTATGCGTCGAAACTCTTGAAAGCAATCATCCTCCGTCCAGGAATTGGGATCGGTCCTCAGGAAGGTATCCTCCGCTGCCTTCCTTCTTTCTTTCTTTCACAGATTGAAGATTCCCAGGGTCCTTTTGGTGACCATTTCATACAAATTCAAATCTTCAATGTTTCCTTCAAGCTTCAATCGACGAGTAACAGTGGTATTCTCGTTACGTTGGAGGTTTACGACAATCTTCCGTTTGGTCTCGGCATCGACTCTAGGATCGAAGAAGCAAGGCCGATGAGATGCTCTCCAAGAGATACCACAGGTGCCGTTGAAGAGCTGTGGATGCTGCTTTGGAAATGGTCTGATTTGGGTACTTTTGCAAGATTTTAAGAAGCAGAATATCGTTGAAAGGAGCGTTGATTCCGACGGGGTGCCTCGTTCCAAAAACGTGCGTAGACCAAGGCGATAAACAGAGAGAGCTCGGTGATATTCTCCGTCTCACGTGCTGTCAGCTGTAGTTGATGCTTGAACAGATAAATTTTGAGGACGTAGATGGCCTTGGCCATCCAGCGTGCATGGCGAGTTGGTCCTGGAGCGCGGACCTTGACTTCTTTCTCATCACGGCAACCGAGGAAGGTGAGACAGAGTCGTAGCAATTCCTTGTAGTCATCATGCGATTGTTTAGACTCCTGTGCCTTTGTGAAGTACTGGATCATTTCCTCTCGAAGCTGGAACATCTTTGGATCTCTGAATAGGTTGTTTGAAGCCTTCATGAAGGAATCCTGCTGTCATGATAGTGGTTCTCATTTTAGCTGCCCCATTTAGTTTAGTATCTCTTATGTCTAATTCTTGTTTATGTTTAAGGATATTATTATCAGCTACTTATTATTATGTTGATGCTAACTGTAATTGTTTTCTTTTTCTAGGTTATGACTTTGCTTTGTACATAGAGTTTTGTGTTGAATAAAGCCTAGCTGTGAGGCGTGTCTTCAATCGTGTTACTCCTGTATACACAACAATTAATTTATTCAACACAACTTATTCTACGGATTCTCTCTGTAATCCGTGTCATTGACTTATCCTTCTCAATGGAGCGACTACTCAGACCAGAGCGTCTAGATGCGGATCCTAACTCGTCATCAGCTGTTAAGGAATGGACCCATTGGTTTAGAACTTTTGAGAACTTCATTGGCTCACTTACACAGGAAGGACTTAATAAGTTAAGTCTTCTCACTAATTTTGTAACTCCTCGAATCTACGAAAGCATTATTGATTGCGCGACTTATGAGCAGTCTATCGAGGCATTAAAGGCACTGTACAAATGTACATCAAACCAGCTAACGAGATCTTCGCACGTCATCTCCTTGCAACCCGTCGTCAGCAGGCCAAAGAGTCTCTCGACGAGTATCTACGAATTCTGAAGACACTCAGCCAGGACTTCAACTTTAAATCAGTGACTGCAGCTCAACACCGAGAGGAGTCAATCAGGGACGCTTTCATCAGTGGTTTAGAATCGTCCATGATCCGACAACGCTTACTGGAGAATAAAACGTTGGATCTGACTACTGTTTGATCAAGCCCGCGCACTCGATTCAGCTCAGAGGAACTCTGAGCTATACTGTTCTCAGTTATACGCATTCGTTCACTGCTGCCGCGATGGCTTCCGAAGTAAAATCCAGTGATACTAATAATGAACCAGTACAATGTGCCTTGTTGTCTTCCGCTGCTAATAGCAGGTGTTTCTTCTGTGGTTTTACCAAGCATCCGCGTGCAAAGTGCCCAGCACGCGAAGCTGTGTGTCATTCTTGCCAGAAGAAGGGGCATTTTGCCAAAGTCTGCCGTTCGGCGCCTTCATCAAGCACGAGAGCTGCATCGGCTTCTGTTACTCTAGCGTCTGTGTCATCTGCAGCAGTTCCGGTTGCTCTATCAAGGGCGGTGTGTAAGATTTCGCTCGATGGAACCGAAGTGGACTGTCTCGTTGATAGTGGAAGCAGTGAGAGTTTCATTCACCCCGATCTTGTAAAACACTATTCGCTCAGAGTTCACCCATCTGGGAGCTCTGTCTCGATGGCGTCTACCTCTTTCTCGACCAAAACACTCGGTTACTGCTTTGTAAATCTAAGTCTACATGGCGAAATGTATCAAGATGTTCGGCTCGCCGTGCTCCCACAGCTGTGTACTGACGTGATCCTTGGTCAGGATTTTCAGCAACAGCATGCATGTGTCACACTGAAGTATGGTGGCGACAGGCCACTTGTCATTGTCGGCGGACTCTCAACACTGCGGGTGGAGGCACTGGAGTCGCCAATTTGACTGCAGACTGTCACCCTGTGGCCGCTAAATCACGCCGCTATTGTAGCGACGATCGAAAATTCATTGAGAGGGAAACACAACGACTGCTGCGCGAAGGCATCATTGAAGAAAGCAACTCTCCTTGGCGTGCACAAGTAGTTGTTATCAAGAGTGAGAATCACAAGAAAAGTCTCGCAATTGATTATTCCGAATCGATTAACAGATTCACTCTGCTCGATGGATATCCGCTGCCTCGTATTGATGAGACCGTAAATAAGATTGCCCAATATCGCGTATTTAGCACTATCGACTTGCGTAGTGCATATCACCAGATTGAGATCAAGAAGAAAGACAGGCCATACACCGCCTTCGAGGCATGTGGAGATTTGTACCAATTTACTCGCATTCCATTTGGCGTGACTAACGGTGTCGCGTGCTTCCAACGTATTATGGATTTATTCATTCGAGACGAGAAGCTCACCGGCACTTATGCCTACTTAGACAACGTTACAATATGTGGTGACGCAGCTGAGCACGACGCCGCCTTGAAGCGATTCCTCGATGTAGCAAAGAAATAGAACATCAGCTACAACGAGGAAAAGTGCGTTTTCTCAACTACGAAGCTCAGTATCCTAGGCAATGTGATCGAGAACGGTGAAATGTGGCCTGATCCAAAACGTCTACAGGCATTACATGATCTTCCAGTTCCTGACAACATGAAGTCACTTCGTCGAATTCTTGGGCTTTTCGCATATTATTCCCAGTGGATATACAATTACTCTACGAAGATCCGTCCTCTCAGTTCTACACAAACGTTCCCTATCTCACGGGAGGCGGAATATGCGTTTAACCAACTCAAACGTGACATCGAAAACTCAGTGGTGCGGGCTGTTGACGAGTCGGTGCCTTTTGAAGTCGAGACGGATGCATCTGACTTCGCAATAGCTGCCACTCTGAACCAAGCTGGGCGTGTTGTGGCGTTTTTCTCGCGCACTCTTCAGGGCCCTGAGAGACGCCAACCCTCCATCGAAAAGGAGGCTCAGGCTATCGTCGAGACGGTTCGTCACTGGAGACATTTCCTCATCGGCAGACATTTCATGCTGAAAACAGATCAACGCTCCGTAAGTTACATGTTCGACAAACAACACCGCGGGAAGATAAAGAATGATGTTCATGCGCTGGAAGATGGAGCTCTCCTGCTTCGATTTCGACATCGTGTACAAGCCGGGTCGAGAGAACATACCCCTTGACACATTTTCGCGTTCGTACTGTGCGTCAATGGCCGGAGATCGTCGTTTGTTATTCGACCTACATGAATCGTTGTGTCACCCAGGTGTTACTCGCATGTACCACTTCGTGAAGTCCAAGAACCTGCCTTACTCAGTAGATGAGGTGCGCCAGATGACTAGTTCTTGCAGGGTATGTGCAGAATGCAAGCCTCAGTTTCATCGACCGGAGAGGACGCACCTCATAAAGGCTACGCATTCCTTTGAACGTCTGAATATGGACTTCAAAGGACCTCTTCCAAGCACTGATAAAAATCAATATATTTTAACTATCATCGATGAGTATTCGAGGTTTCCATTCGCCTTCCCGACTGCGGATATGACAGCTGCAACCGTGATTAGCTGCCTCTGTAAACTGTTTGCTATATTTGGCATGCCAGCCTACATACACTCCGACTGTGGTCCATCGTTCATGAGCCAAGAACTACGTGAGTTTTTTGGCAGTAAAGGAATCGCTTGCAGCCGAACGACGAGTTATAATTCTCAGTGCAATGGACAGGTGGAGCGTTACAATAACACAATCTGGAAGGCGATAATCACAACTCTGAAATCGCGCCATCTACCTATTCAGTGCTGGCAATTGGTGCTACCAGAAGCTCTCCATGCAATTCGCTCACTTCTGTCGACAGCGACCAATGCCACTCCTCACGAACGTCTACTGAATTTCGTTCGTCGTTCGACAACCGGTGCATCAGTGCCGTCTTGTTTGTGCACACCAGGACCTGTTTTGCTGAAGAGATATGTACGGCTGTACAAGACGGACCCACTCGTGGATGAGGTCGAACTACTCCAAGCGAATCCACACTACGCTCACGTGCGCTACTCCGACAGTCGAGAAACCACTGTTTCCACTCGCCATTTGGCGTCGGCGGGCGAACCCCTCTCCCATCGACCTACTGTAGCGCCGTCCGACGCTGGTACAGGTGAAGTTGGCACTGCATCGCTGGATTATCGACAGAACACACCAGTATCCGATGATGCCACTTCAAGCT
The DNA here is from genome assembly GCA_023014485.1 of Bathynomus jamesi. Taxonomy (NCBI): domain Eukaryota; kingdom Metazoa; phylum Arthropoda; class Malacostraca; order Isopoda; family Cirolanidae; genus Bathynomus; species Bathynomus jamesi. The sequence goes on along the minus strand of JAJOZX010000873.1, from coordinate 524,375 downwards.
GTCCCGTCCCGCCTACAACTCCAACCCCCACACGTAAACTTGATACCTCTACTGACGTGCAACCGTTGCGACGCTCAGAGCGGTCGCATCGTCCTCCTGATCGTCTAGATTTATGAGCAAGGGGAGAATGTCATGATAGTGGTTCTCATTTTAGTTGCCCCCTTTAGTTTAGTATCTCTTATGTCTAATTCTTGTTTATGTTTAAGGATATTATTATTAGCTACTTATTATTATGTTGATGCTAACTGTAATTGTTTTCTTTTTCTAGGTTATAACTTTGCTTTGTACATAGAGTTTTGTGTTGAATAAAGCCTAGCTGTGAGGCATGTCTTCAGTCGTGTTACTCCTGCATACACAACAATTAACCTTCTAAAGTTATGGCTATTTTTTCTGAAAACGTTTAAAGAGTCATTTCCGGGCCACCTGTGGGTCCAAGAAGTGCTGTTGCAGGTGTTTGACAAGACGACTTCAAGGATATAATGTCGACAAGCGATCCAGACAAGTTCCCTCCCTATTGCTTTTTCAATCATGGTACAGGCTCCCCTGTGAAGGCCAGTATTAGATGCAGTTGTGTCAAATACAAGACCTTGGATTTCACCGCGAAGATTCCAGTCATCAATTATCGAAATGCAAGCCTTGGCCTGTTCTTCTCCTGTAGCTCGTTGTATTTTTGGCACGGCTAGGAGTTTTTCCATCCCATTTCCCCTAACGATTACCGCGGTTCGTTCGGCTGTTTCCTTTGCGCCGCCGATGTCGGGAAGTAGTTTCCCATCCCAGTGAAGAAGGGGTCCTTCGACAGAAAACGAAGCTTGACCCTCTTTGGCTGCTGCCTGTCTTGCTTGCCTTCTTGAACGACGGATGGAGCTGCGTGAAAGAGTCATTGTAGAAATATCATATCCCAGGGCTTGAGCGACTGATCCAGCAACGAAGATTGCTCTTCGATCGGGAAGGTTGACGCGATCAAGAGCAGCAACCACATCTGGTGATGTGAAGATATTGTTTCGTTTCGGAGGATGAGAGTGTACATCTGCTCTCCCGGTCGAAGTTGACGGACGATAATCATCGTCTTCAGCGTTGAATTCTTCAGAGGATGAAGTGGATGTGCTGGATGATGGAAGAGCAGCAGCTCCAGCCTGGAATGCAGCCTCTCTTTCTTTGCACCTTAGAGCTTTGTCAGCATCTTTCTCCTGTCGACATCTCTTGCGGTATTTCTTGGCAAAATTAATCTTGTCAGGGCCTGCTATACTGCAGGAAAAGACGTCTTCTCGTTGCATCATCAGGAACTGGCGGTCTTCTTCATTGTCTATCACCTTCACGGCGTCCTTCGAGGCAACGTCAAAAAGTTCCGAGAGAGTCTCTTGGAACATGCTCTCTTTCACTCTGCAGCTTTGTAGCTGCGTCTTGCGGTTTTTCTTCAACGCAAGGAACTCTTCGTACAGCTTTGACAGCTTCCTAACGCAGGAATCGACTCGCTGTGTAGGAATCCTTGCTCTCTGCCATATTTGCAGGGCCTCTTTGCAGGCCAAGTTGTATCTCTCTTTCAAGGTCTTGGACTGTTCATGGTGGTGAAACTGAACCAAACGAAGCACATCACCATATGTGGGTAGCCTTGCAGTTAACTCGTTGCTGGGCTTTCCTAGAACCCACGTTTCTGCAGATGAGCGAGTACTTCTAGCCATAACCTGAAAAATGAGAGAAAACAATGCATTAACCGTTTAGCACCAAAGCACAATTATATAAGTGTTAAGATCAAAAACTGCAAAGTCAAAATAAATAAAGTAAAAAAATTGGTTACAGTTGTTAATGGTTAATGTGTAGGAACATAGCCAAATTTTTAAAAATATATTTAAGAATAAGTAAATAAGTAAATTTTAATCATTTGATTTAATAGCAACATCCTTACCGGTTATAAATTTGTATATAAAGAACATAATTATATATATATATATATATATATATATACCCGCAAGGGGGTTCTAAGCTCGTGCTCTTGAGTGCTCTTTGTGCTCGTTTGTACGTGCTTGTTCCTGGAGGTTTCACGTGCGCCCTCCCGGCCCTAGCACCCAAGGATGATGCGGCTCGACCCTGCAGTCCTTGTCATCCTTGGTCTTTTTCCACTTCGACTGTCCCCTCCACCCTTTCTTTTTCCTCTGTCTTTTCTCTCACTTTTTCTTTGTTTTTCCGCTGAGATATGCCCTTTAAATAGAGGCGAATCGGTTCTTCCTGAACTAAAAAAAAAAAAAAAAAAATATATATATATATATATATATATGAAAATTATTTCACGAAAGTAACATGTGAAAAATATTTATGATGAATAAAACCACGAAGGAAAGGAAACACAAAATGGTGCTCAAGCGCTTTCGTCTAATGACATCCTCAGGAACACTGAAGTACATAAAAGGGTGACAGCCTATATATAGGTTACAGAAAGAAAAAAAAAAAAATAATATATATATATATATATATATATATATATATATATATATATATATATATATATATATATATATGCAATAAACGGAGAAGTAAAAATAAAAATAAAAAATTAAAGAATTAACAGGGAGGCATACAGATTTACAGTATAAGGAAAAAATATCGATTTTTAGCACAAGATCAAATGAATTATAAAAATACAAATTTATACTGGAAATCTGCCCGGGTTTTAACACTCTGCCTTTTTTGGTTAAGTTTCGATATATATATAAATAAAATTAAAATTAAAAGTTAATAAAGTAGCATACAAGTTTACCAAAGATTTAGCGTTCTACCCTTCTTATCTAAATCTGTTTTGAAGGAATTCAAAACAACAGGATCGAGTTGAAAAAGACCTTTGCTTATGTTGAAGTTATTTGAAAGTTGGATAATGGCAGACTCAAGAATATTTCTATTAACAATGTTGCTAGAGTGGAATAAAACTGAAGCATTATTCCAATCAATACAGTGGGATAACTCTGACAAATGGACAAAAAGGGCACTGGACAACTGTCCTGTTCTAACGGAATATTGATGCTGTTTTATACGTGTGTGCAAATCCTTTCCCGTCTGACCTATGTAAAAGAAATCACATTGTTTACACCCAATTTTATAGATAATGCCTGAATTATTGGTAGGGCTATTTTTTACTATGATATATTTCACAATATTTATGGAAAACTGATGAGTGGGTAGTTGGGAGGTAACGAAAATGGTTCACTGAGTAGGTAGGTAGTTAATCTAACAATTATTAAATTCCTTTTATGTCAATAACTGGGTGGATGAAACCAATTGGTTGCTCACCAGAGTTATTCTCCACACTAGTATTTATATACTGTGTGAGAAGAGCGTGCTCGGTAATAGATATACATTACCGATCAACCAACCGGGAAAAAAAAAAACCAAGACAACGCTGGTGGAAAAAGCCCCGCGAAGAGGAGAACAAAGGAGAACGAAAACGAGGAACGGGGGCGAAAGGACGCAACTGGAGAAGGGACGAGAACAGACACCGAAGAAAGATCCCCACCAGCAAGTACGCTCCCGACAATTATACAGGAAGGAGAAAAGAGACTCTCTAATAACTAGCAGTAAGTGACTAATTGTGTTTTTAACCCAGCAAGTTAAACTCATTAAATTAAGCTGGGTCAGACAACTTAGGCCTACATTGTGGCCTAAGACCCAGCATCAACTCATAGCTTAACAAAGGTAAAGGTAGATTGCCCTAACCTAGTTTGGTGAGGAATCCTACTGTGGACCTCAATTATCTGCCCGCTCTGGACCATTTCCGGAATCTCTAGGCTGACCCCTCTAGGCTAGACTTGATCTACTCTATAGTTAGACTGGAGAAATAAGGGGTGGGTTAATTGTGGACCAATTCATACAGAGCATTTTTCACATTGGTGGTCCGTGTGTGGGGAATTTACAAACCTTAACCTTACTTAACAAAAATTGCAGAATTAGGGTAAATGGTCTAGCCTAAGCCTAAGCCTAAGCCTAACCTAATCAAGCCTAATTAGGTCTACAACCTAGGGCCTAACTAGGAAACATTTACATTTAAGGAGTCTCATTCTCTTATAAGCTTAGACCTGAGTGACACATAAGTACTTGGTGGGGATTAAACCAAATTAAAACTTGACTGTTTTGTCTGTGATCTCTCTTCTCTGGTAATTTCTTCTTGTCCTCTATTTCATTACGATCCCCAGTTAAACAATTTTGACTTAAACATGGACAGTGCGGAATTGAAAAAGTTAAAAAAGAAAAGGGGGGCAAAGTTGGGAGCTGTTACAAAGGCTGTGAACACTTTTAACAATATTACACAACCAGGTAAGGAAGATTTAGAGTGTGTAATTCTTAAATTGGAAACTAAAAAGAAGGAAATAATAGCCATTGATGAGAGTATTTCAGAGTTAGTTGAATCCGACATGGCTGAAGAACAATTGATAGACCTTTACGCTGATAATGATGATCAGGTAATCTCAATTGAACAGCAAATAAGGAGACTACGGTCTCGTTTGACTGACTTAACACCAAATAAACCTAATTCTGATTTTAATCAAAGTAGAGCTAACCTTCAACAAAATTTAAGTGGCATGCTAAATCCTGAGTCACAAGAATTGAGGGCTCAGTTACCCATTTTGTTAGTACCAACATTTGAAGGGGACACGGTACAATTCCCATCTTTCATTGACAAATTTGAGAGTTTAATAGGTAATAAACCTTATATTTCAACTGTTGAAAAGTTTAGCTACTTAACTAGTTTCCTTAAAGGCCCAGCCTATAACCTGATAGCCTATTTACCAGCCGTAGGGAATTCATATGAAGTAGCTATTGATCTCTTAAAACGTAATTACATTAAGAAAGATGAGATTGTATATGAATTATCTCAACAAATTTTTGATTTTGCACCCATAAAAGATAACCATAGTGATATGGAAAATTTTTATACAAAATTAGAAGCTATTATAGGACAACTGGTTAGCAATGAGATAGATATTAAAGCTTCATCTTGGATTATACAAGGCATAGTTCTTAGGTGCCTTCCTTTGAGGGTTAAAGATATTTTAATTCTAAAGACGGGAGAAAATTATCCCAATCTAGAAAGTATCAGAAAACACTTTCCCAATATCCTAACTAATTACAAATTGAGAGATTTTCCAACACAAAATAAGACCCAGACTATGGATAAACGAAAGACTGTTCCCAGAGACCAACTAGCTACAGCCAAACAGACAAAACTTTATAGTGTAGAATCAAATGTGACCAACTGTAATACACGAACACCTACATCACAGAACTTTAATGTAACTGCTGCCTCAACTTACACACTACATTGCAAATTTTGTGCAAGTAATGAACACAGTAGTACTGGGTGTGATAAATATTCAGACTTTAACCAAAGAGCTAAAAGATGTGAACAGTTGAACCTATGTAAAAAGTGTACTGGCCAGGGACATTATAAGAAAGACTGTAAATCTAGGTTAAGATTCAAGTGTAAGTTTTGTAAAAGTTTACGACATGTCTCATCAATGTGTGATTCACCAAAGTGTCCAAACAATAGTACTCAAACTCAAAAGATACCTCCACCAAACAAAGGTAATCAAGAAAATGCCACTTTCATGGGACATTCTGTTTGTTCAAACAACGTAACAAAAAACACTGAGATTCTTTTACCAACTATTACTTTGGACTTAGTGAATAGTGAGGGTAGCACCACTCCAGTGAGATGTCTTATAGACTGTTGTTCTCAACAAACATTTGTTTCGCAAAATGTAGTTAATAAATTGGGTTTGACACCAAACCCGAATGAACAAAAACTCAATATTGCATCCTTTGTTAAGGATAACTCGGACAAAAATAGCTATAAGACAATTGACCTGGAACTACAGTTAGAAAATAAATTAGAGAAAATTGAAGCAGTTATTATTTCTAAAGTAGGACAAAACAAACTGGTTATACCCAAACTAGAACAAACCATAAATCATTTGGGAAAACACTACAAAATAGCTGATAGACATATCACTAACAACATAGTAGCTAACATTGAAATGTTAATGGGGGCAGATTATATTAATCTTATTCATAAGGGCATAGTAGAGATAGGTAATGGTATAGCTATTCAGACTCCATCAGGGATAGCCCCTTTGGGTGATCTATCCAAATACAACCTAGACCTAAACCAAAATAGTTCATGACCAACAAATACTATGTGCCTCAACTCAGTCCTACATAACACCTGTAAGAATAGCAACACTTTGAATAATATTATCTCAACTGAGAACATTAATTCATCATTATCAAATGAAACTTTGGATGAGGCAATTCAAACTTTATGGTTGCTAGAATCTGTGGGTATACATGACACAAATCAAACTTCAGAAGATCAGTTAATGGTAGTGTGATAGCGTGGGGTAGACACCCCAGTTAGGTTACTTAGGTTCTAGCAAACAATCAAAAGCACTTACCGGTGCGTTGAATTAGGTATTCCTTGAAGCCTACCGTTTTATTCCTGTGTCCCACAACAGCCTACCTAACTCTCTCTTACATTACCAATTTAGAAGCTATAGACATTACCCCTAACTATACTTAAGTACGAACAACTTCCTACCCGATTTGTCACCTTAGATTCATCACCTAATTTTACTCAGCACCAAAGATTAGGTCAGATAGGAAAAAACATGTCTAGGCCAGACCAAAGCAATACGAACAGCCCGTTGGTTCATTTATGGCTTGGTCTTGCCATTCAGCTTAGATTTAGTGATATTTACTCTTTAGTGACTTTTAGACTATATACATATATATACATACACGTCACCTCACTCCTCCCCTACAAGTTTAGTCTGTCAGGGGGATGAGGGACCCTAGACGACCTGCGGAGCGGGGTTGATGTAGTAGGATCAGGTGCAACCTGTATAGGCGGGCAAGTTGAACCATTTTCCGGAGGATCAGTTCTCTCTTCCGGAAGACTCTGGTCCTTCTGCACTTCCCGTTCCCATATCTGGTCCTGATGGCGTTTAATAGAACGACCATCTTCTAGTTGGCACTTGAAGGAAACAGGGCCCGTTCTCTCCTGCACAGTTGCAGGAACCCATTTTGGTCCAGCCCCATAGTTGCGAATCACAACTGGATCATTAGGTTTCGCTTCTAGAACTCTCCCTCTTTTAGTGTCGTGGTACAACTTCTGTTTTTCCTGATGGCGTAAAACTCGTTGTTGTAACATTTCGTTTGGACGTAACAAATCAAAAACTGAACGAATTCCCCGGCCAATCAGAAGTTTAGAGGGAGACACCCCTGTCGTGGTGTGAGGTGTTATTCGATATTAAACAAAAATTTATCCAACACCACTTGCATTTCCTCCCCCACGAGAATGACGCAAGCCCGACTTGAAAGTAGGACCATGTTTCCGCGAGACCGTTAGTAGACGGGTGGAAAACACTAGACCGGACATGTCTAATGCCATTTAGGTGGACGAAGGAACGAAATTCCTCATGGGTAAAACAAGTACCATTGTCGAAAACCAGGACTACGGGTAAACCCCATCGAGCGAAAACTGAACGGAGTAAGCGAATAGTAACACCCGAAGTCGTGGAAGTGGTTGGAAAAATTTCCACCCACTTAGAGTAGGCGTCCACAATGACTAGGAAATAAGTATTATTTATAGGACCTGCATAGTCAACATGGATCCTATGCCACGGTATAGTAGGCCATTCCCAAGGATGAAGTGGACTTTTCCTTGGGAGATCTCTGTTCTCTAGCAGCTTTGACAGGAACGAACCAATGATTCGAGTTCTCCATCTAAACCAGGCCACCAGAAATAAGCTCTCGCCAGCTCTTTCATTTTTGTTGCGCCCATGTGTTCAGCGTGAAGTTCCTTCACTAAATTCGACCTGCCTTTATTTGGAATAATCACTCTGTGGCCCCATAAGAGACAGCCATTTTGAATAGAGAGGCCAGACTGACGCTGAATAAAAAGGCTGTAATTCACTCTCAACCTTAGTAGGCCAACCAACTGAGCAGAAATGGATGACCCTAGACAGAATAGGGTCTGATTTTGTCTACTGCTCTATTTGTACTGCAGATACTGGAGTGGATTCCAAAAACTCCACCAAGTGAACCCATTCTGTAGGTATAGGTACACAATCATTTGGATTTTCTAAGGGCAACCTACTTAGCGCATCAGCCGTACCTAGAAGTTTACCTGACCGATGTACTAAGTCAAATTTATAGGCTTGTAGAATCAGTGCCCATCGTTGAATCCTACCTGAGGCCATAAACTGGAATATTTTTATTAGGTGAAAATAAACCTAAAAGAGGCTTATGGTCAGTAATTAGTTTAAATTCATGACCCCATAGATAGAAATGAAATTTTTTTACTGCAAATACTAAGGCTAATGCTTCACGTTCCACTTGTGCATATCGTCTTTCCGTCTCAGTTAGTGTTCTAGAAGCAAAAACAGATAGGCCTATCTACACCATCAATGTAGTGAGATAACACTGCCCCAATTCCATAAGAACTGCTGTCTGCTGAAACTACGAGAGGAAGTTTAGGATCATAATGCACTAGGAGAGTGGACTTTAGTAGTACGTCCTTGGAAGCCTCAAATGCTTCCTTTTGAGTTTTCTCCCATCTCCACTGTTCCCCAGATCGTAATAGCTTATTTAGGGGTTCAAGGAAAGTCGATGCATTAGGCAAAAATTTCCTATAAAAGTTTAGGAGACCTAAATAAGCTTGTAACTGTGTGATGTTTTGTGGAGGTGGTGCCTTTTCTATTGCTTCTAGTTTATCCACCGTTGGATGAATGCCTGAGGCATCTATGCGGAACCCTAAATATGAAACCTCGTTAGTGACCCATGAACACTTTTCTCTCTTTAGCTTAAGTCCAGCATCCCGGAGTCTTTTTAGAACCGTGGTTAATCTAGTTAGGTGTTCTTTTTTAGTCGAACCTGAAATGAGGACATCATCTAGAAAGCAAAGTACCCCTGGAATGTGATCTAGAACTTGGTCCATTGTCCTCTGAAAAATACCTGGAGCCGATGCTATTCCATAGCATAGCCTATTGTACTTATATAGGCCTCGGTGCGTATTTATGATAGTTAATTCTTTAGAGTTTTCATCTAAACTTAGTTGAGCATAGGCTTGGGACATATCGAGTTTTGTGAAATATTTACCCCCAGCAAGAGAGCTAAATAATTCATCAGGCTTGGGTATAGGATAGCAATCTAGAAGGACGGCTCTATTTGCTGTTAAACGGTAATCCCCGCATAACCGCACGGACTTGTCCGGTTTTAGTACAGGAACTACTGGGGCAGCCCACTTAGCGTGTGTGACTGGTTCAATAATTTTATCTTTTAGCAGCCTGTCAATTTCTAAATCTACCTTCTCCCGCAGTGCATGCGCAATTGAACGAGCCTTACAAAATTTCGGAGTTACATTAGGATCTACTTCTATGCAGACCTGATGGCCTTTTAGGTTGCCTACTTCAGGCCCAAAAATAGAAGAAAACTCCCTTAACAATGAGTCTATGTCAGATGGATATGAGAGTGTATGCACATCTGCCTGACCCCTTGGCAAGATTTTGTCAATTGGCATTTCCAAAGCATCAATCCAATCACGGCCTAGTAGAGTAGGCCCTTGCTCATCCACCACTAAAAGGGTTAAGGGATGAGACAAAGTTTTCTGGTTAAGTGTAACTGTGACGTATGCTTCTCCACAAATAGGTATTTGTATGTCCCCGTACTTCTTCAAAATCGTTTTAGATGCATGTAGTTTAGGTGTGTTTTGGAAAATCTTATCAAAAACTACCTTGGACATGACCGTCCGGGCAGCACCCGTATCCAATTCTAGAGGAACTGTAATTCCATTTAGGCCTACCTCTACAATATATGGGCCTGTATTTTCCCCACTTTGCTGCTCATAGAATAGGTACTCCACTCCAATGTTCGAAGTATTTCCCTTTTGAGGATTTATACTAGAAATGTTAAAATTAGAATTTTCACCCTTTGTTTTCTTTGAAAAACACACTTTAGCTATGTGGCCTATTTTACTACAGTTTCGGCAAACTGCTTCTTTAAAAGGGCAATCTTTCTTCCAATGGTGTTTTCCACACCCTGTACATGGCTTGGAAGGCTTAGTAGAATTAGTAGGCTTAGTCGTATTCGCCTCATACCTTTTATTTGCCTGTCTAGTAGGCTCGTTAGGTCTGCCAGGCCTAGAAGATTTAAAGCTATTTACATGTTGGGCTTTACTACTATGATTTCCAAAAGCTCTAACATCTTTAGCAGCTGCTTCTCTAGCCGTAGCTATTTCTACAGCCTGACTAAGAGTTAGGTCCTGTATGGCTAATAGGGCTCTCTGGGTAGACTCCTCTTTGAGACCCATTACAAACCTATCTCTTAGCATTTCATCTAATTTGTCCCCAAATTTACACGTACGGCTATGGCTTTTTATTCCTGCAACAAACTCTGCAATGCTTTCATTTCCCGTCTGATGCCTTGAATAAAATTTGAAACGTTCATAGATGAGAACTACTCGGGGTTTGTAGTGATCGGTTAGGGCCTGTACCAATTCATTATAGGTGCAAGTTTCCGGTGCTTTAGGAGAAACTAGGTCCATAACTAAACCAAACGTTTTAGGGCCTATTATAGTTAAAAAGGTAGGTACTTTCTTAGCATCCGGAATGGAATTTGCCTCGAAAAACAACCTCACCCTAGTGGCATAAGCTTCGAAGTCCTCCCCATTGTCTTCGTAGGGGCTTATATGGCCAATCACCGACATGCTAGAGCAAAACCGAATTAGGCCAACTCACGTGAAGTAGGTTAGGTTAGGTTTAAATTTGGTCTAGTTACTGAATAGTGAATTTTATTAGAGTTAGGGCTGAATAGTGAATTGTATTAGAGTTAGGACTGAGTAGGAATTAGTTTTAGAGTTAGGAATTAGTTTTAGAGTTAGGACTGAGTAGGAATTAGTTTTAGAGTTAGGGCTGAGTAGGAATTAGTTTTAGAATTAGGGCGGCGGGAGCTACGCTATAGTACGGTAGCTTCCCCACACAAACAAACCAAATCGGACGACCCACTAGGCTACATCCAATTTTCCAAACAACCACTTGAACCCAATAAGCCAAATTAACCCAATAAGCCAAATTAACCCAATGAGCCAAATTTAACCCAATGAACAAAATTTAACCAAATGAGCCAAATCCCATCTTCGTCGCCAAATGTGATAGCGTGGGGTAGACATCCCAGTTAGGTTACTTAGGTTCTAGCAAACAATCAAAAGCACTTACCGGTGCGTTGAATTAGGTATTCCTTGAAGCCTACCGTTTTATTCCTGTGTCCCACAACAGCCTACCTAACTCTCTCTTACATTACCAATTTAGAAGCTATAGACATTACCCCTAACTATACTTAAGTACGAACAACTTCCTACCCGATTTGTCACCTTAGATTCATCACCTAATTTTACTCAGCACCAAAGATTAGGTCAGATAGGAAAAAACATGTCTAGGCCAGACCAAAGCAATACGAACAGCCCGTTGGTTCGTTTATGGCTTGGTCTTGCCATTCAGCTTAGATTTAGTGATATTTACTCTTTAGTGACTTTTAGACTATATACATATATATATACATACACGTCACCTCAGGTAGAAAGATTTGAAGACACCATTCAGTGCAAAGACAATAGTTATTTTATTGAGTTACCTTGGAAAATAAATTGTCCAACTTTAAGAGATAATCTCAAAGTAGCTAAAGGACATTTATATAAAGTAATGAAAAAACTCAAACAAGATAATAATATAAAAACATATAATGATGTCTTCAAAGAACAGCTACAGAAAGGCTTCATTGAAGAAGTAACAAATAACCCTTTTAAAAAAGATGGTTGTCATTATTTAACCCACAGGGGGGTCTATCGACAAGATGCCCCAACAACAAAACTCAGAGTAGTATATAACTGTAGCCTCAAAGACAGTGATAAACACAGTTTGAATGATTGCCTGATTGAGGGTCCTAATCTCATTTCTGACCTTGTGAAGATCTTACTGAGGTTCAGGTTAGATAAATATGCCGTACAAAGTGACATTTCAAAGGCATTTTTGAGAATAAATCTTAAAAATGAATATGATAAGAACCAACTTAGGTTCTTATGGTTCAAGGATCCATTTGATTTGAATAAAGGGTTCATAACCTATAGATTTAATGTTGTGTTGTTTGGAGCCAATTGCTTACCTAGCCTATTAGCATTGACAATTAGAAATCATTTAAACCAGTTTAATAACTCTTTAACATTGAACTTCCTTAAGGAACATTTTTACGTAGACAATCTAATAGGCTCAACAACAACAAAATCTGAATTATCTGAAGTCTATGAACACTCTCAAAACATTATGCAACAAGGTAACTTTGAACTTAGAGAGTGGATTTCAAATGATGAGGATTTAAACAAAAAGATTTTAAAGGATAATAATGGTCTTACTGAGCCATCAGACAGAGTTAAAACTTTAGGTATGAACTGGTATTTGGATGCAACTTCTAACAGTCATGATTCAATCTGTACTAAAGGTTTTAAACTTGATGAGGAAGCAAATACTAAAAGACAAATATTATCAGAGGCTTCCAAAATTTTTGATCCTATGGGTCTATTCCTGCCTTCAACAATAAAATCAAAGATTCTCCTCCAAGAAATTTGGAGGACAAATGTTGGGTGGGATGATCCAATAACAAATGAAAATCAAAAATCTTGGAAGAAGTTAGCTGCTGATTTAACAAAAGTGCAGAACATTAAAATTCAAAGGTGCTATGGGTTTAGGGATAAACCCCAGAGACTTCATGTGTTTGCTGATGCAAGCACACAAGCTTATGGGTGCTGTGCGTATCTTGTAAGTCCTACAGAAAGTCATCTAATTTATGCAAAAGGGAAAGTTGCACCTCTCAAACCTACCCGAACCATACCTCAATTGGAACTATTGGCTGCTGCATTAGCCATTAAAACCATTTCATTGCTTAAGGATGCTTACCATGATGTGAACATAACTCATATCCACATCTGGCTTGACAGTCAGATTTGTCTTGCCTGGATACGGAATGATAGCATTAATAGTAAGAATATCTTTGTAAGAAATAGGCTAAAAGAAATAGCTGAAGCTAATGAAAGCCTACAAGTAAACTTTCACTATGTTCCAACTAAACAAAATCCAGCAGACTTTCTGACCAGAGGTTTATCCTAAAAGTTGTTGAAGTCAAACAAAACTTGGTTTATGGGACCTAAGTGGCTCTGTAATACAGACCAATGGCCTGTGGAACAAGTTAACTTGACATTAAATTTAATCTTTTCAAATGAAAAGGTTGAACCAATCACTAATTATGAAATTTATTCTGATTTCAACAAACTTGTCAGGGTTACAGCCTACTGTTTGAGGTTTGCTCACAACTGTTTAACTACAATTAACAAACAGCTAAATAAAAACAATCATAATTATACAGAAGTTGCAACCAAATACTGGATAGGCCATGCACAACAAAAAGAGTACAATAAAGAGTTAGAATTCTTAACTAATGGGAAACAAACAAAAGAACCTGTACCATCAGTAGTTGTGGATCTAAACTTGTTCAGAGATGAGGAAGGCCTTCTAAGGTGTAAAGGGAGATTAGACAAATCAAAACTGTCATACAAAAGCAAACATCCAATCCTTTTACCTAGATTTAGCTATTTGACAACATTAATCATCAGAAAAACACACAATGATGTATATCATATGGGGGTACCACAGACACTAACTACATTAAGAAAAACTTATTGGATACCCAAGGGAAGGATCACTGTTAAAACAGTCCTGAGTGAGTGTGTCACATGTAGGCGTATTCATGCTAGGCCCTATAGGAAACCAAATCCTCCTGCTTTGCCAGAGGAGAGAGTTACTCTCAACAGACCCTTTGAGACTGTAGGCATTGACTATACAGGAGCATTGACTGTAGGGGTGGGTGACACTGAACAAAAAATGTACATTGTACTGTTTACATGTGTTGCCTCACGAGCTGTTTATTTGGATGTTGTGGAGGACCTTACAGCAGAATCTTTTGTTGCTGTCTTTAAGAGATTCTGTGCACGACATTCAGTACCAAAGACAGTTTGGACTGACAATGCTACATATTTCAAGGCTGGTGAACAAGTCATCCACGACTTGTTAAGCAATGAACTCACACAATTATATATACAAAATTCAAACATAAAGTGGAAGTATATTCCGGTTGCCTCTCCTTGGTATGTGCGAAAAATACTCTGTATGAATTGGTCCACAATTAACCCACCCCTTATATCTCCAGTCTAACTATAGAGTAGATCAAGTCTAGCCTAGAGGGGTCAGCCTAGAGATTCCGGAAATGGTCCAGAGCGGGCAGATAAATTGAGGTCCACAGTAGGATTCCTCACAAGATTAGGTTAGGGCAATCTACCTTCACCTTTGTTAAGCTATGAGTTGATGCTGGGTCTTAGGCCACAATGTAGGCCTAACTTGTCTGACCCAGCTTAATTTAATGTTATTAACTGTCTGGTCTAAAACTCAATTAGTCACTTACTTTTAGTTATTGGAGTCTCTCCCTTCTCCGGTTCTCATTGTCGAGAGCGTACTTTGCTGGTACGTCCTCTCGCCCCGTTCTTCGTTTTCGTTCTCCCTTTGTTCTCCTCTTCGCGGGGCTTCTTGTACCAGCGTTGTCTTGGTTTATTCCTCCGTTGGTTTAGCGGTAATGTATCTCCATTACCGAGCACGCTCCTCCCACACAGTATATAAATACTAGTGTGGAGAATAACTCTGGTGAGCAACCAATTGGTTTCATCCACCCAGTTATTGACATAAAAGGAATTTATTAATTGTTAGATTAACTACCTACCTACTCAGTGAACCATTTTCGTTACCTCCCAACTACCCACTCATAAGTTTTCCATATACTGGGGGCCCCGGGAGATAAAAATTTTGGTGTCATTGTCACCAATTTTTGTCTGAGTGTAGACTAGCTAACTATTTAACTGTAAATGCCTGTTAATCTGATTAACAGTGCCTATCCTCACCTTCTCATGGAGAAGGTGTAGCATTTAATTAGAAGAGAAAATATACATCCATAGGATGAAACTGTCTATGGTCTTTACCATAAGAAAAGAAAAATGAAAGTTAGAAGATAAAATTACAATTCCCCAGCATCTATTTTTTGTTGTAAAAATAGTCGCGCCTTTAATGCTGTTTGTCGCTGAGGTCTTGTTTCTGTCAATGTTGTAGTAGGATGCGTTACCACTCCTACTGTCAAAGGAATAGTTACTGGAAGTTCAGTGTCTCCAGTTATTACTGTCAGTGGAGAAGGTTCTCCAAAGTCCATTGTTTTGGGTCCAGACTCTAAAGGGTACAAAAGAGAAATGTCTCTTGTTGTGTCACCCGTTGAAGTCCTTAATTTGACCACTCTTGTTACCCCGTCTGCCCCTGGTCTGAGTTCTGAAACTCTAGCCAGAGGCCAGTATTGTCTTGGAGTACTGTCATGTATGAGAACAAGGTCCCCTACCTTAATTGTGTCAGACCAATCCTTCTTAGTCATTTGTTTATGTCTCTCCCTTAGACCCATCAAGTACTCAGTTTTCCACTGTTTAATGAAATGAGCTTTAACTCTAGTTAAATGTTGTAACTTAGTCTGGAGCTCATCATGTCGTTGAGTCCAGTTTGGGTCTTCTGAAGAGTCTATATTGTAGTCCGGCAGGAGACTAACTTGTTCTCCCCGAATCAAATGATTTGGAGTTAATGGTTCTGGGTCATTAATGTTGTCACTCACATAAGTGAGTGGTCTATTGTTAATGATGTTCTCAATCTCAGCCAGGAGAGTGAGTAACCCAAATAAGTGTATCTGTTTTTTGCCAATTGCTTTCTTCAAGCAATTCTTTACTGTTTGTATATTCCTCTCCCAGATAGAACCATACCAAGGAGAGGCAACTGGAATATACTTCCACTTTATGTTTGTATTTTGTATATACAATTGTGTGATTTCATTGCTTAACAAGTCGTGGATGACTTGTTCACCAGCTTTGAAATATGTAGCATTGTCAGTCCAAACTGTCTTTGGTACTGAATGTCGTGCACAGAATCTCTTAAAGACAGCAACAAAAGATTCTGCTGTAAGGTCCTCCACAACATCCAAATAAACAGCTCGTGAGGCAGCACATGTAAACAGTACAATGTACATTTTTTGTTCAGTGTCACCCACCCCTACAGTCAATGCTCCTGTATAGTCAATGCCTACAGTCTCAAAGGGTCTGTTGAGAGTAACTCTCTCCTCTGGCAAAGCAGGAGGATTTGGTTTCCTATAGGGCCTAGCATGAATACGCCTACATGTGACACACTCACTCAGGACTGTTTTAACAGTGATCCTTCCCTTGGGTATCCAATAAGTTTTTCTTAATGTAGTTAGTGTCTGTGGTACCCCCATATGATATACATCATTGTGTGTTTTTCTGATTATTAATGTTGTCAAATAGCTAAATCTAGGTAAAAGGATTGGATTTTTGCTTTTGTATGACAGTTTTGATTTGTCTAATCTCCCTTTACACCTTAGAAGGCCTTCCTCATCTCTGAACAAGTTTAGATCCACAACTACTGATGGTACAGATTCTTTTGTTTGTTTCCCATTAGTTAAGAATTCTAACTCTTTATTGTACTCTTTTTGTTGGGCTTGGCCTATCCAGTATTGGGTTGCAACTTCTGTATAATTATGATTGTTTTTATTTAGCTGTTTGTTAATTGTAGCTAAACAGTTGTGAGCAAACCTCAAACAGTAGGCTGTCACTCTGACAAGTTTGTTGAAATCAGAATACTTTTCATAATTAGTGATTGGTTCAACCTTTTCATTTGAAAAGATTAAATTTAATGTCAAGTTAACTTGTTCCACAGGCCATTGGTCTGTATTACAGAGCCACTTAGGTCCCATAAACCAAGTTTTGTTTGACTTCAACAACTTGTAGGATAAACCTCTGGTCAGAAAGTCTGCTGGATTCTGTTTAGTTGGAACATAGTGAAAGTTTACTTGTAGGCTTTCATTAGTGTCAGCTATTTCTTTTAGCCTATTTCTTAGAAAGATATTCTTACTATTAATGCTATCATTCCGTATCCAGGCAAGACAAATCTGACTGTCAAGCCAGACGTGGATATTAGTTATGAACACATCATAGTAAGCATCCTTAAGCAATGAAATGGTTTTAATGGCTAATGTAGCAGCCAATAGTTCCAATTGAGGTATGGTTCGGGTAGGTTTGAGAGGTGCAACTTTCCCTTTTGCATAAATTAGATGACTTTCTGTAGGGCTTACAAGATACGCACAGCACCCATAAGCTTGTGTGCTTGCATCAGCAAACACATGAAGCCTCTGGGGCTTATCCCTAAACCCACAGCACCTTTGAATTTTAATGTTCTGCACTTTTGTTAAATCAGCAGCTAACTTCTTCCAAGATTTTTGATTTTCATTTGTTATTGGATCATCCCACCCAACATTTGTCCTCCAAATTTCTTGGAGGAGAATCTTTGATTTTATTGTTGAAGGCAGGAATAGACCCATAGGATCAAAAATTTTGGAAGCCTCTGATAATATTTGTCTTTTAGTATTTGCTTCCTCATCAAGTTTAAAACCTTTAGTACAGATTGAATCATGACTGTTAGAAGTTGCATCCAAATACCAGTTCATACCTAAAGTTTTAACTCTGTCTGATGGCTCAGTAAGACCATTATTATCCTTTAAAATCTTTTTGTTTAAATCCTCATCATTTGAAATCCACTCTCTAAGTTCAAAGTTACCTTGTTGCATAATGTTTTGAGAGTGTTCATAGACTTCAGATAATTCAGATTTTGTTGTCGTTGAGCCTATTAGATTGTCTACGTAAAAATGTTCCTTAAGGAAGTTCAATGTTAGAGAGTTATTAAACTGGTTTAAATGATGTCTAATTGTCAATGCTAATAGGCTAGGCGAGCAATTGGCTCCAAACAACACAACATTAAATCTATAGGTTATGAACCCTTTATTCAAATCAAATGGATCCTTGAACCATAAGAACCTAAGTTGGTTCTTATCATATTCATTTTTAAGATTTATTCTCAAAAATGCCTTTGAAATGTCACTTTGTACAGCATATTTGTCTAACCTGAACCTCAGTAAGATCTTCGCAAGGTCAGAAATGAGATTAGGACCCTCAATCAAGCAATCATTCAAACTGTGTTTATCACTGTCTTTGAGGCTACAGTTATATACTACTCTGAGTTTTGTTGTTGGGGCATCTTGTCGATAAACCCCCCTATGGGTTAAATAATGACAACCATCTTTTTTAAAAGGGTTATTTGTTACTTCTTCAATGAAGCCTTTCTGAAGACATCATTATATGATAGAATATTGTTATCTTGTTTGAGTTTTTTCATTACTTTATATAAATGTCCTTTAGCTACTTTGAGATTGTCTCTTAAAGTTGGACAATTTATTTTCCAAGGTAACTCAATAAAATAACTATTGTCTTTGCACTGAATGGTGTCTTCAAATCTTTCTACCATTAACTGATCTTCTGAAGTTTGATTTGTGTCATGTATACCCACAGATTCTAGCAACCATAAAGTTTGAATTGCCTCATCCAAAGTTTCATTTGATAATGATGAATTAATGTTCTCAGTTGAGATAATATTATTCAAAGTGTTGCTATTCTTACAGGTGTTATGTAGGACTGAGTTGAGGCACATAGTATTTGTTGGTCATGCACTGTTTTGGTTTAGGTCTAGGTTGTATTCTGATAGGTCACCCAAAGGGGCTATCCCTGATGGAGTCTGAATAGCTATACCATTACCCAGTGGCGGTCCTAGCTTACATGACGCCCTGGGCGAACCTCACCTTCAGCGCCCCCCCCCCTGTTCGCCAACACACACACATTCGAATCCCCCCAAAATAAAGGACAGACATAACTCTTTCACAAAATAACTTTTTATTGGACTAATTGTTGGAACTTCAGAACCAAAACAAAGACTCAAATTTCTGAATTTTACAAATCCTTCATCACGTAAATAGAATAACTCACTTAAGAGAATGTAATTATGATACTATGAACAGGAAAAATACAAATTAAATTGCACAACTGCCATAAATAAACTAGAGAATCAAATTTCTAAATTGTACAAATGCTCTATCACATAAATAGAATAAGACACTTAAGAGAGGGTAATTATTATGCTACACTTTGAACAAGAAACAAAATAAATTGCACCACAGCACAACTGCCATCTAAAGCCTGACTCTTCTTACCTTCCTTGATGCAAAGTCATGAATTAAATCATCATATGAAATCTGCTCAGCAATTGTATGATTTATACTGATGATGGCCAGACCGGTAAGGCGTTCCTGTGACATAGTTGACCTCAGGTAGGATTTGATGAGCTTCAGCTTTGAAAAGCTCCTCTCTGCTTCAGCAACAGTGACTGGAAGAGTAAGACCAATTCTGAGAGCAGTCCACAAATTTGGATATATTTCAGAGAGCTCCCTTTCATGGATAAATGTCAGCAGTTCAAGCAAGGATATGGTCTTTGATGGCAAGTCAGGCAAGTTCTTCAGCTCCTGTGCAAGCTCTCTGCCATCCAAGTCAGATTGTCCCTTAAAGTGTAGTGTAGTACTAAGGTTCACACATTGTTCTGTCAGCTCCTCAAATGTGAGATTTTGGAAATGTGTCAGCACTCCAAACTTCTCTCCCACAATTTCCAACGTGGAAAATCTTTCCTGAATGGCTGATGTTGCAGCATCAACCACTGCATTGAAAAATGTCACCTCCAGCTTCTTCAAAGCATCAATCAAGGGCTCATCAGATGCTTCATAGGAGAAGTGCCGCTTTGTGGACCTCAGCCGTTTTTGTTTTAACACAGCCTCCACATTCATTTGTTCACAGATATCTGTGGCTGCCATTTGTGCAGCCACAAAACCTGTTGCCCTGTAATTGCGAAGACCTCTCTCTGTTTTTTTTAGGAGATTTACTGCAACATCAACGTGCATGCTAGGAGACTGCATCTGCTTGCTCACATGCTGAATTTGGCACAACAGGTCATGCCACACCACTGAACAAATGGCGAAGCGGTATGACCCAACCTCCTCTGACAGAGATTGAGCCTCGACCTTTATTACAGAGTCTTTGGTGTGGTCCCTCACCTCGATCAGTGCATCTCTCACTGCAGCTGCCTGATATCTCAGGGGCTCCACACTCTTGATCTTGCTTTCCCACCTTGTATCAGACCACATCTTCAATGTGATGTTCACATGTTTTTTCAAAATGGCCCATCGTTGTGTGGAGGCTGAAAACAAGTTGTAAAGCTTCTGCAAGATGCCAAAGTAACTTGTGGCATCAATAGATCCCTTAGCAGCATCGGCCACAAGCAAATTCAGAGAATGAGCCCCACATGGAACAAACAGAGCTCTGGGATTAATTTCTAGGAGCCTGGATTGAACACCCTTGTTTTTTCCCCTCATGTTGGCCCCGTTGTCGTATGATTGTCCTCTACAGTCCATGAAAGGAACTTTTAGCTCCTCCAGTCTCTTCAGAATCAGAGATGCCAAATGTTGACCAGTGGACTCCTGTGCCTCCAAAAACCCCATGAAATGTTCCTTTATATTGGGCTTCCCCTCCAGTGACACAACCCGAATCACAACTGACAACTGTTCAGTGTGGCTGATATCTGGAGTGCAATCTAGAATTATTGAAAAAAACTTTGATTGTTTGATGTCGCTCACCATTGCTGAAATGGTCTTGCTGCTCGACAAATCAATGAGTTCGTTTTGTATGTGGTGGCCGAGGTAGCTGGTGTGACTGGAGGTCCCTTTTTGGACACGGTTAATGTGCTCTTGCATTATAGGATCAAATTGTGCCATCAGTTCAACTTCTTTCAGAAAATTGCCATTTGATGGTGAGAACAATTTTTCTGTATGTCCCCTTAGTGCCAAATTCCTAACTGCCAGAGAATGCACAATAGCAGTGAGACGTGTCAGCACCGCTCTCCATCTCAACTCTCAGCCTCCAGAAGTGCCATCTCCTGCTTGTCAATGGTCTCCCCCTTTCTCATCCTCACTGCCAGTTCTTTCCAGATTTTCATAGAATTTAGGTGTTCTGAACTGTTGTCATGTGATGTGAGCAATGAGCTTGCATGCTTCCAGTCCGAGAGTCCCAAACTTGTTAAATTTATTTTCCTCTTGGAAAATAATGTACAACAGAAACAGAAAAGGCTGTTGTTTTTTAAGGAATAGACCAACCAACTTCTGGTTATATTTTCCCCACTAACCAATGACTTCCTGAAGTATTGATGGTGGAAACTTCTTCCGTCACTGTCGTTTCTAGGGAATACAAAGTCAGATGGTACTTGACTTGGTCCCCTGGAAACCAGTTGTGTCCGAATTCTCTCAGTCAGAACTGAAGGCCAGTTAGCAGGGTCGGTGGACAGAGACTCATCCTCAGGAGGCGATTCTGCTCCAGGCATTTCTAATAGAAAGAACAAGAGCATTACTCATTAGTATACACACCTAAGTTAGATAACACATTATTCACAGCACTTTGTTATGGTGGTGGTGTTATGGAATTATGGTGGTGAAACACCACACATACCCAGTAACCCAGACCCAGTGATAATAACATTATAATTTATAACTGTTTGCAAAATGCTTTGCAGGGATGCACACACATACACATACACACACACGCACACACTCACAGACATATGTGCACACAAACTCACCTGAAGAGTCCTGCCGGGGAGAAGTAGAAGCAAATGGGTCTTCATCCTCAGGATCAGACTGCATTTGTGGAGACATATGTGAGGCTGAGGAGGTAGATGGCTCCTCAGCCTCAATAATGGCAGAAGTAGACGGCTTCTCATCCTGGCTAGTGGCAGAGGGTGTTCCAAAATATTTCAAAAGTGCCCCTGCAAATAGTAAAATAGAACATAACAGACCAATGCATGAATAGGCTAGTACAATTAATTTAACATGTTATTAAGCACAATTTATTAAACTTTTAGAATAGGAAACAAATGAATAATACAACCTCCTTGGTTAATGGCTAATTATATACATAATAGTACACTTCAAATGACTCAGAAAGCTATATCACAAAATAGCAGTGCAATATAGCAGTGAAGAGTAGATGACATAGCTCTATACCTTTATCTTTTGCTCGTTTCTCCTCTTCTTCTTTCCTCTTTTTTCTAAACTGAGCACCTGATAGCTTTGACCTCTTCTTATCCATTTGCGGTTATTTGACAGACCTTAGTGGCTTAGTGTGAAGATTCGTTCTGTAATAAATAATATACATTTCACTATTTAACCAAACCCAGAAAAATAACATTACATATGTTAAAGTATGGGCCTTTATTCCCAATAATATTAATCTGGAAGCATTTTGCATTGTTTAGGTCTTTTATGGGAAGGTTTATGGAAAATGCAATAGATGGTTTTTTATTAATAAAAATATATTTATTGATCTTTTATTATTTATTTTATTTTATTTTTTATTTTTATTTATTTCTTTATTTATTTATTCTTATTTTTATTTTTATTTTTTTTGCAGGCGCTCATGCCGCCCCTCCACAAATGCCGCCCTGTGCGGCTGCCCATATTGCCCATATGAGGAACCGCCACTGCCATTACCTATCTCTACTATGCCCTTATGAATAAGATTAATATAATCTGCCCCAATTAGCATTTCAATGTTAGCTACTGTGTTGTTAGTGATATGTCTATCAGCTATTTTGTAGTGTTTTCCCAAATGATTTATGGTTTGTTCTAGTTTGGGTATAACCAGTTTGTTTTGTCCTACTTTAGAAATAATAACTGCTTCAATTTTCTTGAATTTACTTTCTAAATGTAGTTCCAGGTCAATTGTCTTATAGCTATTTTTGTCCGAGTTATCCTTAACAAAGGACGCAATATTGAGGTTTTGTTCATTCGGGTTTGGTGTCAAACCCAATTTATTAACTACATTTTTTTAAACAAATGTTTGTTGAGAACAACAGTCTATAAGACATCTCACTGGAGTGGTACTACCCTCACTATTCACTAAGTCCAAAGTAATAGTTGGTAAAAGAATCTCAGTGTTTCTTGTTACATTGTTTGAACAAGCAGAATGTCCCATGAAAGTGGCATTTTCTTGATTACCTTTGTTTGGGGGAGGTATCTTTTGAGTTTGAGTACTATTGTTTGGACACTTTGGTGAATCACACATTGATGAGACATGTCGTAAACTTTTACAAAACTTACACTTGAATCTTAACCTAGATTTACAGTCTTTCTTATAATGTCCCTGGCCAGTACACTTTTTACACAGGTTCAACTGTTCACATCTTTTAGCCCTTTGGTTAAAATCTGAATATTTGTCACACCCAGTACTACTGTGTTCATTACTTGCACAAAATTTGCAATGTGGTGTGTAAGTTGAGGCAGCAGTTACATTAAAGTTCTGTAATGTAGGTGTTCGTGTATTATAGTTGGTCACATTTGATTCTCCAGTATCAAGTTTTGTCTGTTTGGCTGTAGCTAGTTGGTCTCTGGGAACAGTCTTTGGTTTATCCATAGTCTGGGTCTTATGTGTTGGAAAATCTCTCAAGTTGTAATTAATTAGGATATTGGGGAAGTGTTTTCTTATTTGTTCTAAATTAGGATAATTTTCTCCCGTCTTTAGAATTAAATTATCTTTAACCCTCGAAGGAAGGCACCTAAGTACTATGCTTTGTACAAGCCAAGATGAAGTTTTAATATCTATCTCATTGCTAACCAGTTGTCCTATAATAGCTTCTAATTTTGTATAAAAAATTTCCATATCACTATGGTTATCTTTTATGGGTGCAAATTCAAAAATTTGTTGAGATAATTCATATACAATCATATCTTTATTATGTAATTACGTTTTAAAAGATCAATAGCTACTTCATATGAATCCCCTACGGCTGGTAAATAGGCTATTAGGTTATAGGCTGGGCCTTTAAGGGAACTAGTTAAGTAACTAAACTTTTCAACAGTTGAAATATAAGGTTTATTACCTATTAAATTCTCAAATTTGTCAATGAAAGATGGGAATTGTACCGTGTCCCCTTCAAATGTTGGTACTAGCAAAATGGGTAACTGAGCCCTCAATTCTTGTGACTCAGGATTTTGCATGCCACTTAAATTTTGTTGAAGGTTAGCCCTACTTTGATTAAAATCAGAATTAGGTTTTTTTGGTGTTAAGTCAGTCAACCGAGACCGTAGTCCCCTTATTTGCTGTTCAATTGAGCTTACCTGATCATCATCATCAGCGTAAAGGTCTATCAATTGTTCTTCAGCCATTTCGGATTCAACTAACTCTGAAATACTCTCATTAATGGCTATTATTTCCTTCTTTTTAATTTCTAATTTAATAATTACACACTCTATATTTTTCTTACCTGGTTGTGTAATATTGTTAAAAGTGTTCACAGCCTTTGTAACAGCTCCCAACTTTGCCCCCCTTTTCTTTTTTAACTTTTTCAATTGTGCACTGTCCATGTCTAAGTCAAAATTGTTTAACTGGGGATCGTAATGAAATAGAGGACAAGAAGAAATTACCAGAGAAGAGAGAGAACAGACAAAACAGTCAAGTTTAAATTTGGTTTAATCCCCCCCAAGTACTTATGTCACTCAGGTCTAAGCTTATAAGAGAATGAGACTCCTTAAATGTAAATGTTTCCTAGTTAGGCCCTAGGTTGTAGACCTAATTAGGCTTGATTAGCTTAGGCTTAGGCTTAGGCTAGACCATTTAGCCTAATTCTTCAATTTTTGTTAAGTAAGGTTAAGGTTTGTAAATTCCCCACACACGGACCACCAATGCGAAAAATGCTCTGTATGAATTGGTCCACAATTAACCCACCCCTTATATCTCCAGTCTAACTATAGAGTAGATCAAGTCTAGCCTAGAGGGGTCAGCCTAGAGATTCCGGAAATGGTCCAGAGCGGGCAGATAAATTGAGGTCCACAGTAGGATTCCTCACAAGATTAGGTTAGGGCAATCTACCTTCACCTTTGTTAAGCTATGAGTTGATGCTGGGTCTTAGGCCACAATGTAGGCCTAACTTGTCTGACCCAGCTTAATTTAATGTTATTAACTGTCTGGTCTAAAACTCAATTAGTCACTTACTTTTAGTTATTGGAGTCTCTCCCTTCTCCGGTTCTCATTGTCGAGAGCGTACTTTGCTGGTACGTCCTCTCGCCCCGTTCTTCGTTTTCGTTCTCCCTTTGTTCTCCTCTTCGCGGGGCTTCTTGTACCAGCGTTGTCTTGGTTTATTCCTCCGTTGGTTTAGCGGTAATGTATCTCCATTACCGAGCACGCTCCTCCCACACAGTATATAAATACTAGTGTGGAGAATAACTCTGGTGAGCAACCAATTGGTTTCATCCACCCAGTTATTGACATAAAAGGAATTTATTAATTGTTAGATTAACTACCTACCTACTCAGTGAACCATTTTCGTTACCTCCCAACTACCCACTCATAAGTTTTCCATAGTATGGTTCTATCTGGGAGAGGAATATACAAACAGTAAAGAATTGCTTGAAGAAAGCAATTGGTAAAAAACAGATACACTTATTTGAGTTGCTCACTCTCCTGGTTGAGATTGAGAACATCATCAACAATAGACCACTCACTTATGTGAGTGACAACATTAATGACCCGGAACCATTAACTCCAAATCATTTGATTCGGGGAGAACAAGTTAGTCTCCTGCCGGACTACAATATAGACTCTTCAGAAGACCCAAACTGGACTCAACGACATGATGAGCTCCAGACTAAGTTACAACATTTAACTAGAGTTAAAGCTCATTTCATTAAACAGTGGAAAACTGAGTACTTGATGGGTCTAAGGGAGAGACATAAACAAATGACTAAGAAGGATTGGTCTGACACAATTAAGGTAGGGGACCTTGTTCTCATACATGACAGTACTCCAAGACAATACTGGCCTCTGGCTAGAGTTTCAGAACTCAGACCAGGGGCAGACGGGGTAACAAGAGTGGTCAAATTAAGGACTTCAACGGGTGACACAACAAGAGACATTTCTCTTTTGTACCCTTTAGAGTCTGGACCCAAAACAATGGACTTTGGAGAACCTTCTCCACTGACAGTAACAACTGGAGACACTGAACTTCCAGTAACTATTCCTTTGACAGTAGGAGTGGTAACGCATCCTACTACAACATTGACAGACACAAGACCTCAGCGACAAACAGCATTAAAGGCGCGACTATTTTTACAACAAAAAATAGATGCTGGGGAATTGTAATTTTATCTTCTAACTTTCACTTTTTCTTTTCTTATGGTAAAGACCATAGACAGTTTCATCCTATGGATGTATATTTTCTCTTCTAATTAAATGCTACACCTTCTCCATGAGAAGGTGAGGATAGGCACTGTTAATCACATTAACAGGCATTTACAGTCAAATAGTTAGCTAGTCTACACTCAGACATAAAAATTGGTGACAATGACACCAAAATTTTTATCTCCCGGGGCCCCCAGTATATGGAAAACTGATGAGTGGGTAGTTGGGAGGTAACGAAAATGGTTCACTGAGTAGGTAGGTAGTTAATCTAACAATTATTAAATTCCTTTTATGTCAATAACTGGGTGGATGAAACCAATTGGTTGCTCACCAGAGTTATTCTCCACACTAGTATTTATATACTGTGTGAGAAGAGCGTGCTCGGTAATAGATATACATTACCGATCAACCAACCGGAAAAAAAAAAACCAAGACAACGCTGGTGGAAAAAGCCCCGCGAAGAGGAGAACAAAGGAGAACGAAAACGAGGAACGGGGGCGAAAGGACGCAACTGGAGAAGGGACGAGAACAGACACCGAAGAAAGATCCCCACCAGCAAGTACGCTCTCGACAATTATACAGGAAGGAGAAAAGAGACTCTCTAATAACTAGCAGTAAGTGACTAATTGTGTTTTTAACCCAGCAAGTTAAACTCATTAAATTAAGCTGGGTCAGACAACTTAGGCCTACATTGTGGCCTAAGACCCAGCATCAACTTATAGCTTAACAAAGGTAAAGGTAGATTGCCCTAACCTAGTTTGGTGAGGAATCCTACTGTGGACCTCAATTTATCTGCCCGCTCTGGACCATTTCCGGAATCTCTAGGCTGACCCCTCTAGGCTAGACTTGATCTACTCTATAGTTAGACTGGAGAAATAAGGGGTGGGTTAATTGTGGACCAATTCATACAGAGCATTTTTCACAATATTGTTATATGAAAATACTACATTAATATCCAAAAGTTTAAGTACATTAGCAATGCCTAAAAAGCCCGGGAAAAATGGAAGTACTAAAATATTTTTTGACAAAGTACGAGTGTTATTATTGACACGATAGAAAGTTCGTTTTGCCTTGTTGAGACAAGATTCCATAAACGCGGATGGATAACACAGATCACTTCCAATACCGTTGATTTTTTCCAATTCGGCATCGATGTATTCTGGACTGGCGATCCTAAGGGCGCGGAGAAACATTGATGAAAAAATGACCTTCTTAGTGGGGGTGTCATGTCCCGAGTAAAAGTGTGCGTAGGACAAATTGTTTGTTGTTTTCCGATACATACTAAACTTAAAACCTGGGCTTTCCCTATGTACACGCACATCCAAAAATGGGATTGAATTGTCTTGTTCCACTTCTAAAGTAAACTTAATGGAGGGGACTTGATCATTTAACTGAAGGAGGAAGTTATCCAGGTCACGATTCATGGGCCAGATACACAAAATATCGTCGACGTACCGCAACCAAGGGATGCCAACCCCCAGGATTCTCGGAATGTAAGTGTGGTGCCGCATTTGTTAGCGGGCTAGAGATAAAGTAAAGGCCAATTTGAGTCTTTATTCAACATAAACATAGCATAGATCTGAAACACAGAAAACAATAATTAGTAAAGACTTGTTACACAGAAAACAATAATTAGTAAAGACTCATTACATTCCTCTCTTCTTTTATAATACGTGATACATTGTACGGTAAGAAACAAAACGACAAGTTCAAGATATTTTGGAAGAAAGAAGAGTCTACAAGTTTAGGCGTTGAGCTGGGTATCTGATTCGAGTGCTTCTTCTCAGAGGGGGACTCGTCTCGGAGGTTACTGACACAGTTGGGCCTCTCTCGACTTCGACTGGAGTCGCTTCGACGGGAGCTGTTGGGACCGTGTGTCGGCGGATCTCAGCGGGTTCTGAGTCGTCCGTTAGCGGGGTGAAATTGATTGCTACGTCCCGCCGGTGCCAGGTCCCTGATGGATACGGTATCTTCTCTCCCATTCGGATGCCGTATAAACGCGTAGTTGGAGTTTGCCTCAATTAACTCAACTTCCTCGACGAGGGG
Organism: Bathynomus jamesi; assembly: GCA_023014485.1. Taxonomy (NCBI): domain Eukaryota; kingdom Metazoa; phylum Arthropoda; class Malacostraca; order Isopoda; family Cirolanidae; genus Bathynomus; species Bathynomus jamesi. The sequence continues at coordinate 495,997 of JAJOZX010000873.1, read as the reverse complement.
GTCGTTCTTGGATCGGCGAATGAATTGGCGAAGGAGTACAGTTCCCGGAGAAGACAGCCACGTCGGTAGTGCAGAACCGGTAGAAGTACGCCGCGGGTGCGTGAATAGACGCTCGTGAGGAGTTTCGTTCGTGGCCGTACACAGCAGCGATCTAATCGAGTGCAGCGCGTCTGGTAGGACGGACTCCCATTGCGACATCGGCAACCCGCGATCTTCTATGGCTAGTTTGATGGTGTTCATGATGATTCCATTGTAACGTTCGCATTGCCCGTTTCCTTGGGGTGATACGGCGTTGTGCGACTAGTCGCGATACCATGTTTAGTTAGGAACAGTTTTAGTTCCGAAGACATAAACGATGTCCCTCGATCTGTGTGGATGTAAGAGGGAGTTCCGAAGGTAGAAAATAACTCGGTGAGACGGGCGATAACGGTTGACGTGTTCGTATCACGGCACGGGAAGGCAAAAGGAAAGCGTGAATACTCGTCGATTACTGTTAGGATGTAAGGTCGCGAAGTTGCGCTCGGAAGCGGGCCCTTAAAGTCGATGTTAAGTCGGTCAAACGGGGACATGGCCCGTATTAAGTGACTAACTTCTGGTTTATAGTACTGTGGCTTACATTTAGCGCATGTTTGGTATTCCGACGTAACTCGTTTGATGTCATCCACTGAGAATGGTAGGTTCCTAGCTCTCACAAAATGAGTCATTCGGCGGACTCCTGGGTGTATCAGATTAACATGCAGCTGGGCGAGGGATATTCTTGGAGTAGCAGCGCAAAAGGATCGCGACAATGCGTCTGCGGCTCGGTTCTCGGGGCCCGGTCTGTATTTTATTGTGAATGAGTAGCCGGCTAGTTCTACACGCCAACGGAGAATCTTATCGTTCTTAATACGACCAGTAGCTTTTCCATCGAACATGAAAGATACGCTCCGCTGGTCGGTGACGACAGTAAAGTGTCGATAAGCTAAGAAGTGCTTCCACTTGCGAATGGATTCGATTACAGCGTATGCCTCCTTTTCAACGATGTGATGGCGACGTTCTGTGTTATTCAGAGCGCGAGAAAAGAACGCCACCGGGCGGCCGTTCTGGGTGAGGGTGGCTCCGATTGCTGAAGAGGAAGCGTCCGTCTCCACAGTGAACGGCAGTTCTTCATCGATTGAACCGACGACAGCTCTCGAGATATCATCTTTGAGTGTTTGGATCGTTGATACTTCCTCGCGAGTTAATGGGAATGATGAAACGTTGAGCAGAGGTTTGATCTTGAGGGAATAGTTCTGAATCCATTTAGCATAGTATGCGAATAGTCCGATTACGCGTTGTAGAGACGACTTGTTGCGAGGAGTTTGAAGTTCTTGTAGTGGCCGGAGGCGTTCGGGATCGGGCCGCAATACGCCATGAGAGATATACTGTAATATCCGAGTAGGTGCACTGATGTCATCGAAAGCTTGCATTTTTCCTTGTTTAGACTCAGATTTACTCGTTTAGCGGCTTCCCAGAAATGTCGAAGGTTCTCATCGTGCTCTTCCCAAGTGGTTCCGCAGATGGTGAGATCGTCGAGGTAGGCGTATATTGATGATAAGTTGTTCGAGGATATGAATTCGTTCATGACGCGCTGGAAGGCCGCGGCTCCGTTAGTTACTCCCATAGGGATCCTTCTGAATTGGTATAGATTTCCGTCAGCCTCGAATGCTGTGAAAGGTCGTTCAGACGGATCGATTTCTACCTGGTAGTATGCGCTTGACAGATCAATTACGCTGTAGTATTTGTGTTGTGAGACTTCGTTGGCTATATCATCGATTCGCGGAAGAGGATATGCATCTAGCATGGTAAATCGGTTGACGGTTTGAGAGAAATCGATTACCATGCGTTTTTTTGTTTGTTTCGGTAGATGTGATGACTACTTGAGCACGCCAGGGTGAGTTACTGGGTTCAATTATCTTATCCCTGAGTAGCTTTTCGATTTCTTTCCCAATGAAAATTTTGTCCTCAGAGCAAAATCGTCTGGACTTCGTGGCGATGGGACGACAATCGGCAGTTAAGTTGCCGAATAGTGGTGGGGCTGAAATTCTTGATCGAGTAAGGCCGCATATTTGGAGTGCTGGCTCCGGACCTCCGAAATTGATGTTCAATTCCTTGTGTCTGATTAAGAATGGGGTACCGAGTATTATGTCAGCGCACAGATCCGACAAGACGGATAGTTCGAGCTTTTCGTAGTCGCGGTCTCCCATCGTAACCTTCACTGTACATCGACCTGAGATGGCTGCGGATAGATTAGGCGAAGCCATTGATACGACGCCCGAGTGCGGAAGAATGGGCAGCTCTAAGTGTTTGGCTAGATCCTCACGAATGAAGTTGTCCGAGCTGCCAGTATCCAACAAGGCGAGACACGAACGGCCGTTGACGAGGATATCGACTGTTGAGTTGGTAGGCATGGAGGAGCTACACGATAGAGTGGTACTAATGGTCGCTAATGCTGCGGCTGAATGATACGCTGTGGTTTTATCCTGTTTTGACGTGCCGAGGAAGTACTTGAGCGGCAGACTTTGGCCCAGTGGCCGGTCTTTTCACATTTCGCACAGATAGAATCCTTTGCTGGACACCTGCTTCGTGGTGGCGTCGAGACCCGCAGAAGAAGCACAGAGCGGCTTTGTTGTCGAAATTCGTAGCGGCTGAAGAGTTTGGGAGATCGTCTTCTTGGACGCAGGCAGGCCGGGCAGAGTCAGTAGTCGGCGACGGTTCGTGGCGAGAGCCAGTGGCTGCAACAGCACCGTAATGAGTGAGGTACGATTCTGAGTTTTTCTGGGCCTGATCTAATGTTCGAGCCTGGACGATAGCCTTTTCCAGTGAGAGTGTGTCATTTTCGAGTAAGCGGGTACGGATGGCGCTATCTCTAATTCCTCCTATCTCTAAGTACTCATCGAGGGTTTCCTCGGGCTTTTGGTGACGGGTGGACAACAGGTGGCGAGCGCATACCTCGTTTGGCTTCTTGACGTAGGTGGCCTCTAAGGCTGCCATGGCATCCTCATAAGTAGAGCAGTCTTGAATGATATCAGCGACATCGGGGCCGATATGTATGAATAGAACCTCCAATTTATTGGGGTTGTGTTCGGCGATAGTACTCAAGAAATATTTGAATCCGCGCGACCATAATTTCCATAGTTTCCCAGCTTGGGGAGAATTCGGAGAAGTAATAAATTTATCCGGGCGAATCACCTTCTCCATGATATAGTAAGATTACTGGATGAATATTTGCTTGCTGTATCTGAAAGGCCGACTGAATGGCTGATTGAAATGTTGAATAAATTGTGGTGCCGCATTTGTTAGCGGGTTAGAGATAAAGTAAAGGCCAATTTGAGGCTTTATTCAACATAAACATAGCATAGATCTGAAACACAGAAAACAATAATTAGTAAAGACTTGTTACACAGAAAACAATAATTAGTAAAGACTTGTTACACAGAAAACAATAATTAGTAAAGACTTGTTACACAGAAAACAATAATTAGTAAAGACTTGTTACACAGAAAACAATAATTAGTAAAGACTCATTACAGTAAGTAATTTCGAAAAACTCCATATAAATATTGGAGAGGAGGGGCGATAAGGGGTTGCCCATGGCCATCCCAAAAACTTGTTGATAATACTCATTATTGAAAGTGAATTTACAGTCTTTGATGCAAAGCTTAATAAGATCCAAAACAATGTGTGAAGGCAGTGGCAGGTCATACTTATGTAATTCTTGGGAGAGAAAGTCAAGCATATCGTCAATCGGCACTTTTGTAAACAATGAACACACGTCAAAACTGATCAATCTATCGTTAGTTTCAGTACGTGCATTATTCAATTTTTCAGTAAGATCCATGGAATTTTTTACATGTGAATCAGAGATAGTTCCGAGAATGGGGGACAAGACTTTGACAAGCCATTTGGAGAGTTTATAAGTAATAGAGCCCACCGAGCTAATAATAGGGCGCATAGGGTTGCCAGGTTTGTGGGTTTTAATAAGACCGTAAAGGTAGGGCAGAGAAGGTGAAGTGGACATGAAAAGCGGAATTAAGTCCTTATGATCTTTGAGAATGCGTTTCAAGCCACTATTAAATGATTTGATGACGTCATCCTGCGGGTTCTTCCTAAGTTTGCTTTCTATCGTGTCAATAATAACACTCGTACTTTGTCAAAAAATATTTTAGTACTTCCATTTTTCCCAGGCTTTTTAGGCATTGCTAATGTACTTAAACTTTTGGATATTAATGTAGTATTTTCATATAACAATATTGTGAAAAATATCATACTAAAAAATAGCCCTACCAATAATTCAGGCATTATCTATAAAATTGGGTGTAAACAATGTGATTCCTTTTACATAGGTCAGACGGGAAAGGATTTGCACACACGTATAAAACAGCATCAATATTCCGTTAGAACAGGACAGTTGTCCAGTGCCCTTTTTGTCCATTTGTCAGAGTTATCCCACTGCATTGATTGGAATAATGCTTCAGTTTTATTCCACTCTAGCAACATTGTTAATAGAAATATTCTTGAGTCTGCCATTATCCAACTTTCAAATAACTTCAACATAAGCAAAGGTCTTTTTCAACTCGATCCTGTTGTTTTGAATTCCTTCAAAACAGATTTAGATAAGAAGGGTAGAACGCTAAATCTTTGGTAAACTTGTATGCTACTTTATTAACTTTTAATTTTCATTTTTTTTTATATACATCGAAACTTAACCAAAAAAGGCAGAGTGTTAAAACCCGGGCAGATTTCCAGTATAAATTTGTATTTTTATAATTAATTTGATCTTGTGCTAAAAATCGATATTTTTTCCTTACAAATCTGTATGCCTCTCTGTTAATCCTTTAATTTTTAATTTTTATTTTTACTTCTCCGTTTATTGCATATATATATATATATATATATATATATTATTTATTTTTTTTTTTTTCTTTCTGTAACCTATATATAGGCTGTCACCCTTTTATGTACTTCAGTGTTCCTGAGGATGTCATTAGACGAAAGCGCTTGAGCACCATTTTGTGTTTCCTTTCCTTCGTGGTTTTATTCATCATATATATATATATATATATATATATATATATATATATATATATATATATATATATATATATACACGGTGAACCAAAAGTAGGTGGACAGTAGGTTGAATAGGGTTTGTGTTATATTATATTATAATTATACGAATTCTGAAATCTATTGGGTTGAAAGCTTATCGTCCACGGCTAATTCATGGCTTAGTGGAGGATGACCCCGACAGGCGGCTGCAATTTAGTGAGATCATGCTGAACGAAATTGAAGGAAATCCAATAATTTTAGATAACATTGTGTGGACCGATGAGGCTTCTTTCAAATTATCAGGTCATGTTAACCGACATAATTGTGTTTACTGGTATAGTGAGAACATGCATTTAACATTAGAGCAGCAACTAAACCAGCCTGGTGTCACTGTTTGGGGTGGTATTTCAAGTTCTGGTGTTTTAGGACCAATTTTTTTTGATGGAACAGTCACAGGTGATAAGTATCTCGAAATTCTAATGAATGAAGTTGTTCCACACTTACAACAGCCTAATTCACATGACCTCTATTTCCAAAGCTGGGCACAAACCGTTAATCCGTTAATCGTTAATTAACGAAGTTAACTTTTTCGTTAACGATTTAACTTTTAAGTTAACTTTGAAAATCATTATCGGACTAATTAACTTCCGTTACATTTAACTTCCGTTAACTCAAGTCCGTTAACCCAAAAAATTCATAAATAAACGTTTAAAAGTTTCTATTATTTCAGTGCTGAGCAGGTGCGCAATTAATCCGCCACTGTTAATGTGATGAACGAATTCCATTTCCGCAGTGCAAAATCAGGCGATATATTTGTTTCCGTCGCCACAATTTGTGTCTTACCAAATATGGTAGTTATTTATGGCATTGGTTGAGCAAAACATGGTCGACTGTAAAATCAGGAAAGATTTGCCATTTGAGTTGAATGTTTCAACTTCTTTCAAGAAAATATCACGAGCATTTTAAGGCACTTTCAATATATATATGTAACATTACAACAAATAACTACATTCGTTTCATTTGCAGTTATTCTCTTGCGCAACATGTTTGTGCTAGTGAATATTTAAAAATAATCGTTGTCAAGTAAGTCATGTATATTTATAATATGTCTGTGAGTACCTTATTAGTAGTCTCTGATACATTTCAAGAACCATAAAACTGATCAGGTAAGATTTCAAATTCTCATGTCACTTTGATGACAAATTAAGTCAATTGATGTCTTCATGGGAGCGTTTTCACCTAACCCTTTATGTCCTGGCGGTACTTCTAGGTACCACATCCAACGAAGTGGCAGCAACAGTGGGCAGCAACAACAGGAGGGAGGAGGAGGAGGAGGAGGGGACTTCTTCAGTGCTGTCACCAGACAAAAGAGGCAGCAGAAGCCACAGGTCACTCAAGGGCAAGGCCCAGAACTTGGTCAAGACATGGTGGAGACCAAACTCCAAGGACTTGCTGACAGATGCTGCCTTCTTGGGTGAGCAAGTGTTGGTGGACTTGTTCATCAAGTTCAACACAGCCATCCCCTCCAGTGGAGCGTTTGTTCTCTAGGGCAAGGACATCCTGAGGGCAAGAGATCATCCCTGTCTGATGAAAACTTTGATATGCTAATTTTCATGAAGGGCAACATGCATCTCATGGACAAAATGGAGAACGAGAAGAGGGAAAATTAAATTTTATTTATATATGTGTGTTTTTCATTTTTTTATAATAAAAGTTAACGTTAACGGTTTATCGGTAACTTCCGTTACATGTTTTAACGAATTAACGGATTAACGGATTAACGGTTAACGAAGTTAACTTTTTGGTAACGGATTAGCGGTTAACGAGTTAAACTTTTTGGTTAACGGTGCCCACCACTGTCTATTTCCAACAAGATGGGGGGCCTCCACATTATTCAAGAGCAGTCCGTGAGTATCTTGATGAAACATTTCCCGAGAAATGGATCGGCCGAAAGGTCCAATTGAAACGGCCTGCACGTTCACCTGACTTTTACCCCAAGGATTTTTCTTTTGGGGAGTACTCAAGGACAGTTTATAGACGAAAACCACGAAGTGTTGGTGATTTGAAAAATTACATCAGAGATGCATTTCAAGAAATTAATGCACAAAGAAACTTGTGCAAAAATGTTGTCGAAGTGTGAAAGGTAGACTTTCAAAGCTGTGTAAATTGTGATGGACAGCAATTTGAGCACTGCGTGATAAAATTTTCAGTGCTTTTGTATTGTATTGGTATAAGTTAATATTTTTTTTTATTTTGTATTAGTATACAAAAAATTAAATATAATTGTATATGTATTCTCAAAATAAACGTTATCATTTACTGTCTACCTACTTTTGGTTCACCCGGTATATATACTAAATAAATATAATACATATGAATTAATAATTAATATATACGAATTAATACTTACATGAGATACTATTCCTAAGCTCTTGAAGTTTGAACGAACTTAAAACCGTCCTCCAACATGTTTAAACCTGAAATGATGCATGAGTAAATGATTTGTCTGATTCACAAATAGCATTATACAAGAAATCGAACAAGTGCATCATCCTCTGAAAGGTGGGCAGAGTCAATGTGACGTGACTGCCGCATCCTCTAAAAATGAAGCGGGTAGAAAATGATTAGCTAATTAATTAATTGAAAATATAAAAATCATAGCGACCTCTTATTATGTACTGAATCGACGGATATTTTGCACAAAATCACTTCACATCTAAAGGAATAAGAGCAGCCATGTGGAGAGCATTTCCAACTTTTTTGAAATTTTAGCCCAAATTTTGGACCACCCTAATATATATATACAGCGTGTCCCAAAGAAATGTATACCTACTTTGTTCGATAATACCAGCTATGAGGATAATAAATATATTACTGTTTATATGTTTTTTAATAAAGAATTTTCTCCTGAATCTAAATATGTAATTATTTTTATTAAACATTGAAGAACAAAAAAGTTACAGATGTTTAAATTAGAATTATTATTTTCGAGACTTCACGTGCGATATTTTCTAATATTTTTTTTTATGGCCTGGCCTGCCTTTTAACCGACTGTTTTGAGATACTTATGTTTAGTGCCTAGCTTAGCCTAGCCATTTCGTTGAGTTCTAATTAGGCAAGACTACAGTTTTGCTCTAACCTTATCTAACATCTTATAACTCTGCGACGTTTGTTCTTTTTCTAACGACAATTTGAACATCTTAGATAAAGTGTCATTTAACCATGGAATTTGTAAATTTTTTAATTAACTAATAATTACAACATTTATGCTTCAATATCAACACTAAACATAAGTATCTCAAAACAGTCGGTTAAAATATTAGAAAATATCGCACATGAAGTCTCGAAAATAATAATTAAATTTAAACATCTGTAACTTTTTTGTTTTTCAATTTTTAATAAAAGTAATTACATATTTAGATTCAGGAGAAACTTCTTTATTAAAAACATATAAAAAGTAATATTATTATCCTCATAGCTGGTATTATCGAACAAAGTGGGTATATTTTCTTTGGGACACGCTGTATATATATATATATAACGTAAAGAACGACGCTTGTATAGGAGATATTCCGCGCAAGACGAGAAAGAGAAAACAACAAATGAAAAATGAAGTACCACCTGGGAATCGAACCCGGGATCTTCCGATTGCCGGTCAGACGCGATACCACTACACCATGGTCTTCACTCTTCCAAATGCCGTAATTCCTCTACATACTCGCAGAAACCAATGCCCCAAGGGGGCACCTCCCGCATGCCGTAACATTTATACATTCAACTGCAAAGAACACGCAGTATAATAACGTAAAGACGACGCTTGTATATCTCCTATACAAGCGTCGTTCTTTACGTTTTTATACTGCGTGTTCTTTGCAGTTGAATGTATATATATATTATATATATATATATACACTACCAATCAGGACCTTTTTGAGGTTTTGAATTGATCGGGGCAAGTTATGCCACAGGGTCAGGGCCACCGAAAGCTGCCCCGGGCCCCGGGGAAGGATTAGTATATGGGCCCCCGTGTTTACTCAGTATTTTATTATGAATGTTTTCGTGTACATAACAAGCAAACTGATTATATGTCGAAGTCACTATTCAAAACATACAGTATGAATAAACAACTCAGAGGAAAATTGCCCGGTTAGGTCAACTGTACGCCCTTGATGATTGGTTAGGTTAAGTTGTGATAGTTTCGTTAGTTTAAACGAAAATGACGAGAGCAAAAATACATAATAAACAGTTTGGTAGTCCCGATAATACGTAAGTAAAAATACATAATAAACAGATTGGATCCATTGATAGCGCAGCGCAGGCATTTGCGGTGAATAATTATTCAAGGTAGGCAGAAGGCATTAATAAAATAAATTTTCAACAAAGGACCGTATAACTGTAAATCGCCAATAATTTTCATCGAGAAAAGAAATTTGCCATATTGCATACTCAATAAAGTACTAAGAAATAATTAACTGTCTCCAAATGTTTACTTCTGATACGTCCTAGCTAACAATTAATAAAAATATTTAAAAAGTTGAAATAAAATTCGTCAAAAATATTTACTTACTGCATTATTTGTAGATAAACTCCATTCTTCTCTCTTTGTTATTAACAAATATATTTGTGACTATTTCATAAAAGTTGTGAGTAGCACTTTACTCCATTTTAATAAGTCTTTCCTTTTCTATAGAAATTAAGGCAAGTGATGAAAGCCTTTCATTTGTCATTCGATTCCTAGTGAATCGAATGAATCGAATTTATAATTTCTGTAATAAATAACAATGCAATATTAAATGTAATAAATTGAATAATAAATGTATAATAAATGTATAGAACGGGTATATAGTTTAAATTCATGCGAATGTACCTATAAGCGGGTCCCTTTAATAAAAATGCCCTTCCTGTGTCGGAAGAACGGGACCTAATTTATTCGTAGCGGTCGCTTGAAGGTTCCTTCCTCGCCCCCCCTCTTTTTTCATTTGTTTTTCGGTTTGTAATTTTCGTATAATAAACAACAATGTAATAATCAATGTAATAATAAATTTATAATTTCTGTAATAAATAATAATACAATATTAAATGTAACATATTTAATAATAAATGTAATAATTATGTAAAATAATAGAAGCTATATGTATACAAGAAGAAGATAGTTTTTAAATTTATGCGAATGTGTTTAAAAAGCGGGTCCCTTTAATAAAATGCCCTTCCACTGTCGGGATAACGGGACCTAATCTATGTGCGAATTTCATAAACGCTCTGGACTGTTTTCCCTCTTGTTTTTGGTTCATTCGTTTTTGTGTATCCACCGTTCCACCCGAAGAGGATGCCAGTGGGCATCGAAACTGTTGTGGAAATAAACTCTGTCTATTAGAGTGGGTTTTTATTATCATATTGTGACTTTCACGTAGAAAAAAGTGTGTTTTTTTTGCATTTAGGTCTACTCTTCCACAATTAGATGCCCAGATATTAAAAAGATCTTTATTTTTAAGGAAATTAATAAAATTTGCAGTTTATGAAAGTTTTCACGTTGTTACAGAGTACCAATGGTACCACAGGTATTTTGCATTTATTTACAATTATTTATAATTGAATAAAATTCCATCAGTTTTTAATTTAAAGCTGAATCATTACGTCATCAACCTCCAACATCTATGATTGACTGCTAAATAGTTCCCGTCTGAGTTGCTTAAATATAATATTGTAATTTTTAAGAATATTTATTAATTAGGAAATTATAAATTAAATGCACAATTTTATAAAAGTTACTTTTACATGTTAAAATTACATAATAAAAATTGCCTGATTCGCCTACAAACGTATATAGGTACTGTACCTATTAAGTCACTCGCTGTGAAATGTAGGCGCAGGCATTTTCACAAAAATAATCCCCAAGATTTTACATATCAACTATGACTATTCCGACACTGCGAAAGTAGGCAGTTCAGAGAAAGAGTTGGTTGAATGACTTTTGTGAGTGTATCCGGGTTTGAGTCTTTCCTTTATATTCAAGATCTAGGTCTTTATCTAGGTCGACTCTGTGGCTTAATTAGGCCAATCATAGGCTCGGCTGTACCTAATCTTGTCAGTAAGAATAAACGAGTATTTCAGTGCACTTATTAGTGCTCTTTGCTTGCGTTTACTAGTGTAATGGTTCGTAATATCAAAATTTATATAGGCTAGTTGGTAGTTTTTTAAAATTTTATATTTATGGTTAAAAGCATTAACAAGGGTTTCCAGTATAGTTTCAGATTGATTAACTGTTGATGGTTCATGTAGACTTTTGTAGTAATCGGACGTCCCTCGAATTGCTTGTTAACAAAAAGTTCAAATTTATTACTGAAACCAGGGGTGTGGTGTCGAAAATTTTTTCCAGGGCTGCAGTTGAGATTGATCCTGCGTTTTGGAATTAGTTTTTAACTGGTTAAGTCACTCCAGTGTTTCCTGTACTTGTTTGTTAAAAGATCTTGGCAAGGCATAGGCCTTGTCTAGGGTTGTTTTTCGTAACGACTGTGGCCTAGCCAATCTCATTGGGCTAGGCCTGGCCTAAGTGTGCCCTATGCCCTAAGCCCTAGGGGATAGTGGGTATCTATAGACCACCTGAGGGATGTTCAGTTGGAGGAATCCCCAAAAGTAGAGAAGAAAATAAGTATGTAGAAAATAAACTTATTGATGAAATAAATAAAGCAATGACAAGCAATATTATTATTGTTGGAGATTTCAATTATAGGCATATAGACTGGGAAATATGGTAATGGTTCAGAATAGGGGCGCCACCTCAATTGTTTTTTTTTCCACCAAAACATGCTAAAACCATTGGTTTCCTGTTGTTTAGGATGAGTGTGACCATCGCCATTACAGTAAATTATTGCTTGAAGTGATTTCATCCCCCCAACCCCTCTTACAATCTAGGGGGACCACCGTGGGAACTGGGGGTTTTGGGTGGGGGAACATAGCACAAGCAATAATTTACTGTAATAGCGCTGGTCAGATTTATCCTAAACAACAGGAAACCAATGGTTTTAGCATGTTTTGGAGGAAAAAACATGGTTAATAAGAGTTTTATCATACTCAAAAGATCAAAAGCAAATATAATTATAAAATATTAAAGCATAATTTTCTCATTTTCATATAAGTCACTATGCTCACAGATGCATCCTTAGCAAATTATGTAGATTTGAATATTATGACATTTTTGCAATATTTTTTTTCTCACCTTCCCAATATTTGCCTGGTGACATCATGAAAATATGATATATGAGCTAGGCTTGGGCTTTTTTTTTGCTACTCTGTGACTTAATTAGTTGGATATTTTCTGTTCTGGCTATTTTTGTTTTTGTAATTGCTCATACTTGGCACAATAGCAGATATACATGCCAAACTTAAATTCCCAAATTATTAGAGCTGACTGACCTTTGGTTACTGAGATACAAGGTCACAAAGTCATGACTTTTTGACAATTTTTGTATAAAATGACTTTTTTCAAAATGTTGCTTGAATTCATTATTTTTTATATATTGAACTAGTTATCAGCCACTTACAGCTTCTTGGGATTTTGTTGTACATGACTCAAGGTATTAATGTAAAAAAATTGAATTTTTTAGGAGAAGGTATTTTTTTTTTTATTCAAGGTCAAAGGTCAACTTTTGAAGGGATTTTTTTATTTTTCACAGTAGAGATATTTAACAAGAGACAATAAACAAGGGGCTACTAAAGAGCTTTAAAATGAGACCAAAATCAATGCTCTAGCTTTAATAGTTTTTTAGTTACACCGTTTTGAAAATAGTTATTTAACGCAAAAAAGGTCAAAAGGTCAAAATGTCACAACTTTTGTGACCTTGTATCTTAGTAACCAAAGGTCAGTCAGCTCTAATAATTTGAGAATTTAAGTTTGGCATGTATATCTGCTATTGTGCCAAGTTTGAGCAAAATTGAAAAGGGTGAGTGCAAAAAGTGCCATTTTGTGGCTGAGTTGACATGGAATGACCCTATTATGCATTAAAAACCTGAAGCTATTGTTATTTATATGTACAATACATAATGAAATAATAGATTTTTTTGAGAAAAAATAAAATTTAATACTTAATTTACTAACTTAACTTAGATTTTTACTCATTTTTTTTTTTTTTTATAATTTTAGGTATGAAAATGTCATGCAAGAGCTTAGACAAATTTATTTCTACAACTGATTGCAAAATTAAATTACAAATTATAGCTTTATATCCATTTTCAATTGAAAAAACAGCCGAATTCTTTGAAACTTCTATGTATATAGTGAGAAAAAGTTGGAGTTTGCAAAAAGAATATGGTATATCACCGCATGTTCCGAGTATGTTGAAAGGAAAGGTCATAACCAGTGAAGTGAAAAGGATTGTAAGAGAATTTTACGAGAGCGATGATTATAGCCGAATGTGTCTGGGAATGAAGGATTATAAATTTACTATTAATGAAAATGGAGAAAAAGTGAAGATGCAGAAGAGATTGATGCTATGTAATTTACGTGAATTATTTGGAGAATATATTAAAAATTAAGCTAATCTAAAAATCGGATTTAGCTCTTTTGCAAACTTAAGACCTTCTTTGTGTGTACTCGCAGGTCAGAGCAGCACACACAGTGTGTGTGTATGTACATACCATCAAAACCCAAAGCTGCAGATAGCAGCTTTGGGGATTAAAGATTTAGACTACAAAAGGCTGATGGCCTTATTGGTCTGTAACATAGATGATGAAGATTGTATGATGCACAAATTTAAAAAATGTCCCTGTGAGGGAGGTGTTAAACAATATTTAGAAACTTTAGATTTTATGTTTAATGCGGAAGAAATAACTCATAAACAGTGGGAGAGTGTGGACAGCTGCATGATTAAAGACAAAGTTGACCTATTATTATTTGTCAATGCCCATGATCCCTGTTTGGCCAAAAGCTGGTGACATGGGAAATTGCTAACTGTTATTGTATGTACTATCACCTAATTTTGTATATTCCCAACCTGGGCATCAGTTTCACCCTGATTTGTACACGCAAGAAAAATATGGATAACTCGCAATCACCAGGGCTTCTCTTGCTTATTCCTGTCCAAAATAAGAACCCAAACCCACCCCAAAATGTATACTGATTACCAGGGTTGTGGAGTTGGTGAAAAAAGTTTCCGACTCTGCCTCTAGAAATTTTACAAGTCTGACTCTGACTGTAGTATATACTAACCGTATGGCATACATACGTATATAGTATAGGTATGGTGTAGGTAAATGAATAGTCTCTGTGAATTTCGATAGTTTTAATTTTTAAATATCAATTTTAATTATTCTTTTTTCGTACAATAATAAAAAATTAAAAGTTATTTAATAGTTATAAAATAATAAAATTATAAAAATATAAGACATGAAAGTTGAAACTATTTCAAAATGGTTCAGCATATAAAAAAAAACTAATAAATGGAACAATACATGAATACTTTACAACCACATACATATACTGTACTCTTATACCTAAACTGAATTTGTTCTCAGAAACAGGATTGCTTCAGTTAGGTCCTCCATCATTGCTGCTCTCAAGTCACATCTGATGATTTGGAGGGCAGAAAACAAACGCTTCACACTGACTTGAGTTGGTGGCAATGCTGTGACAGTCAGAGCAGCATCTTGAACAATCTAAGGGTATCAGGGTATTGCATCTTTCACTTTCAACTTTGCAGTATAGTCAATTTTTTCTACCTCTCCCAGTGCATGAGAAAAATCCAATTTGAATTTAGCTAGTGCAGTTGGGCTCCTTTCTCTGCTTTTTTCCAAATCTAATCGACGATGCTTTGACTGCTCCTGGTTGTCTAGATATTTTTTCATATTGAATTCTTCATCTTCAGAATTGGATGAGGATGATGATGGAAGGCTGCTGTGTTGTGGCCCAGCCACAGCCTCATCTTCTGCTTGTAGACCTTTCATACGAGTGGCTACTTCACATAAAGCAGCTTTAGCTCTAATTTGCTGCTGTTCTATCACTGTGACTCGGTACATGGTGTCAATGTAGATAGCAGCCAATAGGATGTTATTGTGCAGCATTGAGTTCATAATGCCATTGGCTATCATGCCACCAATTTGAGAGAGGTGGAAAATGAGGGTCTTCCACTCCTTATAAAACAAACCAGGAGTCAAGTCAGCTGCTTGCAAGTTTTTTGTAATGGTATATGGATGGCAAAGCAACTTTCAAGTTCCCATGACTCCAGATTCCTGGGATCTTGGGAGCATTGCTCCAGTAAATTTGACCATGAGAAAAAGTAAATTTGGGTTTGGGTTTTGTTCATCCACTAGACATTATGCAATTTTTTTGCGTATACGTTCTTGTACAACCCAATTTTTTTAAATTACAAATTTAGTTATTTTAAGTTTAGTTGGTAATTCCATATTTAACAATTATTTTTATTTTTTGTTAAGCTTCAATGTTTTGATAATTAAAATTTTATTAAAACGTATATTTTTTTAATATAAAATTATCAGGATTGGACTATGTTCCATTGATCTCGGCCAGGTTTGATAAATTGGCCAGATAATTACTTGTGTGGTTTTAAGTAATCCACCATGACTCTAGAATTGAAAAGTTTAGTTAAGTTTAAACTTTTACTTACTTTAACTTACCTACTTTTACTTACTCTTCCTTACTTTTACTAAGTTTAAAGCACTTACTTTTACTTACTTTCATTGTACTATATTTACTTACTTTTACTCACTTTTACCATACTATATTTACTAACTTTTACTTATTTTGTATTTTTTCAGGTAGTCAATGATCAATAATGGATCCTAATATTGATGAAGTTGGAGAGAAAAGTGAGGGTGTTAAAAGGGGTTACTTTTGTGGTCAATGCAAGAACAAATATTCAAAGAAGCAAAACTGGGAGGAACATTTTAATTCCAAAAAAAAAATGTTACAATACAAGAGGTCCCAGAGTTTGGGCCCACAGCTTAGATATTGCAGTAAAGAAATACCAGGATGAAGTGCAGCAAAGAGATACGGCAAAGTAGTCATTTAGTTTGTTCACAAAATGTGCTAGTGCTAGACCTCAGAAAAATGAACCAACTTCATCAACTGCTAATCTAGAAAATGAAACTTTTTCACTAGATGTTTCACACTGAAGAAAGTGCTTCTCCTCCACCTAAGAAACAAAAGGTAAGTGAGGAATCTGCGGATCAGACTAACAAAACTGCTTTAGAGGAATTTGAAAATTCCCAAATCCAGAAGACATTGAATGCAATTTTGCGCCTAACAAAAGAAACTCACCAAGCTGTTGTGGTTAATAAAGAGAAGAGTCAAAATATGCCTTCAAGTTCAAGTGTTGCATCCAAATCTAATAAAGCAAAAGCAACAAATTTGACATTTCCATAGCCCATTTAAGCAAGTGTAAATCAATACAAGAAATCCTGAACAATGATTTGATCAAATCTACATTCAAATTGGTGGAAAAGAAGGATCTAGGGCATGCTGATGATTCATTTTCAGTACCAAGTGATGTAATGGAAAACATTGCAAATAGTGACACTAATATGCCTGATGTAGATATAGCTGTTGAGGATGAAGATGATGATAATCAAGAAGATATTGATGATGCTTCTGATGATAAAATGTTTACATTATATTGCATAGCTTGCACAGACCCCAAAGCATGTGCTTCAGACAAACATTCTAACATAAAAGGCTACTTCAATGTTAAAGATTTAACCTATGTATGCAAACAAGGAGAAAATCAAGAGATGGTTTAGAAATCTGAAAACCCACCTGAAGAGACATTTAATTAAACTTCAGCATCATGAAAGAGCTGCTGTTTATGAAGTGATGAAAATATCTTTTCAGAACACTACTAAACGCATAGAAGACATGTGGCAACATCTTATACTACATAATGAAAACAAACACTGCATGGGCTCTATATCCAGTACTTCTAGCTGTATTACATAGGTCAGGTTGTGAGGTTGGAAATTTGAATCATAGCACACATGCGTGTGAGACAATTTGTGAGCTATTAGATAATCAACTTAAAGAACAAACTGTAAAGTGGTTCTTAGAACAAACTTCAGTAACAATAACAGCTGACATTGGAACAATTTTGGGATTAAGCATGCTAGTTGTATTAGTTATGAGTGAAGAAGATAAGACTGTAAAACTTGCTGGGATAAATTTAGTACGCAGCAAATCAGGAGTTTATTTGGCCAATGAAATTTTTGATGTGTTGAAGTCTCCTAATCACTTGAAACTATCTGAAGAAGCAATTAAATCCAAGGTATCTGGAATGGTTGGAGATGGGGCTTTTTGTAAGGACAACGAGCCATTTAAAAACGAAATGAAAAAGTTGTTTGGAGAAAATTTCAAATTTCGATGGGACTTAATGCATCTTGTGAACAGAGCCCACGTTGATGCATTGAAGAAAATTTGTAAACTAAGTGAGCTTTTAGACTTATTCAGAATCACACTTCAAATCTGAGATCAGGCCTTGACTATACCAATATGGTTCTTGACAATATCATTGGTTTTAAGAGACCAAAACTCAAATCTGATACTCGCATGGTTAATTACGAATTTGATCAATTTGACAGATTTGTGGAAAATTGTGTTTTTTGATCATCCACAAGAGAAAGAAATTAGTGCCAAGTTCTATGTATTGATTTCCTATGTAACAAAGACTATGTTGCAAGTAGCTCAAAAAACCACAGTTAGTGCAGAATTTGTAGAAAATATATTTTATAATGGAGGGAAAACTGTTATGTTAAGAGTGATGGAAACAATTTCCAAATTAGCTAATGGAGGAAATGCAAATGATGTAGTTTCTGAATTTAAGCACGATACCACAGGGCAGCAAAAGGAACTAACAGCTGAGGATTACATCCTAAATGAAGTTTACAAATACATCAAGAAACGTTCTGATTACTACCAGGTTGCTGAAGTTGCTAGACCATCCAGAACCAGATCTGAAAGTAGTTTTACAAAAGATTCAGTGATAAATTGGCTGACAGAATATATAGAACAGCTGTGGAAAGGAATCACAGAGAGATTAAAGCATTTTGATAAAGATGGATCAACTGCCTGGAGTGAAGCACCAGCTGAAGGGACATT
This sequence comes from Bathynomus jamesi, assembly GCA_023014485.1. NCBI lineage: Eukaryota > Metazoa > Arthropoda > Malacostraca > Isopoda > Cirolanidae > Bathynomus > Bathynomus jamesi. The sequence continues at coordinate 477,828 of JAJOZX010000873.1, read as the reverse complement.
CTCCATTCTTGGTTACATTGTTGAACACAAAGGATCCATTAAGCCATCTCATTTGACTAAGCTGTGCAGAATTGTGAAGGAGGGTCCAGCTCCAGGCACTAGATCTGCTGTAATGATCACACAGAAAGCCATTGATCAATGGCCAAGCATACATGGCAGTAAATTCATAACAAATGCCTACATGCAAGGTCTAACATCGTCCACTGTTGCTGCTGCAATGAATAAATAAACTTAAGGCGAGTTATAAACTGTACATTATTGTATTATTATGTTTAGCTAAAACAATTTGTAATTGGTATGTCGTCAATTCAAGAGTTTACTATCATTAACCTATCTAGTGGTGTAAGGGAAAAAAAAGTAAATTCAGAGCTGTGCTCCAGTAAATTTTTTCAAATCTGGAGTCATGCTGAAGTTCCTTCACTTGCTCCCATTGAACTTCAGTCATCATGACATCCGGGTTGGCCATGTCACTAAGGAAAGGTTTTAGTTCAAGAACATGCTGAATCAGGCCTGTATCCAGGGGGGGGGGTGCCAGAGCCCCCCCCCCCCCCCCCCCCGGAAATTTTGCGGGAAAAATATTTTTTGTAGGTTTTCAATTATTTTGCTTTTTTGTTTAATAATATAATTTTGTATAAGACTGCTGAATGTCAAAAGAAGAGCAGCGTAGTCAGCAAAAATTTAATATAAACAAGGGTATTTGAGTCTAGCAAAGCTGAAGTGATGTTGTTTGTGAGAGTTTATATGTGGTGTGTTGGTGGAATGCATAGCTACTGGCATAGCTGCTGGCTGTCAACATAGACCGGCATATTGTTGGTTATGTGGATTGTGCTTGTGCTAGTCTTAGTTCATATAGGTGTATTATTTTCATGTTATTAACTTGTTCTCATCTTTTCAGAATTAATGAAGATTACTTCATTTTTTGTGCCGATTAAGTGGCAGAGAATTGATACTAGTGAAGGGCAAAGTTCCCAAAGTGAAAATATTGTCCTAACTGAATGTGATACTACAGAACAAATTACAAATTTACCAGTGAGCAATCCCATTGAGAATGAAAATATCCAGGTGGCGGGAATTTTTTCTTGTGTAAAAAATGCGAAAAAATTAGCTTCCCACTGAATCATATTACATTACAAATCGTTTGTTCTGTAAAATAATTTACAGATCGTCGCATTTCCTTACATTGATTTTAATTCTACAGAAATAAAAGTTTGCTTTTGAATATGGAATAAAATTTTGATTTCAGATATATTCATTTGAATTTTTTTTCTGAGCTTCATTTACATCATCTACTTGCAGTTAATGAATTTAAAGTAACGCCACCCTATGCACCCTCAATGCTCCTAAGAAGAGCTATACACACTATTATTTATTTTCTGAAGTTGGTGTGCCCCCCCCCCCCCCCCCCCCCCCAATCCTGGATACGGGCCTGCGCTGAATCATCAAGTATGTACTTCCCCACCAAGTTGCTTTCAATATATATATAATGTGTGTATTAGGGTGTTCCACTTTTATCAAGTTATGAATTTCACTACACTTTGCTTTTCCCCATACACCTTATGATCTGTAAAGCATATGTATCAAATTTGAAGCAAATTGAACACCTTAGAGGTTGCACACTTATGTCACCTCTGATACCTTAGCCCTTTGTAACCAAATCTCGAGAACATCCCAGCTTCCAACATATTGTAATGTTTTCTTTTCTTTCACAGGTGCAAAAAGTGTTGAAAATGAAAAGAAAGATGATAAGAAAGATGATCTGGCTGATTGAAATGACTCCAGTCGAAGAGCTCTTAGGAGCAAGTCCTCTGCTTTATGTACCATCACCTGGAGCTGAAGGAAACAATCCCCCTTGCCATCAAGTCTATGAGTATCAAGCTTCAAGAAGTTTGGAAGAAGATGAATATCCCCGTGAAGACAGAGGAGAACATTAGAGCTGCTATACTAAAGCTGTACAAAGAGTACCAAAACTTGGAGAAGTTGAGAGAGATGGACAAAGCCATTATAAAGCGTCAGGTGTGGAAGGGAGACCTTGCTGACCTTTTTGACATCGCTTGTCAAGGTGTGATGAGCATGAGTTCAGTTCCGGAGGAGGACAAGGTTTTCTTGTCCTCCCAGAGGGAGGACAGAATGAGTTCTTCAATGGCTGGGGTGGATAGGAAACACACCATGGCTGTCAAATGGAAAGAAGCAGCAGCTAAGAAACTTGCACTTTGAAAATGAAAGCATGCTGAAGAAGCTGAAAAGATATCTGAGAAAATGAAGCTGGATAGCACATCCTCTAGCTCAATGGCAACAACAGATGATGATGAAGATTTTGCTGCTCCATTAGCCTCTAAGTCACCTCGTCATTCCAAGAACACACTTGATCCAACACTTGTGGCTACTTGGGATAGAGAACAACTCTCTATTTGACAAGCAAGCACTTCCTTCATTGCAACTGCTAAGAGTCTCTGACAAGATATATTGCAGATTATTATTTCGCCATCAACTGTTCATCGAGCATGTGCCAAGTATCAAGAGAAAATGGCCAAACAACTTGGAGTTGATCTTCAAAGATCCACCTCTCTTAGTTCTGCACTGGGACAGCAAGCTACTACCCCAAGCTGCTGGTGGAAGCTTTAGAAGCTTGGAAGACAGAGTAGCTGTTGTGGTAACAGGGAAGGAGTTTGAGCATCATCTTGGAGTGCCTGTTGCCCAGGATGGTACTGGTGAACAAATGGCTTGAGCCGTCATCCAGGAGCTGCAACGATTTGGAATTCAGGACTGCATCATTGGCCTCTCATTTGACACTATGGCGTTCAATACCGGACTTTTGCAAGGGGCATGTATGAGGATTGAACAATTCCTTGGTTGGTCGCTCTTGTGGTTGCCTTGCTGTCACCACATTTATGAGCTCATTTTGAAGGAGGTCTTTCATAAGTCCCTGGGGCCAACAAGTGGTTCTGAAATCCTGTTTCGATGATTTCAGCAGCGTTGGGACTTTATTAACAAAAAATTGTTTCAAAACCATGATTGATGAAGAACCAGCCACTAGGTACTTAGAAGATGAATGAATCAGGATGGTGAGTTATCTTCATGGAGTCATTGAAAGTTCATGTCACCCGAGAGAAGATTATGAGGAACTCCTCAAGCTGTCACTCCTTTTCCTTGGAAGCTGGGGTGGAGCTGAGTTCTCCTTCAGGACTCCAGGAGCCCATCATCAAGCCAGGTGGATGGCAAAAGCTATCTATGTACTGAAAATGGTTTTGTTCCAGGAGCAACTGGAACTCACTGACTGAGAGGTGAAGGGATTGCACGATGTGGCCCTTTTTACATTTTTCATTTATGTCTGGTTCTGGCATGAGGCAGTGGTCAGTAGGTGGGCCCTGAAAAATGACCTAGACATGATTCAACTGTTGATTTCATATCTGAACAAGGACCTGGGCCAGGCTGCCTTGAGAGTTGCCAAAAGGCATCTATGGTATCTCTCAGAGACTCTAGTCGGCTTGGCTTTCCTTGATGAATGGATATTGCCAAATGAGAAAGAAAAGATGTTCCAGGCCTTGAACAAACCTGCGTTGAAGGAACTCAAATGACTTGAGTGGAAAAACCTGACTTTTGAAGGCAAGGATCTGAGCAACTTTGTCACTCAAAGGACAAAGACATTCTTTGACAAATTCGGTGTCTGGGATGTTGACAACATAGAGGAGTACACCAAAAATGATGGCTTGAGAGAGTCAGTCAACATGCTGAAAGTCATAAATGACACAGCGGAGAGGGGAATTGCATTAATCAAGCAATTCAATGAATCAGTCAAGGACGAGAAGCAAAAACAATTCTTGTTGCGGATTGTTGAACATCATTGAAAGGAGGTGCTGAAAAGAACCAAGGTGGTAATGTCCTTGTACCAATTCAAAAATTGATTCAGATTTTCTGATTTTAATACTAGAGTTTTTTATTTTCTGTGCTGGGTCATTCCACGTCAAGTGGACCTGTGGTCCCCACCTCAGCATGTCAGATTTTGTTCTAACTTTGCTCACAGATTCCTTTAAGCCTTAAAGGAAGTTCTGCAATGTTTTAGTTCCATATCTCTTGTGGTTCTGTCACTAGGGCTCCAAGAGCATGGGCTACTTTGTCCATCACATTGAGCGCTGAATTATTTGTGCCATTTTTAGCATCTGCATTCCACAGTAACAAATCCTTCTGCTCTGAAAATTTGCTCCTATGGTCAAAATTTACTGTAGATTTCAAAACTCTCATTACTAGAGCTCTAGGAAATATAGATTTTCCATAAAATATCCCCAAACTAGGTTTCAAATTACATTTTGATTCCTGGGAAGCCACTTTTAGAAAATTATAGCTCTGGATTTACTTGACTCTGTCAGCTTTTGTTAGAAACCAAGAAAGTACTGCCCATATGCTACAAAATGTTTCAATCTGGATCTTCCTACCTGTTCTAGTTGCTGAGATATAAGGCAGCAAAAATGGCCAAAATTAGTTTGTGACAAAAATGTCCCATCTTTAAAAGCTCAAAATGATCATGTGGGACAGCTCGCACCATACTCTAAGAAAAACCAATGAAAAGAGCATGTCCTGAAATACTAGGGCCTAATTTTTTATTTTGGTGGCTTGCTTTTTTGTAGATCTAGTAGAGCTTTGAAATTTTGTTCCGTGTGATGTTTCTAGCATTATATTTGTTAATTTATTTGCACTCCTGCGTTGGTCCATGGTGGCTAAGTCACTGCCAATTTCTCTAATTGATAACTATAAAGATAATTTATTAATACAAAGATGTCTGTTTCAGTTTTTTGAGAAACTGGCAAACCCATCACCAAGGGGCCATGCCTGATAGCCGTGCAGGTCCAGCCACTGGTCCCACCCACCCACCAACTCCTCTTTCCTTGACTTTCTAACTGGATCCAGAACTGTGCAACTCCTTTTCAAATCTTTCAAACAAATTTTCTATAGTAGACAAGGTATTCCCTGGCAGCATGTACCCTTTTCCCATGGCACTTGGTGTAGGAGCAGGAATAGTTGTCAAGATATGCTGCTCTGGAATCCAACAAGTGTCTTTTCTAGATAGCCACTGAAACTGTCGTGCTGGCCTATGAGGGTGCATAAATGTAATTAATGCATCTTTTTCTTCCTCACAGACTCCACAAATGTTTCCAAGCCACCACAAATCATCATAAATGCATGCCACATATTGGTCTGGTTGCAGTTTCAACTGTCATTGATCAATGTCACTGTATATTCCAACATTGGCCACAAAATAACATGTAGATCTTGAAACTCAGCTAACTTGAATCTGTTTATCATTTACTGGAACAAAATGATTATTTTCTTGAGTCCTGTGCTTCTCTCTCTGCTTCTATTTCATCAGTTGAAACAAAAAAGAATGTAATTCTATGCACATTATTGCACATCTTTTTGGCAAAATTCAGAGAGTGGTAGGTGTGAGAATCTAACCAGTTACTGGTCTTTGCAAGCTGGCACGAGTTGCCAATCTTTTCACAGTGCCCCATACACCATCACATGCTGATTTTCCATGGCTGGTAGCAAAAAAGTTCCATTCTGCTGTTATCCCACCAAAATCTTTGCTGTGCCAACAAAGGTTCATGAAATTTTTGTAGTTTTTGTACTGGCCTGCAGCACCATCACTGAAGTAATGAATATGCTTGATTACTTCAAAATTTTCTTTCAGAAATCCAATCAACTTCTTCAGAAAGACATGTACTGCAACAGTATCATGCTTCAGTTAGTCACTGATGACCAGGGTTGGCAGAAAACCCACTTTTTTTGAAAAAGCCCACCCCATGTGGGTTTTTTCGGGTTTTTTCACCTAAAACCTGAAAAAAAAAGGGTAAAATTGGGTTTTTTCATATGTCCATATGGTAGTTCATATTAGACCAACCTATTCTTATTTTTATAATAATACTGTACTGTACCATACACTATTAATATAACATTTGTCTTGTTTTTAGCAAAAAGGTTGCCTTCCAGGCAATTAAGCATAAAAAGTTATTATTTTCTCAGATTGAGCTTCACAACAAAATTTGGAAAACATTGACCAATTTGAACTAAATTTGGTGTGGTAAATTATCCTATTTGTTAGGCTATACTTCCTATGGAAGACAGGCCCCTGTGTCTTCTGCTGGAAGTAGATGAATTACAGCTCCCAAAGGGAACTTAATTCAGCTAGTTATATCTATTTAATTCATATTACTGAATATTTTTTCTTTTATTTCACAGTTAAATAAAACAAACTGGCAACAGCATATTTATCTTTACTGCAAGCCTATAGAATTAGTCTGTTTGAAGTTATAACTGCATTAAATAATGCCAAAGACCTTTGGATCAGGAAGAAAATCAGGGCATGAATGGAGTGAAGTCAATATTATTGATGGGACTAGTAAAGTTAGATGCAAACATTGCAATAATGAAATAAGTAATAAAATAGAGCGAATAAAAATGCATTTAATGAAATGTTTGAAACACATGGAATTAAGAAACAAGACTGACAATACTGCCAGTACATCATCTTCATACTGCCATGACATAGACCTCTCAGATGATCCAGACTCATCCTCACCACCACTGACACAATTACAGATGAAAAAAAGAAAAATTCAAAAGAAAGTAAGCGATTTTGGCATGACAACAACAACTTTGCAGAAAAATGTCATTGATAACAAAATAGCCAAATTCTTTTATGCAAATAATATTCCATTTCTATGTGCAGAGTAAGTATTTTATTGAAATGATAGAGACTCTAAGACCAGGCTACACTCCACTTTCCCGTCAAAATTTGTCTGGTCCACTTTTAAATACAATCCATGAAGAAGTAGAAAATTCCTTGAAGATGCAGTTGACTGAAGAATCAGGATGTATAACACCCTGATTGGCTGATGTCTACACTCTATAACCTGCTACCTCACCCAAAGAGTTATACCTGTAGGTCTATTTGTTGACTCATGTTTGCTTGCTTTGCATGTAAAATCATTATAGGCGCCTATATGACAATTTTTAAAAATAATTGCATATGCACTACTTAAGTTTCATGAAAAAACCCACAAGTGGGTAAAATAATGGGTTTTTTCAAGTGGGTTTTTTTTAAAAAAAAAAAAAAAACCAGGTGGGTTTTTTCGGGCTGGGCCCACTAGTGCCAACCCTGCTGATGACACAAAGCATTCACTTCTAATTTCATCTGAAACTTTGTGATACATTACAAAAGGATGCAGTGTTGCTTGGCTATTGTCCGTGAAAACCTTGTGCTGCATCTTGTACCACAAAAGAATAGTTCTCTGCAAAATCCATTAAGATTATTGCTTCTTCAGGTTTTATTTCCTCCTTTAGGGATTTCAGGTGAGCACTTTGGTGATTTGAAATGTAATGATGACCACAAAGGAAGATAGAGTGGAACCTCAATATACGAACTTAATCCGTTCCTGAGGGTTGTTCTGATATCGAATTGTTCGTATATTGAATCAATTTTTCCCATAAGAAATAATGTAAATTGGATTAATCCATTCCAGACCCCCAAAAGTTACCCCTTACAAAACATTTTTAAGTCAAAATATTGGTTAATTAAACCTGTAAAATAAGACTTGCATGCATAAAATCATACATGAAACCTGTAACAACAATAAATAATGCAATATTATACAAATAAATGAAAATTTAACCTGAACTTTACCTTTTAATAATACAGTGGACCCCCAATTTGAGTATTTTCGATTTGAGTACGCTCATCCATAGGCTCCTATTGACTCGACTTGAGTAGAAAACTTGATTTGAGTACGCCAGCCAGCTTGTTTGAGGACAAGGTCATGAGCTACTTTAAGTCATTCATAGCAAACAGGCAGAAGCAACAGAAAATTGATGCTTATTTCAAGCCCTCAAGTCCCCAACCCTCTACCTCTTCCATGTCATTGGCTGTGGGCCTAAGAACGCCTAGCCCTGATGAGTTACCAGACATCATCATGGAAGAAGACTCTCCCTCCAAGCAATAATTCCTTCCCTCCATTCCTCATCTGGAACTTCCAGCACATCAAGCAAGACTCCTACAGGATTATTCTATTTTGTCTATATTGTACGGTATGTATTTTGTATTCTATTCTATTTTTAATACAACTACTAAATTTCGTAGGCCAATTTCTATAGAAAAAGTAGGGGTGGGGTGAAATTTTTGGGTTTTTGAACGAATTAATTAATTCCCATAGGTTATTAAGTTAGATTTGAGTACATTTCGAATTGAGTACGGCATGCTGGAATGGATTACGTACTCAAATCGGGGGTCCACTGTAATATAAAAATAACACCAAAGAATAACGGTGGATTCACAAGATTCACAAACGTTTCACGGAGCTAAAAAAAAAACAATGCGCACCGAATGCTGGCTGGAGAGAAACTGACCGGCTTCTTTCAGTTCGGATATGAGGGAATGGTTCGTATACAAGGACAATTTTTTCTCGAAAAAGTTGTTCGTATACCAATTTGTTCAAATAGAGATGCGTTTGTATATTGAGGTTCCACTGTAATTTTTGAAGTCATTTCTGTGATAAAATCCTCTACTGACAACTGTCTCATAATCAAGGTGTCCCTGTCAGTGTGAACCCATTGTTTATATTCAATCATTTCTTGTGGATCCATTTCTGCTTCTGTAAAAAATAGCTGAAAGGTGATCTTCTAGTGCTGGTGCTCCAGGGCACAGTTCACACTGTTGTAGCATAGTCTTTTGACTCCAAATTGCAAACACATTTTTGCATCAGCATTTTGTAATCCTCATGAATATCAGCTCCAGACAACATCAGTTTCACATTTTGGTGAATTGTATATACACACAAACACTGTGTACCCCTGCTCACCAACTGTCACACACAACTTTGGTTGAAGTTCACAGAACTTAGAGAAGCCAATTTCAGGGCCATTTCGATCTTTGTAAGCAATGTACATTTCTTTCAAATTGCTGAGCAGCAGTCTTTTTTTGTTTTTGAAGCTTTTTTCCATCAATCCTGACGGACACACAATCTTTCTTCCCTGGGCACATCCGGCTGAATTCATCTTCATAAAACTTTTGAACTTTTACTACTACTTCCTCAGGCAGTGTTTTTCCTTTCTTTTTTCCTGGTATTGCAAGAATACCTGACTCTGCTTTCAACTTCCTGGCTGTTTTAACCATTTGAAGAGAAACTCCAAATTCTTCTGCTTGTTGTATAGACCAGCTGTTAGGCTCCAGAGTTAGAATCTGCAGTTTCCTTTCTTTCTGATAATTCCATTTCGCTTTTCAATTCTTCCATCAGTATTTCATAACCTTCACAATTTCTGCACCTCTGCTGACTTGTGCTGGCTTCTGTTTCACCCACATCAATCCCTGTAAGAGCTGCCATTTTCTGACCAATAGCTTCTTGTCTTGTCTTTTGATATATCCTGGTAAATCTCTCTTGCTCACTTTTTGTGGCTTTACAGGGGAAATGTCAAGTGCTGAACAGCTGGTGTCTAGTTTCTGCTTCTGGTGGATCAAATGATTCACTTGATGTTGAACTGATTCTCAGCCCTCTGTTTCCTGCAATCAGGACAAAGTTTCTGTCCAGGTTTGATGTCTTTGCCAGTCTCTTCCTTCAACAGTTGAGCTGTTGCAATGTCAATTGCCCAAAGTGATTTTTTGGGTAATGTTGATTTATGATATTCAAATGGGTTGCAACAGTGCTTCTGCAGACTCTCATATCTGGTCAAAAGAAGCTGTTTATGGTGCAAGCCATATACATGCATCTTCCTTAAATTGGACTTCTTCTTTTCCTGTTTGAAGAAAAAGTAGTCGTCTTTCCTGAACTGTCAGCTCTGTGAACAGTTTCAAACCACATTTTCTGGAATGTTTTCAGGTGACACTCTGTTCCCTCTTTATTTCCAATAGTACAAGCTTCCAGTTTTCTTTGTTTCCATGGGTTCTCCCACATGAACACTACTAGTATCTGATGATTCAGCCATTTTCAGTTTTGATCTGAAAACAATAATAGTCATGTATTACATGTTGTTGAACATAAATAAAAATATTATGTATAGCCTAGCACCTAGTCCTGCACTATATAATTGATAAGAAGAACAAAAGAAAAATAAAACATTGTGCCAATGAAATAACAATTATAATGCTAGAAACATCACGCAGAACAAAATTTCAAAGCTCTACTAGACCTACAAAAAAGCAAGACACCAAAATAAAAAACTAGGCCCTAGTATTTCAGGACATGCTCTTTTCATTGGTTTTTGTTAGAGTATGGTGTGAGCTGTCCCACATGATCATTTTGAGCTTTAAAGATGGGATGTTTTTGTCATATAAATTAATTTCAGCCATTTTTGATGCCTTATAACTCAGCAACTAAAACAGGTAGGAAGAGCCAGATTGAAACATTTTGTAGCATATGGGCAGTACTTTCTTGGTTTCTAACAAAAGCTCAGAGTCAAGTAGATCCAGAGCTATAATTTTCTAAAAGTGTCTTCCCAGGAATCAAAATGTAATTTGAAGCCTACTTTGGGGATATTTCATGAAAAATCTATACTTCCTAGAACTCTAGTAATGTGAGTTTTGAAATCTACAGTAAATTTTGACCCTAGGAGCAAATTTTCAGAGCAGAAGGATTTGTTACTGTGGAATGCTGACTAGCTAAAAATGGCACAAATAATTTGGTGCTCAATGTGATAGACAAAGTAGCCCTAGTGACAGAACCACAAGAGATATGGAACTAACACTGCAGTACTTCCTTTAAGGCTTAAAGGAATCTGTGAGCAAAGTTAGAACAAAATCTGACATGGTGAGGTGGGGCTTTTCCAAAATTGGTCCACTTGACATGGAATGACCCTGCTTCCAAGGGAGAATTCTTTTGTAACACCGAAGAAAATTTTGTATTATTAAATTGTATTGTAATGTGTATTGATTTGAATTTTCCAATTTTATTAGAGTTTTTCATTTTCCATGTTTCCAAGGGAGAATTTTTTTCGTAACACTGAAGAAGATTGTTTATTATAAAAGGTTCAAATGTGTGCAACCCCTAAATATCACTTAATCCTTTTCAAAATTGGTGCACATCTTTCTTACATGAAAAGGAACTTACTTACTTCTTACTTCGTAGCCCCCGGGTTCTCTTATGTGAACCCGGCGGCACTCAGGTATCCCGCTACCACCGTGGGACGGGTCCATAGGTCTCGTAGAGAGGTAATGTTGGAGTTGTGTCTTTGTTGAGAGAGAGTGTGGCAGTGTAAGAGTAGGTGTTCTGTGTCCTCAGGGTGGAGGTGTCAGCTAGGTGGAGTCTGTGTCTGTATTGTTGGAGGGAGGGGTGGTGGCCTGAATGGAGCCTGGCCAGAGTAACTCTTGTTTTCCTTGGGAGGGTTTGTTCGCTCTGATGGACTACAGGGGGAGTATTGTGAAGGACAGTGTTGTGTGGTTGGTTGAGTAGGTATTTCCGGGTAAATTCTGTGTGGAGATGTTTAATGGGGTTGATGTTTAGGGGAGGAGGGGGGATATTGTTCAGTAGCTGTGAATAGTGAGCAGCAGGAGTACGTTTTTTGTTGCGGGGTGGGGGATTGTGTAATGTGAGATGGTGACAGGGGTGGTCTGGGGCCAGTGCTCTGGAGAAGAATTGAGTCCGTCATGTTCATGTGGTGTTTGATGGGGAGTATTTTCGTATCTGCATGTAGATGTGGGATGGGTGTGGTTCGGAGGCAGCCAGTAATGCTTCTGAGACCTCTGTTTTGTGTGGTCTGTATCTTTTTCTGGTTTGTGTGGGAGATGGACGGAGACCAGGCGGGGGCAGCGTAAGTTAGGGTAGTACGTACAAACTGTTTGTATAGGATACTAAGGGATTCCTTCTGCTGACTGAATGTTGTGGAGGTGAGTGTTCTGAGAGCGTTGAGTTTTTTTGTTGCTTTGGAGCAAATGTTTGATATGTGAGGGGAAAAGGACATGTGTGTGTCTAGGGTGAGGCCGAGGATTGTTGGGGTTTTGTTTAGAGGTAGGGGATGTCCCATGAGGGTGACTCTCGGGTGTGCTTGGGATTCGTGGTGGTCTGAGGTTAGGAGGGTGATGGAGGATTTTTGAGGGGATGCTGACATCCTATTATTAGTCAGCCAGAGTTCCAGATTGGTAATGAACTGCTGGATCAGGCGTGTGGCGGTGTTACGGTTATGGTGTTGTGCTGTTATGGTCAGGTCATCTGCATAGGAGGAAACGTGGACATGGGGGGAGAGAGGTTGTGGGAGGTCGTGCATGAAAAGGTTGAAGAGGATTGGAGAGAGTATGGAGCCCTGTGGGACGCCATTGTATAGTCTGTATGTTTTGGATGAGTGTTGTTTGTGTATGACTTTGCCAAGTTGGCCTGCAATGAGATTAGTAAGCCATTTCTTGTCATTGGTGGGGATGTCGAGATCAATAATCTTTTGTGCAAGAATGTGGCGTGGGACAGTGTCGAAAGCTTTGTTGATGTCGATGGCAACAAGGACTGTGCAGGCAGGGGGGGATTGTTGGTTGAAGCCATCTAAGATGTGTTGGGTTAGGTTTGTAAGAAGCGTTGTGGTGGAGTGGGAGGACCTGAAGCTGTGTTGGGTTTGTGAAAATGTAATGTGTGGTTGTATGTGTCTTAATATCAGTTTTTCGAGGACTTTGGAAATGGTTGAGAGAAGGGAGATTGGCCGGTATGAAGCAGGTAGGTTGGGGGGTTTATTGGGTTTCTATATCGGGATGATGTGTGCCAGCTTCCAGGTAGAGGGTATGACATTGTGAAGCCAGGAGTAATTGAATATGTTTGTGAGGGCTGCAAGAGCAATTGGACCAAGGTGTTTGAGATGTATGTTTGAAATGTGGTCTGGGCCTTCGGCATGAGAGTTTTTAAGGGATTTTATGGCTGCAGCTGTGCCTTGGGGTGTAAATGGATGTGGTTGTTGTGGGTCGGCCGAGAGTTTCCGTATGTTTTTGAGGATTTTTCTATTATTGGGAACAGTGATTTTGTGGCTAATTTTTGAGTAGTGGTGCATGAGTAGGTTGCAGTGTTTTTGTGGGGATGGAATTTGGTTATGGTTGGAAAGGAGAGCTTCGTGTGTGGGGGGTGGGTTAGTATGTGAAGTGTGGATTTTTTTCAAGGTTTTCCAAAGTTGGGTGCTGTTGGTCTTGTGATTGAGTGTAGTTAAATAGGATTCCCAGTTTTCTGACTGTTTAGTGTTAAGGAATAAAAGCATAAGCAAAGTGGAGAAAAATATTGACCTTTGATATTTTCCTCTGTACGAGTGAAACACCCTAGTGCAGTGGTCGGGGAATGGGGGTAAATTTAAAAATTTTTGGGGTAATGCGTGCGGTATTGGGAACAGTGATTTTGTGGCTAATTTTTGAGTAGTGGTGCATGAGTAGGTTGCAGTGTTTTTGTGGGGATGGAATTTGGTTACGGTTGGAAAGGAGAGCTTCGTGTGTGGGGGTGGGTTAGTATGTGAAGTGTGGATTTTTTTCAAGGTTTTCCAAAGTTGGGTGCTGTTGGTCTTGTGATTGAGTGTAGTTAAATAGGATTCCCAGTTTTCTGACTGTTTAGTGTTAAGGAATAAAAGCATAAGCAAAGTGGAGAAAAATATTGACCTTTGATATTTTCCTCTGTACGAGTGAAACACCCTAGTGCAGTGGTCGGGGAACGGGGGTAAATTTAAAAATTTTTGGGGTAATGCATGCGGTATGAGAGAGACTTCCCTCAGAGCCTCAGTCGTGTGTATGGTATCATGAAACGAAGGTGCTTTTAGTGCTTGACACTTTGTGCTGATATTTTTTTTGTATATTTTTATTTTATTTTGTTACATAAATGTGGCATTATTCTAAATTTTAGAATATTACGAATTTACATCCTGATTTTGATGTATCAAAAATGAAACGGCATCATTTTTCCAAAACCTGAAGTGGAGATGTTTTGAATGAAATTCTTCAGTTCTTCAATCCTTTTTACTAATTTTGTTTGTGTGCTATTCTTATGCTAGCATGTGTGGCTTTTTTTTATTTCTCCATAATAATGGATCCAATAAACATTTTTTGAATTTGAATTTTTTGTTTACTTTGAAGTCTGGGGGTAATTTCATTTTACTCAAATAGATTTTTGGGTAATACCCAAAAAAGTTCCCCGACCCATGCCCTAGTGTGTGTACAGTAATCCCTCACTTTATGGAAATTCAGTTTATAGAATTTTGCTTCAATGGAAATGATTAGTAAGGGAATAAAATTCAGTATAACAGAAGTAAAATTTGTTATAATGGAAATTTGACTCTGAGAAAAGCACTAACTCAGTCACTAAAATATCTAATCTATTCTAATTTCACTCAGGCAGTAGCTCTTCTTCTTCTTCTTCCGCAGCTTATTATCCCATCTTTACATGGGGTCGCTGTTTTTGGTTCGTCTTCTCCACTCTCCTCTGTCGTATACCACATCCTCCTCCAAGTCCTTCTCCCTGATGTCCGCCACCACACAGTCCCTCCATCTCGTCTTCAGTCTTCCTCTTCTTCTCCGTCCCGGCAACTCCATCTCCAGCACTCTGCACCCCACATACTACTCCTCTCTTCTCCTGATGTGTCCATACCACCTCAGCCTGGCCTCCTGCACCTTCTTAGATGCTTCTGCCACCTATCCCTCCTCATCACTCCACACATCCATTTCAACATCTTCATTTCAGCCACATTGATTTTTCTTTCATTGCTCTTCTTCATTGGCACAGTCTCCATTCCATACAACATTGCTGGCCTCACCACTGTTTTGAATACCTTTCCCTTCAGTTTCACTGGGACCCTCTTATCACAGAGCACCCCTGATACGTCTCTCCAGTTCTTCCACCCCGACTGTATTCTACAGTTTATCTCTCTGCTCCCCCCTCTGCATCCACTGTTGACCCCAAGTATTTAAAATACTCCACCGTCTTAACACGCTCTCCACTCAATGTCACTTCCCCTCCTCGGTCCTGCTGCTCATCACATCTCATATATTCGGTCTTCTTTCGGCTAATTCTCATCCCCCTACTTTCCAACGCCTCTCTCCAATTTTCCAACTGCTGCTCCACCACCTCTTTCGTCTCCCCACTCAACACAACATCGTCTGCATACATCATGCACCATGGCGCCTCCCCTCTAATCCTGTCCGTCAACACATCGAATACCACATTGAAAAGGAAGGGGCTCAAAGCTGATCCTTGGTGCAGACCAACTTCCACCCCAAAGCTCTGACACACCCACGCTACTCCTCACCTTAGTTGTTACTCCCCTGTACATCCCCTTGATCAGTTTAACATACTTCTCCGGTACCATCTTTTCCCTTGTTAAGTGGGACCTAATTTTCTATTGTTTTATTTGGGAAAAAATTTGGTTTGGTTCCTAGCACACTTTTTTGATAGCTCTAATATAAATAGAGTGGGTAAAGTTCACCAAAATTCTAGCTTCATTTCTATCATTATTGCCTTCCTCTTCGTTGGATTGGGTAATGATGTTGAGCTTGGATATTTTGATGCCATGCTATATATTGGGGTTATGAAATAGTAATAATAACACTTTGTAGAACATCACTTTTGTTATGAATGCAACACGTGAGAATGCACAACAAACACTGATGCTGCAAAAGTGTGTTGTGGAGACAATGGGAGACCATGTGTTGGGTGGGGGAGAGAGCTTGCCTGTGTTGTGGAAACTGCCAATGTAGTGTGCTATGGATTTAAAAAATCTTCACCTTTGTTATAGTGAAATTTCCTTCATAATATATTCAAAAGTAGTATTAAATAAAAACCTTTGTTGCAATGAACATTCATTAACTGAACCTTCATTAAGCGAGGGATAGCTGTACTATACAAATATATAGGTAGTAATAATATACAAAGTATTTTAATAAAGTTTGTTGCATTATGTGTGTGTTATATTGTAGAGTTAAGATTTTCTGTAGGAATGTATCTCCAAATATACTTGTATAATGGGAGTCTATGGGAAAATAGGATTTAATATAAACGAATCCACTTTATGGAAGAATTTTACAGAATGTAACCTTCAGTAAATTGAGGGATTACTGTACCTACATATTTACCTAATTTATTCAGATACCAGGTTCAAAACACCCATCTATACACTAATTAATAAGCCAGATCTCAAACCTTATGAAAAAGAGGCTAGACAACCACTTTAGATCTGGCTTATAAATTAACAAAGATCGTTATAGGCCTACTGAAAAGAGGCCTAAACCCTTCATAGAATGTATCTTCAATCAAGATACATATTGAAAGAAACACACATGGCTAAATTGGAAGATTATAGTATACAGGATTAAAAATTACTGTTGATTTGAATATAGACTGTAGCCATACAGATAACTCAAAGAAAAATGTCAGTATCAAATGCAAAAGTAGGTAATTATGAGCTGAACTTTGTTGGTAAAAATCTTGTAGCTGGAGGTAAGTCTGATGTATTATTTCTTTTAGCTATAAAAATAGCGACGTAATTAGGCCCTATTCTGTTATGAGCATGGTATAGTAGATCCTATGAAGTACCATGCTTCATAGTCTGCATAATAAATTTTTATAATGTTAGGCTTGTTAAATATTAAATAAGGTTGACTAGGGTACAATAAGATGTGACCATACAGTGAGGGTGATCTTAGGCACTTGCAGATTTTTTTTATTTTTTATAAATAGCACCTTCATACCATAGCCTAATTGTTACTTAAGTTGTAGAGATTAAACAAGCCAAATCTGAAAAGGAATTCAATTTCTTAGCCAGAAATATAAAAGAGGGATAGATTTTTCATGAATTTTTAAACTGTCCAAAGTCACCCGAGTCTGTAGTAATAAGTTGGTAGTTACTGTAATGTATTGCAACTATAAATCAATAGTTAGGTAGTTTTCAAATTTTGAAAGTTTAAATTTTGCATTAAATGAAGCTTTATTAAATGAACTAAACTGACCACTATATATGGTCTGCTTGGCCTAAACTAGCTATGTTTACTTCTTAGATGTAATATAATTTTGAAAGATTGAAGTTTTAAAAAGTATGGTGATTGTATTATAAATTTATAGACCATCATGTACTCTCTACTTATATGATAGCATGCTATAGCACACCCATGATACATACTATACCTACATACACTGGTCCCTCGCTGTACGAAAAATTCACTGTACAAATGACCCAAATAAGGAGCAAATGGTTTGCTCTTTGAAATTTAACTCACTGTGCAAATTTCCCGCCAAATGTCCAGCGCCAATTTTGGCCAATAGGAGTGCAGTGCTGATGATTTCATCCACTAGGAGGCATGCCATTACATTCTGTTCATTGTCTGTTGATCATTTTCTACAAGTGGTTGTGCACTCAGTTGTGCTTTGTTAACTGATTGCTAACTATGGGTCCTAAAGCTAAATGTGGCTGTAATATTATTTCTATTAAAATTAAAAAGGATATCATAAAAAAATCTGAAGATGAGGTATGTTTAAAAGATTTGGTGACTGAATTTGGTTACTCTGCCTCATCCCTAGCCACAATTGCAGACCACGGAAAAGAACTAACAACAGAGGAACTACAGGAATTGGGGAGGTCAAGTGAGGAGGACAATGGAGAAGAAGAAATTGATGATGATGCCCATGCTGTAACATCATATGAGCTGACATCTTTTTAAAGCTTGGGATGTTATTAAAAATGTTAAAAAACATCCAGACATTGAATCAACAGAAATTTTAACCTGCAGGTTTGAAGACACCATCCTCAGTTATTTCTGGAACATGCAGAGAAAGAGAGAGACAAACAACCCTTGACACCTTTGTTAGTAAACAACCCAGACTCCAAACCCCACAGCTGGAAGGTCCTCCTAACATCATCATGGAAGGAGATTCACCTTCCAAGCAGTAACCCCTCTACACCAACTCCACCACCACTGCCACTGGCTCTTCTTCTATGTTGTGTACATATTTACACACTGTTTACTGCTTAAAAACTCCTAAATTTCTAATACATTTTGGTAAAAATGACCTATTTTGGGGGGCTTGGAACAGATTAGACTATTTCCATTAATTATAGGGTTTGCTCCTACGAAATTTTTGCTCTACAAACAACCCTCTGGAATGAATTAAATTCATAGAGCAAGGGACCACTGTATTGTTTATAGTATACCACAGTGTATTAATAACAGTGCTTTCAGATTCTTATAGTAATAGTCCTGTCATAAAATAGAGTAACAATTTTAAATATGAAGTTTATTTTTGCTGGCTTAGATACTGAATTCACTTTCAAATTTGGCTTGTTTGATTTCTGCTGGCTTAGATACTGAATTCACTTTCAAATTTGGCTTGTTTGATTTCTGCAAGTCCCATAGTTAAGTTAGTTTGCCTCTTAAAAATTCCTGACTGTTTGAAGTAACCCTTGCATTACAGTTTCACCCCCAGCTTATTACAGTAAATGGTACTAAAAAAAACCCCTTTTATTCTTTTGAAGGTGTTGCTGGAATGTGTGCAAAATCCTTTGTTGCTCCTCTTGACAGAATAAAAATTTTGCTCCAGGCCCAAAATGCTCTCTACAAACATGAAGGTAAAATTTTCATGCATTTACCCAAAACATCTTTTTTTTTTTTCTCATTATTATTCAGACTCTTGACCCAGTTAGACTTATAGAACTGTGAAGTGTAATACAGTTAGAGAATGTTGATAATAAACAGGATTAGTGAACTTGCATTGTTGGAGATAATGTGTAAAATATGAAGTATAAAACTGGGCCTTTATTTTAACTCCTACAAAAAGAATGCAAATCTAGATATTTTGTAAAATCCTTTTAAATAAACTGTTGTAATATTATTTTCATTGATTGCTATTTCATTTTCAATGTCAACTACACATCAGTGCTTAAATTTTTATTTAGACCAAGTTGTTAATGACAATTTGTATAACTTGAATTTATATGAAATCAACAGTAAAAAACTTCCATAGTACAATGAATAGGTACTGTACAAGCATTGTTTTTCCATTATAGTTCATAAGTTTATACATGTATGTTTATAGTGTGTTAATATTTAGCAAATCATTTACCATTTCAGTTTACTTTTATAGAAAATTAGAAATTGGCATAGTATCCAATATTTTTACTTACAGGAGTATTGAGTGGTCTGAAGAAAATTGTTGCTGATGAAAATTTAAGAGCTCTGTACAAAGGAAATGGAGCTCAAATGGTTCGAATCTTCCCCTATGCATCAATTCAGTTTACATCTTATGAGATTTATAAGCAAGTAAGGCTGATTTGAAAGATTATGATTTGTAAGTCTATTACATTATTTGATTGAAACTTTAAAATTTCTCCATGAAGTTTAAAGAAAACTAGGTTCTTTAAGATGTTAATAATGATGATAATAATAATAATCTTTGTCAGGATATAAATCCCATAAAACAGTCCAATATTCTTGAAGGTAATAAGTGATAAGATAAATTAAATAATAAATTTAAAAACTAAAAATTAAGACTAAAAGAGATAAAAATGACAAACTGAAATGAGTAATAATTAAAAACTACCCACTGCTGAGAGAGAGAGATTATGATAGTTTATTGGCGGGAGACATTTAAAAAAAAAAAGACCTATGGTAAAGAAATAACAATAATACATTTAATGAAATGAGAAATAATAAAATTAGTAATAGTAATCCCTTGCTTTATGGAAATTCAATTAATGAAATATTGCTTCAATGGAAATGATTAATAAGGGAATAAAATTCAGTATAATGGAAGCAAGATTTGTTTTAACGGAAATTTGAGTCTAAAAAAAATCACCAACTCAGTCACTAAAATATCTAATCTATTCTAATTTTACACAGACGGTGGCTTGTACTAGCGGCTCATGCTCACCACAACCTTCCCTCCTGTCCTCCCTCCCACCTTCTTGCCCCCTTACACATCTGCATTGATAGCTAGTCACCATTGGTAGCTAGTCAGGCACACTTATTCTTACTTTTTATCACTTTATTTTCAAGTACTATACAAATATAATGTAGAGAGTATTTTAATAAAGTTTGTGTTATTATGTGTATGTGTTACATTGTAGAGTTAAGATTTTGTTCCATAGGCATGTATCTCCAAATATATAATGTGAGTCTATGGGAAAATAGGAGTCATTATATGGAAATCTGCTTTATGGAAGGATTTTATGGGACATAACCTTTCCATAAAGCAAGGGATTACTGATGGAAAAGCTATTGCAGGAGTTAAGTGGAGCTACAGACAAATGCTTACAAGTACAATAAGTACCAGTGGATTTTATAGCATGCAAATTGTTTGAAGACCTGTACAGATCACAGATGTCAACTTTTCATTGATGAAAACTAATTATTTATGATAAGCTTTTGTAGAAGCATGATGGTGGTGGATGCAAGTTACCCAAGTAGTTTTTTGAACTAGCCAGGATTATCATTGCCTAAGATGTTGTATTGGCAAAGAAGCTAAATACAGTAGTCCCTAGCCTCTTTTTTGTATAGTTATTGGCTAAATATTAACATTTCATCAAATTCTTAATTATTTATTTTTAGTATTTTACAATTGCTTCTACAGTATTTACATAAAATATTTTGTTTTCAAATAAATAAAAGGGTTTTTATTTTAATATTGTTATAACTATTTCATTCATTGGTAAATTTCCAGAATCCAGATGTAGTTTGGAGATGGTCCATAATAGGTTAGGCTGGGCTAGGTTAAAAATCATGGACTCTGTCTTTGAATTGTCTGAATTCTAGAATTTAACCATTCTTTTAAAGCTAAACGCTAGCATTTTGTTGTTAGACCTTCAGTTCAAAGTTTTGAAGCACCATCATGTATAAATAAGTTTTTTTTAGTTCTTTCTGGGACTGGTTAAAAAGACTGGAAATGGAAGCATTCTTGTTTCTGGTGTGTCTGGTTCCTTCGCTGGAGTTACTGCAGTATTCCTGACATATCCATTGGACACTGTGAGAGCGCGTCTTGCCTTTCAAGTAGCTGGTAGGCAAATGTACAGAGGAATCATCCATGCTGCAACAACCATTTTTAGATCGGTTTGTATGACAGATATCCTAATATGATTAAGTGAAACTGCAGTTTCAGCTTTGCAAGAAAATTAGTCAGACACACTTGTTCTATATTATAAACAACACTGGGTCTGGTCAGGTTATCAGCATTAGTGAATTATGATAGCTTTAGTGGTATTGATATAAGAAATGAATATTATAGTATCATATGCAGCTATTAGCTACAAATTGTAATGTTCATTTGTTATATAGATAGTGTAGTTAAAATGTAAATATTAACAATACATTTGAAAAAATTTTGTTCAGATGAAATGAAATAAAGATTGAGGAAAGAATTCATGCCTCCGACTGGATGAAAAACAAAATAGGCCAATGCCAACCAATATCTCAACATGAGATGAATTTTATTCTCCCAAATGACTTGCGTTTAACCTCCTTTCCTTGAATGCAGGAAGGGGGTTTCAAAGCTCTTTACAGAGGATTCTGGCCTACTGTGTGTGGGATGGTACCTTATGCAGGACTCAGTTTCTACACTTTTGAGAAGCTTAAGCACACCTGTATGAAGTACTTTCCGTCCTACACATGCAGATCTTGTGAATGGAATACAGGTAACACTCTACTCTTGACTTATTTAAAATGTGGTGAGAAATATCTACTATATATTGCGTAGGTGTATTTTATAAAAAAATGGTTTCCAGCCCACCCATGAGGTAGGCAAGTTTCTCGAGCTTCATCAGAAATGCACATCAAATTACAACCTATACATAACTGTTCATTGGCATCATTCTAGTATCAGGAGATCCAGTATTACTTCCATAGGTCTAAGGAAAATTTAAAAAGTAGTTGGATTGTATCTATAATGATTATCACTATGTTCTCTGCTATTGTTTTAGGCTTGAAACGTCAAATAAGATAAAGATCCGAAATAAATTATGTATGGTAATTGTTTTTATATTGACACGAGTACCATAACGTGACATTTAGGGTACCTAATTCCTATATATTTTCTCAGTAAGGTTTTTCATTACTTAGGTATTAAGAAGGGTTTTTATATTGTAAGAGGTGAATTTACCAATTATATTTGAGTTAAAGAATTACGACATATAAGCCTGGGTGGTTAAGCATAGAATATGTATGTATGTATGTATGTATTGTGACAGTTTAAGTTAGTAAATAATTTCACTAATTTGGTTTTACCTTTTATAAATTAAAAAATACAAATTGCTTTGCTGTTTTATTTTGTTCATTGGTAACTTTATTATTATTATTACTATTTAGGGGTGTCTTTGTTGAGTAAAAATTTGTTATACTGTTCCTTGCTCCAGTGATTTGCCTATTAGCAATTTGAAATTAACCCTGCTAATAGACATTGATTACCTATGCGGAGCTTAAAACCTATGAAGATCCACGCAAAACTGTAGGTTCCCTCCGTCATATGACCTTAAATGTTGCGAAGGATGTTAAATAACCTCATCCCCCCACCTGTGACCACCTTGTCATGGCGGGTGGGCTCCCGTGTTGACCCAGTGGGCTACGTCGGCCGGGGCTTAGCCCCCGGAAGGGTTATCCATGCCGGACAGGCTACTGGGGAGACGGGCTAAGTGCTGGCACTTAGCCCGACCAGTGCTGTCCTCCGGAGGTGACGCCTTTAGGGCATCACTGTGTTGGATGGTTGGGTGTCCAGGCCGGTGGGATTGGGGGGGATGGGGTCTTTGCGCCGTTCGGGGGCAAACTTTCGCATCACGGGGCCCCATTTTTAAACCGATGGTGTGTCCCCTTGGGAGGAGGTACCTGCGGTTTGCGCTTGGCCTCCCTTTTTCACTGGTAGGCAGTTTCTCGCGTCCCCTGGGTCCGTGTTCTACAAAATTAATAACGTATGGAAACTATTACTTCTTGTCCTAGAACTCGGGTGGTGGGCAACCAGGCCCCTGAGTCCTCAACCACTGGAAGACCACGTCTTGAGGAGGTCGTCCCTCCTCCAGCAGCGGAACACTTGTACTCTCCTCTTCCGTTACCGACCCCAGCCTGTACCTTGAACGTGCCCTTGGACGTACTCCCTCTGGAGCAGGGTTCTCGCCCCTGCCCACCTCAGCCGCCTTCGGGCAAGTCGGCTTCCGCCCAAGACTTCCCTTCAAAACTCGGCTTCTTACTCTCCCCGTATGCATCCCTTACCCGCCGTCGGCCCTCCTCCCCACGGAGAGAGACCCGCGGTGGACGTGGAAGTCGCCATTCATGTCCCCTCCTCATAAGATTACGCTCAGCCGCAGAAACGAAAGCCCTACCCTCCCTCACTGAGGTCCTTGGATGCACGGTGTCCATCTCCCCTCGCCTGAACCGAAGTCAGGGCACTATTTACGCCACCCACTTATTATCGATCACAGTGAACAAGCTCTTGGAGGACCTCGCACCCCAGGGGCCAGGGTGTGCCTAAGATCCATTGCTTCACATCCCGACACGACAGGGAGGCACCCCCTCCCCCATCCCGCGCCTATTTCTTACCTTCAATACCTTAGTCCCTCCCGACCGTATTGTATGGAGTATGGGAGACCGCACGTCATGGTAGTTTACTGTCCGCCCATACATCCCAGACCCGACATGTTCCTTTAAGTGCAACAAGTTTGGACACGTTAGCTGAGTTTGCCGGCAGCCGCACCAACTGTCTTCGTTGCGGACAAATCGTTCACCCAGCCAAGTGCCCCAACACACCTAAATGCTCCAATTGTGAAGGCGCACATCCCTCTTCATCCCGCGGATGCCTGTTCTTCCGGTTCGAGGAGGAGGTCCGAGGCCTGCAGGTAGCGGACTTCCTTAGCCTCCGAGAGGTGAGGCCGGGGGTATCTTACGTCGCTGCCCTCGACTCTGTCCTCTCGGCACGCCGCCCTGTCCTGCCGCTCAAACCCCCCTCGACCATCCCTCCCAAAGGGAGTCCTCGCAGGACCCGACGCCCTCCTGTCCCCCCCATCATCCCTTCTCTTCACGCACCTCACCAGCCACAGATTCCCCAGGAGTCTGGGACCAGGACACCCAGGCCCCATCCACCTCGAACCCTGCCCTCCCGGCACACACTGCACACCCGAACCTACCGCCCGGAGCAAGCCGACGAGGCGGAGACGCCGGAGCGAGTCTCTAGGACACCCCCCCCCCCCCCCGGCCTTTCAACATGTCTCTCCCTCTTCCCCTAGATCTAAGAAGACGGTTCGGACCCTCCCGCCCACTTCGTCTGCGACGACCATACCACCACACCGCAGAAGTCCCACCAATCTACCCCGACAGGCTCTGACAATAGTTGCCGAATTACATGACTCGCCCTCCACGACGAAATACAATTTGGACAACATCCTCTCCCCCGAGATCCAGTGGATGCGACTCTGGCGCAGCTACATGGTGTGGCCGAGGGAAGCTCGGCCGCGCCCACGAGTCTTATGGATCTGCCTTTGCCTCCTGGTGCCATTTTTTTCACCTCCACGAGAACACGCTGGTTCATCTCCTTCCACCCCCACAGTACTTGCCCCTCCAACATCCCCGGCCCCCTCCCTGTTAGCCACCTTGAGCACGTCCTCCCTCTCACCTGCCCGGTCCTTCTGGTACCCCCCTATCGCCACCCAGGGTCGGCCGTGAGACCCCAGACAGGCGGGGAGGTGCCACTTTGGAAAATAAAGCGCTCCCTCCTGGCCCGAACACAGAAGCCCACCAAGAAACTTCTCACCCTCTAAGCCCACAACGTTCTCCTAGTTGCCGTGATCCACGCCTCCGGTCTCGCTCGGCCGACTCCACCCCGCAATCTCAGCGGAGGTCGACTGGCCGACCGATTCCTTCTCTGGTGAATGGCAGATAGCCAGCCATGCTCCTGACCCATCCTTCGCCTTCGCGAACCCCAGATCCCCCTTTACGCTCCAACCTCCTAGCACCAACACCTTTACCCATCCCCCATCATCAAATAATGGATCCCCCCAAAACTACAATAGTACACTGGAACTGCAGAGAAATATTCGCGAACTACGAAGGCCTTAATTCCTTGATTGCCACTTCCCGTCTGGTGTGTGTGTCTGTCTCCAGGAGCTAATCTTGGGGACCAGGTCGATGCCCTGCCCTACTGGATATTCCTACATCACCACCCCGTCTCCTACCTGCACTCGAAGGGGTGCTGCCATTTTCATACACGACGCAGTCCCTTTCCACAACCTCTCTATCCGATCCCCGTTACAGGTGATTGCTACCCCAGGCATTCCAGGACAAATTGCCCAAAAATTAAAAAATGTCACCACTCTGACCCAGATTTTAATGAAAATTGACATATGGGGTTCTTCCGGGTGCTGATTTCACTGGTTCAAATAAAAAAGTTCTATGACTCATAGTTTTTGAGATATGGGCCCCCAAAGTCTTGGGGGCCCCACTTTAACACCTAACTTTAATGGCCAATAACTCTCAAACATCTTGTTGTAGACCTATAAAACTATACATTTTTAGAATCAGCATGAAGAGATCTATTAAATGATACCACATTCAAATGTGTAGAACAATAATGAAAATCCCCCCCCATTTTTATTTTTGACCCCCCACCCACCCCCTAGACGGTGAAATCCAAAAAAATTTTATTAATTTATTAAACTTCCATTAATTGTTAAAAGATACAAACAATAAAAAACGTGGGTATCAAGTTGCAAGATATTTTAAAAATAATTGAAAAAAATATGTACATTGAGATTTGTACATTGTACATTGAAATTTTAACATTTTTATGCAGACTAAAATTAGAGAACTATAAATGATATATTTACATCCTATGTATAACTCATATTCACGCACTCTCTCTCTCAAATGTTTGTTAATTATGCTTATTTTTATTACAGATGTGCTTATTTTGAGTCAGATCATATCTTATTTTTGAGATTTACAATTGTGTATTTTTAGTAATGAAAAATGTTTAGATACTGTGATGATCCCTTAAAAAACATAAGAAAAAGATACACAAGGATATAAGAACCATCAGCCAATCACTTTATAATTGATGTAAATGGAAACTACAAAGGAATACTGTACTATGTAGCAACTGTAGAAAATTATTGACCCAGAGACCAGAGTTGCTATCAACATCACAAAGTGAAGAGTCTGATCACAATCAGTCTTCTGAGAATGTTATTTCAGAAAGTGATGAATATGATCCAAGTATATCAAGTAATGCCAAAGATGATGTTTCTCAAGTTCAAGAAAGTCTTGCTGTGACTCCACTGAAGAAGCGTAAGTATTTAATGATAGGTACTTTTTATATTTATAACATTTATTTATAATGCATTTACTTTCAAGACAGTTTTTCGGCAGTTGCTGAAAAACTTAATGAAATTAATATGTTGACATTAAATTTATTAAACTTATTAAACTTATTAAATTAATATGTTGACATTAATCATTATTGTCCATATATATCAAATGGAGTCAAATATTTATTAATTAAAAAATTTCAGATTGTTTGGGCTCCTCAAGAAAAGAAGCAAAAGCTATTTAAACAATAGAAAAAGCACGTCGTTCTTTAAAATGAAAGCTAGAAACAAGTTTAGAAATTGAGATCCCAAGCCCATCAAAAGCTACAAAGTTGGATCATGAAACTCAAAGGTATGAATTATAAAATGATACACTATTATTAAGTAGGAATATACCTAAACTGAAGCATAAAAACAAAATGTAGGTATTCACCTTTGATAGTAGAAACTAGAAGCACAGCTCCCTAAAGATTGGAGAACAATGGGCCCATTAAATCATTTGGAATTCATTTGGTCACAAAATAATTTTTGGTTTAATTTGACTCTGACTCTATCTCAAAGAATGCTCATTTTGTTACACTTGAAATCAATATTATAATCCAAAAAATTTAATATGCACATGTAATGTTTTGTTTATAGCTATTATACGTTCATGAATTTGTTTCAGGTCAATGATTCATCTCATGAATGAACTGGTTGAAGCTTTCCATTCTACTGACAGTTACGAGAGGAAACTCAAAATATTGACATTATCTCCATTTACCATATCAAAAACTATAAATCTATTTGACAACTGAATATTTAGTTAAGAAAAGCAGAAATATAAAACAGACTTGGAATTATTCCTGAAATTGAACCCATGTCAAAAGGAAAAGTAATAACTAAAGGTACTAAAGATTGTTCAGAAATTTTTCGAATCAGATTAAATTAGTCGTTTGTGCCCAGGTTAGGCTGGGTCAAAATTTTTGATTTCTTAGGTACATAGTGTGAGGTGGTTCAATCAATCATAGTAACACCCTGGTAAAATATTTTTGAATTCTGAAGGACACCCCCCACCCCCCCACCACCCCCAATCGGTTTCAGTTTTTTCAGAAAATTCATAAAATTAGAGATAATTTGCGATTTACTTCGAAATTTTTTTTTATTATTACCAAAGTTTGCTTATAAAAGTTATATTTATTTTTTAATTAAAAAAAATTTTAAAAATACAAAAATGCATGAAAAAAAAAAATTTAAGACAAATTTTTTGCTATTATTGGTAGAAATTTAGAAATTAAGAGAGTCAATAAAAATTTTGACCTAAAACTAATTTTTTTTTATTCCTTCCATTGACATTTCCACTCAAAAGTAGGCAGTTCTTTTCTAGACTCGAAAACTTGTATTTAAAATAAATTTATGCCGATTAATATAACCAATTCTTTCCTGGCTAGATTTAGTTACTAAGTTCACACCCCGTTCAACGCTTTGGCTGTGACATGGAAAATCTAGTATTTCTAGAGGTTTAGTTCTAATCTGAAGCAATTGCTCATTCTGAAGTTTTGGCTAAATTTTCATAGGTATATCTATTTTGAAAATTTTCTATTAATTCAAAGTCTTCTTCATAATCTAAGTCCTCTCTGTCTTGAAAATCGACATCTTCATTTTCATTATCTTCTATCACTTCTGATGATGCAAATTCCCTTGCTTCTCTTAATTTTTCTTTTGATTTCTTTTCCCTTTCCTCTGCTTTTTGGATTTTGCCCAACTTTCTCAAATTACTTGAAGTAGTTTTTTTTACCAATTTTTCCTAACTGGTTTTTCTTTCTTTTTGACCAATAAAAACTTCCCATTCTATGATAGGTATTTTATGTTCACACCTAACAAAGTTTTCTATCCCTTACGCTTTTATCATAACAGTGGCATGGAGATATGTCAAACATCTCGTCATATTTCTTTAATTTTTCATAATATTTTTCATTTCTTTTTATCATAGGGCATTTAGTTAACTTATCAGCATCTTCTATAAGTCTAGTAACTCTGACATAAATTCCCTTTGTATGAATTGTTGGGAAAGAAATTTTTTGCCATTTTTTTTTTACATCTTGAACAACTACATTATAGTAATTTTTACTTATTTTACCCTGTGCTTTAGATTCTTCCTCTAACAATAAAATGGAAGTGCCTTACAACATCAGCTTTTGATGGCGTCATGGCAGAGGAAAATTTTGCTGGATATCCGAAGGCTGCATTGTGGCTTCTTTTTCTAGTAGCCATAATTTAATTTAATAAGATTTTAACTACATTTTATTTATTACTGATATTTTAAAATTAAATAACGTATTTTAATACAAACTTTTAACATTCTAGGTACCTTAATAGGAATCTGGAGAGTAAAAAACAAGAATAATGTAATATTAGGTCTTATATCCGGTGCTATGAGTCAGCACCGGATTTAAGACCCTACCCCCCAATCGCAAAAAAAGTTGGTGAATGGTCTATTCTGATGTAATTCGGGCCGGGGAACTCGATTTTGGCCATCCAAAAGCAAAAAAATTAATATTTAGGGTCGATTTTTACGATTTTCGATTTTTGGCCTATTTCCCATACAAATTCATAGGGAAAAAAGTGAGTATCGGTAGGGGGGGTTAGCGAAGGTCCCACAGCCTTGATTTTTGGTGTGGATACTACTATTACAAAATGATCAACCTCACAATATGTACCTAAGCAAAATCTTGACCTTGACACCTTTTCGACCCGGCCTAGCCCAGGTACAAAAGACTGCCTGAGTATCAGAAATGAAAGTGGGTATAAAGAATCTGTGCAGAAAAGACTGGTGTTAATTTAATCTGAAAGAAACTTTTAGTCTATATAAAAATAATCCAGATAGTCCCCAAATTGGCTTCTCTAGTTTTGCCAGCCTTCGCCCCAGACATTGTGTTTTAGCTGGAGCTGCTGGTACCCATTGTGTGTGTATGTATGTATGTACCATACCACCAGAATGCCAAAATACAATTCTCAGTTTTGGGTGTCAAATGGTTGTAATACACAACTATTATGGAGAAAGCAGTGTGTGATGTCAACAACAGGAATTGCATGATGCAAATATGTAATCTCTGTCCAAAAGAACAAGATATTAAGAATTTTTTGCTCACTTTTCAAAGTGTTAACGATCCTGAATGTGAGGAAATAAAATATAAACAATGGGTTACTACAGATCGATGCAATATGGTTGAAAAAACAGAATCTGTAGATGATTTTATAAATTCATTAAGCACAAAAATTGTCAAATTGACACGTCATCACTTTATAGCAAAGAATCAGAGTGCATTTCTAAAAAACTTGAAGAATAATTTAAATAGCCATACAGCTGTAGTTCTTGGTGACTTAAGAAAACTACTCATTTGTAGTACAGGATGCAGCCCAATGTTTTCATTGGGAAAATACCCAATGCACAGTGCATCCCTTTGTATTATATTATAAGGAACCAGAAAGTAATGAAAGAAAACATTCAAGTTATTGTTTTTTATCTCCAAATACAAAACATAACATTACAATGGTTTACACTTTTTTAAATACACTCATACCTATTTCTGCATTTCAAAAACGTGGTAGACCTACGTTGTAATTTATTAATTTCCAAACGCTCGTTTTTTTTGTTTTTTGTTTTTTGTTTAACTAATTAAAAGCATGGCACCCCCGTCAAGTACTTGCAGTTGCTGTGAAGGGAAATTTTCCGCTTACGCGTTTACAATGGCTAATAATAATGAACAGTTAATTTGCAGGTGGTGCTCAAACTTGGAAGTGCTGAGGAACGAGTTAGAACGTGAGAAGGAGGCCAGAGTAAGCCTTGAAGAAAGGGTGATGCTCCTGATGGCAAAATTAGAATCCCTTGAGACTCCAGTTACGACCCCTCCTTCCTCAGTTTCTACTAATAATATAAACAGTATTAATAGTCCTCTCTCTTCTCCTAGTTCCCAACCCTTCGTTCGAGTGCGTAATGGAGCCCCATTGAGAAAACCTAAGACATGTCTACCAGTAATAACAAACAATAAGTTTTCTGTTTTAGGTTTCGATGATGCTGATGAACCGGAAATACGACTCGTTGGCGATTCCATTGTTCGAGGGCAGCTCGAGGAATTCTGTGGGAGAAACCCTCGTCGTAGGCGCCGTTACTGCTACCCTGGTGCAAGGGTGGAGGATATAACTAATAGTGTTGACCAATTTACAGATGGTACCTCCGAGGACACAACGTATGTTATTCATGTCGGTACTAATAACGTTTTAAATTCTAGATCGGAAGAACTGCTGGCTAGGTACGGGGACTTACTAGAGCGATTAAAGGAAAAAACTAATAAGATTGTTTTAACAGGTATACTTCCTCGAATTATCCATTGTAACGATTTCTACAGCAAGGCAACCTATATTAACAATAACCTAAAGTCTCTCTGCCAACAGGAAGGAGTGCATTTTGCGAACTTTTGGAACAGTTTTTACGGCAGGAGGGACTTGTTCCTCAGAGATGGACTTCATCTTAACGACGTTGGAGCTCCGCGTTTAGGAAGACTATTTCATAATACTCTCTTCTTTTCAGGCTGCCGTAACTCGAACGGTCCCAGCGTAAATTCCATAAATTTCCACTGCGCTCGCGAAGTTGTCGCAATTACAAACAATTTGAAGGTTCTATCCTTAAATGCTCGTAGCCTACGAAATAAAAGAAACGAATTTTTTTCTTTAATTGCTTGTAAAGACTATGATATAATTGCGATAAATGAATCGTGGCTTAGCACTGAAACTCGTGACTTTGTAGGGGAGTATCAAATTAAAGGTTATAGACTTTTTGTTAAAAACAGAATAGGTAGGCGAGGAGGCGGTGTTATGTTGTATATCAAAGATAATATAGTGAACGTTATAGAAGTAAAGCACACAATTCCAGAACCGATAGATTCGACTATAGCAGAACTTAAATTGAACGATTTCAAACTTCTTGTTGCGGTTATATATAGGCCCCCTAATCAAACAGCTGATACGGACGAAGCGTTATATCGTGAACTAAAGAGAATAATCGGTAGTGAGCAGGCTTTAGTTATGGGTGACTTTAATTGCGCTAACGTAAATTACGATACAATGCAGGGAGACGCGGAAGGTAATCGTTTAGTTAATTTTCTCGAGGATAGCTTTCTTATTCAAAAGGTTGGGGAACCTACGAGGTTGGACAGTATTTTAGATTTAGTAATAACTACGGATGATAGGCTAATTACTGATCTTCAAGTAATAGAACCGTTAAGCAATAGCGATCACAATATGGTAGAGTTTGTCCTCTCAGTAAGTCACTCGAAACCAGCTAACTCGACTAAAATTCCTAACTTCCAGCACGCAGACTTTAGTAAATTTCGAAATAAATTGTCACACGTCAATTGGGAAAACGTAATGGGGAATCCAACGCAAAACTAATGTGGGAATCGTTCGAAACAGTATTTAGGACTATAAATGAGGAATGTGTACCGTACAAAATTAAGCGTGCGAAAGTAAACAACAAGCCCTTGTGGTTTACTTCTAGAGTAGGAGACATTATAAAGAGTAGAGATAGGGCTTATAGGCTACATAAGTGCGATAAAGACAATTTGTGGTTACGAAACAACTACATATCTCTAAGGCGTGAAGCGAAAAGTGTAATAAAAAAGTCCAAGCGCGAATTTGAAATCTCCATAGCTCGTGACGGTAAAGAAAACCCCAAGCGATTCTTTCAATACGTCAATAATAGAAATCCAGTAAAAAGCGTCTTGGGGCCTTTGAAAAATGTAAACGGAGATCTAGTTTCTGAAAACAAGGAAATGGCTACCTTGCTAAACGAATTTTTTACGTCAGTTTTTACTATAGAAGATGTAACGAATATCCCTACGGTCATAGACATAATACCTTTTGATAATGGTAATATTTTGGATAATATAGTGGTTAGTGAAGGGGAGGTAATGCGCTATATTGATAAAATGAAAACGCGTAAATCACCGGGGCCGGATTCCATATATCCCATACAACTAAAAGAATTAAAAGATAGCATTGTTGTGCCGCTAACAAAGATTTTTAATGCGTCTATTTCTGAGGGGTGCGTACCAGATAATTTCAAGTTAGCAAACGTAACACCTATCTTTAAGAAAGGCGATAAAGGTGCGGCGGGAAATTATAGGCCAATCAGTTTAACGTCTGTTGTAGGTAAGCTACTGGAATCAATAATTAGGGATCGTATAGTCGAACACTTAGAATTCATAAACTAGTTAGAAATACGCAGCACGGATTTAGGCGAAACAAATCTTGCTTAACTAATCTTTTAGAATTTTTCCAAAGCGTGGTTGACGTTTACGATAGACATCGGGCGGTTGATGTAGTGTATTTAGATTTTCAAAAAGCGTTTGACACCGTGCCGCACAAAAGACTCATTGAAAAAACTAAGGCTCATGGAATCAGGGGTGTAGTAATAAATTGGCTAGAAGAGTGGTTGCGAGGTAGGAAACAGAGGGTAGTCGTTGATGGAGCTGAGTCGTGTTGGGCTAATGTAGCGAGTGGCGTTCCTCAGGGTTCTGTATTGGGCCCCTTGCTTTTTCTTATATGTATTAACGATTTAGATGTCGGCCTAGTCAGTACAGTTTCAAAGTTTGCGGATGACACGAAGTTGGGTGGTAGGGCGATTAATGACGAAGATAGAGGTAAAATCCAGGAAGATCTGAATAAAATCATTGATTGGTCAGTCACATGGCAAATGAGATTTAACGTCGATAAGTGCAAAATCTTTAACATAGGTTCACGTAACGGTAATTTTTTGCATAGTATGTCAGGGAAAGATTTAACAAGCGTAGAGCAGGAAAAAGATTTAGGAGTTATAGTCACTGGTGACTTAAAAGTAGCGAAACAAAGTACAGCAGCGGTCAATAAGGCAAACAAAGTGTTAGGTTTTATAGCTCGAAATTTTGAGTACAAATCGCGCGATATTATAGTTCCACTTTATAAATCATTAGTTAGACCCCATTTGGAGTATGCGGTCCAATTTTGGAATCCGCATATGCGCAAAGATATAGACGAAATCGAAAGAGTTCAAAGACGAGCAACTAAGATTATTCCGTTGCTTAGGTCAAAGTCGTACGAGGATAGGCTTAAGGAGTTAAAATTGACAACACTCGAGACTAGGAGGCTAAGGGGTGATCTAATCCAGGTTTTCAAAATTATGAATGGGTTCGATAACGTAGATAGAGATAGCTTTTTCGAAATATCTCAATATAATAGGACTAGAAATAACGGGTGTAAGTTGACAAGTAGAAGATTCGAGACAGCAGTTGCCAAAAAATTTTTTACGCATAGAATAGTAAATAGCTGGAATAGTTTGCCGGTAGAAGTAATTAGTAGCACGTCTATAAACATGTTTAAAAATCGATTAGATGCATATGTTGATAGATTGGGTATAGTTTAAGGTAGTAAAATTAAGGCTTTGTGGTGATAGATCCCACAGCTCAACACAAGTGTTGTGGGATATAGGGAGGCAGCATCTTGGGTTAGGGGATACTCTCTGTCCTTACACACCCCATTTAGAGAGATTCCTCTGCCGAGCGGTGCCCCCGATAGTACTGTGAGGTATTGAAGAATTCATGATCTTCACTTGCCCCACAAACACCTTGAAATGGGAGACCCAAAATGGGTGCACACACATTTCTACATTACTGTACAGTCTTTACAGCCACACCTACACCTTTCCTCCTAAGTATATATATTGTAATGTATATGGTGGTAAATTTTGACTTGGTCCGCAATCGATATGGACCGTGACTTATTTTTCGTTGGCAAGGTACTAGTATTGATGGATACCGTAATGAAATTGACTGGATTCTTTGGATCTGATATATTTGCATGTCCGTTATAAATAGATATAGAGTGTAACATATTTGTGGATAGTAGTCTATTATGACTTGATCCTCTGGATCCAGAGATTCTATCTTTAGTTTTAAATCCATAATTAATTAGTTTTTAATTGATAATTATTTAGTTTTGCAAAAATTGGTCGTTGCGAATGTACAGGCAGTTGTTACATAAATTTCTTATGTTGTTGTGGTTCGGAACCCACGTAAAATTGTAGGTCCCCTCCGCCACCACGGAGGACATACACAGTAAACAATTACGAACACAGTTAGGTAGACCAGCCATGAGTGGATCCTAGGGTCTTTGTTGGTCTGAAACATTATAACATTATTAGAAAATCCCACATTCATATCAAAAAATTACATTATTTTACTGACGGATGTGGAGGACAATATAAAAATAGTTTCAACTTTAACATTTGTAAACATGAAGATTTTGGGCTGGAATGTGAGTGGCATTTCTTTGCCACAAGCCATGGTAAGAGCACTTGTGATGGGATTCGGGGTACAGTGAAAAGATCTGTAGCCAGAGCGAGTATGCAGAGAACACTCACAAATCAAATATTAACACCAGAAGACATGTTTGAATTTTGTTCAAACAATATAAGTGACAGCATAAATTTTTTTTTAATAAATTCTGAAGAAATTGAAGCTATGGAAAAAATTTTGAGTGACAGATATGAAAAAAGTATGCGGCTAACAGGAACACAAAAATTCCACAGATTTGTACCTATTAATGCAAATAACATAAAAACACTTGAATTATCTTCTGATGAAGTTGGTGAGGTGAGGATTATAAGCAAAGCTTTTCTGGGTGAAGATAACGTTGGAGTTAATCTGAAAATAGGAGAGTGCATAGTTTGTACTTACTGTACAATGATCAGAAATGGTTGGGATTTGTACATTCCTATAATGAGGAATTTGATGACTTTGAGGTTAGCTTTTTGCACCTATCAGGATATAGTGTTTACTATTACTTTCCACAAATTAGAGATTAAGCACACCAACTTTAAAGCCAGGAACAATGCGTATTCAATATGTTTTCCCAGAAAATGAGCTGAAAAAACTCGTGTAATTATGAATCAACTTGATGTAATGTGTGTTCAATTTGTATTTTTGCCATTTGTTTTCATCCATGTGAATATATCATTTGTAGTTCTCTATTTTAGTCTGCAGGCGTAAAAATGTCAAAATTTCACAATGTACATATTTTTTCAATAATTTTTAAAATATCTTGCAACTTGATACCCACGTTTTTTGTTTGTATCTTTTAACAATTAATGGAAGTTTAATAAATTAAAAAAAAAAATTTTTTTGGATTTCACTCCCTAGGGGGGGGGGGGGGGGGGGGGTCAAAAATAAAAAGGGGGGGAATTTTCATTATTATTCTACACATTTGAATGTGGTATCATTTAATAGATCTCTTCTTGCTGATTCTAAAAATGTATAGTTTTATAGGTCTACGGTAAGATGTTTGGGAGTTATTGCCCATTAAAGTTAGGTAGTGAAGTGGGGGGGGCCAATATCTCAAAAACTATGGGTCAAAGAACTTTTTTATTTTGACCAGTGAAATCAGCACCCGGAAGAATCCCATATGTCAATTTTCATCAAAATCCGAGTGGTGACATGCATTGGGTGATCTCTCCTGGAATGCCCCACCCGGCTTTCCCTGGAGAGTTAGGTAGTGAAGTGGGGGCCAATATCTCAAAAACTATGGGTCAAAGAACTTTTTTATTTTGACCAGTGAAATCAGCACCCGGAAGAATCCCATATGTCAATTTTCATCAAAATCCGAGTGGTGACATGCATTGGGTGATCTCTCCTGGAATGCCCCACCCGGCTTTCCCTGGAGAGACAGTACACCGTCTGTTCAGTATATCTCCCTCCCACACACAAGTCTCCCGCGATGACCTGGTGGAGGTGGTACAACAACTCTCCAGGCCCTTTCTATTACTGGGCGATTTCAATAGTCGCCACCCCTTGTGGGGAGAGAGAGACACCCTATATGGCCCCGACCCTGATTACTATCATGACCGAGCTCTCCTTCGAGTGCCTCAATGATGGCTCTCCTACATTCTACCATGCCACGACCTGCACTCCATCCTGTATAGACCTGTCCTTCGTTTCGACCGATGCTCTCCTAGATTTCACATGGAAAGTCCTCCAAGAGGACTACGGAAATGACTATTTCCCTGTTCAATTCACGCTAAATTCGGCTGCGTGCACTAACATCCCACGATCCTCCACCTACCCCCGCACCCGACGGGTACCTTGGCAGTATGCGCCAAGAAGGCTACTCGACGCTTCTACCGAACGCGAATCCCCATCCAACGCACGGAGATGCAGCGGGCCAGGACCATCGCCCGCCGTACAATGAAGACAGCGCGCCAGGCTTCTTGGCGTGCCTTTGTATCCGACGTCACCACCACCACACCTTCGGCTATCATCTGGAAGAAGGTACCCGGTGTCGAGAGGCGACATGTCCCCTCCGGTCCTCCGGACTAACGACGGACTCCTATACGAGCCCAAATCGGTGGCAAACCACCTAGCTTCTACCTTCGCCGCCGTTTCTTCCTCCACAGTTAGTTCGCTCGTACCCGCCCCTAACAATAGCTCCTTTCACCGTTCCTAGACAGCACCTACAACCAGTTGTTCACCATGCGTGAATTACAGACGGCACTGGCCTCTCGACAATCCCCTTGTCCCGGCCCGGACGGTATCCCGTATCGCATGATCCAGCACATCCACCCTACCTTACAAATTTTTCTACTAGACCTGTACAACCGCATATGGATAGAGGGCGCCTTCCCCTCTCGGTGGAGGGAGGCCCACGTAATCCCTATCCCCAAACCCGGCAAAGATTCCCTCTATCCCACAAACTACAGACCAATCGCCATAACATGTTGTGCCTGCAAAATCTTCGAAAAAAAATGGTCGTAACGGGACTATCGTTCTTCCTTGATAATAGTAATAATTCCTTCCCGGCTACTCAGTCCGGCTTCAGACAATTTCGCCCCACTGATCCCCTCCTGCTCCTCAGCCGAGACAGAGAATGCCTTCGAAAGTGGACAGTTCGTCCTCAATTTTTTTTTTTTTTTTTTTTTTTTTTTTTTTTTTTGTATATCCAGAAGGCCTACGACACCACCCTTCGGCGGACAATAATCTTTAGTCAGCGCCAAAATCTCGGTCTCGTCGGAACCATGCCGACCTTCATCAGGGGCTGCTTCTCCTCCCGAACATTTGAAGTTTGGGTGGGCTCAATCCTCTCGGACACCTTCGTGCAGGAGGACGGGGTCCCACAGGGAAGCATCCTCAGTGTTCTATGCTTTTCCATTGTCATGAACAAAGTCTCAAAATGCTTACCGATCTGTTCTTCCATCTACGCGGATGACCTTGCGATCTACTTCGCAGGGCGGGAGCCGTCCGTCGTTCAACGGCAAATTCAGCTCGCTATCTACCGGTGGAAAGGTGGGCGACGTCGGTTGGGTTCTGCCTGTCCACCCCAAAGTCCAAGTGTATGCTCTTCAGCAGAAAAAGGCTCTCAACCCTTCCGGTTCCCTCTTTCACGTTATACGGCAGTCCTCTTGAGGTGGTACCCTCCACGCGATTTCTGGGCGTGACTATAGGCCGACGGCTCAACTGGGGTCCCCATTTTAAACACCTGAAGCAATATCTCCAACGTCCCCTCGCTCTCCTAGATCACCTCTCCCACACCACATGGGGCGCAGACCGACGCTCTCTCCTTCCCCTTTACACTTCCATGGTGCAATCGAAGCTAGACTATGCAGTGTAGTATACGGTTCAGCCTCCAACGCCTCCCTCCGTATATTGGACTCGGTACTTAATAGGGGCCTCCGCCTCGCCACCTGTGCCTTCCGCTCTTCCCCAGCCAAGTGGATTGCAATTATCTCCCTCTCGCTCTCCGACGGGGTCTGCTCCTCATGAGGACGTACTTCCGTGCACAGAGACTACCCTCTTCGCTTTTATGCGCGGCGATGATTTCCGAACTCCACCCCAGGGACGGAGCTGGCACTTCACTGAAGCGGTCTACTCTTTCCAACATGCCCACTCCCTCAGTTATCTCCATTTCATACAGCATCTACCCCCCCACCCTGGCTCCTCACCCCTATCAACTTTTGCAGGGACCTGTGTGCCCTACCAAAGACGACCATGATTGCTACGGTATACGGGTCACACTTCCGAGAACACGCAACCCAACACCCGGACACTCCCCATTTGTACAGATGGTTTCCGCTCGGAGGCTGGTACAGCCGCCACAGCGGTGATACTGGCCCAACCGCTTTCTCGAGGGGTCAGCCTGCCCCACAAGGCTTCCGTTTTCTCAGCAGAACTCTTCGCGGTTATGGAGGCCAGCTCCTTTGTCATTTGTTCAGATTCCCAAAGCGCTCTTCTCTCCCTAGAGATATTTAACCCCCTTCACCCGTTCGTCTGTACTATCCAGCAAACCTTCCACTTTTTAACAGCCTTCCGACACAAGACAATCGCCTTCTGCTGGGTCCCGGCACATGTCAGCATCCAGAGTAACGAGGAGGCGGACCGCACGGGAAAGATGGTCTGCTTACTGCCGGTCTCCCCCCAGTCCCTCCCTTTCTCCGACTTCTTCCCGACTCTCTGCTCCCACTTCCGCTCCATCTGGCAATGGGAATGGGACCAGGCCACACAAAACAAACTCCATAAGATCAAGCCGCAATTAGGATACTGGGCCTCCTCATTCCACTGGTCCCGCCATAAAGAAGTGATTCTAGCCCGTCTCCGCCTAGGGGACACACGCATTACTCATGGTCACCTTATGGCTAAATCGCCAGCCCCGCTCTGCCCTACATGCCATACCCCTATCACTGTCGTACATCTCCTGGTCGAATGCCCAAACCTGTCCGCTCTTCGTCGCAGATGTTTCCCTCTCTTGTCCAAAATTTCCATACCCGAGCGTCTACAATCCATACTCGCCGAAGGCCCCCACTTTTCAGCGGAAGCGATTTTCCTTTTCCTCACTCATTCCCACCTTCATCGTATCTAAGACCATACCCCTCCTACCCACTATCCAGCAACTGAACCTTACTCACCTCCTAGTCTTCCATCACCAACTCAGTAACACCACCCACCCACTGCCTCGCCGAGGTATGTACCACTTTCACTAGGTAGGAATCGGCGGTAAATTAAAGAAAGGAAAAAAAACAAAAAAAATCTCATCACACATACGTTCATTTATCCAGTTTGTGGCTTAGTGGAATCGACCTCATTTGATTTTACTTGCCATTTCACTCGCTGGCAACATCATCTAAAATCTGGATTTGTGGCTGTTTGGAACATCTTCTATCAGGATTTATCCAACTACGATATATTATGTATGAAAGAGGGTGTTTCTAGATTCTTACCAGGACGAGCTGATTAAACTCGAAAATACCCAAAATACCTTCTCTCACTGAATATGTTTTATGACAGGAGGTCTCGTACTTATCATTCCTGTGAAGCTCGTGTGCGGAGGCTTAGCTGGCGCGGTGGCTCAGAGCTTCTCATACCCTCTCGATGTGACCAGGCGTCGAATGCAACTCTCAGGCATGGACACAAGCACAGAAAGATTCGGGTGAGTTTTCTAAGTAATTAAAAAGTAGATGAAGAAACTTGTTGGTTGCCGACATCTTTCAAGCGCACTAATGATGGTTTGTTGATTCCAGACGCAATATGTTCTCCACTCTCCGCATTGTTTATGAAGAGAATGGAATTTCGCAGGGTTTGTACCGCGGCATGAGCATCAACTATCTCAGAGCTATTCCGATGGTCGCTGTATCGTTCTCAACCTACGAACTGGCGAAACAAGCGTTTGGATTGGACACAGGACTTAGCTTGAAAGTAGGGTAAACAAAATGTAGGGTTAGATTCTCTCTCAGTAAAGAGTAGTGGGAAGTTAAGGAAGAATTAAGTTGGGTAACATTACAGTTGAGATGTTTCATCTGAAAATAACTAAGTCAAAGGCCTCAAGTGAGTACTGAGCATTTTAAGTTTTCACTATTTTATATATATATATATGGGATGAATTTCACAATTAAACCCGTGAAATTAATGAATGATGTAAACCCACAACTCGCGAATCGTCGCACTAATTGGGTGGTCGAGGTGTACGACGAAGCAAAAAGTGCGATATGTAGGTTCGTTATACGAAAAAACTGTACAGTGTAATTGCCCTGAGAGGTCTGGTGGTAGTGTGTCCAAGAAACTGATACAATGAGAAAACGGAGAAGACTTGACATGTACATTAATTAAGGTGTACATAAGTTAAGGGAACCCCATGACGCCGTTGCGCTTGCATCTATTGATTTAACCCTTTAACGACGGATGGTACCTTAAGGTCCACCAGAAATAATAATATAAATTGTACTACAATGCTTCGTTTCTATAAATGTTTTTACATGTTTACATATAGATGTCATTTAGTTGTCGGGAAAGGAACCCAAAATGTGTATCATTTCAGTGACTAGTAACTAAAATATTTAGTTTTGAATAACAATAAAACCTATACGTTCTGGTAACAAGAGTGACTGCATATGCTGCGGACTCGTTCTTAAAGGGTTAAGCCAGCCTCAACCTTTTCAAAACAACCATGTTGCACATGCTTACAATGTTTAGGTTTCTTAACCCTTTAAGGACGAGTCCGCAGCATATGCAGTCACATATGCAGTCACATATGCAGTGTATATATATATATGTGTATATATATATATATATATATATATATATATATATATATATATATATATATACAGGGTGGGCTGAAAAAAAAAGTTGGAATGGCACATTGATATTTTTTTTTTGTGGTTATGGTCAGGATGAAAGGATATGGCAATAAAAATCTCCGCATATTCTAAGCGCCATTTTTTACCATAAACAAAATGGCGGCGAAACATGAAGATTGGCGATTTTGAGGCATTTCTAGGCAGTATTTGGAAAATATGTATATATAAAAAAAGTCTAACTTTCGATTTTAAGACTCTTTTTATATACACATATTTTCCAAATACTGCCTAGAAATGCCTCAAAATCGCCAATCTTCATGTTTCGCCGCCATTTTGTTTATGGTAAAAATGTGGCACTTAGAATATGCGGAGAAGATTTTTATTGCCATATCCTTTCATCCTGACCATAACCACAAAAATATCAATGTGCCATTCCAGCATTTTTTTTTTTTTTTCAGCCCACCCTAAAATATATATATATGGGGGGGGCAGTTAATGCGAAGAAGTGGATGTGCAACCATTCGCGAGTTGTCTGTATTATCCTTTGGGACATACCTTCTGGGACACTGTTATATATATACAAAATTGCCACTAGTTTAAAGACCACATTGTTTTCTTATTTCATTGACATCTGAACATCTTTACTCAGCGTTAATGAAGTTATTTCAGTGCTAATACCATGGCAAATATTTTACTCTCAATATGATCAAGGCATTATGAGTGTTTTTATAGTACTTAACCTAATTATATAATTTTTTATTAAACTCAAAATCCGTGTTAGAAAGTAAATTATTTTGAAATTCTTTTTAACTTAAAGTAATGTTAAAACCCGGGCAGAGTTCCAGTATAAATTTGTATTTTTATAATCCATTTGATCTTGTGCTAAAAATCGATATTTTTCCTTACAAATCTGTACGCCTCACTGGTAATCCTTTAAGGTTTTAATTTTTTATTTTTTATTTTTTATTTTTACTTCTCTGTTTTGTATATATATATATATATATATATATATATATATATATATATATATGTATGTATGTATGTATGTATGTATTTGTATATATAGATATGATATGTATGTGTGTGTGTATATATATATATATATATATATATATATATGTGTGTGTGTGTGTGTGTGTGTGTGTATTTCTTTTCTTTTTTTTCTTTCTGTAACCTATATATAGGCTTAACCTTTTTATGTACTTCAGTGTTCCTGAGGATGTCATTAGACGAAAGCGCTTGAGCACCATTTTGTGTTTCCTTTCCTTCGTGGTTTTATTCATCATATATATATATATATATATATATATATATATATATATATATATATATATATAACCTTCGTTTTGCTTCCACCCGAATTGTTCATTCTGACGAAGGTCAAGCCTGTCACTCCACCTTAGACCTACAGTTTGACGTGGAATCCGACCCACGCCCCACCAGCAGCCCAGCGTCTTAACCACAAGGCTACCCAGGGTACCTATTTATCTACCAACCAATTTTTTTTATTGCGTAGAAGGAAATAAAACTTAAAAGTTTGTTCAAAGAAACTTATACTGGTCGTGAAAGGGTTAACCAAGGTTATATTTTTTAAAGCAAAAACTTTTACTATCCATGATATTCATAAAAATTTTAAAATGTCTTCAGTTGGGTAAGGATGGGTGAAACAAATAGAGTATTTATAAACTCCCTATCTATTTCCGTGAAAACGTAGCAAAAAGGGGTAAAATTCAATAACAGTATAATAGAAGGCATACATTTAATGAATACTTAAGCATATGATTCTACATGAGCACCATCAGTATCTCTACAGAGTTCGAATCTGTCAGCAGCATTGTGGAACACAGTTTGGAGCATGACGGGGGTTATTTTTGTAACTGCTGTTACGATATGAACACGTAAATGTCCCAGGTTCATTCAGATGGCATTTTAAACATCGTCGTCTTTCAACAAGATGGGGCACTTTGTCATTACGCAAACATTGTTCGGGAGTACCTAAATGAACGATTTCCAAATCGGTGGCTCGGACGTGGAGGCAACAGCCCCTGGGCGGCTCGATCTCCTGACCTAACGCCCTTGGATTTCTTTGCATGGGGCTTTATCAAATCAAACGTCTATCAAACGAAGGTTACAGATCTGCAAGATTTACGTGCTCGTATCGTAATAGCAGTTACAAAAATAACCCCCGTCATGCTCCAAAATGTGTTCCGCAATGTTGCTGACAAATTCGAACTCTGTAGAGATAGTGATTCATGTAGGATCATATGCTTAAGTATTTATTAAATGTATGCCTTATATTATATTGTTACTGAATTTTACCCGTTTTGCTACGTTTTCATTGAAATAGATAGGGACTTTATAAACACTAGCTAACTTAATCTCTACAGAAACACTTGATTTCCTTGATGAGCCAAGGTGATTTCCTTTTTATTGTTTGTGTTTATATAACACGCATCCGCTTGTAGAGTGCTTCTTTAGAGCATGTGGACTGTCGACATAAATTTTGTGTACTCCATCCATTACCGCGGAGTTTAAAGAATGTGAATTTAAGGGTTTTTTTTTAATTAGTATTCAGTGCTCTTTACTATCTTGATCGAAAAGTTCTTGCAAGTTTTCTCAGATGATCATTTCTCGGATTTGATTGCAGTTAGTATATGTATACATACAGCCCCATTTTAGAGACCGGATCTTAAACAAAGCTGAAATAGTCTTTCATGGAAACACACACTCGGCCTTGTTCATTATGTTCATTTTGGAAACTTGTGTATGTAATGTTCTTAAAGAATTATCATTTATACAGTAGCGTATTATAGTATTGTACAGTAAATTTAATACATTCAAGTTTGGAAGGTGTTCTGAACTACGGCGGACTTCTGGAACGGGTTTCAGAGTCTGCAAAAATTTCCGAAGTAGAGAAAATTCTGAATTTGGGGATATTTACTGTACAATATAGAAAATTTTGAAAGTTGACCACCAAAGGACATCAATTATTCATAATTTACTCAGATAATGGAGCGCACTTGCCCAAATGAAGACTTTTTTTTTAGACTAATATCATCTTCATTAAGTAGTATTTAATTTGGGGGGTAATTTATTTAGTTATACGAAGAAAGGTCTTCTCTCCCAAATACTTCCCAGTTCGTTAATTTCTCTCCATTTCTTGAAGAGGCATAAATATACTAGGAAAGTACAGCAATACCCCGGTTATCGCAAAGGATGCGTTCCTAAAAGTCATTGCGAATATCGGGGCAATTTTCTCCATAAGAATTAATGTAATTAGAGGGGATGTGTTACCCTACATACTACAATATATATGAATATAAAACAGTTAAACTAGCATTTATCTTTGCTGTGAGTGTCAATGGCGTACCGGAGCTGGCATAAAGAGGAGAGGGTGAGGAGTTACTGGAGTGAAGAGGGGCCAGGGTCATCGGCCTCCCCACTCGAGACGGCACTGACACTGCTGTTGTAGGAACGAGGACTAAAAAGCCTATGAAACGCGGACTTGGAGGAGAAGGGGAGGATTTGGGCTGGGAAAATGCATGAAGTGTCGGTTGGCGAGCCATCTTCCTCTTCTCCTTCAGAAGCTCATAGTAGGCTCG
Organism: Bathynomus jamesi; assembly: GCA_023014485.1. Classification (NCBI taxonomy): domain Eukaryota; kingdom Metazoa; phylum Arthropoda; class Malacostraca; order Isopoda; family Cirolanidae; genus Bathynomus; species Bathynomus jamesi. The sequence goes on along the minus strand of JAJOZX010000873.1, from coordinate 433,347 downwards.
AATGTCGTTCTTGACGTTGCGGATGACAGTGGTGCTCCTCTCCACATTCGGGTCAACGTCCAACGCCATTTCCAGTGCTGTCTCGAATGAAGAAGCAAGCTTCCTCGGAACTGGAACGGTGAGGGTTTTGAGAGGAGGACTCTCGGCCTGCTCCTCTTCTTCGTCCACTGCTAGATGCTGCTCCAACTCGATCAAGTCACTTTGCGAATATCGAATATGGGTGTTTAAATATCAATTGCGAATAGCGAGGTATTGCTGTAGTGAGAATTTTCTGTCGTATATTTAACTGAATTCATGTGTGCGCGCGCCAAGGCAACTGGCCGAAAGAGTGTGTGTGTGTATGGCGGAGGGGGGGGGGGGGCTAGTCGGGTAATTTTTTGCGAGGTAACATTTTTGGTATCCGCAATGAGACAAATAATTGTGAAGATGGACTATTTGTTTTATTTAATTTGGCCCTTAAGCTTTAGGCTTTACTTCAAACCCTCAGTTGCGTCCAAAACACTTGTGCCCTTCTTGCATCGATGGCACTCGAGTTAAGTTAGGCTAAATTAGGTTGGTTAATTAGATTTTTTTAGATATATGGATTTAAAAAGTCACTACTTCGCTTATTCGGTGATGCGCACTTTGTGTGCTTGCATGCGTGCGCCCAGTTAAATACGAGAAGAAAAATTTCACGAGTTTATATAGTTTTTCTCATTACTTCCATTTATTCCACATTTTCATATTTTGCTAAGTTAGGGAAATGCAGAACTCATCGTTTGAACAAATGGTTGTATCGAAGTTTGTTACCGGTAATGAATTGTAATTCACTCTTAGAATTGCTAAATATAAACTTGAAATTTAAGAATTCAAAAAGTACTCAAAATAAGTTGGGTTAGTAAAATTTGAAGCACGGAGAACAATTTAAGTACACAAAGGCATTAATATTATTGCTGTTGCACGTCATTCGAAAGATCGAATTATGTTTAAGACACATTTGGATTCGACTTAGCCCAATTTTCCCACATCATGACACGTATTCCAATGTTCATGAAGCGTCGTATAGTTAGTTTCTCATCTTTGCGCTTCAAACTGGCATTGAAGTTGATCTCTCTAAATAAGTAGATAAATGAAACGAGCCAAACCAGTTTTTTACTTTCATTTAGATTTTAGGGTGATGTTTATACTAGTATTTTGTCGTCTGCATTTCCCAAACGAAAAAAAAATGAAGTATTAAATGAAATATTTCAGTGTAATTTAACTCGTCTCCAGATTCATAGAAAGCCAAAATCGCTTTTGCTCATTGTTGCCTTATTTTGCATATAAAATTGAGCGGTATTTTGTACGTAAAGCTAAAGTGTAAGGGTAGTATTATGATACTGACATTTAATCAAAAATTTTGCCCTAATTTAGTGTTTTCAGTCTTTAATAAAAATAGTCATGGTAAACAATAGGCTTGAAGCTACTTCTATTTTTATACTTATTTTTCTTATGCATATTACAAATGTTCTCTGTACATCTTAATTCATAGTATTTTATGTCTGACTTTCTTACATTTATATTAATATTGTTGAAGTGGACATTTGTACCAGGGTTGTGGAGTCGGTCCAAAATTTTCCGACTCCGACTCCACACACTGTAAAAATTCGACTCCGACTCCGACTCCACACATTGTAAAAAATCTAAAAATCCGACTCCGACTCCTCACATTTTAAATATACGACTCCGACTCCTCTAGTGTTTCACTCTATAATTATCATAATAATAAGACATTTCATCACCACCACACTAAGTGTGAAATTTTATATTTTATATTTTATATTTAAATAAATATTAATTGTATATTCTGAAAATGTAAAAAAAAAATATTAAAAAAAACTTAATCTAGGGGCTATGAATGAATAAGGTTTATTGACCAAAAAAACTAAATAACCTAAATGTTAGTATTTAGGATTTAGAAATTAAGGGTGACACAGGACACAGAAATTGGAGTCGGAGTCGGAAGTTTTTTACCGACTCCGACTCCGCCCTGAAACGTGCGACTCCACGACTCCGACTCCACAACCCTGATTTGTACTGTACCGTCGGTGCTGATAATATGCACACACTTGGCACTTGGCACGAGCCATTGTATCTCATCTATTGAAACCGGTGTTACATTGTTCAAAAACAATGACATTCTATTGTGATGACGATGTAGTTATGTATGGATTTTGTAGCTTTAATTATATTATTATTATTATTATGTATAATTTTTACAGGACTTCATAAATATTTTAGTATTGGTATTGTACAAATAACTTTTATCATAAAGTTGGGAGGAGACACGTACATGTAATTGTGTTGTGAACAGTTGTTGAATAGGGCATTGTTGTAATGAAATAATAAGTTTGAGAAGTGTTTAATATATATATATATATATATATAAAATTTCCAAATACCCTCTTTTCAGAGTTGTTTTGAGCATTTTGTACTTAACTGGGAGAAATTTTTCTAGTTTGAGTTTATTACAGTTGTTAGCAATAATATTTATTTGCATAAAATTAACTATTTGTAGGACTATTTTATAGAACTAATGAGAAATTATGGAACATATCCGTTTAAAGATTTCTTTTAGTTTTATATATTTTTGTTCATACATTTGGGGAGCGCATGATTTTGGAGATGGATTGAATCTTTTGGCAGCTGTATTCCCGTTCAGTCACATTTCCATTATTTTTAACAAAAGTTAATTATGAGATTACTGAAAAACGTTATTAAACAAGATTTTTTTTTTAATTTGAAACTAGAAAAGTAGAAAGCTTTGCGTATAAAATTAGCTACTTTACGGTAACTGTAAACTCCAGTAATGTTATTTTTTTTATTATTGTTTCATAATTGGGAATGCTTTTCTTCCATAACAGAGTACTCCCTGCCTAGTTTTCTCTTGTTCTTTCCAATAGAACAGGCTATACAGTATTTAGGGTCTGAGACTGTCAGAAGTTTCATTTGTTTGTATTAATTTGACCATACAGTTTTAAAGTTTAATTTTTTATTTGATTTCGTGTAGTTACGGTGATTTTTCGTTTTAGAAGTTAAGAAATCTTTTGATTGACGTTAGGATCGCTGGGAAATTAATGAGCTAAAACTTAAACATAGTTTATGCTTTATTAGTTTTAAGTATAGAATTTTCATTTCAATTAAACTCAACTCTGAAGACCTAAAGTACTTATCGTATTGGTTTAGCCAATGATGACTAAATTTGTCTGGTAAAAGGATCTTTAATTAGGAGGCCGTCATATTTATTTGTTGATATTTTCGACACCCTTTTGTCTCGCTTTTGACAGCTTTTAAGTCACGATTTTTACGCTTTCACCAGTTAAATGTACACGTGAATCTATCGGAAACCCATCAGTTACGGCACACATTATTCATGAATGTTTAATCACATACGTGACAAATTCATTTATTGTCTACTCGTTTATATGTCTCTCTCAATTATATGTAATTTCACATATTAATTATATTAATGTATTACTGTGTGTATGAAAAACTGAATTGCTTGACAAATGGATTTCTAATGAACGCGCGTGTGAAACTTAAGCTTAGTCAAGATCCTTCGCTTAACCACCAACAACCGCAACAAGAGTGGAAAAACAGTTGTACATTTTGCTTCCATCGTTGGTTTTACTGCTCGGGCGAGCGAAACCACTGCGTAAAATGATTCGGTGCATCTCCAACTAAAATTCCAGTTGAAAATGTGCTAATGTAGTGTAGTTATTTATTTACAAGTACTATGAAAAATTTCCATTGGTTTTTTCTATTTTTTTGTTTTTTAGCGTTAGTGTTGGTTACTAGAGGACAGTAATTTATTTTTAATAACTTATTTTGTTAAAAGAAAATAATCTAATGTTGTTAGAGTAGAAAACGTAGAAAAGCTTAACCTCTAAACATTTAAAGCTGTAGTAATTATATATATATATATATATTATATAGATAGATACACAGACAGTGCATGGAACTTTTGTTCCATGCACTGTCTGTGTGTATCATTAAAAACTCAGGGGACCATTCTGAGTTCATTCCTATATATATATATATATATATATATTATATATATATATATAATATATATTGTACATAAATCAGGATCAATCGCATCGCACGTCTATCAGACGAAGATTACGAGTCTTTAAAACTTACGTATACGAACTGCTGCAGATAACAACCCCGCAAATGCTCCAGAATGTGTTTAGAAATGCTGCGGAACGATTTGAGCTGTGCAGGGATACTGATGGGCGTGACACGTCGAATCCTACTCTTAATTATTTAATAAATGTTACCACTTTATCATTTTATGATTGAATTCCATATAATTTCCAAGTGCTTCACAAAAATAGATCCTGACTTTATGTACACCCTGTGTATATATATGATTAGGAATCGTTGCAGAAAACTTCTGTCAGGTTGCCAGGTTTATAATCATTGGGTCTTGCTTACAAGGTAGCACAAGTTATCGCATTTTCAGTTAATATAATATTAAGTATGCAATAATATATATATATATATATATATATATATAATATATACATAAAACTTTCCTCATTATTATATATTTTATTTCTTATTATTAAAGTAAATTATCATATTCTATACAAGTAGACTAAATATTACCTCTATACATTTCACCCTTTCAATTTCAAAAGCTACTTTGCTGGTATGAAGATTAGGCGCGTGGTCATGGTGTCGCATGTTTAATAAATTTTTTTAAATAAGTTAAAAGTATTCAGCATCTGTGTTATTTCTCACGGCAAACATTTCATTGTACGAATCTAGTACCGTCGTAAGTATAGTGCTGTTCTTGTACTTTGCTTAATTCCTGTAAGAAGTGAAAATCTATAATTTTAAAATGACTGGTATTGTTAGCTTTCTTTGAGGTCTTTCGAATACATAGACAAAAAGCACCTCTGTTGTCCAATTCATAAAAAGTTACCCCGCCCCTTTTAGGACTGTATTAAAAAGAAAATGTTTTGCTGTCTTTTGAAAGTGAGCGGTCCTCCTTAAGAGATATGTATCTGACGTTGATATATAAATCTGTACGAGAAGATCAATTATTTTCTTACTTGTTTCTAATAAAGTTACCTAAAAAAAAGTTATTTTCATTTTCTGTCTTTGAGGTAGTCAAGGAAGTACCGTAGTTTTAACCTTGTTCATTATCGATATAAGAAAAGGTATGTGCAAACATTCAAAAACCCATTTCGTACGGCCCGTTTTCTATGGGTTGCACACCTTCATTAAAGTCGAGACAGGAAAAGGTCTCGACTCACTTAACACAGCGAGTATATTTATATATACTGTATACACACAGACGACTCGCGAATCGTCGCACAAATGGGGCGTTCGAGGTGTACGACGAAGCGAAAAGTGCGATGATGTGGAGGTCCATTATATAAAATGCTGTACAGTGCACTTACCTTAAGACTTGACATATACATTAATTGAGGTGTTGCGAATACTCGTGACGAACTCGACATGGGTGCGCAAATTCGTTTTCTACACAATCGTATTCTCAAGGATGTGCTCTCTTTAAATGGATAATGATTAATGACACATGATGCACGTTCGCCATTAGTTCTCGCAAAATTCGGATCTTTTAAAGGGAAAAACACCATACGCTCAGGGCAGATTCTGAGAGGATTCCGCGAATACTAGTGACGAGCTCGAAGGGCAGTTAAGCCAATCAGTCTAGTTATTGTTACAATCTACACACATTTCCGATTAAAATGATACAAACGTCATCAAAATCTACAAATTTTTGGCAAAGTTATGGTGATTTCTAATTTGCAAAACTTTGGAGTCCTTTTACTCAACATAGTTTTACAGAGTTTATCACTACTATTCGCAACACCTCAATTAAGGGGTGCATAATTGTGGAGGAGATTATGTAATACAAGCTTAGTAAAACATCGTTTGGCTCATCTTCACAACTGAAAGGATATTGCCTTATAATAAAGTTTACCCAAACGTGATGAGCATCCAAAATTTCAAGAAGGCGGGAAAATGAGCGCGCGATGATGCGTAGGTGATGTACAGTGATTCAGAGGTGATATATACAGGGGGATCTCCCGATTGCCGGTCAGATATGCTATCCACTACACCACGGGCCTCGATCAGTCAGAAGTCGTAATTCTCCTACATAGGGCAGAAACCAATGCCTTGAGAGGGCACCCTCGCAAATCGTGAATATGTACATTTAACTGCAATGACCACGCAGTGGTGTAGTGGATAGCATATCTGACCGGCAATCGGAAGATCCTGGGTTCGATTCCCGGGCGGTTACCTCATTTTTCATTTCGTTATTTCTCTTCCTCGTGTGCAGAACGCTCCTCTATACTTACGTCGTTTCTATACATTAATATACTGCGTGGTCATTGCAATTAAATAAATAAAAAATAAATAAATATATATAATATATATATATATATAAATATAAATAAATAAATATATATAAATAATATATATATATATAAATAAATATATACAGGGTGGGCCGTAAGTTTCCATACATAGGAAAATTTAAACGTTTGTTTTTATGTTTCAGATACCCTAAGAATATGCGTTTGTAAGATCTTGTTTACTGATGAAGCAAATTTTTACGTCAATGGAGAGGTTAATCGGCAAAACATACGTTATTGGAGTAATGCTAACCCTAACTGGCTGAGTCCGACGAAGATGCAAGGTGCCGGTAAAGTGATGGTGTGGGCCGGGATATGGGGTGACAGAATTATTGGACCAATTTTTGTCAGTGGAAATCTTAATGCCGAAAGGTATCTTAACATGTTGCAAGAAGAGATTTTCCCATCCCTGCTAAACGAGGAAGGTAACTTCCCAGTTTACTTCCAGCAAGATGGAGCTCCACCTCATTATGGTCTTCACGTGCGTCGGTATTTGGATCAGCAGTTTCCGGATGCTTGGATTGGTCGGCGTGGTCCTGTGGAGTGGCCTCCCAGATCCCCAGATCTCACCCCCCTTGATTTCTATCTTTGGGGGCACTTGAAGGCCATGGTGTATCAGGAAAAGATACGAGACATAAATCATCTAAAGGAACGTATCACCAACGCCATTACAAGCATAACGTCAACTGTGCTAATGCGTGTTCATCAACAGTGGGGAACACGTATTGAAATGTGTTTTCAAAACAATGGCAACCATGTACAGTAGAGCATATTATATAAATAAAAATGGTTGTCCATAAAAAAAATTTTATTTTTCCTATGTATGGAAACTTACGGCCCACCCTGTATATATAAATATATATAAATATAAATAAATATATATAAATTTAAATAAATATATATATATAAATATAAATAAATATATAAACATATATAAATAAATATAAATAAATATATAGGGCTATTCAAAATGATTCACCTGATTTCAAATGAGAATATTTTTTAATGTTACAAATACAGTGTGATTTGTGATACATCAACCAAAAGAAAAACTGTCCAAATTTTGTCTCTCACCTCATAAATGCTATATGTGACTTCCCCTAGTTACACGAGCAACGTCGACACGATAGTCGAATTCCTCCCATACTCACTCCAGCATGTCCGTTGTCACTGACTCTACGGCAGTAACAATACGAGTTCGGAGCTCATCCAAAGATGTGGGCAACGGTGGCACGTACACAGTATCCTTAACGTACCCCCAAAAGAAGAAGTCACACGGTGTAAGATCCGGCGACCTAGGGGGCCGATTTACAGCTCGAAAACTGCACCACACAAAACGCCTTCTGCTGTGCGGACGCCATTTTCACACTGACTGTTTGTTGCTAGGCTAGGCCACGGCGTGACTTTGGAGCCCTCTCACGGTGAGCCCTTATATAACTATAAGTAAATATAACTATAAATAAATATAACTATAAGAAGTAAATATAAATATAAGTAAATATATATAAATATAAATATAAGTAAATAAATATAAAAAGTAAATATATATAAATATAAATATAAAAAGTAAATATATATAAATATAAAAAGTAAATAAATATAAATATAAAAAGTAAATAAATATATATATATATATATATATATATATAAATAAAAATATATACAGGGTGGGCGGAAAGTAGCTCCCTATTTTGGATTGGTAAAAAAATACGTATATTATCCATTTATTTCAGAAGAAATAATATGAAAAGGTAGGCATACATGGTAGGTTTTTCTAAAAATTCAATGTGGGCTCCAACTCTTTCCACCAGCTTCTGGAGCGCCCAGGAATGGCGTCCACTGACTTTAGCAGGAACTCCGGCGGGATGGAGGACATGACTTCCCGAATTCGGTCCTCCAGTTCTTCCAATGTCCTCGGTTTGGTGCGGTAGACTTCTTCCTTTACCCACCCCTAAAGAAAGAAGTCGCACGGTTACCGCTGAAAAACGGCAGAATCGGTTCAGTGTAACGGTGTGGTGTGGTATGACCTCAGATCAGGTTGTGGGCCCGTTCCTTCTGCGCAACACCATGAATGCTGAGCGGTACCTTGCTATGTTGCGAAACGAGGTCTGGCCGGTTGTCAGCACATGGGAGAACATCGACGATCTGATATTTATGCAAGATGGCGCCCCTCCGCACTTCGCTCTTGTTGTCCGTGAGTGGCTGGATGCCCACTTCCCTGGGCGTTGGATGGGTCGTCGTGGTCACATCAATGGCCAGCCAGGAGCCCCGACTTGACACCGTGCGACTTCTTTCTTTGGGGGTGGGTAAAGGAAGAAGTCTACCGCACCAAACCGAGGACATTGGAAGAACTGGAGGACCGAATTCGGGAAGTCATGTCCTCCATCCCGCCGGAGTTCCTGCTAAAGTCAGTGGACGCCATTCCTGGGCGCTCCAGAAGCTGGTGGAAAGAGTTGGAGCCCACATTGAATTTTATAGAAAACCTACCATGTATGCCTACCTTTTCATATTATTTCTTCTGAAATAAATGGATAATATACGTATTTTTTTACCAATCCAAAATAGGGAACTACTTTCCGCCCACCCTGTACGTACTATATATATATATATATATAATAAATAAATATATATATATATATACAGTATATATAAATAAATATATATATATATATAAATAAATATATATATATATATATATAAAATATATATATAAAAATAAATATATATATATAAAAATAAATATATATATATAAAAATAAATATATATATATATATATATAAATAAATATAATATATATAAAAATAAATAAATAATATATATAATAAATAAATAAATATATATATATATATATATATATAAATAAATAAATATATATATATATATATATATATATATATATATATATATATATATATATATATATATATATAAATAAATATATATATATATATATATATATATATATATAAATAAATATATATATATATATATATATATATATAAATAAATATATATATATATATATATATATAATATATTATATATATATATATATAAATATATATATATATATATATATATATATATAAATAAATATATATAATATATATATAATATTAATATAAATAATATATATATATATATATATAATATATATATAATATATATATATATAAAAATATAAATAAATAAATAAATAATATATATGTATTAGGGTGTGTCAATTTTGTTAACTTTTTTCAAATCAATTTTGGTTGTGAAAATATAGTCTTTTCATGTCAAAACTTGAAATTGGCCAACCAAAATGAAATAAAATAACCCTTACCTACATCAATTTTACCTTAAAGTTTCAGAAATTGACTCTCTTACTAAATAATAGGACATAAATTGATTAACTATTCATCTGTCACAGAATTATCCCACTGATCGCATATGGAGTGTTTTCAAGGTCATATGGTTGTTGTACAATGTACAAGTCACAACATGAATAGAACTGTCCCTCACTCTCAGTCCTCAGTTGCCTCTTAGATGTCATAGACGGTGGTTTGCTGTTATTGCTCTTGTACCTACTTCATAGTTATTCTACTAGACGAATACTACAGTTTAACTGTAAGTATGGATTATTGATTATTACAATTATTTATTATTATCATATTCTTCTGTCTAATTATGTTGTAATCCCATGCAATATTTTTTTATTGAATTTTAGAACATCGAATGGCTAAACTTTGAAACATCGTAATTGATATAAAATACTTAAATGTTTTTCTTTCTTTTCAGATATTCCTCAGATGCCAAAATTGAAGACAAGAGGTCAGTCGTCATGCCACTTGAGCCTGTTAGTCGGTACAGGCAAGGAGCTTCCCGTATCAGAACTACCAACAGTGCGAGACATGCTGAGACTAGGGTTACTCCTTCGTGAACAAAATACAAAGGATAGAAGGAACTACACAGAGAAAGAGCTCATAAGAGACATGATTCCCCCTCTTCTGCATCAGTGGAAAAAAGCTAATGTTATTCAAACCACCTGTACTCAATCAGTATAGAACTATTGAGCTAAAATTAACAAAGCTGTGGCACAAAGCAGTTGAGACATCACTTGGTAAAGGAAAACTAGCAAAGAAAAATAAATTTCTGCACACACTTGATACTCTTGACATTTTTAACTGCCAGTGTCCCATAGAGTTGTGTTCTGAAGCCAATTGTTCTCCCAAATGCAGAAGAGAACCTCACCCTCACATTGATTGTCGCTGTCCTCGTGAGAAGCAGATCCCTGTTTTGGAGCTGGCTTTCATAAAGGTGCAGAGAACAAAGGCAGGAGGCCAAGGAAGTATGCAGATTGGTTCGGCAGATTATTCAGAAACCAAAAAAACAGATTGTTATTGCTAAGAAAAAAGAAAAAATCTGAGAGAGGGAAGAAAGGAAGAAAAAGAAGTGTGAAGAAGCCACCCAAAGAGATGAAGAGCTCTATCAAGAGGTTTCTCACTTCTTTGAAAGCTCTTCAGATGAACAGAAAGAAGCAACATCAGATGATAGCTCCAAAATGCCATCTGAACCTTCGCCGAAGAGAATGAAATACAACACTAAAGACATCTCAAACATTGCCCTCGCCAGCATTTGCCACCATACGGGGCTACGAGAGACTGCAGAGATTGCCACTGCCGCTTGGATAGATGCAGGCCTCATCAGCCGAGAGGATACATCCTTAGTGATAGATCATAATAAGATAAGAAAAGCACAAGAAAAAATAATTAAGGAAATATCTGATCAGCATGAAAAAGATTTGAAGGAGGAAGGTCTCTCTTGCCTTTTGTTTGATGGAAGAAGAGATGACACAAAAGTTCTCCTAGAGGTAGAGGGAATGGACAGAAAGTTTCCCGGTCTCATCAAAGAAGAACACTACTCTGTGTGTTCCGAACCTGGTGCCCGCTATTTGTTTCACTTTGTTCCTGAAGCAGAAGTAGAAGGTGTTAGAAAATCTAGAAGAGGAAGAACCATTGTTGTCCCAAGGCGATACGATGACTAAGCTGATTGATGCAGCATTGCTTGTATATATATTAAGTTAAGGTGTGTATATGAGGTGGCGTGTATGTATATATATGTATATAGTCTAAAAGTCACTAAAGAGTAAATATCACTAAATCTAAGCTGAATGGCAAGACGAAGCCATAAACGAACCAACGGGCTGTTCGTATTGCTTTGGTCTGGCCTAGACATGTTTTTTCCTATCTGACCTAATCTTTGGTGCTGAGTAAAATTAGGTGATGAATCTAAGGTAACAAATCGGGTAGGAAGTTGTTCGTACTTAAGTATAGTTAGGGGTAATGTCTATAGCTTCTAAATTGGTAATGTAAGAGAGAGTTAGGTAGGCTGTTGTGGGACACAGGAATAAAACGGTAGGCTTCAAGGAATACCTAATTCAACGCACCGGTAAGTGCTTTTGATTGTTTGCTAGAACCTAAGTAACCTAACTGGGGTGTCTACCCCACGCTATCACATTTGGCGACGAGGATGGGATTTGGCTCATTTGGTTAAATTTTGTTCATTGGGTTAAATTTGGCTCATTGGGTTAATTTGGCTTATTGGTTAATTTGGCTTATTGGGTTCAAGTGGTTGTTTGGAAAATTGGATGTAGCCTAGTGGGTCGTCCGATTTGGTTTGTTTGTGTGGGTAAGCTACCGTACTATAGCGTAGGTCCCGCCGCCCTAACTCTAAAACTAATTCCTACTCAGCCCTAACTCTAAAACTAATTCCTACTCAGCCCTAACTCTAATACAATTCACTATTCAGCCCTAACTCTAATAAATTCACTATTCAGTAACTAGACCAAATTTAAACCTAACCTAACCTACTTCACGTATTTGGCCTAATTCGGTTTTGCTCTAGCATGTCGGTGATTGGCCATATAAGCCCCTACGAAGACTGGGGAGGACTTCGAAGCTTATGCCACTAGGGTGAGGTTGTTTTTCGAGGCAAATTCCATTCCTGATGCTAAGAAAGTACCTACCTTTTTAACTATAATAGGCCCTAAAACGTTTGGCTTAGTTATGGACCTAGTTCTCCTAAAGCACCGGAAACTTGCACCTATATGAATTGGTACAGGCCCTAACCGATCACTACAAACCCCGAGTAGTTCTCATCTATGAACGTTTCAAATTTTATTCAAGGCATCAGACGGGAATGAAAGCATTGCAGAGTTTGTTGCAGGAATAAAAAGCCATAGCCGTACGTGTAAATTTGGGGACAAATTAGACGAAATGCTAAGAGATAGGTTTGTAATGGGTCTCAAAGAGGAGTCTACCCAGAGAGCCCTATTAGCATACAGGACCTAACTTTTAGTCAGGCTGTAGAAATAGCTACGGCTAGAGAAGCAGCTGCTAAAGATGTTAGAGCTTTTGGCATCACAGTAGTAAAGCCCAACACGTAAATAGCTTTAAATCTTCTAGGCCTGGCAGACCTAATGAGCCTACTAGACAGCAAATAAAAGGTATGAGGCGAATACGACTAAGCCTACTAATTCTACAAAGCCTTCCAAGCCATGTACGGGTGTGGAAAACACCATTGGAAGAAGACTGCCCTTTTTAAGAAGCAGTTTGCCGAAACTGTAGTAAAATAGGCCACATAGCTAAAGGTGTTATTCAAAGAAAACAAAGGTGAAAATTCTAATTTTAACATTTCTAGTATAAATCCTCAAAGGGAAATACTTCGAACATTGGAGTGGAGTACCTATTCTATGAGCAGCAAAGTGGGGAAATACAGGCCCATATATTGTAGAGGTAGGCCTAGATGGAATTACAGTTCCTCTAGAATTGGATACGGGTGCTGCCCGGACGGTCATGTCCAAGGTAGTTTTGATAAGATTTTCAAAAACACACCTAAACTACATGCATCTAAAACGATTTTGAAGAAGTACGGTGACATACAAATACCTATTTGTGGAGAAGCATACGTCACAGTTACACTTAACCAGAAAACTTTGTCTCATCCCTTAACCCTTTAGTGGTGGATGAGCAAGGGCCTACTCTACTAGGCCGTGATTGGATTGATGCTTTGGAAATGCCAATTGACAAAATCTTGCCAAGGGGTCAGGCAGATGTGCATACACTTTCATATCCATCTGACATAGACTCATTGTTAAGGGAGTTTTCTTCTATTTTTGGGCCTGAAGTAGGCAACCTAAAAGGCCATCAGGTCTGCATAGAAGTAGATCCTAATGTAACTCCGAAATTTTGTAAGGCTCGTTCAATTGCGCATGCACTGCGGGAGAAGGTAGATTTAGAAATTGACAGGCTGCTAAAGATAAAATTATTGAACCAGTCACACACGCTAAGTGGGCTGCCCCAGTAGTTCCTGTAAAACCGAGACAAGTCCGTGCGGTTATGCGGGGATTACCGTTTAACAGCAAATAGAGCCGTCCTTCTAGATTGCTATCCTCCCCAAGCCTGATGAATTATTTAGCTCTCTGCTGGGGGAAAATATTTCACAAAACTCGATATGTCCCAAGCCTATGCTCAACTAAGTTTAGATGAAAACTCTAAAGAATTAACTATCATAAATACGCACCGAGGCCTATAAGTACAATAGGCTATGCTATGGAATAGCATCGGCTCCAGGTATTTTTCAGAGGACAATGGACCAAGTTCTAGGTCACATTCCAGGGGTACTTTGCTTTCTAGATGATGTCCTCATTTCAGGTTCGACTAAAAAAGAACACCTAACTAGATTAACCACGGTTCTAAAAAGACTCCGGGATGCTGGACTTAAGCTAAAGAGAGAAAAGTGTTCATGGGTCACTAACGAGGTTTCATATTTAGGGTTCCGCATAGATGCCTCAGGCATTCATCCAACGGTGGATAAACTAGAAGCAATAGAAAAGGCACCACCTCCACAAAACATCACACAGTTGCAAGCTTATTTAGGTCTCCTAAATTTTTATAGGAAATTTTTGCCTAATGCATCGACTTTCCTTGAACCCCTAAATAAGCTATTACGATCTGGGGAACAGTGGAGATGGGAGAAAACTCAAAAGGAAGCATTTGAGGCTTCCAAGGACGTACTACTAAAGTCCACTCTCCTAGTGCATTATGATCCTAAACTTCCTCTCGTAGTTTCAGCAGACAGCAGTTCTTATGGAATTAGGGCAGTGTTATCTCACCACATTGATGGTGTAGATAGGCCTATCTGTTTTGCTTCTAGAACACTAACTGAGACGGAAAGACGATATGCACAAGTGGAACGTGAAGCATTAGCCTTAGTATTTGCAGTAAAAAATTTCATTTCTATCTATGGGGTCATGAATTTAAACTAATTACTGACCATAAGCCTCTTTTAGGTTTATTTTCACCTAATAAAATATTCCAGTTATGGCCTCAGGTAGGATTCAACGATGGGCACTGATTCTACAAGCCTATAAATTTGACTTAGTACATCGGTCAGGTAAACTTCTAGGTACGGCTGATGCGCTAAGTAGGTTGCCTTAGAAAATCCAAATGATTGTGTACCTATACCTACAGAATGGGTTCACTTGGTGGAGTTTTTGGAATCCACTCCAGTATCTGCAGTACAAATAGAGCAGTGGACAAAATCAGACCCTATTCTGTCTAGGGTCATCCATTTCTGCTCAGTTGGTTGGCCTACTAAGGTTGAGAGTGAATTACAGCCTTTTATTCAGCGTCAGTCTGGCCTCTCTATTCAAAATGGCTGTCTCTTATGGGGCCACAGAGTGATTATTCCAAATAAAGGCAGGTCGAATTTAGTGAAGGAACTTCACGCTGAACACATGGGCGCAACAAAAATGAAAGAGCTGGCGAGAGCTTATTTCTGGTGGCCTGGTTTAGATGGAGAACTCGAATCATTGGTTCGTTCCTGTCAAAGCTGCCTAGAGAACAGAGATCTCCCAAGGAAAAGTCCACTTCATCCTTGGGAATGGCCTACTATACCGTGGCATAGGATCCATGTTGACTATGCAGGTCCTATAAATAATATTTATTTCCTAGTCATGGTGGACGCCTACTCTAAGTGGGTGGAAATTTTTCCAACCACTTCCACGACTTCGGGTGTAACGATTCGCTTACTCCGTTCAGTTTTCGCTCGATGGGGTTTACCCGTAGTCCTGGTTTCCGACAATGGTACTTGTTTTACCAGTGAGGAATTTCGTTCCTTCGTCCACCTAAATGGCATTAGACATGTCCGGTCTAGTGTTTTCCACCCATCTACTAACGGTCTCGCGGAAAACATGGTCCGTACTTTCAAGTCGGCCTTGCGTCATTCTCGTGGGAGGAAATGCAAGTGGTGTTGGATAAATTTTTGTTTAAATATCGAATAACACCACACACCACGACAGGGGTGTCTCCCTCTAAACTTCTGATTGGCCGGGGAATTCGTTCAGTTTTTTGATTTGTTACGTCCAAACGAAATGTTACAACAACGAGTTTTACGCCATCAGGAAAAACAGAAGTTGTACCACGACACTAAAAGGGAGAGTTCTAGAAGCGAAACCTAATGATCCAGTTGTGATTCGCAACTATGGGGCTGGACCAAAATGGGTTCCTGCAACTGTGCAGGAGAGAACGGGCCCTGTTTCCTTCAAGTGCCAACTAGAAGATGGTCGTTCTATTAAACGCCATCAGGACCAGATATGGGAACGGGAAGTGCAGAAGGACCAGAGTCTTCCGGAAGAGAGAACTGATCCTCCGGAAAATGGTTCAACTTGCCCGCCTGTACAGGTTGCACCTGATCCTACTACATCAACCCCGCTCCGCAGGTCGTCTAGGGTCCCTCATCCCCCTGACAGACTAAACTTGTAGGGGAGGAGTGAGGTGACGTGTATGTATATATATGTATATAGTCTAAAAGTCACTAAAGAGTAAATATCACTAAATCTAAGCTGAATGGCAAGACGAAGCCATAAACGAACCAACGGGCTGTTCGTATTGCTTTGGTCTGGCCTAGACATGTTTTTTCCTATCTGACCTAATCTTTGGTGCTGAGTAAAATTAGGTGATGAATCTAAGGTAACAAATCGGGTAGGAAGTTGTTCGTACTTAAGTATAGTTAGGGGTAATGTCTATAGCTTCTAAATTGGTAATGTAAGAGAGAGTTAGGTAGGCTGTTGTGGGACACAGGAATAAAACGGTAGGCTTCAAGGAATACCTAATTCAACGCACCGGTAAGTGCTTTTGATTGTTTGCTAGAACCTAAGTAACCTAACTGGGGTGTCCACCCCACGCTATCACAGTATATATATCCATCTCATAATTGTAAGGTTAGTGAAAAATTAACTTAATTTAGAGCTAGCATTTTTGAGCTCTTGTGGCATCATTGTTTGGTCACACTGTTGGCATCATTTTGAGAGGCTGCGCGTTTTTTCTACTCGTTTGTGGAAGGTCGTGCGTAAAGGTGTGGTTTGATAGAGAGCTCTCTTGCAATTCAGTTTGGTTGTTTAGATACATGATTGTTGCATCGTGCAATAGTCCAGGTTGCGTTGTTGTTGCAAGGTTCAGAAAGAAGACCACAAATAGTACCCTTTTGTTTACTTTAAGTTCATGTAATTTAAGGTCTAAGGTAGGCCCGCATCGAGTCAGCAACCCTGAGGTTACCCTGAGATAGGACCTAATAGGATCTCAAATCCGAAAGTTTAATTTAGCTTAACTTGGGCTTTAGGTAGAACTTGCCCTTTAGAATTTGGCCGTTCACGGCTCAGCTGGGATTTCGAACCCGACAAATAAATAAAATAACATGGTCCTTCAGAACCGGATTTCTACCCCAAGACTGAGTCAGTGACCATTTTTCGGCAAAGTTCTGATTGTGCAAATTGTATCCCAAGTTAGGCCTAGACGGGTTGAGTATTATTGAGTTAAGGTCCCAGGGTAAAAAGTTTGGTCGCCCAATTGCGAAACTTGGCCAGTCGTCTGTCGTTTTTTTGGCCTACTTTTTTTCCGGTTTGGTTAATTTTGGGTTATTATTGAATTAAGGTCCCAGGGTAAAGTTTGGTCGCCCAATTGCGAAACTTGGCAAGTCGTCTGTCGTTTTTTGGCCTACTTTTTTCCGGTTTGGTTAATTTTGGGTTATTATTGAATTAAGGTCCCAGGGTAAAGTTTGGTCGCCCAATTGCGAAACTTGGCCAGTCGTCTGTCGTTTTTTGGCCTACTTTTTTTCCGGTTTGGTTAATTTTGGGTTATTATTGAATTAAGGTCCCAGGGTAAGTTTGGTCGCCCAATTGCGAAACTTGGCCAGTCGTCTGTCGTTTTTTGGCCTAAATTTTTTCCGGTTTGGTTAATTTTGGGTCATTATTGAATTAAGGTCCTGGGGTGGAAAATTTGGTATTCCATACTGGTGTTTGGTTAGTACCCCACCCAGCAATTCAGTTATTTGAAAGTAAAATTTGCGTTTGATCAGTTTGGTTAAGTATTTCTGCCAATTCAGCTCATTTGGTATTGAGCCAAGGGTTGTTTACATTGAAGATGAGTGCATCTGAATTGAACAAATTTATAAAAAGGAGAAGTGCCTACAAAGGTCTAATTACAAAGGTCATTGCCACTATAGATTCTGCCATAGAGCAAGAGGATTTACGCTTAGTGACTGCGAAGCTTGCCATATTAGAAACTAAAAAGGTTGCTCTAAGTGAGGTAAATGTTAAAATTGAGGCTCTTATAGAAGAGGATGAAATAGAAAATAACATAATTTACTTTGAAGAGATTATTGATGATATGATTAACGTAGGCCTCCGAGCAAAAGAGTTTAGCAGCTCAGTACAGTTAGAGACCAGGTCTAATAATGAAACACAACACTCAACAAATGATGCTTGTGAAGTTAAGGTTAACAGATCTGTAGTTCAATTACCGAGGCTTGTACTCAAAACATTTTCTGGGAGTATTCAGGAATGGCAAGGATGGGCAGACAGTTTTCAATCAGCAGTTCATTCTAGTCAAGTGTTAAGTGCCGTGGAGAAGTTTAATTATTTGCGGTCCCTCTTGGAAGGGGAGGCAGCAAAGACTATAGCAGGATTAGCATTAACAGAGGCTAATTATAATGTGGCTTGGGATATATTAAAGAAACGGTTTGGTAAGCCAGAGATCTTAATTAAAAGCCACCTCCGTGCACTTTTAGCTATACCTCCTGTTAATAATCCTAATAGTGTCAAGGAGTTACGGCAGTTATATGATGAATTTGAAATTAGAACTAGGTCCCTGGACAACTTGGGTGTAGGAATGGAAAAGTATGGTATAATGTTGGTTCCTACACTGGAGTCTAAATTGCCTAGCTCAATTTTGCTTGAATTAAGTAGGGGACACTCTGCAGAACATGTGTACATCCCCCTTCAGCAGATGTTAAGTCTTTTAGGCACAGAATTAGCAAGACGAGAGGGAGTTGAGTTTGCACAGTGGGATGATAAACAAGGGGACAAAGGCAGGCACAGCACCAAAGTTTCCACAAAAAGGAGTAGCCCAGGTACAGTGTCAGCTCTATATGCCTCCTCTGAGAATAAATTAAAGGGACTCAAGGAATGCATATTTTGCGAAGGCAACCACAAGTCATATAAATGTGAGGTGGCTGAGGCCTTACCCTTTGAGGAGAGAAAGGACAGGGTAACTAAGTCCACAGCATGTTTTAAATGTTTTTTGAAAGGTCATAGAGCAAGGTTTTGTAAGTTTAAAATTTTGTGCAAAAAATGTCATGGTAGGCATCAGCCATTATTGTGTGAAAACACTCTTAGTAGGCCTACCCCAGAAGTGGAGACATCAGTGGCACATGCCACTGCTATGCAAGGGAGTAAAAGTAAAGGGGGATTATTGCAAACAACTGCAGCCTTATTAATTGGGAATGAGGGAGAAGCTACTGTAAGAGTGTTGTTTGATAGTGGTAGCCAGTGTAGTTTTATTAAGACCAGAATTTCCAGAAAATTGAAGTTTAAAGAACTTAAGAGGGAAAATTTAAGAATTTCTGGGTTTGGGGGTTCCGTTCAAAACCGAACCAAATTTAAGAAGGTAGAAGTTCTGGTTAAAGGGTTGTTACCGCAAAGTCCCACTATCAAGGTCCAAGCTGTAGAGATTGAGGAACTTTGTGCTCCAGTCACTACTTGTTTAGATATGGCATGTGTCCAAGAATTGCAAGTTAAAGGAATTAATTTGGGCAATAATAAGTTTGAGGGAACAGAAGATATTAGTCTTTTGATTGGAGCTGACTATTATTGGGACTTCATCACTGGTAATATTGTCCGTACATCTCAAGGCCCAGTAGCTATTGAAAGTAAGCTAGGCTGGATGCTACATGGTAGTTATTGCAATGAAATGGAAGTTAAGGCTCTTTTTGTTAAGATTGAGGAGAACAGCCATGGTCTGGAAAGGCATTTGAAAGCGTTTTGGGAACTTGAATCTATTGGTATAAAGGACAACCAGGCAAGTACAGTGAACAATGATGTTTTAGAGCAATTTGAAAAAGGGATTGGGTTTAGAGATGGTTGCTATGAAGTTGGCCTACCATGGAAGGATTCTTGCAAACCCGGTTCAAACCTTCAGCTAGCTAATCGGAGGTTGGAGACTTCATTGTACAGGCTAAGAAAAAATGAGGAGTTGTTAATTGAATACGATGAGGCCATCCTAAGTATGTAAGGGAGGGCTATGCTGAAAGGGTGCAAGGTGAGCTGGTGAGCCAGGAGGCACATTATCTGCCACACCATGCAGTGGTACGGCGAGACAAAAACTACCACCAAACTGAGGGTAGTTTTTGATGGCTCAGCCAAGGACAAAGGTGGTGTGTCCTTGAATGACTGTTTGGATGCTGGGCCAAATTTAAATGCAGATTTATTTTCCTTGTTACTGAGATTCAGGTTTGGTAGAGTAGCATTGACTGCAGATGTGAAGCAAGCCTTTTTGCGGATAAAGTTAAAACCAGAGGACAGAGATGCAGTAAGGTATCTGTGGGTGGATACGAAAGACTTGTTGGAAAATGAACCTAAGGTTCAAGCATATAGAATGAAGTCAGTGTTGTTTGGCCTCAGCTCTAGTCCATTTCTGTTGGCAGCTACTATGCAGTACCATTTTAAGAAATATTCTGAAGTCTATCCTAACACTATTGAACACATAAGGAAAAATTTTTATGTTGATGATTTGCTATGTTCCGTGGATAATACAGAAATGGCTAAACAGATATTCATGGAGGCTAGAGCTATAATGAGGGAGGCTGGCATGGAGCTCAGAAAATGGCAGACCAATCATTCGCAATTACAAGAGTTTATGAGTCAGTCCTCTGTAGTACCTGATGCAGCAGAAAGTATTGAGGATTCTGGTATTAAGGAGTTGTGGGCAATAGACGCAAAGGTGCTAGGCATCGTTTGGCAGCAAGATGATGATTTGTTTACCTTCAATGGGAAATCTTTAGTAGAGCTGGCTGAGAATGAGACAAGGTGGACAAAACGTACAGCTCTTAGTTTGGCTTCGAAGGTCTTTGATCCTCTTGGATTCCTGGCTCCATTTGTGATAAAGTCAAAAATTTGGTTTCAGAGCCTCTGGGAAATTGGACTTGGTTGGGACCAAGAGTTACCTGATCATATGGTGGTAAGGTGGAAATATTGGTTCAAAGAATTGGCACATCTTGGAGACATTGAAATCCCAAGATGGTACTTTGGAGAGTTGAACAATAGTCCAGACAATTTGGAGCTGCACATCTTTTGTGATGCAAGTGAGGAAGCCTATGCAACTTGTATTTATATAAGAGGCGCATTGCAAGAAGAAGTAAGTTGCAGGTTGGTTGCTGCAAAGAGTAGAGTAGCACCTTTGAAAAGGCTTTCTGTTCCAAGGTTGGAATTGATGGGTGCCGTTATTGCTAGTCGGCTTGCAATTACAGTGCGAAAGTCTTTGGCCCTCTATGAAATTCCAAGCTATTATTGGACAGACTCCACTATAGTTTGGCACTGGTTAAGAAGTCAGGCAAGGAAATGGAAACCATTTGTTGCCAATAGGGTGGAGGAAATTCAAGCGCACACAGATCCCAAGCAATGGAAGCATTGTCCAGGCATCCAAATCCCCGCTGATTTACCAACACGAGGAATTTCGGTGAAAGATCTTTCACAATCAAGTTTGTGGTGGAATGGGCCAGAGTGGCTAAAACTTGGAAGTGAAAACTGGCCTTCTAATCAGCCTGTTGTAGGAGAATGCCAGGCTGAAGAAGCATGGGTGAGTGAGGTGAGAAAATGCGCTGTGAACAGTTGTCAAGTTATGCAGCAGGACCCCATATTGAGGCTTGAGGACATTAGCAGTCTGAAAAGATTGTTAAGAGTGACAGCATGGATATATAGATTTACCAACAACATTAAGGGAGAAACAAGAAGGGAAGGAATTCTGAACAGTAATGAGATTCAGCAAGCCAGGAAATACTGGGTGGTATATGCGCAGAAGGAAAAATTTGGTGAAGAGCGGGAATTGCTCACCAGCCATCCATTACAGGTTCTACCAACACATTCTGCGCTCAAGGGTTTGGATGTGTTTTTGGATCAGGATTTATTGAGAGTAGGAGGTAGACTACAGTTTTCTGGGCTTCCAGAGGAGAAAAGACATCCAATTTTGCTACCTTCTGGGGGCACTTTGTGGACCTTTTGATCCTGGATACTCATCATAAGCTGTTACATGCTGGAGTTAGAGAAGTGATAATAGAGATTAGACAACAATTTTGGATTCTCAAAATTAGACAAGTAGTGAAAAAGGTCTTGCATAAATGTGTGGTTTGCAAGCGTTGGAGTGCAAAGCCTTATTATGAAAAGGTGGCTCCACTTCCAAGAGAACGGTGTGTCTATACTGCCCCATTTGATGTAGTGGGAGTAGACTTTGCAGGGCCAGTCTATGTGTATGAGCGAGGGGAGTCTAACAAAGGTTATATATGTCTTTTCACCTGTGCTACCACCAGAGCAATCCATTTGGAGTTGGTAAGCAACTTAAGTAGTGATGTATTTCTTTTGGCCTTTAAAAGGTTTGTGAACAGAAGGGGTTTCCCAAATAAAATCATATCGGATAATGCAAAAACCTTCAAAAAGGCTGCAAAGGAACTCCAAGAAATTTGGTCCTTGCTAAAAGAGGAAGGATTCCAATCCTACTTTTCACACCAAGGGGTACAGTGGGAGTTTATTGTTGAGAGAGCACCATGGTAGGGAGGATTTTGGGAAAGGCTAGTGAGAAGTGTAAAGTGTCCATTAAAGAAACTTTTAGCTAATGCTCATTTGAGCAAAGAAGATTTCTCTACTGTTTTATGTGAAGTAGAAGCAATGGTGAACAGTAGGCCTATCACTTTTGTTTACAACAGTAGGCAGGATGCAGAGCCATTGACACCAAATCATTTTCTTTGTGGTAAACGATTAACATCAAACCCCAGTGTGCCAGAAGACTTGCAGCCCATCCAGAGCACTCAAGGAGAGTTAACCAGACGGTTCAGGTACCTTGAAGAGCTACAAGATCAGTTATGGAAGAGGTGGCAGATGGAATACTTGCCAGAACTCAATTATTACCCATCAGGCAAGGTAAAGGGCTCCAATGCAAATTGTATCAAGGTGGGAGAAGTGGTAATGATTGGGGATGAAAGACCAAGGCAATGCTGGAAGCTTGGCATAATTGAAGAGTTGTTTGTTGGCAAAGACAATTTAGTTAGGTCTGCACTGGTAAAGACTTCAGGAGGAAAGTTAAAGAGACCTATACAAAAACTCTATGCTTTAGAAATCAGCAAAAACACAGATAGTCAAGATGAAACATTTGAGTTACAGCCTCATGAAGAAGGCTTGGCTAACCTTGCAGAAGGTAATGACAACAATGCCTCTTCGGTGGGGAGTGTTAGAAAATCTAGAAGAGGAAGAACCATTGTTGTCCCAAGGCGATACGATGACTAAGCTGATTGATGCAGCATTGCTTGTATATATATTAAGTTAAGGTGTGTATATATATCCATCTCATAATTGTAAGGTTAGTGAAAAATTAACTTAATTTAGAGCTAGCATTTTTGAGCTCTTGTGGCATCATTGTTTGGTCACACTGTTGGCATCATTTTGAGACGCTGCGCGTCTTTTCTACTCGTTTGTGGAAGGTCGTACGTAAAGGTGTGGTTTGATAGAGAGCTCTCTTGCAATTCAGTTTGGTTGTTTAGATACATGATTGTTGCATCGTGCAATAGTCCAGGTTGCGTTGTTGTTGCAAGGTTCAGAAAGAAGACCACAAATAGTACCCTTTTGTTTACTTTAAGTTCATGTAATTTAAGGTCTAAGGTAGGCCCGCATCGAGTCAGCAACCCTGAGGTTACCCTGAGGTAGGTCCTAATAGGATCTCAAATCCGAAAGTTTAATTTAGCTTAACTTGGGCTTTAGGTAGAACTTGCCCTTTAGAATTTGGCCGTTCACGGCTCAGCTGGGATTTCGAACCCGACAAATAAATAAAATAACAGAAGGCAAGAAACATGCAGAGGCAATTGCTGATCAAATAATATGTTGGCTTCAAGAAAGAAGACTTGACAGTTCACTGCAGGCCGTTGGTGGAGACTCAACTGCGGTGAACACTGGATGGCAGGGCGGTGTTATGACGCATTTAGAGAAAAAACTTGGAAGAAGGCTTGTTTGGATTGTATGTGATTTGCACACAGGGGAACTACCTCTTCGTCGTCTCATCCAGGAACTTGATGGTCCTAAAAAGAGCAACAACAAGTGGTCAGGCCCCCTTGGCAACATGCTAGATGAAGCAACGGAATTAGAAATAAATACAAAATTTCCAAAGGTCGAAGTAGGCCCTCCCCTTCCAGTGTTGTCTGAAGAATTTATCAAAGACCTCAGCACGCATCAATCTTACGCTTATCGTATTGTTCAAGCAATCAGATCAGGAGAGTTGCCTCAAAATCTGGCTCTCTTGGAGATTGGACCCGTAAGTCACAGTCGTTGGTTAACTACAGCGATTCATTTCTGCAGGATTTGGGTTTCCAAACATGCACTGAAGGGCAAAATGCTACAGAATTTGATGTTGATTGTTGAATTTATTATTGGGTTTTATCTTCCTCACTGGTTCAATGTAAAACTTAATCCAATGTGGATGGAGGGGCCCAACCACATCTTGTTTCAATTACAGCTACTGAGAACCCAAAGGAAAGTAGTGGTGGACATCGTGTTACCTGTGGTGAGAAGGTCCGCTTGGTATGCTAGGCCAGAGGCAGTTTTGCAAGCAATACCCTGCAGCCAATGTACCAAAGAGCGAACTGAGGCTGTGGAAATCATTCTAAAGCTTAGAGGAACATCACTAGATGATGACCAGCTGGGAGACTGCTCTGTTCAGACAAGGTAGGTACCTCCTATAAACGTCAATGCCACGAAATTGTGAGAATTAGTTAACTTGAGTTCGGAAGTTTTGGAGCCACCACTGACAACATGTATAACAAACAAAGATTTAACACAACTTAAAGAGGCCCCAATGCAAGTGCCAAAGTGGCTTTCTCACACTCAGAGTGTGGAGAGATGTGTGAAAATGGTCACAGAAGCAGCTGGTCAAGTTTACAGTCACGAGAGGCGAGAAGGCTACATCAAAGCGCAAGTAGCAAGCCGAATGCTGATGTCAAGGAACCGCAGCAAAAAGGACATGACTGCATTCGTTACTTTCAAATAAAGACTCTGATCGATATCTCATTGCCACTTTAAATGTTGATGGGATGTTTGCGCACATTTGTTATTTTGTTATGAATTTATGGAAAAATGGAATTTTTGAATTAAAATTGATGTAGGGTAGGGGTTATTTTTTATTGTTTTTGAAGCAAGGATATTATTTTGTATGCCAAATGATTACATTAAATTGCTACCAAATCACATGATTTTCAATTTAGTCATTTCAAATATCAAATGTAACTAGTTACTTGTAACGTCTTTACATGTATCGAGTAACGGTAACGCTTTAAGGATTTTCAACAGTAAAGATGTAACGGTAACGCTTTAAGGATTTTCAAAAGTAACGAGTAACGGTAACGCCGCCCAATTTAATGTAACGGTGCCCAACTATGGGCATAGCTATATATGTAGAAGAGCATCAGCACTAAGAAAAATCGACACATAACCCACAGTCTGTAAATACAGAAAGTAAAGTAATGGATAGATAGTAGATACCTGTTCTGGTGGACGTGGTATTGTTTGACCTTCGCCATGTGGTACAGGAGCTATGGACGACGCTATGCTTGGATACTGAATAGTCTGCCTTCCTTTAACTTTCCTGTACTTAGAAACATCTACCATGCAGTAGTAGCAATCGTCGTGGTGGCTCTTTGATTCTCTCCATATTCTGGGTACCGCAAAGGGCATTGCCTTGCGTACTCCCCGCAGCCACCCTTCAAGTGTGGAGCGGCAGCTTCCACAGATCACATGGGGTGCCCAGGGCTTATCTTGGTCACCCATAGGCATACCAAAATAGAGCCGATACGCGATCCAGAACTTGGTGCCTTTCACAATCTTGTGCGATACTTGCTTGGGGCCTATGTAATACCCACAAACGTAGCAGAATATATCCGGCGAGTGTTTACAAGCTCTAGTTGCCATTCTCTTACTGTACTACATTAATCATAACCTGCAGATATAGAGAGAAGAGTTATTAAATCTGCAACAGATTACAGATTCCAGAAAAAAGATGCATTCACAACACTGAAATAATGTTCGCAATAAAAAAGGATCGATAAAACACAAATCGTCAGCACAGAGAAGCACAGAAACACAGTACCTCAGTGCTGATAACCATCAGACAAACAACCTGCTTTCTTTGTGTGCTCACACTTACTGACTTCTCAGACTCTGCGTTCTTCTTTATATAGCACAGTGGAAGTTTCGGGCAATTTCTAGAGCAAGAAACTGTCAACGAACATTCGGATTGTTCTCAACAATTCCTGATTATTCTGATATTGCTGCGCCCATAACAACATTATACTGGTAAAACATGAAAAATGGATTATCTCTGAAACCATTGATGATACACACAAACCAAGGCCATATTTGGACTCAGCGCCCACAAATGCATATAAAAACATAAAAAATTCTATATAAACAGAATCAGTGTTACACAGTGTTATAATTAGCCTCTGTTAATGCTAATCCTGCTATTGTCTTTGCTGCCTCCCCTTCCAAGAGGGACTGCAAATAATTAAACTTCTCCACCGCACATAACACTTGACTAGAATTAACTGCTGATTGAAAACTGTCTGCCCATCCTTGCCATTCCTGAATACTCCCAGAAAATGTTTTGAGTACAAGCCTCGGTAATTGAACTGCAGATCTGTTAATCTTAACTTCACAAACACCATTTGTTGAGGGTTGTGTTTCATTATTAGACCTGGTCTCTAACTGTACTGAGCTGCTAAACTCTTTTGCTCTGTGGCCTACTTTAATTCTGTCATCAATAATCTCTTCAAAGTAAATTATGTTATTTTCTATTTCATCCTCTTCTATAAGAGCCTCAATTTTAACATTTACTTCGCTTAGAGCAACCTTTTTAGTTTCTAATATGGAAAGCTGCGCAGTCACTAAGCTTAAATCCTCTTACTCTATGGCAGAATCTGTAGTGGCAATGACCTTTGTAATTAGACCTTTGTAGGCGCTTCTCCTTTTTTTAAACTTGTTCAATTCAGCTGCACTCATCTTCAATGCAAACAACAATTGGGCTCAATACCAAATAAGCTGAATTGGCAAAAATACTTAACCAAACTGATCAAACTCAAATTTTGCTTTTTTCAAATAAACTGAATTGCTGGGTGGGGTACTGACCAACCACCAGTATGGAATACCAAATTTTCCACCCAAGTAACTGGCGCACTGAAGTCTGCAACCTTCGCCTACGAATAATAAACCAAATTAACCAAACCGGTAAAAATGTAGGCCCAAAACAACGACAGACTAGTGGCCATGTTTCGCAATTGGGCGACCAAACTTTCTACCCTGGGACCTTAACTCAATTATGCTTACAATTATGAGATGGATATATCTTAACTTAATATATACAAGCAATGCTGCATCAATCAGCTTAGTCATCATATCGCCTTGGGACAACAATGGTTCTTCCTCTTCTAGATTTTCTAACACTAAGAGAATATCCCTTCCTTGTTTGAAACATTCTAGCTCTAACTCTAGCTTTGGAGCATGGTGTATAAGTTGCTCTTTAAGTCTAGTAGAATTGACGGAAGGGTCTGTGACTCCAAATTGCAAAAGTCTGTCTATGTAAAGCTTTACCAAATCGGTTAAACGAAAAGTTACTAGCTCATCTCCAGCAACCTGTTTACTTTGATGAATGTAAGAAATCAGTTCTGATAGTGCTACAGCATAGCTAGCCCTGTTGCTCATTATTATTTCTTCGTGTTTCTATACATTTTCAAGCGATCTGAGTCTGTTGCTTAATTTGGTGTAACATTTTGCATGATACTTCATTTCTAGAGCAATGGCACCTGGACCACTAAATTGGGCCATGAGTAGGCTGACCATATTTCCTTGAGACAAAAACGGGACATTGGGATGGCAAAAAAGGGACGGGGTTATGTAATATTCTGTATTCATGAAAAAATAAGTACATAAACCGGGACAAAATTGACATTTTTATTAAAACGACGGGACGGCCAGGAAATATAAAACAAACGGTACTGTCCCGTTCAAAACGGTACGTATGGTCAGCCTAGCCATGAGTCGAGAGTCATTTAAGCTGTTCACCATTTCCTTGAGTTTCACACTTTATTTTCAAATTCCACTTGATGTAAGTTTTTCTTTCATCAGATTCATCGCATATGAAGCATATATTTTGATTTGTTTATATGCTGATACGTTTTGCTCTACTGTACTTGTTAAAGGTTCAATGTCACTTGTGCCTCTTTCCTTCCTTTTTCTAGCTCTCTGAACTTGTGTATTACTGAACAACAGGTAGCAACTTCAATGATACTTTGCATCATTTGCTGATAGTGTCTGTTCGATTCCAGAGCCATTATTTAATCGTACTGGGTTCAGTGGTAATGGCAGCTCATTCAATCTCTGCAACTCAGTGATGTTCATATCAACACTTTGTATCCAGCCTGACCATATCCTCTAGAGAAGTTTGGCTGTTTCAGTACTTCGGATGTATTTTCTTGACAAAGGCAACACTTCCTCCAAGCTGTTGTTGGCCTAAAGGTTCCATTTTGATTGCGTTTGACATAAGTGTCTTGCAATAAATATTTATGCTACAACTCAGCACACGTGTAAATTGATACTTATTGCGTTGGGCTGAGATTAATATACACACACATCAATTTAAAGCTTTTATAGACGATCCAGAATACAGAGATACCAATATGTCAGACACAGATAAGTCACATTGAATAATAATGAAAATGAGAAAATAGTGGCTGGGTGGAGCGCCACACATCTGTAAGGGTCTTATTTATTATTACAGACCTTTACGTAAATAATTAATTAAATGCCAGGGTCACCAGCGCCCAAATACTAGATTGGCATCCAGCACTGCAGCGCAAAAATAATTTTAATAAAAAAAGGAAGGATTGATTATAAAAATCGTCAACATGAATTTTGTATTTTATTGACAACAATTAATAAAATATGTGCAACAATTATTTGTAAATGCAAAGGGGATTTTTACCCGTAACAACTTTGATTGACATATAAATAGGCTGACCATATTTCCTTGAGACAAAAACGGGACATTGGGGTGGCAAAAAAGGGACGGGGGTTATGTAATATTCTGTATTCATGAAAAAGTAAGTACATAAACATATTGAGCTTACAATTATTCTTCAGTGACAGGGACGGCCAGGAAATATAAAAAAAACGGTACTGTCCCGTTCAAAACGGTACGTATGGTCAGCCTACATATAAATGTGAAATTAAATAATGGCACCGTTTAGCTAATATATAACTCTGCAACTAATACTGATACTAATAATAATAAATATGTAACATACTAAACTAATACTTATATGCAACAGGTACCAAACTAATATGCAACAAATACTAATAGGTAACTAATACCAACATACAACTAATATTAATAGCCACAATGACAACCTTGTCACGAAGAAACTTTGCTTGCTGGCGCCGTGCTTTGATTCTATATCTAAATGTGGAAACGGCGTCCCTTGTGTTGTCGTTGCACATAAGTTTGTTTTTACTTCACAATTTTACCAACAAGCCAAAATAATCCCTAAAAGCAAACTCAAGTCTAGTCACACCATGCCCCCAAAATTTACATTGTTTAAAAGGCACAAAATATATTTTTATATTTGCTTTGAACTTCTTTAATGATTGCACTTTAATTTTTAACTAAATTACTATTCACTGCATGCTTAAGAATTAAAATTAATCACTGGACATTTAATATGTATTTATTTATTTAGACTTAAAATATTTCACTCGCGCCAACTTGTGGCAATTTTCACTAATAAAAAATAATCCTGTGGTGCAAGGCACTACACATCCACCCTCCACGCTCTCTCATCAATGACTGCCGGCACCGCATGAAGGGAGGGTGGCCGGGAGAGCGCGGGAGAGATGAAAGCCTGTCAGAGCGCGCCAAAAATTGACCGCCAATTTCAATACAAGCTTTCCATCATTTTTATTATCTTTATTATATTTACTATATTTATTATATTCTAATTATTTATTTAATAATTTTGGCACTCTGTGAATAGTTGTACATTATTACCGTGAATTTTTACGCATTAACAATATATTTGTCAACCATCTTGGATTTTGAGCACGATTTTGAATTTTTCAAATGTCACTTGGTCTTATCTATTAATGGAGGTCCTAATGTGAAAGCATGCCAAATTTCATGCTTCTATCACCATCTGAAAGATTCTTACTGGCCTTAACCTCTACACTAGAAGCCATTTTTATTCATGTACGTTTCCAAGTTGAGCATATAAGAAAGTAACGAGTAACGAATAATGACTAAAAATGGAATGAAAAGTAACGGCGTTACCAATTTCGTTACAATATAAATAACATAACGGCGTTACCGTTACAAAATAAGTAACGGGGTTACTCCCAACACTGTCTATATCGCAATCTTGGTTCGGACAACTGCTGGTTTACAATACCTTATTTTTGTAATGTAGCAAAGATTATATATGCATATTAAGTTGTGTTATAATAAGATTGTATTTGTATGTTGGGTTAAATGGCTATGCTGGCCTTATTTTTTGTAATTGTATGTCAGGTTAAGTGGCTATGGATTGTGAATGATCCATAATAAAGATGTTTTGTATACAACAATTTACTACTACACTGTATATACGCACTGATGTTATGTTCCAAAATGGTCCAGCATTACATATTTATATAAATTTTATGTCTATTATGATATTCAGTATAGCTTGAGTATTGGTAGATACAATATAATATATTCCTTCCAAGATATATGCTCTGTTCCGGTGTTTTTCATCTCCGTTCCGATAATTACCCCTACCATTCCGGTAATTTTATGTACCCTGGCCATTCAGAGATCAGAAAAGTAATTTACACATATTGTGAATTGTCCAATAATGGACCATATTTCATTTCTTCCTTAGTCTGACCAGTCAGAGGAAAGAAAATATTTTTACACCTATAATTCGGAACAATATATGAATGTATAGTGTTTTGAGTCACTACCTACCCAGTTTCGACAAACGGGTGTCAAAATTGCCCTCTCTCCGACAATCGATGGGGTGTTGGGGGAGGATAAAATTGCAAAGCAGTAGAAAAACCACTACTCAAACATTCTTAACAGTGTGAGTAGAGATAATCTTAATCTTAAGATAGATTGCAGCAAAACGCCTGTGGAAGGGACAAGGGAAAATACTTTGATATCAGTTCCTGAAGTAAAGAGGTTAATTAAAGAGTTAAAGACTGGTTCTCAGTCAGCGGTAGATGACCTATCGAATGAGCTCTTAAAATATGCCAATGACGTGGTATGTCTACATATATCATTGCTCTTCTCAGTCAGTCATGCTTGCTCATAGCTATATCCCTGCGCAGTTCATAAGGGTATATATCTTGCCCCTGGTCAAAATAAGTATGAAGACATTCAGTCCAACAATAATTACAGGGCTATTGCTGTCGCTTCCTGCTTCTCGAAACTACTAGAAAAACTCTTGTTACTCCGATTAAATGATTACCTATGGACATCTCCTAATCAGTTTGGTTTTAAAAGGTTCTACTCAACTAATCTGTGTATCTATGTACTTAAGGAAATAATATCTAAGTATACTGACAGTAATTCAACTATTTATAGCTGTTTCCTAGATATAAGTAAGGCATATGATAGAGTGAACCACAATATTTTATTTAAAAGACTAGAAGACAGGAAGGTTCCCATGTACAGTACATATTAAATTTATTGAAATTTTGGTATTCCCACCAATCTTTACGGATTAATTGCTTCACTTAATGAGGTAACAGTGGGATGTTGTATAGATAACACAAGGATAAATAACTTAGTTTATGCCGATGATATGATGTTAATAAGTCCCTCTGTTAAAGGTCTGGATCGGCTGCTAAAAGTATGCGAAGTGTATTCGCAGGAACATGATATTCTTTTTAATGTTACAAAAACTAAGGTTGTGCATTTCCATCCTAAAAGTTGTAATCAGCCAGCTGATATTAGGTTTAAAATGAGAAGCCTGTCGCGCCTCTTTTCCGATGTAGGCGATGGGGTTGCGAAAGGAGTTTAATATAGGCAATTCACTATGCTTAAATACCTGAAGGAATAGGCTTATTCTCTTGTGTTATTAGTTTTATATTATTAGGTTTTCACTCAGAACTTTTAGGAAGATCAAGCACGTCTTCCTAGCCTAAAAGTAACGCTCGTAACTGGACAGCCCTGAGATGAGCTAATATAAATTCATTAGTCTTAAACTTTCGCTTACTTTACAAAGTCCCCAGACGTCTAATTTTTGTGTTTTCATTATTTCTTCTCTTGAAGTAATTTTCATGAGTCAGCGATGGAAAATTTTGATATGAAATAATACGTTTTTCCTGTTGTTATGTGGGACCAATGCCTACATATTGGGTTTTATGTATGGCAATTATTTCCATTCCCAATTGGCTTTGTCGCCAATCCCGAGGCAGTTTTGTAGTTATTTAATTCAATAAATTAGTAATTTGTATTTAATTATGAAATAAAGGTACCATAGTAGGTGTGTATAAGCCTGGGTTTGAATTAGGCTTTGTTGTAAACTGTAGTGTAAAGTGTCTGACAAGCATGTATAGTAGGGTGGAATGAAAAAAAAATTTTTTTGAATTTCAAAATGCTTGGGGTCGGGAAAGTTGCGTATTTATGTGAAACGTACTGTGTGAAATTTTTGTAATCGTACGGCTATAATTAAATTGTGCACACTGAACTCAGTTTTTAAAAATTGGCAAAATTACTAAAATTTCGCCAGTTTTTTAAATTAAATTACAAAATTAAAAAAATTTCACACAGTACGTGTCCCAAAAAAAAACTGAAAATAAAAATGGCGAAATTTTAGTAATTTTGCCAATTTTCAAAAACTTTGAGTTCAGTGTGCACAATTTAATTATAGCCGTACGATTACAAAAATTTCACACAGTACGTTTCACATAAATACGCAACTTTCCCGACCCCAAGCATTTTAAAATTCAAAAAAATATATTTTTCACTCCACCCTAATGTATAGTTTTTCCATACCGATCTTCTCGGAGGCAACAAGACGTGCTCAATACAATTTAATGCAAAGAATTAAAAAAAATCAACCAACCCGATTATCCAAGCTGTACATGAGTCCTGCCGTTCGTCTTCTAAGCTATGGAATTCATTGTACGAAAACGTCTATGTGTTGTTGTTGTTGGTTAGTCGATCAGCCCACCCTGATCGAGCAAGCCAGCGCGGCGGCACGCAGGTAACCGATCGCCCCCTCCGGAGTGAACCAGAGGTTCAGCACCCTAGTCATGTTGTGTTGTGTTCGTTGTTGTGCTAGAGCGGTACAGTCTGTCATAATGTGTTCAATTGTCTGAAGTGTGTCCTGTCACAGGTGGCAGGTGTTGTGTGTGGAGTTGTCTAGTCTGTGGTTATATGTCTGTAAGTTGGGGTGATGTCCACATCGGAATCGTGTTACGTTAACTCGATCCGATCTGCTCAGGCTGGTCTCTTCTGACCTGTTAATGGGTGGCGGCTTCGCACCTAGGACCGCATTCGGACCGAGTCGTATCAGTGATTTGTGGGTTAGGTGTGTGTATGTGTATGTGTCTTCTGTACTACATGATGTCTGTGGGGCGTGGTATGGAATGGAGTATTTGGTTATAATGTCTCTCTGGTGTTACCTCAATGGTGCGAGGTGTTGGTGCATAATTGTACATGTCGTGGCAAGGGTGTTGTGGGTTAGTTGTCGCTGCTGCCATGAATTGTATTCCCCTCATATCTAAATGTTCCCTAACTTTCAGTTTTTTTGTTTCTGTGTGCAGGTGTTCTATTGGTGTTGTTTGAGTACATCCTGTAATGATACGAAGTGCGTTGTTTTATATTGTCTGTAAGGTGTTTATGTGTGTGTGTTTGAGATAATGGGTGCCCAGCATGGGCTAGCATAGTCCATAACTGAGTGAATATATTTTTT
This sequence comes from Bathynomus jamesi, assembly GCA_023014485.1. Classification (NCBI taxonomy): domain Eukaryota; kingdom Metazoa; phylum Arthropoda; class Malacostraca; order Isopoda; family Cirolanidae; genus Bathynomus; species Bathynomus jamesi. The sequence goes on along the minus strand of JAJOZX010000873.1, from coordinate 399,357 downwards.
GTATATGAGTGATGTTGTTTCCTGCTGGTGTCCAAAGTTTGTGCCGGTTAGTACCCTAAGCGTGTTAAGTCTTGACGTATATTTGTTTTTAATGTCCCGAATGTGGTTTGTAAAAGCTAATGATGTGTTGTATGTGACCCCAAGTATTTTGGTCCTGTGAGTGTGTGGAATGTTGGTGTTGTTTAGTGTAAGCTGTGGAGTTATCTGGTGTTCTTTTGTGTTGCTTGTTAGCAAGGTGATGGTTGATTTTGTGGGCGCTACTTTGAGTCTACTGTGTGTGAGCCAGTCTTGTATACTGTTAATGTATGTTTGTAGGTTATTTGTAGCGGTGTCGATGTTGTTGTGGGTGGATGTTAGAGTGATGTCATCTGCATATGATGATAAGGTAAGCTTATTATCTATGGGTGTTGGAATGTCATGCATGTATAAGTTGAACAGTGTTGGTGAGAGAACAAGAGCCTTGAGGGACCCAGTTCGGAAAAAGCTTGTTTTTGGATGACTTGCCATTAAATGTGACCTGTGATATCTTCCTGAAAGATAGTTGCTCAGCCACATCTTGGTGTTATTGTGCATGTTTGTGTTGAATATTTTGTTTATGAGAGGGGAGCGTGACATAGCAAATGCTTTACTAATGTCTATTGTTGCTAATAGTGTACATTGAGCTGGTCGTCTGGAGTTGACGCCATCCATGATGTGCTGTGTGAGGTTAGTGAGTAATGTCGTGGTTGAGTGGCGAGGTCTGAATCCATGTTCAGTAGGCGATAGTGGTATATGTGGGTTGGTGATTTGTAAGATAAGTCTTTCTGTTACTTTGGAAGGTGTGCATAGCAAAGTAATGGGCCTATAGGAAGCTGGTTCTGTTGGATTTTTGTTTGATTTGAGTAGTGTAATAATTTTACCTAGTTTCCATATGTCAGGAATAATACAGTGTTGGTATGAATATGTGCTAATGTTTGTGAGAGCTAGTATTCCCTGTGAGACCAAATGTTTAAGGTGTATGTTAGATATGTTGTCTGGTCCAGTAGCCTTCGAATTCTTAATGTTTTTGATGATCTTGGTGGTCTGGTCTGTATTGAAAGGTGTAATGGTTGTGTTGAGTCTGTAGGTTTTCTTGTGTCTGCGTGTTTCTGGTTGGTGTCTTTGTTTAAGTGACTTATCTTTGCGTAATGATTAACTAGAATGTTAGCTTGTTGTGTATATGTTGGGATATTATTTTGGCTGCGACAGATAGCCGCGTGTGAGGTGTGAATGCCGTTGTTAGAGTGGGTAATGCTGTTTATAGTCTTGTATAGCCTCGATGTATCTGTGGAGTGGTTTAGTGTTGTTATGAATTCCCTAAATGTTTCTGTTTGTTTTCATTTAAGTTTGATGTTTATTTATGTGTTGAGCTGTTGTATCTGTTGTTTTATGGCTTCTGTGTGTGTGTTTGTGTGTTATGTTTGAGGCTGTTACGTTGCCTTATGAGGTGGGCTATTTCTCTAGTGTAATTTGGGTTGTATTTCCTAATGTTGCCCTTGGGTATGTATTTGTTTGCATTATTGATGATCTGATTAAATGTCTTGAGTGTTGTATTGATGTTTATGATGGGTGTGCTGTTTAATGTTGTTGTTATTATTATTATTTTTTTTATGGGGTTCAAAATCCCAGCTGAGCCGTGAACGGCCAAGCTCTGAAGGGCCAGTTCAACCTACAGCCCAAGTTAAGCTAGAATTAAAAACTTACGGACTTGGAGGTCCTATTAGGTCCTACCTCAGGGTTGCTGACTCGATGTGGGCCTACCTTAGGCCTCAGTTGCATGAATTTAAGATAAAACAAAAGGGGCACTATTTATGGTCTTCTTTCTAAACCTTGCAACAACAACACAACCTGCACTATTGCACGATGCAACAATCTTGTATCTAAACAACCAAACTGAATTGCAAGAGAGCTCTCTATAAGACCACACCCTGTAAGTACGGCATTCCACAAACGAGTAGAAAAGACGCGCAGCGCCCCAAAAAATGATGCCACAAGAGTGCCCAAACAATGATGCCACAAGAGCCCAAAAATGCTAGCTCTAAATTAAGTGAATTTTTCACTAACCTTACAATTATGAGATGGATATATATATATATATATATATACCTTAACTTAATATATACAAGCAATGCTGCATCAATCAGCTTAGTCATCATATCGCCTTGGGACAACAATGGTTCTTCCTCTTCTAGATTTTCTAACACTCCCCACCGAAGAGGCATTGTTGTCATTACCTTCTGCAAGGTTAGCCAAGCCTTCTCCATGAGGCTGTAACTCCAATGTTTCATCTTAACTATCCGTGTTTTTGCTGATTTCTAAAGCATAGAGTTTTTGTATAGGTCTCTCTAACTTTCGGTAAATGTACAGTATTACACCCGTCTCCCTTTCGAGGTGAAATTTATGTTTTTCCTATGGTTTTTGATGTGTTTTGAACGAATCTGACCTTCAAAACCGTCGGAAATGACTCGTTTTTGAGATAACCCCTCCCCCCCCCCAGCCGGCAATCGAAAACGAGTCATTTTCGACGGTTTTGAAGGTCAGATTAGTTTAAAACACATCAAAAACCATAGGAAAAACATAAATTTCACCTTCAAAATTGACCTAACCTAACCTATCCTAACCTAACCTATCCTAACCTAAATCACTTATAGTCTTGTAGGCAGCCCAGGAATCACTATAAATCACAGAGCCAGGCCTAATGTACTTCTGAATGAGTGGAATGAGTGTTCCATTCCGGTAGGAGAGTAATTCAAATTCGAAATGGATGGAGCACAGTGATTGGGCAGACATGTAACGAACACACAAACGAAAGTACGAACACACAAACGAACGTACGAACACACAAACGAAATTACAAACACACACTAGATACACACCAAAACAATGTTTATATCTCGAAAACGAAGCATTTGCGACGAAACGCTATAGAAGGAAAGTGTCTTATAATTAAAAACTCTACTTAATGAACATATAATAATTGCTGGACGTTAGTCGGGTGTAATAGTAGAATAATACCTGACTTTCCTCCTGAAGTCTTTACCAGTGCAGACCTAACTAAATTGTCTTTGCCAACAAACAACTCTTCAATTATGCCAAGCTTCCAGCATTGCCTTGGTCTTTCATCCCCAATCATTACCACTTCTCCCACCTTGATACAATTTGCATTGGAGCCCTTTACATTGCCTGATGGGTAATAATTGAGTTCTGGCAAGTATTCCATCTGCCACCTCTTCCATAACTGATCTTGTAGCTCTTCAAGGTACCTGAACCGTCTGGTTAACTCTCCTTGAGTGCTCTGGATAGGCTGCAAGTCTTCTGGCACACTGGGGCTTGATGTTAATCGTTTACCACAAAGAAAATGATTTGGTGTCAATGGCTCTGCATCCTGCATACTGTTATAAACAAAAGTGATAGGCCTACTGTTCACCATTGCTTCTACTTCACACAAAACAGTGCAGAATTCTTCTTTGCTCAAATGAGCATTAGCTAAAAGTTTCTTTAATGGACACTTTACACTTCTCACTAGCCTTTCCCAAAATCCTCCCCACCATGGTGCTCTCTCAACAATAAACTCCCACTGTACCCCTTGGTGTGAAAAGTAGGATTGGAATCCTTCCTCTTTTAGCAAGGACCAAACTTCTTGGAGTTCCTTTGCAGCCTTTTGAAGGTTTTTGCATTATCCGATATGATTTTATTTGGGAAACCCCTTCTGTTCACAAACCTTTTAAAGGCCAAAAGAAATACATCACTACTTAAGTTGCTTACCAACTCCAAATGGATTGCTCTGGTGGTAGCACATGTGAAAAGACATATATAACCTTTGTTAGACTCCCCTTGCTCATACACATAGACTGGACCTGCGAAGTCTACTCCCACTACATCAAATGGGGCAGTATAGACACACCGTTCTCTTGGAAGTGGAGCCACCTTTTCATAATAAGGCTTTGCACTCCAACGCTTGCAAACCACACATTTATGCAAGACCTTTTTTACTACTTGTCTAATTTTGGGAATCCAAAACTGTTGTCTGATCTCTATTATCACTTCTCTAACTCCAGCATGAAACTTATGATGAGTATCCAGGATCAAAAGTCCACAAAGTGCCCCCAGAAGGTAGCAAAATTGGATGTCTTTTCTCCTCTGGAAGCCCAGAAAACTGTAGTCTACCTCCTACTCTCAATAAATCCTTGACAATCCCTCCTTCACCAAATTTTCCTTCTGCACATATACCCCCAGTATTCCTGGCTTGCTGAATCTCCTTACTGTTCAGAATTCCTTCCCTTCTTGTTTCTCCCTTAATATTGTTGGTAAATCTATATACCCATCCATGTCACTCTTAACAACCTTTCAGACTGCTAATGTCCTCAAGCCTCAATATGGGGTCCTGCTGCATAACTTGACAACTGTTCACACTGCATTTTCTCACCTCACTCACCCATGCTTCTTCAGCCTGGCATTCTCCTAAAATAGGCTGATCAGAAGGCCAGTTTTCACTTCCAAGTTTTAGCCACTCTGGCCCATTCCACCACAAACTTGACTGTGCAAGATCTTTCACTGCAATTCCTCGTGTTGGTAAATCAGCGGGGTTTTGGGTGCCTGGACAATGCTTCCATTGCTTGGGATCTGTGTGCGCTTGAATTTCCTCCACCCTATTGGCAACAAATGGTTTCCATTTCCTTGCCTGGCTTCTTAACCAGTGCCAAACTATAGTGGAGTCTGTCCAATAATAGCTTGGAATTTCATAGAGGGCCAAAGACTTTTGCACTGTAACTGCAAGCCGACTAGTAATAACTGCACCCATCAATTCCAACCTTGGAACAGAAAGCATTTTCAAAGGTGCTACTCTGCTCTTTGCAGCAACCAACCTGCAACTTACTTCCTCTTGCAATGTGCCTCTTATATAAATACAAGTTGCATAGGCTTCCTCACTTGCATCACAAAAGATGTGCAGCTCCAAATTGGCTGGACTATTGTTCAACTCTCCAAAGTACCATCTTGGGATTTCAATGTCTCCAAGATGTGCCAATTCTTTGAACCAATATTTCCACCTTACCACCATATGATCAGATAACTCTTGGTCCCAACCAAGTCCAATTTCCCAGAGGCTCTGAAACCAAATTTTTTACTTTATCACAAATGGAGCCAGGAATCCTAGAAGATCAAAGACCTTTGAAGCCAAACTAAGAGCTGTACGTTTTGTCCACCTTGTCTCATTCTCAGCCAGCTCTACTAAAGATTTCCCATTGAAGGTAAACAAATCCTCTCCTTGCTGCCAAACAATGCCTAGCACTTTTGCGTCTATTGCCCACAACTCCTTAATACCAGAATCTTCAATACTTTCTGCTGCATCAGGTACTACACAGGACTGACTCATAAACTCTTGTAATTGAGAATGATTGGTTTGCCATTTTCTAAGCTCCATGCCAGCCTCCCTCATCTTCCATGAATATCTGTTTAGCCATTTCTGTATTATCCACGGAACACAGCAAATCATCAACATAAAAATTTTTCCTTATGTGTTCAATAGTGTTAGGATAGACTTCAGAATATTTCTTAAAATGGTACTGCATAGTAGCTGCCAACAGAAATGGACTAGAGCTGAAGCCAAACAACACTGACTTCATTCTATATGCTTGAACCTTAGGTTCATTTTCCAACAAGTCTTTCGTATCCACCGACAGATACCTTACTGCATCTCTGTCCTCTGGTTTTAACTTTATCCGCAAAAAGGCTTGCTTCACATCCGCAGTCAATGCTACTCTACCAAACCTGAATCTCAGTAACAAGGAAAATAAATCTGCATTTAAATTTGGCCCAGCATCCAAGCATCCAAACAGGCATTCAAGGACACACCACCTTTGTCCTTGGCTGAGCCATCAAAAACTATCCTCAGTTTGGTGGTAGTTTTGTCTCGCCGTACCACTGCATGGTGTGGCAGATAATGTGTCTCCTGGCTCACCAGCTCACCTTGCACCCTTTCAGCATAGCCCTCCCTTACATAGCTTAGGATGGCCTCATTGTATTCAATTAACAACTCCTCATTTTTTCTTAGCCTGTACAATGAAGTCTCCAACCTCCGATTAGCTAGCTGAAGGTTTGAACTGGGTTTGCAAGAATCCTTCCAAGGGAGGCCAACTTCATAGCAACCATCTCTAAACCCAATCCCTTTTTCAAATTGCTCTAAAACATCACTGTTCACTGTACTTGCCTGTTTGTCCTTTATGCCAATGGATTCAAGTTCCCAAAACGCTTTCAAATGCCTTTCCAAACCATGGCTGTTCTCCTCAATCTTAACAAAAAGAGCTTTAACCTCTATTTCATTGCAATAGCTACCATGTAGCATCCAGCCTAACTTACTTTCAATAGCTACCGGGCCTCGAGATGTGCGGACAATATTACCAGTGATGAAGTCCCAATAATAGTCAGCTCCAATCAAAAGACTAATATCTTCTGTTCCTTCAAACTTATTATTGCCCAAATTAATTCCTTTAACTTGCAATTCTTGGACACATGCCATATCTAAACAAGTAGTGACTGGAGCACAAAGTTCCTCAATCTCTACAGCTTGGACCTTGATAGTGGGACTTTGTGGTAACAACCCCTTAACCAGAACTTCTACCTTTTTAACTTTGGTTCGGTTTTGAACGGAACCCCCAAACCCAGAAATTCTTAAACTTTTCCTCTTAAGTTCTTTAAACTTCAATTTTCTGGAAATTCTGGTCTTAATAAAGCTACACTGACTACCACTATCAAACAACACTCTTACAGTAGCTTCTCCATCATTCCCAATTAATAAGGCTGCAGCTGTTTGCAATAATCCCCCTTTACTTTTACTCCCTTTCATAGCAGTGGCATGTGCCACTGATGTCTCTACTTCTGGGGTAGGCCTACTAGGCGTGTTTTCACACAATAATGGCTGATGTCTGCCATGACATTTTTTTGCACAAAATTTTAAACTTACAAAACCTTGCTCTGTGACCTTTCAAAACACATTTAAAACATGCTGTGGATTTAGTTACCCTGTCCTTTCTCTCCTCAAAAGGTAAAGCCTCAGCCACCTCACATTTATATGACTTGTGGTTGCCTTCGCAAAATATGCATTCCTTGATTCCCTTTAATTTATTCTCAGAGGATGCATGTAGAGCTGACACTGTACCTGGGCTATTCCTTTTTGTAGAAACCTTGGTGCTGTGCCTGCCTTTGTCCCCTTGTTTAACATCCCACTGTGCAAACTCAATTCCCTCTCGTCTTGCTAATTCTGTGCCTAAAAGACTTAACATCTGCTGAAGGGGGATGTACACATGTTCTGTAGAGTGTCCCCTACTTAATTCAAGCAAAATTGAGCTAGGCAATTTAGACTCCAATATAGTAACCAACATAAATGCAAAAAACTTCACTTTTTTTTTTCTACGTGAAGGTCAAAATATGAAAATAAAAACCCACTCTAATAGACAGAGTTTATTTCTACAGCAGTTTCGACGCCCACTGGCATCCTCCTCGGGTGGATACAGAAACACGAATGAATCAAAACAAGAGGGAAAAACAGTCCAGGGAACGACCGTTAAGAAATTCGCACCTAGGTTAGATCCCATTCTCCCGACACCGGAAGGGCATTTTCATTAAGTACATTCGCACAAATTTAAAACTATCTTCCTGTTCTAAACATACAGATTCTATTTTTTTTTTTACATAATTATTACATTTATTATTAAATTTATTACATTTAATATTGCATAATTATTTATTACAGAAATTATAAATTTATTATTACATTGGTTATTACATTGTTGTTTATTATACAGAACTTATAAACCGAAAAACGAATGAAAAAGGCGATTAGGAAACAATCCAGAGACCATTGAGAAATTCGCACCTAGGTTAGATACCGTTCTCCCGACACCGGAAGGGCATTTTATTACAGGGTCCGCTTATAAGTACATTCCCACAAATTAAAACTATCTTCTTGTTCTATACATACAGATTCTAATATTTTGACATAATTACTGCATTTATTATTGCATTTACATTTTTTAACATTTATTATTATTACCTTTACCCTAATTATTAAATTTATAATATTACCTTTAGTATTACATCTGTTGCATTTATATTTATTTCCACATTTATTACTTCCATTATTACATTTACTAAAAGCAAGTAAGGAAACAATCCAGAGACCTTTAAGAAATTCACACTTAGGTTCGAACACGTTCCCACGACTCCGTAAGAGATTTTTTGTCCAAGAATCTCATTAAAGGGTCTAACTTATAAGTACCTTCGCACAAATTAAAATTATCTACTTTTTCTATACACACAGATTCTATTATTTTTCTTTTGACATAATTATTACATTTATAAAGTACTTTACTTGATTCCCAATCTATAGCATGATTATTTTGGCTGGCGTGATAAAAAATGGCATTATTAGTATTACAACTTTTGAAGGCATATTTGTTTTCTTTAATACGGGTTTCAATATTTCTTCCAGTTTCTCCCACGTATACTAAATCACAACATTTACAGGGAATGCTGTAGACACAGGCTTGTTCCTCTTTTGCAACGTTATTCCTAACCAATTTACTTTTCACGGTAGACGGATATTTGAACGCCAAAGCAAACTTAAAATCTTTCGTCAACGGTTTTACTCTTTCTAAGCCGGCAATGTAAGGCAAACTCACATATTGTTTTTGGTTAACCGAAGGTTCCCGAGGGGCATAAAAAGATTTTCTGGCTTTAAAATACGCCTTTCTGTTGTGGAAATAAACTCTGTCTATTAGAGTGGGTTTTTATTTTCATAGTAACCAACATTATACCATACCTTTCCATTCCTACACCCAAGTTGTCCAGGGACCTAGTTCTAACTTCAAATTCATCATATAACTGCCGTAACTCCTTGACACTATTGGGATTATTAACAGGAGGTATAGCTAAAAGTTCACGGAGGTGGCTTTTAATTAAGATCTCTGGCTTACCAAACCGTTTCTTTAATATATCCCAAGCCACATTATAATTAGCCTCTGTTAATGCTAATCCTGCTATTGTCTTTGCTGCCTCCCCTTCCAAGAGGGACTGCAAATAATTAAACTTCTCCACCGCACTTAACACTTGACTAGAATTAACTGCTGATTGAAAACTGTCTGCCCATCCTTGCCATTCCTGAATACTCCCAGAAAATGTTTTGAGTACAAGCCTCGGTAATTGAACTGCAGATCTGTTAACCTTAAATTCACAAACACCATTTGTTGAGTGTTGTAAATGCAAAAAACTTCACTTTTTTTACGTGAAGGTCAAAATATGAAAATAAAAACCCACTCTAATAGACAGAGTTTATTTCCACGACAGTTTCGACGCCCACTGGCATCCTCCTCGGGTGGATACAGAAACACGAATGAACCAAAACAAGAGGGAAAAACAGTCCAGGGACCGACCGTTAAGAAATTCGCACCTAGGTTAGATCCCATTCTCCCGACACCGGAAGGGCATTTCATTAAGTACATTCGCGCAAATTTAAAACTATCTTCCTGTTCTAAACATACAGATTCTATTATATTTTTCTTACATAATTATTGAATTTATTATTAATTTTATTACATTTAATATTGCATAATTATTTATTACAGAAATTATAAATTTATTATTACATTGGTTATTAAATTATTGTTTATTATACAGAACTTATAAACCGAAAAACGAATGAAAAAAGCCGATTAGGAAACAATCCAGAGAAATTCGCACCTAGGTTAGATACCGTTCTCCCGACACTGGAAGGGCATTTTATTACAGGGTCCGCTTATAAGTACATTCCCACAAATGTTTCATTATGTTTCATTGTGTTTCATTATTAGACCTGGTCTCTAACTGTACTGAGCTGCTAAACTCTTTTGCTCGGTGGCCTACTTTAATTATATCATCAATAATCTCTTCAAAGTAAATTATGTTATTTTCTATTTCATCCTCTTCAAAAGAGCCTCAATTTTAACATTTACTTCACTTAGAGCAACCTTTTTAGTTTCTAATATGGAAAGCTGCGCAGTCACTAAGCTTAAATCCTCTTGCTCTATGGCAGAATCTATAGTGGCAATGACCTTTGTAATTAGACCTTTGTAGGCACTTCTCCTTTTTTTAAACTTGTTCAATTCAGCTGCATTCATCTTCAATACAAACAACAATTGGGCTCTTGCCAAATAAGCTGAATTGGCAAAAATACTTAATCAAACTGATCAAACGCAAATTTTGCTTTTTTTCAAATAAACAATTGCTGGGTGGGGTACTGACCAACCACCAGTATGGAATACCAAATTTTCCACCCAAGTAACTGGCGCACCGAAGTCTGTAACCTTCGCCTACGCATAATAAACCAAAATTAACCAAATCGGTAAAAATGTAGGCCAAAAACAACGACAGACAAGTGGCCAAGTTTCGCAATTGGGCGACCAAACTTTCTACCCTGTGACCTTAACTCAATAATAAACCAAATTAACCAAACCGGTAAAAATGTAGGCCAAAAACAACGACAGACGCGTGGCCAAGCTTCGCAATTGGGCGACCAAACTTTCTACCCTGGGACCTTAATTCAATTATGCTCAACCCGTCTAGGCCTAACTTGGGCTACAATTTGCACAATCAGAACTTTGCCGAAAAATAGTCACTGACTCAGTCTTGGGCTAGAATCCGGTTCGAAGGACCATGTTATTTTTTTTTATTTTATTTTTTTTTTTTATGGGGTTCAAAATCCCAGCTGAGCCGTGAACGGCCAAGCTCTGAAGGGCCAGTTCAACCTACAGCCCAAGTTAAGCTAGAATTAAAAACTTGGGGACTTGGAGGTCCTATTAGGTTCTACCTCAGGGTTGCTGACTCGATGTGGGCCTACCTTAGGCCTCAGTTGCATGAATTTAAGATAAAAACAAAAGGGGCACTATTTATGGTCTTCTTTCTAAACCTTGCAACAACAACACAACCTGCACTATTGCACGATGCAACAATCTTGTATCTAAACAACCAAACTGAATTGCAAGAGAGCTCTCTATAAGACCACACCCTGTAAGTACGGCATTCCACAAACGAGTAGAAAAGACGCGCAGCGCCCCAAAAAATGATGCTACAAGAGCCCAAAAATGCTAGCTCTAAATTAAGTGAATTTTTCACTAACCTTACAATTATGAGATGGATATATATATACACCTTAACTTAATATATACAAGCAATGCTGCATCAATCAGCTTAGTCATCATATCGCCTTGGGACAACAATGGTTCTTCCTCTTCTAGATTTTCTAACAAATGCGGTGAATTGTTCCTCAGTCTGTATTTTGAACTGTTCCCAATCAGCTTTCTTGTAATTTCTGTAAGTGTGCCTAAGGCTGTTGGGGCAGAATGTAGAACGTGTTTTAATGATGATGGGCAGGTGGTCTGATGACAGTTGTTTTTCTGTTCTCCAGTGTGTATGTGTTGCTAGTGAGGAGGAAGAGAACGTTATGTCTGGGGAGGAGTTTGAGTATCTTGCGTGATGTGGTATGTGTGTATGTTCTTCTGTGTTGTTAAGAATGAAGAGGCTGTTTAGTTGTGTGGCTATGTTGGCGCCTCTGGTGGTGTTGTGGTTGTGCAGGTACCAACTAGTGTCTTTGGCGTTGAAGTCTCCTCCTAAGATGACATTAGTGAGAGAGGCCAGATTGTGTAACTGTGGATTGTAATTGTCTGGCACCTGAGATGAACTATCTGGTGGGATGTAAATGTTGATTAGTGTGGTGTTGTGCTTTGCGCGTGTTTTAATGTTAACGGCCTGTATTTCTATCGTGTTATCTGCTTGGATTGTGTTTGTAATGTTTTGGGTGGCATCAGTTTAGCTAATGTTTTTACGTATGTAAGTGATGAGTCCACCCCCGTGACTCCCATTACGATCTTGACGGATCGCCGTGGTCATGGATGGTGGGTGGTTTGTCTATGTGTAGCTCCACTTAACTTCGACATTACTGTATTATTTTTAATTAATTGTATATATTTCTATCCTTAGTATGTGAACTGTCATTGTATTATTAATATTTGTCATATGGACTATAGTCTGCCAATAAACCTTTTCATTTATCCTATAATGATATTGCAGTCGAAGATCCCTTCAGTGAAAAGGGTAGAGCTTAAACTGTAGCCCTACGTTAAAAAAAAAAAAAATGAACAACAAATCACCGGCAGTCCTATGTCGTTTGTTTGTAGGTCATCTCAAAAGTAGTGAATTAGTACGTGCTTGTTCGTATTAGGAATTTTAGATTTAGAATAAACATCCAGAACTGATTTAATATGTCATTAATACTTAGGCGAGCAGTGTCTAAGATCTTTCATAGCCAGTCTTTGAATCAACAAGTAAGTGTTTCATCCGAACATTGAGGATGACATTGTTAAATGTATCCTACTCTGTGCCAAATTGGCGAGTTTGGCAGAAGTACAGTATTATACTGGAGCCGTTGCATAACTCTTCAAGCTTAAATATTAATTTAAGATCTGATGGAGTTACTTTAGATTAATAGTGGGTTATTGAATGTTTCACCAACAGTGACCTTGACATTCAATAATTACCAAGTTTAGTACGTATATTAGGGTGCATCAAACGCCCCATGAAAATTTTAAATTGATATCACACTACTGGCCGGCACATATGTCTTGCTCCTCATTGTGGTGAATACAAAATAAACAATTTTTTCCTTTTTATTAAATTTTTCACATTCCATTTTTTAATAGAAAATTAATAAAAGACAAAAATTAACAAAATTAGCAAAAATTTACAAAAAAGAGCAAAAGCAGAACTATGAAACAAGCAAAATGGGCAGAATCCTGTTTAAAGCATTTATCACTAAACAACACCTTAAGTTAAGCTGTCAGGAGCCATTTTAATTTTTTCAAACATTTGTTTTTTCTCATATTGCCAATTTTTTCACAATTTTCCTCAACTACTTGCAATGTATCTTGGTAGAGGGTTTCTTTCTTAGAAGACTTTAAATAATCACTGGCCAATTTGACACCGCGTTCGGCAGAATCATTAACAAACTTTAGATTGCAGACTTTTTCCTGACATTGCTTGTAGGATGGATTGATCGCCCAATTTCAGGGTTCTGCAAGAAAGTAGGGTTGCATTGGAGTGTCTTGAAAAATACCCATGACCCATCATTGACAAAGGAAGATAGATCTGAGTGTTTGCATGCATGGCATCAAGCGATGGAAATATTGGCTTACCAAATCCAGCCCATGCCTTTGGAATTAATTTTTCATATCTTTTGACATTATCATTTTATTGGAAATTTTCCTTTTCATTTCTGCTGGTACCTTTTGGCTAAATAGTGACACAGGTACCATTTCTGCTGTTAAGCTCCACAGATGACGCTCAATGGCTTTGGTAGCAACAGCTGCCACCTCTTGGTCAATTTTAGAATATGTTTTAAGATTCCTAATAAGTTCCAAGTCATTTATTGGAGCATCAAGAGCATTAGATGCCATAAACCAATACTTAGCATATATCAGTGTACCAAACCTACCGAAATGATTTAGCTGCTCGGATTGAAATTTCGTCATTTTGCTGGGCAAAGCCTTTATTGGGAGACGTTCTTCTTCATGGTGTTTGTTGTTCAGCATTCTCATCAGCTTTCCATCCCAGTGAACGGTTCCAATGTCTGATGGTTGCCATAAACCTCGGATTTTTTCTGCCATTTCCTTTACATTGGCTGCAGCTGCTCGAGATGCTGATGCATATGACAAACTAAGTTTGTCAGTGTCTCCTCCACAGGCTTGCACAAATGCAGATATTATACCTACAGCAGCAGTTGGAGTAACTCCATGGGCCCTTGCTGCCACAGAAGTAACTCTCTTGTCTTTCAGGATATCATAGGGAATGAAAATGTCCACCAGTTTTTTTTCACTCTTTTGTGCATTCGTTTTGGCTCCAAATCAAACTCCTCTCTATCAGAACCACTGTCTTGATCTTCATTGTCGTGTTTTGTTCCAGTGATAGTGTCAGCATCTGATTCATAATCATCTGTTGCCCAACTTGTGCTAGGCTGGTCTACTTTTTGCTTTTGATAGTATTCATTTCTTTTGGCCATTCTCTCATTCCGTTTTATTGCAGATATAGCATTTTTCTTGTCCAAAGAGCCAAATGATACTGTTCTATCAGACATCATGCTTTTGAGAAAAACTTTATCTTCCTCATTTGTAATAGTTTCCATGGCATTCTTTGGCCATAGAGGCCAAGTTTTTCCCGAAATTTGTTTATCTTTCTCATGTTGTTATCGCTCTCTTTTATTGATTTGAATTTTTTGTAGGTTATTCACTTCATCATGCAATCTCATTATATGCTCGGCAATCTTTTTCTCACTTACATGTTGTATGCCGCCCTTTATATAAAATGGAACAACTTGTGCTGCAACTTCCTTTGCAGCTTGATAGAGAACTTTCTTGAAATAACCAGTGGATCTATCGAATTTGCTCTTTTTATAAGAGAAGGAGCGATATACTTGCCCATAGGTGGGCAGGCGGGAACCTTTTATAATTTTGTCCGTTTCTGTTGGCAGAGTACCGAGCAGAAACTGGCATAAGTCTTGTCTACCACGCACATTCATGGAAAAACAGTCTGTAACGAAGCAAGTATTTTAAATAGTGTTTCTAAAATAGTATATTTCTAAATAGTGTGTTAAATAAATAGCCTGATAGTGCATACTACAAGAATAGATGATTGATACTGTTTAAATCCATAGTATTGAAAACTTTCACTGTGTAAACAACTTTGTTGTTAATCACTTTATCGTGAAAAAGGAGAATTTCTCAAAAAAATTAAATTTTCAATTAAAAAGTGGGAATGTGAAAATTTCAAAAATTGACCAAAAATTGGCACCATAGGTCTTAACTACACAAGAAGCAACAGCTCAGAACTGGCCAGCAAAATCCACATCAGTTGGGGCGTTTGATGCACCCTAACGTATATATTATCATGGGGGTCTTGGGGAGGGTGCTAGTTAGCACACGCAATCGGAGAACACATGGATTAAGGTTACGTGGTGGTTATTCGTTTTAACACACATCTCTCTAATGAATTGAAAACATGTTAAATGTTTACAAAACCACCACCACCAATTTTTTTGCAAAATACATTTTTTAGTGTGTTCTGTTTAGATCTGCTATTCATTTGTTGTGGAAATGACCCAATTAAAAGTTACGAGACATTGAAGTTTACTAAGTAAATATAGGGAATTTTGGGCATAAGCATGGGTCATTTCCACAACAAATAAAGGTAATTATGTGTTTTAAGTAACTCAGTCATTTTACACACCAAAATACATTTTTCTAGTAGTATTTGATGTGATTTGTTCAAATATGACCTCCATTTCCATCGGAAATGAGATAAATGAGATCCAACAAAGCTATAGTACTTTGAAGTTTGGCCCATTTTCAAGGGAAATGGAGGTCAAAATCTAAGCAAAACACCAAATATTACTAGGAAAATGTATTTTGGTATTAATTAACCTAACCTTACCTAATATGAATATGTTATTACATTATCATTTGTATAATTTAGGTCTCGGGGTTACGGGGGTGGAGCCCCCGTAAAGATCACGCATCATAAATTGATCGATTGAATGACATTTTAGCGTCGGAAATTCAAAAATAAAAAATATAAAACCCTATACCGATCAATTTGTGATTGCGGGATCTTTACGGGGCTCTGCCCCCGTACCCCCGAGACCTAAATTATACAAATGATAATGTAATAACATTCAATATTTCTATTGCTCGGAAGTCATTAGAATGCACTTCGTATATTAAATCCTCAAAATAATATTCGCACCGTTCACATGTCATTGCCACAAACATCTATCAAAAACTAACAGAAGTAGACTAGCAACTTAAAAGGCCTAAGAACTTAAAAAGTCTAGCTCATACATCATGTTCTCGTGATGTCACCAATCAAATATTGGAAGGGCGGGAAAAAAAATGCAAAAATGTCATAATTATTCAAATGTACATAATTTGTTAAGTACGCATCTGTGAGCATAGTGACTTATATGAAAATGATGAGAAAATTATGCTTTAATATTTTATAATTATATTTGCTGTTGATATTCTGAGTACGATAAAACTCATATTAACCCAAATAAATAGCAAATCGGAACAAAACAAACCAAAAACTACTGAAAAATGTATTTTGCAAAAAACCCAACTCAACCCAACCTTACCCAACTCAACCCAACCTTACCCAACTCAACCCAACCTTACCCAACTCAACCCAACCTTACCCAACTCAACCCAACCTTACCCAACCTTACCCAACTCAACCCAACCTTACCCAACTCAACCCAACCTTACCCAATTCAACCCAACCTTACCCAATTCAACCCAACTCAACCCAACCTTACTCAACCCAACCCAACCTTACCCAACTCAACCCAACCTACCCAACTCAACTCAACCCAACCTTACCCAACTCAACTCAACCCAACCTTACCCAACTCAACTCAACCCAACCTTACCCAACTCAACTCAACCCAACCTTACCCAACTCAACTCAACCCAACCTTACCCAACTCAACTCAACCCAACCTTACCCAACTCAACTCAACCCAACCTTACCCAACTCAACTCAACCCAACCTTACCCAACTCAACCCAACCTTACCCAACTCAACTCAACCCAACCTTACCCAACTCAACTCAACCCAACCTTACCCAACTCAACTCAACCCAACCTTACCCAACTCAACTCAACCCAACCTTGCCCAACTCAACTCAACCCAACCTTGCCCAACTCAACTCAACCCAACCTTACCCAACTCAACTCAACTCAACCCAACCTTACCCAACTCAACTCAACTCAACCCAACCTTACCCAACTCAACTCAACTCAACCCAACCTTACCCAACTCAACTCAACCCAACCTTACCCAACTCAACTCAACCCAACCTTACCCAACTCAACTCAACCCAACCTTACCCAACTCAACTCAACCCAACCTTACCCAACTCAACTCAACCCAACCTTACCCAACTCAACTCAACCCAACCTTACCCAACTCAACTCAACCCAACCTTACCCAACTCAACCCAACCTTACCCAACTCAACCCAACCCAACCTTACCCAACCCAACCTTACTCAACCCAACCCAACCTTACCCAACTCAACCCAACCCATCCTTACCCAACCCAACCTTACCCAACCTTACCCAACCCAACCCAACCTTACCCAACTCACCCAACCCAACCTTACCCAACTCAACCCAACCTTACCCAACTCAACCCAACCTTACCCAACTCAACCCAACCTTACCCAACCCAACCTTACCCAACTCAACCCAACCTTACCCAACCCAACCTTACCCAACCCAACCTTACCCAACCCAACCTTACCCAACCCAACCTTACCCAACTCAACCCAACTCAACCCAACCTTACCCAACTCAACCCAACCTTACCCAACCCAACCCAACCTTACCCAACCCAACCCAACCTTACCCAACTCAACCCAACCTTACCCAACTCAACCCAACCTTACCCAACTCAACCCAACCTTACCCAACTCAACTCAACCCAACCTTACCCAACTCAACTCAACCCAACCTTACCCAACTCAACCCAACCTTACCCAACTCAACTCAACCCAACCTTACCCAACTCAACTCAACCCAACCTTACCCAACTCAACTCAACCCAACCTTACCCAACTCAACTCAACCCAACCTTACCCAACTCAACTCAACCCAACCTTACCCAACTCAACTCAACCCAACCTTACCCAACTCAACCCAACCTTACCCAACTCAACCTTACCCAACTCAACCCAACCCAACCTTACCCAACTCAACCCAACCCAACCTTACCCAACCCAACCTTACCCAACTCAACCTTACCCAACTCAACCCAACCCAACCTTACCCAACTCAACCCAACCCATCCTTACCCAACCCAACCTTACCCAACTCAACCCAACCTTACCCAACTCAACCCAACCTTACCCAACTCAACCCAACCTTACCCAACCCAACCTTACCCAACTCAACCCAACCTTACCCAACTCAACCCAACCTTACCCAACCCAACCTTACCCAACTCAACCCAACCTTACCCAACTCAACCCAACCTTACCCAACTCAACCCAACCCAACCTTACCCAACTCAACCCAACCTTACCCAACTCAACCCAACCCAACCTTACCCAACTCAACCCAACCCAACCTTACCCAACTCAACCCAACCTTACCCAACTCAACCTTACCCAACCTTACCCAACTCAACCCAACCTTACCCAACCCAACCTTACCCAACTCAACCCAACCCAACCTACCCAACTCAACCCAACCCAACCTTACCCAACTCAACCCAACCTTACCCAACTCAACCCAACCCAACCTTACTCAACCCAACCCAACCTTACTCAACCCAACCTTACCCAACTCAACCCAACCTTACCCAACTCAACCCAACCCAACCTTACCCAACTCAACCCAACCTTACCCAACTCAACCCAACCCAACCTTACCCAACTCAACCTTACCCAACTCAACCAACCCAACCTTACCCAACTCAACCCAACCTAACCCAGCTCAACCCAACCTTACCCAACCCAACCCAACCCAACCTTACCCAACCCAACCCAACCCAACCTTACCCAACCCAACCTTACCCAACTCAACCCAACCCAACTCAACCCAACCTTACCCAACTCAACCCAACCTTACCCAACTCAACCCAACCTTACCCAACCCAACCCAACCTTACCCAACTCAACTCAACCCAACCTTACCCAACTCAACTCAACCCAACCTTACCCAACTCAACTCAACCCAACCTTACCCAACTCAACTCAACCCAACCTTACCCAACTCAACTCAACCAACCTTACCCAACTCAACTCAACCCAACCTTACCCAACTCAACTCAACCCAACCTTACCCAACTCAACTCAACCCAACCTTACCCAACTCAACTCAACCCAACCTTACCCAACTCAACTCAACCCAACCTTACCCAACTCAACTCAACCCAACCTTACCCAACTCAACTCAACCCAACCTTACCCAACTCAACTCAACCCAACCTTACCCAACTCAACCCAACCTTACCCAACTCAACTCAACCCAACCTTACCCAACTCAACCTTACCCAACTCAACCCAACCCAACCTTACCCAACTCAACCCAACCTTACCCAACCCAACCTTACCCAACTCAACCCAACCCAACCTTACCCAACTCAACCCAACCCATCCTTACCCAACCCAACCTTACCCAACTCAACCCAACCTTACCCAACTCAACCCAACCTTACCCAACTCAACCCAACCCAACCTTACCCAACTCAACCCAACCCAACCTTACCCAACTCAACCCAACCTTACCCAACCCAACCTTACCCAACTCAACCCAACCTTACCCAACTCAACCCAACCCAACCTTACCCAACTCAACCAACCCAACCTTACCCAACTCAACCCAACCCAACCTTACCCAACTCAACCCAACCCAACCTTACCCAACTCAACCCAACCTTACCCAACTCAACCCAACCCAACCTTACCCAACTCAACCCAACCCAACCTTACCCAACTCAACCCAACCTTACCCAACTCAACCCAACCTTACCCAACTCAACCCAACCCAACCTTACCCAACTCAACCCAACCTTACCCAACTCAACCCAACCCAACCTTACCCAACTCAACCCAACCTTACCCAACCCAACCTTACCCAACTCAACCCAACCCAACCTTACCCAACTCAACCCAACCCAACCTTACCCAACTCAACCCAACCCAACCTTACTCAACCCAACCCAACCTTACTCAACCCAACCCAACCTTACCCAACTCAACCCAACCTTACCCAACTCAACCCAACCTTACCCAACTCAACCCAACCTTACCCAACTCAACCCAACCTTACCCAACTCAACCCAACCCAACCTTACCCAACTCAACCCAACCCAACCTTACCCAACTCAACCCAACCTTACCCAACTCAACCCAACCCAACCTTACCCAACCCAACCCAACCTTACCCAACTCAACCCAACCTTACCCAACTCAACCCAACCCAACCTTACCCAACTCAACCCAACCTTACCCAACCCAACCTTACCCAACTCAACCCAACCTTACCCAACTCAACCCAACCTTACCCAACCCAACCTTACCCAACCCAACCTTACCCAACCCAACCTTACCCAACTCAACCCAACCTTACTCAACCCAACCTTACCCAACCCAACCCAACCTTACCCAACCCAACCCAACCTTACCCAACCCAACCTTACCCAACTCAACCCAACCTTACCCAACTCAACCCAACCTTACCCAACCCAACCTTACCCAACTCAACCCAACCTTACCCAACTCAACCCAACCTTACCCCAACTCAACCCAACCTTACCCAACTCAACCCAACCTTACCCAACTCAACCCAACCTTACCCAACCTTACCCAACCCAACTCAACCCAACCTTACTGGTAAATTTATAGTTTCAACCACAACTCTTTTTGAAAAATAAAAATTAGGTTTTCTGGTTATTTCTGATGTGATTCATCCGAAAATGACATTCATTTTTGTCAAAATTACTAATTTTTTTTATTACCCCCCCCCCCCCCCCCACACACACAATATGTGGGAAATTGGTGTTTTTGGGTGGGAGGATCAAAAACGAGTCATTTGCAACGGAAATGAATGTCATTTTCAGATGAATCACATCAGAAACCAATGGAAAACCTAGGAACCCTATACCGATCAATTTGTGATATGTGTTCTTTACAGGGACTCTGCCCCCGTACCCCTGAGACCTAAATTATACAAATGATAATGTAATAACATGTTAAGTTATGCACTTTTTTAGTCTTCATCTAGGGCACATGAATCAAGTTCTCAAAGTTGAAACCACATGAACAGCACGTCATAATTCTATCATAAACACGACCAAACTGAATCCAATTAAAAAAAAAAATAGCCAGAACAAAAAATAACCAACTAATTAAGTTGCAGAGTAGTGTAAAAATAGCCCAATCAAGAAAAATATTTTATGAAAAAAAGTCATATTTGATGTGATGTCACGTCAAATGGATATTGTTAATTAAAATTTCAGAAGCAAATATATCTATAAATATGATTGACCGAAAATTTTTTGGTAAACTTATAGTATTACACCCGTCTCTTTGGAGGTGAAATTTGTTTTTCCTATAATTTTTGATGTTTTGAACGAATCTGACCTTCAAAACCATTGGAAATGACTTGTTTTTGAGATAACCCCCCTCCCCCCAGCCGGTAATCTGGGGGACCCTGGTGGGAACCAAGAGTTCTCAGGTGGGGAAAATCATAGAAAACGAGTCATTTCTGACAGTTTTGAAGGTCAGATTCGTTCAAAATACATCAAAAACCATAGGAAAAACATAAATTTCACCTTCAAAATTGACCTATCCTAACCTATCTACAACGCCACAGTTTCTAGTCTTGACGATATGTACACTCCGTTTTACAATGTGGACACTTCACTACTGTCGGTAGAATACCGTGAGCATGCAGAAACTCAATACTTTTTTCAAAATTTTCGTAGAAAGCGACAATACGGTACAGCTGTAATAATCAAATGAGCACGCATCACACGAAACCATTCCGGTAGCAAAGTAATTCAAATTCGAAATGGATGGAGCGCAGTGATTGGGCAGACATGTAACGGTCACACAAACGAACGTACAAACACACTAGATACACCAAAAAAATGTTTATATCTCGAAAACAAAGCATTTGTGACGGAAATGCTATGGAAGGAAAGTGTCTTAGAATTAAAAAATCTACTTCATGAACATATAATAATTGCTGGACATTAGACGGGTATAATACTATAATAATACCAAATTTTTTACTTAAAGGGAAGGTTTTATTTATTATTTTCTACGCATTGCAATAAATTTTATTAGAAACTGAGGTGAGGGGGTCATTTCCATCGCAAATCACTTTTATGATCCCCCCCACCCAGAAATCCCGATTTCACAAAAATGAGTAATTTGCGATGGAAATGAATGTCATTTTCGGATGAATCATATCAGAAACCACCGGAAAACTTAATTTTTATTTTTCAAAACGAGTTGTGGTTGAAACTATAATAATACCACCTTACCTTACCTTCTCATTGCTTGTATTACATACAATGGACACTTCCTTGTTGATGGTAAAATGTTATATGCAAAGAAAATCGGTAGTGGTTCAGAATATGGGTGTCACTTAATTAAGCAAAATTTCGAAAAATACCATAGAGACAAAGTTGTTTCTCTCATTAAAATACATTGATTGCATTTGTTGCATAGTCCATTTGTATAATTTAGGTCTCGGGGGTATGGTATAGGGTTTTATAGGTAATTATGTATATAGACACATTCAGTCATTTTACTCACCAAAATACCCTATACCCTATACTGATCAATTTGTGATGCGTGATCTTTACGTACCCCGAGACCTAAATTATACAAATGGATTATGCGACACATGCAATCAACGTATTTTAATGAGAAACAGCTTTTTGTCTATGGTATTTTTTGAAATTTTGCTTAATTAAGTGGCGCCTGTATTCTGAACCATTACCTGAAAATCTCTATACAGGTACTCCCCGACTTACAACGGGGTTATGTTCCGACAAACCTGTCGTAAGTCGAAAATAACCACAATTGTAGTGATGTGCGTTAACATATACGTAGTTCAATCAAAGTAAAATAACAAAACACACAAATTATACAAATAATAGTAAATAATAGTAGAATAAACTGATCAGAATTTGAATTTTTCGTCATCTATTATTTTTTTATTTATTTAATACGACGGTAGTCATCGTAAGTCTGGATGGATGTAAGTTGGGTGGTCATAACTTGGGGAGTATCTGTAGTGGTTTTCTTCTTATTATAAACGCGTGCTATCAGTTCTTCGAAATCATAATTACAGCCTTCACATGCCATATCTAAATTTATTTAAAGGAAAATGGCATCAATCACTAGACTAGATGAAAATGAAAACAAATGTTATTATAAACGCGCATGAATGTCGTTATTATAAACGCGCATTTGACGTGATGTTGCATCAAATGGATATCATTAATTAAAATTTCAGAAGCAAATATCTTCGTAAATACAAATTTCCCCAAATAAAGACATACACCATTTTTCTTAGTAAATTATGATGTACTACTGGAAATATTTCATTTTACTTGGGGTGCAGCTGGTGTTATAGTAAACATTAACCATTTTCTTATGTAATTTGATGTGTACTGTTTGACAATGAGGTAAAACTTTACAAGACACCCGCATTGCCATGGAACATGCTACAGTAACAAAACAGGTAAATATTTACTATTATACCAGTCTCCAGTAGAAAGTTTTCAAAGGTGGTTTTCAATGTTTTTCAATGTGCTGAATTAAAAAATGATACTCATTTCCATCGCAAATGATTTGTTAGAGTTATTGAAGCTTAAAGCTTTTAAAACTTTCTACCCTTTTTTACCTGGGGGACCCCCAGTGGGAACCAGGAGTTTTTGTTTGGGGAGAATCACAAAAATGAGTGGTTTCCGAAGATTTTGAAAGTCAGATTAATACAAAACACATCGAAAAACATAAATTTCACCACCTTCAAAATTGGCCACACCTAAAACAACCTAAGCAAATGTAACCTAACCTAACCCCTAACATTATTCAAAATGAAATGAGTGTCATTTTTGAATTCAGCACATTAAAAAACATTGAAAACTAGCTTTTAAAACTCTACCGGAGACTGGTGTAATAGTAAAGAAATACCAACTGGTGTAATAGTAAAGAAATACCGACTGGTGTAATAGTAAAGAAATACCGACTGGTGTAATAGTAAAGAAATACCGACTGGTGTAATAGTAAAGAAATACCGACTGGTGTAATAGTAAAGAAATACCGACTGGTGTAATAGTAAAATAGTAAAGAAATACCGACTGGTGAAAGAAATACCGACTGGTGAAAGAAATACCGACTGGTGTAATAGTAAAGAAATACCACAAAACATATATCAATCGATAGAGCAGAAAAAATGGTGCAAGCAGCTATGTATCACTTGATGTTACTAGGCCTATCATAGCTTACATCATTTGGATCTTTTCTGCTTCATGTACTGTTTCCAATTTTGTCGAAAATAAGTAGGGATGCAATGGGTAGCGCTTTTACCAGGTAATCGCAGGGCTGTTTCTAACCATTAGGGGGCCCTAAGGAGTATACCCACTTGAGGCCCCACCCCTCCATCCACCAACTCATGCCTTACTACATCACCTCAGCTCACGCATACAAAAAATGGCTGTGTTGAT
Source organism: Bathynomus jamesi (assembly GCA_023014485.1). NCBI lineage: Eukaryota > Metazoa > Arthropoda > Malacostraca > Isopoda > Cirolanidae > Bathynomus > Bathynomus jamesi. Next base: position 375,016 of record JAJOZX010000873.1, on the reverse strand, counting down.
AAAAAACAATTATGAAACAATTTTAATGACACATTTGTCCAAAACAATAAATATGTACTTTCAAGAAGATAAATACCAAAAAAATACTCATGAAATTCCTGAAAATTAGCTTATACATTATTTAGAATAAATGACACAGAACTATGTATAAAAAAATAATGCAGTTATCAACTACCAAACAATTACTAACTCTGATACAATCATGTAATAGCTAACAGTTATACAGAACAGTTTGTATCTTGAAAATTTTTGCCTCCTAGATTTTTTCTGGGTGAGATCATCAATAACATCATCATATGAAATCTCCCTGCCAACATCCTGGTTGATGCTTATGATGCCAAGGCCACTGAGGCGATCCTGCCCCATTGATGATCTGAAGTAGTTCTTGATTAGCTTCACCTTAGAGAAGCTCCTCTCGGCTGACGCTACTGTCGCAGGTAGAGTGCAGGCAATTCTTAGTGCAACCCAGAGATTGGGGTATAGTTCCTCCAGTTGTTTCTGATGAATGAAGGAGAGAAGCTCCAATGCAGTCATGTTATGTGAAGGTAAAGTCAGCAAGTTCTTAATTTCGAGGGCCAGTTCTCTTCCATCAATGTCAGAGTCAGCATCTTAGAGAGCTTTTCACACTTGCAGGACAAGTCTTCCTTGTTCATTGTGGTGAAGTTTAGGAGAACCCCAAATATGTCCCTCACATCATCTAATGTTTTGAATCTCTCATTTATTGACCCGATGGCATAATCCACCACCACATTTGAAAAATTTGACTTCCAGCTTCTTTAAGGCTTCTGTAAATGGTTCGTCAGGAGCTTCGTAAGCAAAGTGCTTTTTTGTGGATCTGAGCTCCTTCAGCACAGCCTCCACATTCATTTCCTCACATATCTCCCTAGCTACGACTTGTGCTGCAACAAAACCTGTGTTTCTGTAGCTGGTGAGTGAGTCTTTTGTTTTTGTGAGGAGGTTGACTGCCACATCAAACTGCATTGTAGGAGACTGCAGAAGTTTGCTCACATGGTTAACTGCATGAAGAATGTCATACCATACTACTGTGCAAATCTGAAAGCGATAAGACCCTACCTCCTCTGCAAGTGCTTGTGCTTCAGTCCTGGCTATGGCATCTGTGGCATTGTTTCTGACTTCCAACAGGGCCTTTCAGATGTTGTGGCTCTGGTATCGCACAGCCTCAATGCTCTTAAGCTGGCTCTCCCACCTGGTTTCACTCCAAGACTTGAGTGTTATGTTCACATGCTTCTTTAGGATTGTCCATCTTTGTGTAGCTGCTGCAAAAAGGTTGTACAATTTTTGTATATTGCCAAAGAAGCTGATGGCATCTGTGGAAGCTTTAGCTGCATCAGCCACTACAAGATTCAGTGTGTGATCCCCCACATGGAACATAGAGTGCACGGCAGTTCTTCTCTAATAACCTTGCCTGAACACCTTCATTCTTGCCCTTCATGTTGGCTCCATTGTCATATGACTGTCCTCTGCAACCATCACAGTGAATATTCAGTTCATCTAGTCTCTTCAGAATCAGAACTGATAAACCCAGGCCTGTACTTTCTGAAGCCTCAAGAAAGCCCAAGACGTATTCTTTTATTTCTGGTACTTCACCCATTTTAACAGTTCTGATAATAATTGACATCTGTTCTTGGTGGCTTATGTCTGGAGTGCAGTCTAAAATGAGAGTAATATTTAGCTTATTTTATTTCTGCAACAATGGCATCCAAGATCTTCCTACTAATGGACCCAATGAGCTCATTTTGAATGATGTTTCCTAGGTAACTTGAATGACTATATTGGCCACTTTCGACTCTGCTGATGTGTTGTTTCATCACTGGATCAAATTTGGCAAGCAGCTCAACCTCCTTCAAGAAGTTGCCATCGTCTCGATTGTAGAATGTAGAGGAAGACCCCCCTGAAAGCAAGGTTTCTCTCTGCCAGTGATTGGATTATACTTACAAGATGTGTGAGAACATCTTGCCAGCATCTTCATTCTACCTCCATTAATGACATTTCAGTTTGGTCAATGGTTCTCCCAGTTTTTAGCTGCAGTTCCAGATCCTTCCATGTTGTCATGTTATCTGCATGTTCTGAACTATTTTCATGGCCTTTCAGAAGCGAACCAATGTTTATCCAGTCTGAAAGTCTATCTGTAATTAGTTTGTATGACTTCCTTGAAAACAACTTGCAGCAGAAGCAGCAAAGAGCATCATTCCTTCTGGAGTACATCAGCCAGCTTCGCTTTATTTTTTCCCCATTAATTAATGTTCTGTACATGTAATGGTGATGAAAGCTTCTACGTCCTCTCTTTTAGGGAATGTGAAATCTGGACTGATTTGAAATGGTCCTCAAGACACCAGATCTGTCTTCAAGGCATCTGACAGGACAACTGGCCAGTCATACGGATCAAGTGGTGGAGCAGATCTTGGTTCTTGTTGCTCAGTAGAAATGCCAGAATGCCTGTGTGTGGTGTTTGAAGCTGAACAGAAGATGGGCCACTTGTTGGTTCATCAGGCTCTACTTCTACTGGCGTTTGAGGTTGCATAGAGAGTGGTCCTGCTGTTGGCTCATGATACTCATCAGGCTTTGCTGAGGATGGCTTTTCCAAATATTTCAGTAGTGCTCCTGAGAAGAACATAATGTTACATATTCTGTTAATTTTTGCTAAAATACTCTTTCTTATCTTGTTTGATAATTGATCTGTGTGAACAGAATTTGAGGTGATGTGATCCATTAAATTTCACATTTTGAAATAATATAAATATTACAGACTAGCTTATTGTATTTTACGCCTCATAAGACTACTTTTTTCCTGAAAAACATCTCCAAAAATCACTTCAGGGCTCATATGTTATTGTTTTGTTTAATGTTCTTTTAATAAAGTTATGGGAATATATTTTTTGTCAGGCTGATAAATCTTCAAAATATTTTTTTTCTAAATATTCTTTGCTAAATATAGGGTGCATCTTACCACTTGTAGCGTCTTATGAGGCATAAAATACGGTACTCTACATGATTCCTGAGCACTTGCCTAGCTTGATGGTCTACCTAACCTAATTGCCTGAACTGTAATCATAAGAATATACAAGTGGCACATCTCACCTGTGCTACTGAAAAGCTTCTCTTCCTCTATTTTCTTCTTTTTCCATTTTTCAGCTCCTGATGGATAATGTCATTTCATTTTCTAAGATGCACCAAGTCACATCTAGTTAACCACAACTAATCTGCTAAATAATAATAATCATGATATAATAATAATGATGATAATAATAATTGTTATAATGTAGCGTTAATCAAATACATTCAAATAATCAGACCATTTAGGTTTTAACCAACAAAATTCACATTATCTGAAAAAGATGAGAAAAGAATTAATAAACTTGGAAAAACATAACGAAAATAATCCTAGGTTTTAAAGTGTTACAAAATCTCTTAATAATTAGTAAATTAGTGAAATAATGTTTTACAATACTAGAAAAATTAAGCATATAGTAAGAATAAAGTTAAATAATATAGAAATAAGATCTCACAATAGTTATTTACACACAATGACCAAAATGTTTCATTTGTCTCCATTTTATCACATTTGTCTCATACAAAAACTTTAATTAATACAACAATAATAAGGATATTAATAATAATATTAATAATAACTTCAGCTATATTCCTGTTCTTGCCCACTGAGCTATGACCTGGGAGCCTGTCTAGGGGCCCCCTAGTAGCAGTGGGGTTCTAAGCAGCTGCTTAGTCTGCTTATGCCAGGAAATGGCCATGTTTATACTCTTGGTCTGTGTAAATTGAGAGAGGGAAAGAAAGGTTTTGATTGGTTGATTGACTGTTAATGTAATGTTGCTCAACTTTGCTGTTCATTCATCGCAGAGGTTTTTCTCTGTTTATGTACAGTATATTTATGCAAGTCTGTATATAATTAGCATAAATATAATCTACAAATTTTTTTTATTGATATATATTTTCCTTTAGATATGTTTACCAATTGTTGCTGCTTTAAACCGTGCCAATTATTCAACGGAGAACACCGATCTTAAGGCGGTTCTAGCATCAAAAATTCCATTAATGCAAGAAAGAGTGAAAAACTTCAGAAAGAAACATGGAAACGCAAAAGTGGGAGAAATTACAGTTGATATGGTAAGCTATTTAGGACTAAAATATATTAGCCTTATATAAGTTATATATATATACAGTATATGAAAAATGGCGCTGTTGTCATCAAATATAAATCATGTGGACTACACTAGAATTGTATTTGAAATTGGGGTTAAAAGATTAATAAAGCTGCTAATTACAGTTTGTATGGAATTTTGCACTTTAGCTGTAAACTACAGTAGGCTTTGGCAGATTAATTTATTAGCCACTTTTTGTTCACCAACTGAATATGAAAGTGAATTATCTTATAACACTGTCATCATCATAAACCTTTATGAAAAATACCTTAAATTGGAAATGTACCATTCTAATTATTGCATATTTGTTCTCTCTCATAAGTCTCATTTGTAGTCAGTATGCAAATTTTAAAAAAAAATTGAAGAATTGAAGTGATTTCTCACCCCTACCTCAATTTAAGCAAATTTTTTGCAAATATGCAGACTTAAAATGTTTTCAGTGCTCAGCAGTAAAGTAACTTGCATCAAGTTGGAAAGGTACCACTATAATTATTGTATACAGTATTTATAAAGTGTTTGCCATTTGTTATAAACACTGACCTTTTCTTTTCATTCCTAAGCATAAGTGTATTACCATATTTAATGGTAATGAACCATAAAATAGTGTTACTATATTTTTTATGAAAGTAGTAATATTAGTTAGGCTAACCACTTTAATTATTGTTTGTGAGCATGCTGAATATGAAAACAACCCTTTATAAGATTATTGAACCTGAAGATACATTGGATTATTATTTAAATTCAAGATACTCTACTTAATATTAGAATTCATTTATTAACTACAGATTGATCAGAAATTGGTTCAGCTATCCAAAATTTTCCTTTCTTATTAGCATTACTAAAAATAAATAAATTTGGTTCTCATTTATCCTTACCTTTGACTAAAGATGTATGGTGGGATGCGTGGCATGAAAGGCCTTGTCACTGAGACTTCTGTCCTTGATCCTGATGAAGGAATTCGGTTTAGAGGTTACTCCATTCCAGAATGCCAGAAAGTGCTCCCTAAAGCACCAGGGGGTGAGGAGCCCCTACCAGAAGGTCTTTTTTGGCTCCTACTTACGGGAGATATTCCAACCCAGGCTCAGGTAAGTATTTAAATCCTAAATGAATTTGTTTATACATAATAATAACAGTAGCTGTTCATTCCTTCTAAATATACTGAATTCATTGACTATTAAAGGTTTAAAATATCATCTACACAACACACACTTCGTCAGTTTGCAACTGGATCTGCCACATCTCTCGAAAGTTCACTCCTCCTCATCCCCCAGTCCTCTACTCGTATGTCGATGGCAGGGACATTTTTAAGTCAATAGAAGTGGCGAATACTCTGGCTGCTTCATTTGCCACTGGTTCAAGTGTTGCCAAATATTTCCAGCTTTCCATTTATGGAAAGATGCAATGGAGTGAGAGGATCTCCATTTTTACTGCCTGAACAATGAACCTTATTGATTGTTGACAATGCATAAACTCAAATCTGCCCTATCCCTCTCGGAGAAACTCAGCGCCTAGCCTGGATGGCATCCATTACAAAATACTACAGTCCATGCATATTTTTGCTCTATATTTTTTACTTACCATTTTAAACCATATTTGGATTGAGGGTGTTTCCCCTCTCAATGGTGAGAGGCCATAGTTATTCCCCTCCTGAAGCCTGACAAGGACACCTCCCTTCCTCAAAATTTTCACCTGATTCCCTTGACCAGCTGTATTTGCAAGCTTATGGAAAAGATTGTTACTTCCCTACTGTCCTTTAACCTAGAGTGCCGAGGACTCCTTCCCCCAGCTCAATCTGATTTCCATCAATTACGTAGGGTAGTACTGTACCATACCTTAGAGCCTTTACTATTTTTTAGCCATGATCTCCAGACTGTATTTTCTTGCAAGCAAAGTACTGTAGCTGTCTTTTTTGACATCCACAAAGCTTATAATACTATATGGAGGTTTTATGTCCTCCAACATATCAGTTCCATGGATTTTACGGACTTTCTCCCTCTTTTTATTACTAATTTTTTAAGAAAACAAACTTTTCAAGTTCGAGTTGGTAGCTCTCTCTCTCCGATTTAACCACACAAGAGGAAAGATTCCCACAGGGATCTGTTCTCAATGTTCTGTTTCTCTCTGGTCATGAATTCAGTTGTCCATTTTTTACCATCTTCCATAAAGTATTCTTTCTACGCAGATGATCTTGACATTTATAGTTCAGGTAGTTCTCTACGAGTAGCTGCAAGACAGGTGCAGCTTGCAGTTAATGTTGTCGAAAGATTAGCAATGTCTGTGGGTTTCCATCTTTCCCAGCTAAGACTGTGTGCATGTCTTTTCATAGATGTAGAACTACTACTATCCCTCATGTCTTGCTGTTTTTAGCTAGTAATTCCATTCCAGTAAGGGACACGTTTAAATTTTTAGGCATCACCCTCGACTCCTGTCTTACTTGGGTATCTCATTTGAAGAATTTGAGACTTTCCACTCTGCATACCCTTACCCTTTTAGATCATCTCCCCCACATGGCTTTGGGCGCTGATAGGCATACACTCTTGCCTGTACACTTCACTAGTTCAATCGAGAATTGATTATGGCTGCGAGGTCTACAGCTCCGCTTCCGTCTCTCGATTATGAATCCTGGATCCTCTCCATAATTGGGGTCTGCTTGGCTACTGGAGCCTTTCGTTCATCACCGACCTTCCTCCACCTCTGATCCTCCCAGTCTCATTTCAGGTCCTTCCTCCGTGGATTCTACATCCGATTTCCTATTGAAAGGATTTGTGTCCCTTTGACAAAAAGTCCACCCCTAGTACTGTCCTGTTGTCCTTGTTCTGTGAACACCTTATTTGTCACACTTCTTCCATTCAACTCTACACAGATGGCTCCCATTCTCTGTTAGGCGTGGCTGCTTTGGTGGTTTACCATTTCCCTTTTAAGACTGTTTGGAGTATTCATCTCCCTCACGACACTTCCATTTACTCAGCGGAGCTCTTTTCTGTTCTGGAATCTCTAACCCATATTGATGCTCTTCTCCTGCGTTCCTTTATTTTTTCGGATCCCCATAGTGCTTTAATGTCCTTAGAATACTATGACCCTAAATACCTTCTGGTCCGAAGGGTACAGCAGTTTGTTCACTTTTTCACTGCTTATTCCGCATGTGTATTTCTTTGTCGGATCCCCTCTCCTGTGGGTATTGCCAGTAACAAGAAGGTAGACCTTTTGGCCAGACGAGCTTGCTCCCTTTCTATTACCCCTAAGTCTCTGCCCTTTTTGGATTTTGTTCCTTCCCTCCACCGCCATTTTAGGTCGTTGTGGCAGTGTGACTGGGATGGCATCAGTGTGAGCAAACTCCACCATCTCAAGCCTGTACTTCGTCATCGGTCTTCTTTGTATCAGAACTCCCAGTGTACCAGTAAGGAAGTTTTATTGGCTCTTCTGACAATTGGTCATACCCATTTGACCTCATGTCTAGAAATCCTCCTGAGCCTTGCCCTCATTGTCATGTTCCTCTCGCTGTTGAACACACATTTATTTTTTGCCTCTTTATTCAACCTTTCATTCGCAGTACTTGCCGGAGTTACATTCTTCGGTCCATTATTGCAGAGAGTACTTCTTTCTCTGTTGGCCCTATATTTGATTTCCTCCGACTGTCGCAGCTCTTGTCTCTCCTGATATGAACCTTTCTAGGTTTGAAACGGCGGTCAGTCCCAAAGGGGTCGGGGGGAACCATCTCTCTCCGTTTTATTAAAAAAGATTTAAGATTATTAGCTTTGGACCTAAAGTTGACAGCCTCCATACTCTTTAAAATGGTGATCTCTTAGAAGCACCGAAATTGTAGGAGAGGTTCATAAAATTATTTTAATTATGATCGATAATTTATTTTGCTATTGTAGTTTCATGACTGGCGATTCTCTTAATCCTTTAATGAGTGTAAAGTCATTTTTTGCAATTAATGCAGTCCTTTGGTAATTATGAGCCAAAATCTGGTAATCCTTATTTTTGATAGCCTTGTATAATTATTATTACAAAGATAGAGTAAAATAACAAGTTTCATATTGTGGTTTTTATTGTGTGTATATCCTATAGTTTTATTTCTATTACTGTTTCTTAAAAATTTTGGCAACTTTTTTAATATGTAATTATTAGCCTCGGTAGTGTAGTGGTTAGCATAGCTGACTACAGATCCACCACCCCTGGGCTCGATTCCCGGTGACGGCAGTTGGGGCGCAGCAAACCCAGCTGTTCATCTTTTCATACAGTAAAATTCGTTGATAGATAAATGGGGTACCCTGTGTAGCCTAGTGGTTAAGACGCTGGGCTGCTGATCAGGAGTTTGTGAGATCGAGTTCGAGTGTGGACTTTGTAATTTCTGACCACCCTTGATACACCACGTTAAGCTGTAGGTCTAAGGTGGAGTAACAAGCTTGACCTTCGTCAGAATGAAAAATTAGTACAGAAGCAAAACCAAGATTAACCAAGGTTAATATGTAATTCTAAATATGTGTGATTTTCATTTGAGTTTTTGGGCAAATAATAAGAGCCTTGTACCTTTGGAGAAGTATGGTGAAATAATTTTTAAATTTGTTAAGATAGCCAAAGTTAAAGTGGATTTTTAAGTTAAGCTGTAGTGAGTGTAAGGCAGTTGATATTTTTAAGGTTTCTTTATATATAAAACTTTATGTAGGTCGTTGCTGTATCGAAGGAGTGGGCGAATCGAGCTGACCTTCCTCCTCACGTCGTTAACATATTGAACACTTTCCCTTCAAACCTTCATCCAATGGCTCAGTTCTCCGCAGCAATCACTGCTCTCAGTAGTGAAAGTCACTTTGCGAAGGCTTACTCTGAGGGTGTTAAAAAGACCATGTATTGGGAGGTTGGTTTGTGGCCTGTTCAAGACTTTAAATCTGGTGAAATATATTCAAAATTAAAATTTGTATAACGATTTTCATTTTGTGTAGGCATGACATTAAAATTGTAACTTTCCTTGAAAGTTCTAATTTAGTTATAAATTCACTTCTGTACGTCCTTAGTTTGTACGATTGATGGCATATTTTTTAAATAGTACTGCTTTGAGGACTCGATGAACCTTATAGCCAAACTGCCGACTGTGGCTGCAACTATATACCGGAATCTCTACCGCGATGGAACAAGTATTGGAGCAATTGAGCTAAAGAAGGATTGGGGAGGCAATTTCACTGCGATGCTCGGTTATGATGACCCACAGTTCACTGAACTCATTAGGCTTTATCTCACGATTCACAGGTAACGATTAAAGTGAATCTGGTAAAGTGCAGGTGTTGTTAGGGAAGTTTTTTTAACAAGCAAGTTTGGGAATATTCACTAGTTTGTTGATTTTAAAGAATTTTAACTATTGTCAAGCGGGATTCTCAATTTTTTAAAGAATTTCGCCCAATGTATTTGCTTTTTAACAAATTGTTAGTACAGTTATGTATAGATCCAAGTTGAAAGAGAACTACAGAATAACCTAATAAAGTGGATTATGCCATACACATTCTAGTGCAGTGAAGAGAACTCTATAAAAAGGTTGATTTGGTTTATGTACCAACAAGATATGGGTGGGTTGGTATGCAATTGAGTATTCAACCATGTAATTTTATTACCAATTTGCCCCTTATATGTTATAGTGACCATGAAGGAGGTAACGTCTCTGCCCATACTTGTCATTTAGTCGGGTCTGCCCTCTCAGATCCGTACCTTGCCTTTGCAGCAGGCATGAATGGCCTTGCGGGACCTCTGCATGGTCTCGCCAACCAGGAAGTGAGTTTCACTGATTGTATATGTTTGCAGTGTGCATTGAATATCAGGGTGATCTCGATTAGGACCAAGCCAATTTCCCCTAGCAAGTTATTTTTAAAAAGAAGTCGGGGCTTGGTGTGGGGTCCTTTTAAAAAGCACCGTTTTTTTAGTTTGTTCTATTTTTTCTTTGCTTAATGCAGTTGCATTCTATAAATATTTTTGAAGTCTGATACTCGAACCTAAAAGGGATTTTTTATAAAGTTAATTCTCTTAATTAATATTCCTAACTACATATAACAAATTAAAATTTTAGGTTAAATAGTAAAGCAACTTGGGTAATTTTGAAAATACGTTATATAATTTTAAGCCGTATTTGTATACTGCTTAAATGAATAAATCAAAGCTATACATTTATTCAATAAATTCAAAACTGTTAAGTTCACAACTTCGGCTGATCATGCTTGGCTCAAGTTTTAGCAAAATACCTCAATGTTAAAAAATGTAATCCAACGTAAATCGTAACATTAAAATGAAGCCGTCTTTTAAGTAATTACATCCTCGCATTTTATTTTAGCTAATTGAACTTCAACAATGAGACTAAGATGAGTGATAAGCTCGATCCTTTTCGTTTTGAAATTTAGCCAAAGAAAATAAATGGGGAGTAGGAGTAGGACAATAAACTTTCCTCAAAGGGAATTTTTTATTTTCGACGAAATGACTACATTTCAGATTAATATTAAGAGAACAGTAGCTAATTTGATTAATAATCTGTTCCTTATTAAAGTGTCGGCTAAAGTAAATCTCTCTCTTAAGAAGGAAAGTAAATAATTCGGCCCGAATTTACTACTTGCTATATTAATTAAATTTAGTATGGGACGTTTATAAATAATTGCTTGGAAGAAATGTTTTTTTTTTTTTTGTTAGTTTTGGGGACGGGGTGGGGGCATTAATAAATATATACAGGGTGGGCGGAAAGTAGCTCCCTATTTTGGATTGGTAAAAAAATACGTATATTATCCATTTATTTCAGAAGAAATAATATGAAAAGGTAGGCATACATGGTAGGTTTTCTCTAAAATTCAATGTGGGCTCCAACTCTTTCCACCAGCTTCTGGAGCCGCCCAGGAATGGCGTCCACTGACTTTAGCAGGAACTCCGGCGGGATGGAGGACATGACTTCCCGAATTCGGTCCTCCAGTTCTTCCAATGTCCTCGGTTTGGTGCGGTAGACTTCTTCCTTTACCCACCCCCAAAGAAAGAAGTCGCACGGTGTCAAGTCGGGGCTCCTGGCTGGCCATTGTTGTCCGTGAGTGGCTGGATGCCCACTTCCCTGGGCGTTGGATGGGTCGTCGTGGTCCACATCAATGGCCAGCCAGGAGCCCCGACTTGACACCGTGCGACTTCTTTCTTTGGGGGTGGGTAAAGGAAGAAGTCTACCGCACCAAACCGAGGACATTGGAAGAACTGGAGGACCGAATTCGGGAAGTCATGTCCTCCATCCCGCCGGAGTTCCTGCTAAAGTCAGTGGACGCCATTCCTGGGCGGCTCCAGAAGCTGGTGGAAAGAGTTGGAGCCCACATTGAATTTTAGAGAAAACCTACCATGTATGCCTACCTTTTCATATTATTTCTTCTGAAATAAATGGATAATATACGTGTTTTTTTACCAATCCAAAATAGGGAGCTACTTTCCGCCCACCCTGTATATATATATATATATATATATATATATATATATATATATGTTTCATAACATGTGTGACGCACTTTCAGGCTGGATTCAGGACCTGAAAATAATGAAAAAAGTTTATATAAACATATGCCCGAAATCGCTTTGTTTCCGAGTTACAGCCCGTTGTGTGTTCCAGCAAGTATCCGCCTTACCTTTAAAGGAAGTGCTCAAAATAACCGCCTTGCGCTTGAATACACGCCTGAACACGCCTCATCATAGACTGTCTGACGCGTTCAAACATTCCAGGTATTGCTCTGATTTTCTGGCATCCTTGTTCTACACGTTGGCGAAGCATTTCAACGTTGTCAATGGGTGTCACGTAAACGATGGATTTCAGATGACTCCACAGGTAAAAATCGAGTGGATTCGGGTCCGGGTAGCGAGCAGGCCACGCACTGGGTCCTCCATGGCCTATCTATTTATCAGGGAAATGATCATCCAAATAGTCTTTGGCTATACTCGACTAAAATGAGGCGGAGCGCCGTCATGCATAAACTGCATACGACATCGGACACCTAGAGGAACTTTATCTAGTAAATCGCTTAAATCATTCCTTAAAAAAATTGGAATAGGATTCTCCTGTTAATCTTCCAGGCAAAACAAAAGGACCGATTAAGTTGTCGGCAATAAGTCCTGCCCATATATTAATACTAAATTGTTGTTGGTGCCTTGATTGGATGATGGCATGCGGATTTTCTTTCACCCAGTGATGAATGTTGTGAAAATTGATCACGCCATTTCTTGTGAAGGTAGCCTCATCAGAAAACAATACAGAGGATAGAGAGAGGATCGCGAGCCCACTGTTGAAGGAACCAAGTACGAAAAGCCTCTCGTGGTGAGAAATCAGCTTCAGTAAGGCCTTGTACTCTCTGAATGTGATATGGGTAAAGCCGTTGTTCCCGTAAAATTCTCCACACAGTTATGTATCTTACACCCTCGGGTACTGACACCAGGATGTTCCTCCACGCGATTCAGGACCCGCTCCTCCAACTCAGCAGTTCTGGCGCTGATTGGTGTACTACCATCTGAAACTCGCTTGTTGAATGATCCTGTATCACCAAGACGCTCGTCTATTCTCTGAAAGGTCTTCTTATCTGGCAGACGGCGATTCGGAAACCTTTCCGCATACAGACGTCTTGCTGCGGCCGCATTACACTCGGCAAGTCCATACATGGGATGCGTGTCTTGTCATTTCTCTGTTTGAATAAGCCTTCATTCTCACTTCAAATGCACACTATCACTGAATAGCTCAAAAAACCTTGTTTTTTTTTTTTCACTGGACTGCACTTATTCATGGTAAGAAGTTACGAATACGAACAGTGAAACACCGCGATGCACCTCTGACTGATGGCTCTACACTCAACGATAATGAAACATGTCATGAGTGTACGAAACATTACAATCGGCAAGGCCATACATGAAATAAGTCTCGTACACACTCACAAAGATTGTCGGCAAGCAGTGTTTGTAAACAGTTTGCGGAAAGAATTGCTGGAACACAAAACTGGCTATAACTCGGAAACAAAGCGATTTCGGGCATATGTTTATATATTTATATAAACCTTTTTCATTGTTTTCAGGTCCTGATTCCATCCTGAAAGTGCGTCCCACATGTCCCATGGGTCAAAAGTTTTTTTTGACTTTTTTTAAAAACGACACTGTGTGAAGTTTTCATTTGGGTTAACAAATAACATATCAAAAGTTGAACTATGTGTGACCCCCTGTACCCCTCGCACATAGTCCCCCCTTTTTCCCCACTCTTCTAGCTGAGATTTTACAATACATAAGCTTTGAACCTATTCTGAACATTAATTTAAGATATGTTAAAAATAAGTTAGAAGACCTTATTTGCCCTTATTTAAATCAAATGAGTCTTCTTTTATTTATGGATACCTTTTTGGTTTTATGCAGGGTTGCCAGATTGGCCACTTTGTGGCCAAATTTCACAAATGTGCAAAAAAGTCTGACAACCCTAATTTTTTTTAGTACTTTTTGCAAAAATTTATATTTTATTTTTTTCACATTATTGATTAAGTGAAATTATTATTGATTATCAGTATATTTTTTAGTATATACTATATATTAAGGTAAAAAATAAGAAACATTAATGAATTACGTAACATTTTTGAGAAATTAAACAATAGAACTTGCCTTTGACAAGAAAAAGAAAAAAAATTACCTACTGAAGTGCTCTTTTGCACGATGCATAAACTTAAGCTGTTTTGAAAATAACACTGCATGTTTATTTATTCCACTGTCCTTTCCATTCAAGTTTAGGCAATCTTTGCCGTGATTCCATTAGGTTAAGAATATATTTTTTGGCGATTTTCTTAGCTAATTCGTACATCAGACACATTCGTGACTAGATTCACGGCGCTTTGTACTCCTTGGCTGTGACAAGGAAAGGCTGGTATTTGGCAAATTGAAATAAAAACCGAAAATTTGTGCCGAGGGTAGGAGACTTAGTATACGTGAAATATTTTACTAGGTGACTACTATGATTCGTACGAAACCCCCACAATGTGTCGCTTTTGAATACAAAATATCAACCCGCCCTACGAGTATATATGTTTATTGGGGTTGTTTAACCTCCTCCGCAACATCTAAGGTCATATGACGGAGGGGACCTACAACTTTACGTGGGATCCGAACCACCGGTCGCTACATATCTGGGCGCGGAGGACGGTCTCCCATCTAACTACTACTACCCAGATCCAATGTCGCTTAACTTCGCTGATCTCCGGAAACGGGTGTTACGACACTGGCCACGACGTAGCCCCTTAACTTCGCGATCTCTGGGAAACGGTGTTACTATATATATATATATATTGTTTTTAAACAAATTTTGTATTAATGAAATGTTTGAAAGAATAATCATAATTTTCATTAGGTCTTAATATGGTTGACAAAACTTCGCCAAGAAGTTGGCGATGACATCTCTGAAGAGAACTTGAAAGACTTCATCTGGAAAACTTTGAAATCAGGACAGGTCGTTCCAGGCTACGGTCACGCCGTCCTCAGAAAGACTGACCCGAGATACACTTGTCAGAGAGAATTTGCTCTCAAACACTTACCAGACGATAAGTTGTTTAAGGTGATTTTTGCCCTATCTTTAACCCTTTAGCTTACGAGGGTAAGTCAAAAAGTATCCGCAATTTGTCTGTCTTTTTTCCAGAATTGTCTACATTGCTGACCATTGGCGCCACTGCAGTCATTGAGACCTTGACACTAGGTTGTAATCGCGCTGTAAACATGGCCACACCACTTTCGACTTGCACCAAAAAGCAGCAGCGTGCTGTCGTTCGTTTTTTTTTTTGGGCTGAGGGCGTAAAAGGAGCTGAAATTCATCTGTACAGTATGGTGATCAAGTTTTGACACAGCAGAGCGTGTACAAATGGATCGAAATGTTCAAAAATGGCCGAACAAGTGTCAACGATACGGACGGTCACCCTGAACGTTCTGCGTTGGCGGCACTTGTTCGGCCATTTTTGAACATTTCGAACATTTGTACACGCTCTGCTGTGTCAAAACTTGATCACCATATTGTACAGATAACACTGGTCAACAAAGATTTTATCAGAGTAAAATTTGTGGTGGCTGGATAGCACTTTTCACGCTGATTCCAAAACTGCATTCAGAGTGTTTCTAGCACGTATAGTTTTCAAGATGAAGGCATATATATAACCACACAGATTTAACCATTTTAAATAGGCAAAATACTAATATTTCAACATTTGATTGTGTTTATTTTATTGTTTTTTTTTAGTTTATTCATCTTATTGATTTCAATTATCTTAATTATACATCTTATGTATTTCAGGTGTGAGCTTTTACGTCTAGCAGCATTGTGATTCAGGCAACAACGCCGTGCTTTGTGTGTCAAAAGATCAGTCCAGTCCAAGAACTTGTTGTGTCAAGTTGGTGTACATTTTTTTTGAATTTATAGTTTGCTCAGGTCAGTCAACATGCCTCGACAATGTAAGAATGACACCTGAAAGCAGTTCTTTTGCATAATGGTAATATAATGCCATCCATCCCCATTGCCCATTCCGTCCATCTAAAAGAGACATATGACAATATGGATATACTACTTAAGGCAATCAAATACGACAGCCATCAATGGAATGTTTGTGGAGATCTAAAAGTTATAGGAATGCTTATGGGTATGCAGTCAGGATTCACAAAATTTTGTTGTTTCCTTTGCCTGTGGGACAGTCGCGCCACTATAGAACATTACACCAAAAGTGACTGGCCACTTAGGTATACATATGTCCCAGGGATAAGCAATGTCCAGTCTGTCCCTTTAGTGGATCCCCAAAAGATCTATCTGCCACCTCTTCACATTAAACTTGGTTTAATGAAGAATTTTGTTAAAGCAATGGGTAAGTCAATTCTGAAGGGTTCCAATACCTTTCAAGGAAATTTCCGAAGGTTACTGCAGCAAAATTGAAGGAAGGAATTTTTGTTGGGCCACAAATAAGGGAGGTTTTGAATGACACTGAATTTGAAAAAGTCCTAAGTCTGCTGGAATTGAAGGCTTGGCTGGCGTTCAAATGGATATGTGAAAACTTTCTTGGAAGCAACAAGTCACCTGCGTATAAGGATGGAGTCAAGAACCTCCTTGATGCCTTCAAAGAAATGGAGTGTCGAATGTCGTTAAAAATTCACTTCCTGCATTCCCACTTAGATTTCTTTCCTAAAAACCTTGGTGCAGTGAGTGACGAGCAAGGAGAGCGCTTCCATCAAGATATTCAGATGAGGCTTCTACGTCCGGAGCGTGCTCGTCGCGAAGCTGCCAGAGAGACGACCCCGAGGAGGATGGGCGACCTTCAGCACCAGTCGACTTTGGGGAGCCACTCTGCAAATCCGGACATCTCCCCTGCCCCCTGTTTCGGGGGGTGCGGCCTCAGGCCGTCCCCCGGTCCCTGGACCGGGTTCCATGGGTCTCAACCCAACTCACTCACTCTCTCTCCCTACACGCAACACTATCCTCTCATTTCCGTTTTTCTAGCTCATGGGAATGATGTCCCGGCTATCATCTCCCTTCTCCTCCTACTAGCCGGTGACATTGAACCCAACCCCGGACCCCACACCTACACATGCCCTACCTGCCAACATCAAATCAGGCGAACTCAATGGTCAGTCCGTTGCTGTCAATGCTCGGAATGGCTACACCTCTCCTGCACATCACTACCCTCAGTACAATTCCACACACCCCAATGGGCATGCCAGCACTCTCTAGCTAACCCTCAACGCAACCAACCACACATACCTCACCCCAAACACTCGCTAAACATTTTACAAATAAGCATTAATGGCATCAAAAACAAACACCAGGAACTCAACTCTCTCCTCCACACATATAATATACATATAGCACTTATCCAAGAAACTAAACTCTCACCAGACACCAGGCTCCCAGCCTTCAACAATTACTCAACATTAAGACAGGACACTATCCCCACAGAACACGGGCTTATCACACTCATCCATAAAGACATCCCATACACAAATATAACGCAGCACACACACGCCCTCCTCAATAATGACCCTACCCTAAAAATCCAGACAATCAAAATCAAATCCTCCACTTTTCACATCTCAAACATATACATACCCCCCCCCCCCCTCCCTATGCTCACTGCCCCCCCTGCAACCACTTACATAATACGAGAACCACATCGTGGGAGGCGACTTCAATGCTCATCACCCGACATGGCTCTCCTCTCACATACCAGACGCTCGTGGCACGCTACTCCTAGATGATCTTCATACATACAACATCCTCAACAATAGGAACCAACCCACACGCAAACCCTTGCAACACAACCAACAACACACCTCCCCAGACATTACCTTCTGCTCACCATCCCTACACACACGCACAACATGGCAGACATTACACCACCTCCCCTCCGATCACCCCCCCCCCCCCCCCCCCCCCCCCCCCCCCCCCCCCCCCCCCATCCACACATCCTTCAAAAAACATACACGAACTACAAACATGCAAACTGGCCTTCTTTTACAGGATACATTAAAAACGAGCTTCAGGAATTCTCCACTACTAACTTCCCCTCTATAGACAAGGCTACCGCCCACATAAACACTACTATCACTCGCGCTAGCAAACAATTCATCCCACAAGGACACAGGTGTGGAGATTGACATTTGTTTGATGCAGACACTCTATTTACAGAAGCAAGATGAATGAAGAAAGCAAATTGGCACCCAGGAAAAGGTGCCCAGAAGAAAGATGAAAACAATGCCCAGAGAGAATATGGGCTTTAAACACCCTCTATGTTAGAAGTAGTCTCATCAGTCCTTAATGTGTTCCGTTTTTTCTTTTTACAGATAAATAATGTCCCTAGAATGAGCTAGCCCTTGAGGTTGAAATATTATAAAAGCAATCTAATATAAAAGCATAATTATAAGAAGAATAACACATAGTGAGAGAAAAAAGGTGAATGATAAAACTCGCAATGGACACGTAATGAAGTGATAGAATAGAAGTGATTTGGAATAAAACAAAAGAAAAAGGGAAAACCATTGTATAAAGGATCACCGGGGTACCCCTACGGTGAAGAGAAGAAAGAAAAGAAGAAGAAAGAGAACATCATCATCCGACGCCTATTCAAGAGAAGGTAATTAAAACAGGACTCCTTTATCTATTTCTAATCGATCCAACATCTGGTAGCAGAGCATGGTTCTCTAAAGGAATTTCCCTTGTTCAAAGTTCAAGCAACTTTCTGTCGAGATGGCCGACAAGGATGAAGAGAGAGGAGGAAGGCGTGTGGAAGTGCCGAAACTAGAGAACAAATATGAAGAATGGAAGTGGGAGATGACTTTGTGGAAGAAGGTATGCAACGTACCAGAGACAGACCAAGGAGCACATGTAGTTCTATCCCTCAAGGGCAAAGCTAAGGATGTTGTAAGGGGAATGACGCTCCCTGAGATACAGAGCGCAAATGGAGTGGACAATATAATAATGAAACTAGACAAAGTGTTTCTAGCGGATATGGGGGTTAGGAAATTTAAGAAATATGTGGATATACACAATTTAATGAGAAGCGATAATGTAGAAGTTAATGACTTTTTGGTGGACTTCGAGAACTTGTACCGTGAATTTGAAGATCTGTGTGGACTCAAGGATGACTCCATGAAAGCCTTTGCTCTCCTAAGATCTTGTAATCTAAAGGAGGAAGATGTGCAAGGCATTCTTACTGCAGTGGATGATGTGAAGTATGACGAAATTATGAAAATTATTAGACGCAGATTCTGCCTGGAGAAAGGAGCGATCATGAAGGAATTTACCCATATTGATAGAGAAAAAGATGTTCTAATGGGAACCATGAAAAGCAGGATAGAACCTGGAGAGCTGAACGAGGGAGAGGTCGTGGACAACAGGGATCCTACTACAAGGGAAGAGGCAAAGGAGGATGTGCGATATGTAAAACTGATACTCACCTCACCCGTGATTGTTGGAATGCTTATTGGAATAAAGGAGCAGAGAAGACCGAAGAGAGAAGAGTGGAGATAAGGAATACATGGGATTCACCGAGCACATATTAATGAGCCGAGAAAGTAATATTGTGGACGTAACACAGGGCATGGCAATATTAGATACGGGCTGTACAAGCACTGTATGTGGACAGCGATGGCTGGCAGACTTTGTAAAAAGGGGGGGAAAAGTGCTGGAGGAGACATTCAAAGAAGTCACATATATTCGGTGATGGAAATGTGATAAACTCCGAGAAGAAAATAATTGTCGAGATGAGAATAGGGAGGAATAAATATAAGATGGAAGTCAACGTGGTGAAGAGTGATGTCCCAATGCTGATGAGCATCGAATCACTAAGAAGGTTGGGAGCCAAAATAGACTGTAGAGCCTCGATTATTGAAGTGGGAGAAGAAGGAATCAAATTATACCGTACAAGTGGGGGTCATTTATGCCTTCCAGTGTCAGATTGACAATTAAAGGAGGAGGTATTTGGGTCATTCTCTGTCAGATCAACCAAAAAAAATTGAAATTAACACCCTCATCTCTCATATTTTGCTGAAATTTGGTTTATAGGGAGTTTGTGAGCCCTGAATCCATTTCTGAAATTATAAGGTCAATCCGACCAACGGTTCAAGAGATATGACCTCGGGCAATTTGAGGTCACTCGCGAGGTTACTAACATTTGGCGAGCCATAACTTGGGTAATAATTGTCATAATTATATAAAAGTATATATATTTAGAATCCAAATATGCAAGTTTTAGAACTCTAGGTTGAATAATAAAAAAGTTACACTGTAACCAAAATTTGAGGTCACGATTTGACCTCTCGGGTATCAAATGAGAATTTTTTTTTTAATGTAAAAAATGAAGGCATAGGCATTGGCTATTAGAATCAGCAAAAAAAAGTTTGTTTGTTAGTATTTTTCATGTAACTAACATATAAGTGAACACCATATTCATAAGTTGTGCATCAATTCTACCTATTTTTTCACACTTAAGCTCATAATTTGACCTATAGAAATTAAAATTACATTTTTATAGATATAAAAAACAAAGTCAGAGTTCTTGACTAATAGAAACAATCATAAAAAGTTTGTTTATGTTGGTACTTTTCATGTAACTAACTTATAAGTGAACACCATATTTATAAATTGCTTGTCATTTCAAGGAATTTTTATATCTTAGCTATCAATTTGACCTCAAGCTCCAAGAATTTAATAAAAATTGTATTTCACTGCTAATCTACTACACTGGCAATAATAGTTATAATAGTGAAAGGGGAAGACTAAGCTCACATGTAGCCTAAACAAACCTGTTGAAACATGTTGCTACTTGTCTAAGTGCAGAATCAACACAGATAGTTGCAAAATTCCTTGTCTACAGGTTAGTACAGTTCCAGCCAGCACTGTGGGTGGCTGGTGGGTATGGTGTTTTAATGAGCCTCAGAGACTATCAAGGCCTAAAATATTAAGTGTGTATAGCTATATATTTTCTAAAAAATATATATTACCTAATTGTAAATCCTATATCTTTACAGATCAAAATACAATGGTTCGGCACTTGAAATACTGCCAGGACCCTATTCAAAAACACAAGAAACGCATAACAATCAATCTTAGAAAAGTGACTGATGTACTTGTTGAAAAATGTGCTGGAAGAGTGAAAAAAGACTCATTGTTGTGTGTGAACTGCTGGACACTGATAATGAAAAACCCCACTATACTTAGTACCACTGAAAACAACGAGTCTGAGCAGGATTCAAATGAATCATCTACTATCAGTGGCTTGAGTAACATCTCTTCAATTCAAGATCTGGACAATGACAGTGATTGCTTGATAAAGGAAAATCCTTCAACTTCAGTTGAACCAGTTCTAGCATTTCTGGACCAAACACCAGTTAAAAAAAGTAAGTAATAAATTAATATAATAACTTATACTTTACTACAAGGTCTGTTTGATCTACTATATAGCCAATTATATAGCATTTAAGGTACTATAATTAATATTTAATTACTAATATTCAGGTGTGTGAAACCTTTTTTTCTGTTCTTTTCAGAAGGGCTGTCATTAAGCCAGAAAAAGCGCAAGGCTCGTGGTAAGCTATCATCTGCTCAGAAACACCTGAAGGAGAGGCTAGAACTCAGTTATGGTGTTCAAATTACCGAGGAGGTAAGTGATACTTCAAAACCTGAAACTAAATCTGAAAAACATCTAGACAAATTAATGAATGAATTGAAACAGTCATTCCTGGAGAGCAAATGTCACCATCACAAACTACAAATATTGACACACTCACCATACACAATTGAAAAAACAGCTAGTTTCTTTCAAACTACAACATACATGGTGAAAAGAAGCCGTTCACTTAAATCAGAACATGGAATCCTTCCGAAGATTCCACTAATGAGCAAAGGAAAAGTGATATCTGAAGAACACAAAGATATAGTTAGAAGATTCTATGAGTCAGAAGAGGTTAGTCGTATGTGTCCTGGCCAAAAGGATTGCGTGAAAGTTATCAGTGCTGAAGGTGCAATGAAGGTGCAAAAACGATTGGTCCTCGGGAATTTAAGAGAGATGTTTGAACTATATAAAAATGATGAAAAGAATCCCAAAATAGGATTTTCCACATTTGCAAAATTACGGCCATCATATTGTGTGCTTGCCGGTAGTGGTGGGACTCATTCTGTCTGTGTCTGCACATACCATCAAAATCCAAAATTGCAGCTGGCTGCATTGGGAGAAAGAGGTCTTTCATACAAGGATCTTATGGATTAGTGTCTGCAGTACAGAAAGAGAGACTTGCATGATGCAACTTTGCAATGATTGCCCAAGAGAAGAGGGTGTCCTGGATTTTCTTGTTACTTGACAGTGTGAAATCAGCTCCAAATGAAATATCTTACAAGCAATGGGTGACTGTTGACCGTTGTACAATGGTTGATAAGGTGGAGCCACTTCATGAATACTTATCCCTAAGCATGAAAATATCCCGCATGGTTCGTCATCACTTTGTTGCTCAGCAACAATCACAGTACTTCAAGCAGTTGAAAGAAACACTACCACCTCAGAGCGAGGTAGTTATAGTAGGTGATTTCTCTGAGAATTATTCTTTCATTGTCCAGGATGCTGCCCAAGGGTTTCACTGGGACAATTCACAGTGTACAGTTCACCCTTTTGTCATCTATTATAGATCATCTGCAGACCAGGAACTTAGCCATTTTAGTGTCTGTTTCTTATCTGCATCACTAAAACACAACACTATAATGGTTTACTCATTCATATTGAAGCTTATGACATATGTTAAATTCAGATGCCCACAATTGAAGAAGGTGCACTATTTCTCAGATGGATGTGCTGGCCAATATAAGAACAGATACAACTTCACAAATCTCTGTTACCATGAAGAGGATTTTGGTCTGTCTTGTGAATGGCACTTCTTTGCTACATCCCATGGCAAAAATGCATGTGATGGGATTGGAGGAACAGTGAAAAGAGCTACTGCTCGTGCCAGTTTGCAGAGAACTACAGAGAGGCAAATTCTTACACCAGAACACATGTTTCAGTTTTGTGAAGAAACTTGAGCAAGAAGATAAATTTTTTCTTTGTAACTACAGCTGATTTGAAAGATGCAGAAGAACGGTTGGAACATCGATTCAAGGATAGTAGGGCTATTCCTGGAACTCAGAAATATCATAGATTTGTTCCCCTAAACAAGGAAGAACTGATGTTGTATCCCATTTCAAGTGGCATTGGAGAAAAGAAAAGAATAAGGAAAAGTCATTTTACTAATGAACCTGCAATGCTTGGTAACCTAAAATGTGTCAAACCAGGAGAGTATGTTGGCTGCATTTATGACATGCAAGTTTGGTATGGAATTGTGGAGGAATATTGTGAAGAGTTTGATGATTTCACTGTGAACTTTCTACATCCCTCTGGGTCATCAGGATCAAGTGCATATTATTATCCATCAAACAAGGATTCATGTGCAGTGCCAGGACATCATATATTAACTGTAATGAGTTGTCCTACCCTAAGAGGAGGCAGCAGAATTCAATACATTTTTCCACAAAAAGAAATTGATGAGAGCATCGAGCATGCAAAAATTGTATTAGGCTAGCACATGAATCCTCTAAGTAGGTCTTCCCCTTTCACTATTATAACTATTATTGCCAGTGTAGATTAGCAGTGAAATACAATTTTACATTTTTTGCCTTTGTTTTTATATCTATAAAAAAATTTAATTTTAATTTCTATAGGTCAAATTATGAGCTTAAGTGTGAAAAAATAGGTAGAATTGACGCACAACTTATGAGTATGGTGTTCACTTATATGTTAGTTACATGAAAAATACTAACATAACAAACTTTTTTTTTGCTGATTCTAATAGCCAATGCCTATGCCTTCATTTTTTACATTTAAAAAAAAAATTCTCATTTGATACCCCAGAGGTCAAATCGTGACCTCAAATTTTGGTTAGTGTAACTTTTTTTATTTTTCAACCTAGAGTTCTAAAACTTG
Organism: Bathynomus jamesi; assembly: GCA_023014485.1. Classification (NCBI taxonomy): domain Eukaryota; kingdom Metazoa; phylum Arthropoda; class Malacostraca; order Isopoda; family Cirolanidae; genus Bathynomus; species Bathynomus jamesi. The sequence continues at coordinate 351,351 of JAJOZX010000873.1, read as the reverse complement.
CATATTTGGATTCCTTGTCGTTTTCTGATTCTAAATATATATACTTTTATATAATTGTGACCATTATTACCCAAGTTATGGGTCGCCAAATGTTAGTGACCTCGCAAGTGACCTCAAATTTCCCGAGGTCATATCTCTTGAACCGATGGTCGGATTGACCTTATAATTTCAGAAATGGATTCAGGGCCCACAAACTCCCTATAAACCAAATTTCAGCAAAATCTGAGAGATGAGGGTGTTAGGCACTGGTTGATCTGACAGAGAATGACCCATTTGCAGCGAAGACTAATGATGACAATACGATGCTGACACCAAAGGATTTGACAAAAATACATCAACAGTTTGGACACCCCTCTAATGAAAAACTATTTAAATTGATAAAAAGTGCGAATAAAGATCAGGAGAATACACAAGAAATGATTACAAACATAAGTGATAAGTGTGAAAATTGCAAGAGTTATAGAAGAGCGGAACCTAAGCCTATTGTTGCATTGCCATGGTCCAATGAGTTCAATGAAATGATAACTATGGATCTGAAGAAGTGGAGGAATGGCTATCTACTAGTGATGGTGGACATTCTGACTAGATATTGTCGTGTGTCATATGTGGTCAACAAGAGAGCAGAAACCATTGTGAGACAAATCATCATAAATTGGATAAGTCTTTTCGGAGCACCTCGAAAAATAATGACTGATAATGGAGGTGAGTTCAACAATGAGATCATGAGAGAGTTCTGCGAACGCTACAATATTGAGCCTATGTATACTGCAGCGGAAAGCCCTTGGAGTAACGGGATGGTTGAGAGATTAAACGCTATAATAGCAGAACACCTCAACAGGGTTCTGATGGATGATGATGGTAGTGATTTAGAAATAGCCATAGCCTGGGTAGTAACTGCACAAAACTGCCTACACAATAATAAAGGTTTTAGCCCCAACCAATTGGTATTTGGGAAGAATCCTGTCCTGCCAAACTTACTTAATAATACACCCCCAGCAATGTTTTATGACAAGAGTGAGAGCCAAATCGTAGAAGAAAATCTACACTTGATGAGGGAAGCTAGAGAGCAATTCATGAAGAACGAGGCTAACGAGAAGATCATGAGAGCACTCCACCACCAAATACGTCCGAGTAAAGTGAAAGATGTCCATCAACGACAAAGTTTACTTTAAAAGAGATGGAGAAGAAAAATGGAGAGGACCTGGGGAAATAGAGGGTATACAGGGCGGTAAAATAGTTTTTGTAAGATATGGTGGTTATCGTTACCGAGTACACACGTGCCGGTTGCAAAAAGCGGTTAAACAAGCAGAAGGGGAAGAACAAGAGATGAAAACAAAGAGAAGGGGAGCGGATACATAGGAAAAGCAGGAGGAAAAAGAAGAGAATGAAGTTACTTTTGGGGTGCCGCCTATTCGACAGGGAAGAGAAGAGGAGGAGAATACGGAAGAAGAAGAAGAAGAAGATGCGAGTGAAGAAGAGAGCATGGAAGAAGAAGCTGCGAGTGAAGAAGAAGAACCGGAACAAGTAGAGCAAAGAGATGCGAGATATAAAGCACCCATCATTGGAAGAAACTTTGAAGCCCTGACTCCGGAAGGAGGGAGATTGATTAAAGGGAGAATTGTGAGTAGAGCCGGTAAAGTTGGTAAGGATGGAAAAGGGAAATACAGAGATTGGTTCAACGTCAAAATTAATGGAGAAGAGGGGTATAGAAGTATGGATTTTGGTGCCCTACCACAATGGAGAATGTTGCCACCGGTGGAAGAGACTTTATTGACATGGGAAGGTACAGAAATAGAAGGAGCCAAGGAACGTGAAATGAAGCACTGGAGAGAAAGATGTTTATGATGAAGTAGAAGATAAAGGTCAGAAAACTGTATCAGTCAGATGGGTGATTACAGAGAAGGAGAAGGATGGTAAGTCCTACGTAAAAGCGAGATTGGTCGCAAGAGGCTTTGAGGAGGAGGAAAATATTCACACGGAATCACCCACATGTTCCAAGGAGGCTTTGAGGTTGGTGATTATGATTATTGAACATATGAAAGGGAGATGTAGGAGTATGGATATTACTGCCGCCTATCTGCAAGGGAAACCAATGGAAAGAACGGTTTACCTTCAGCCACCACGGGAGTACAACAATGGCCATATTTGGAAGCTTAAGAAGACAGTATACGGACTTAAGGATGCCGCTAGAGAATGGTTTCTTTCTGTTAAGGAGACATTATTGAAAATAGGAGCCAAACAATGTCATGGAGACTCGGCGGTGTTCTACCGGAAGAAGAATGGAAAACTTGAAGGAGTAATATGCCTACACGTGGATGACTTCTTATGGGGAGGAAATGAAAACTTTGAGAAAGAGGTAATTGATCCTCTGCGGAAAAATTTCAGTTTTGGGAAAGAAGAAATGTTCAAATTTTTGGGCATGAGAATATACCGTGATGACAGAGGACGTATGACTATGGAGCAAGACGAGTACATAGCATCTGTACAAAAAATGGACTACCAACAAGAAGGAAAATGTTGCGCTCAATGTTGAGGAAAGAAGGATGTATAGGAGTATTGTGGGTCAATTAAACTGGATAGCCAGACAATCAAGACCGGATGTTGCCTACGAAGTGAGTGAGAGAAGCTCCTATGGAAAAAATCCCATGACCGAGGACATAAGGAAGATAAATAAGGTAGTGGATAAAACAAAATCCCGAGAGGTACAAATCATATTTCCAAGGGTGGAAAAGATAACGACAAGTGAACTCGTTTGTTATTCAGATGCCTCTCTGGGTAATCTCAGAGATGGAGGATCGCAGGGAGGTTTTCTCATTTTCTGGAAGAATGAAGAGGGAGAGGTCTGTACGATTGCCTGGCGCTCCAGACGCTTACGAAGGGTAGCATGGTCCACTCTCACTGCAGAAACCCTAGCCTACTGAGGCTGTGGACATGGCCATTTTTATTAAAGATCTCATAAACGAATTGACTGGGGAAGATATTCCTATTCGATGTCACGTAGACAACAAATCACTGGAGAAGACATTGAAGAGTCTGAAACCAGTTGAAGAAAAAGGGCTCCGGACATATATTGGTAGTCTGAGAGAGAGATTAGAAAGAGGAGAAGTAAGTCAAGTAAAATGGATCGAAACGAGCCAACAACTTGCAAATTGTCTCACGAAGAAAGGAGTTAGCAGTAATGCCCTAGTGAGGGTAATAGAAGAAGGAAGACACCATGAACAATAGAAGAAAAGGAACGAAACCAAAAGAAAAAACGGAAAAGAAAATGGTATTAGTGTGGAGATTGACATTTGTTTGATGCAGACTATTTACAGAAGCAAGATGAATGAAGAAAGCAAATTGGCACCCAGGAAAAGGTGCCCAGAAGAAAGATGAAAACAATGCCCAGAGAGAATATGGGCTTTAAACACCCTCTATGTTAGAAGTCTCATCAGTCCTTAATGTGTTCCGTTTTTTCTTTTTACAGATAAATAATGTCCCTAGAATGAGCTAGCCCTTGAGGTTGAAATATTATAAAAGGAATCTAATATAAAAGCATAATTATAAGAAGAATAACACACAGTGAGAGACAAAAAAAGGTGAATGATAAAACTCGCAATGGACACGTAATGAAGTGATAGAATAGAAGTGATTTGGAATAAAACAAAAGAAAAAGGGAAAACCATTGTATAAAGGATCACCGGGGTACCCCTACGGTGAAGACCAGAAAGAGAAGAAAGAAGAGAAGAAGAAAGAGAACATCAGCATCCGACGCCTATTCAAGAGAAGGTAATTAAAACAGGACTTTCCTTTATCTATTTCTAATCGATCCAACAACAGGAAGCACTTCAACCCAAATTTCTCTCCACAAATACACAATCTAATCAAACAAAGAAACTCATTACGCCAGAAACACAGTCCCACTGCAGAAGACATTGACCTCATACACCACCTTAACACTGACATCACAAATCTAATAAACACTAAACAGTCAGAAAACTGGGAATCCTATTTAACTACACTCAATCACAAGACCAACAGCACCCAACTTTGGAAAACCTTGAAAAAATCCACACTTCACATACTAACCCATCCCCCACACACGAAGCTCTCCTTTCCAACTGTAACCAAATTCCTTCCCCACAAAAACACTGCAACCTACTCATGCACCACTCCTCAAAAATTAGCCATAAAATCACTGTTCCCAATAATAGAAAAATCCTCAAAAACATACGGAAACTCTCGGCCGACCCACAACAACCACATCCATTTACACCCCAAGGCACAGCTGCAGCCATAAAATCCCTCAAAAACACTCATGCCGAAGGCCCAGACCACATTTCAAACATTCATCTCAAACACCTTGGTCCAATTGCTATTGCAGCCCTCACAAACATATTCAATTACTCCTGGCGTCACAATATCATACCCTCTACCTGGAAGCTGGCACACATCATCCCGATACTGAAACCCAATAAACCCCCCAACCTACCTGCTTCATACCGGCCAATCTCCCTTCTCTCAACCATTTCCAAAGTCCTCGAAAAACTGATATTAAGACGCATACAACCACACATTACATTTTCACAAACCCAACACGGCTTCAGGTCCGCCCACTCCACCACAACGCTTCTTACAAACCTAACCCAACACATCTTAGATGGCTTCAACCAACTATCCCCCCCTGCCCGCACAGTCCTTGTTGCCATCGACATCAACAAAGCTTTCGACACTGTCCCACGCCACATTCTTGCACAAAAGATTATTGATCTCGACATCCCCACCAATGACAAGCAATGGCTTACTAATCTCATTGCAGGCCGACTTGGCAAAGTCATACACAAACAACACTCATCCAAAACCTACAGACTATACAATGGCGTCCCACAGGGCTCCATACTCTCCAATCCTCTTCAACCTTTTCATGCACGACCTCCCACAACCTCTCTCCCCCCATGTCCACGTCTCCTCCTATGCAGATGACCTGACCATAACAGCACAACACCATAACCGTAACACCGCCACACGCCTGATCCAGCAGTACATTACCAATCTGGAACTCTGGCTGACTAACAATAGGATGTCAGCATCCCCTCAAAAATCCTCCATCACCCTCCTAACCTCAGACCGCCACGAATCCCAAGCACACCCGAGAGTCACCCTCATGGGACATCCCCTACCTCTAAACAAAACCCCAACAATCCTTGGCCTCACCCTAGACACACACATGTCCTTTTCCCCTCACATATCAAACATTTGCTCCAAAGCAACAGAAAAACTCAACGCTCTCAGAACACTCACCTCCACAACATTCGGTCAACAGAAGGAATCCCTCAGTATCCTATACAAACAGTTTGTACGTACTACCCTAACTTACGCTGCCCCCTCCTGGTCCCCGTCCATCTCCCACACAAACCAGAAAAAGATACAGACCACACAAAACAGAGGTCTCAGAAGCATTACTGGCTGCCTCCGAACCACACCCATCCCACATCTACATGCAGATACGAAAATACTCCCCATCGAACACCACATGAACATGACAGGGACTCAATTCTTCTCCAGAGCACTGGCCCCAGACCACCCCTGTCACCATCTCACATTACACAATCCCCCACCCCGCAACAAAAAAACGTACTCCTGCTGCTCACTATTCACAGCTACTGAACAATACCCCCCCCCCCCTCCCCTAAACATCAACCCCATTAAACATCACACAGAATTCACCCGGAAATACCTACTCGACCAACCACACAACACTGTCCTCCACGATACTCCCCCTGTAGTCCATCAGAGCGAACAAACCCTCCCAAGGAAGACAAGAGTTACTCTGGCCAGGCTCCGTTCAGGCCACCACCCCTCCCTCCAACAATACAGACACAGACTCCACCTAGCTGACACCTCCACCTGTCAAAAATGCTACCTCCACCCTGAGGACACAGAACACCTACTCTTACACTGCCACACTCTCTCTCAACAAAGAGACAACTCCAACATTACCTCTCTACGAGACCTATGGACCCGTCCCACGGTGGTCGCGGGATACCTGAGCGCCGCCGGGTTCGCATAAGAGAACCCGGGGGCTACGAAGTAAGAAGTAAGTATTCAGATGATGGAGAAGCGCTACCAAGGATATTGGAATGAAAGCATGATGGCGGACCATTGTTGGATGCTGTATCGTGACAATCCAGGCCAAATTTACAAAAGGAAATCACACACACAGCGCTTTTAATAAAATAATGTATATATTCTTTATTTATAAGTACATTGAATAAAGTATATGATGTATTTGTTTAGCATTCCTAAGTGTGATCTATACATCCATAAATTTTCTTATAGCAATATCAAAAACTTAAAAATATCAAAACCAGTGTATCTGTATAACTATACGTGCTAGAAGAAACAAAACACCAGATTCGGAATCAGCGCGAAAAATGCATTAAGAAAAGTGTGATCATGTTTGTGATGAGAAAAAAAAGTTTCATTTTGTTGGCGTGTAATCATCATTGAATTTCACTGCTTGCGGACGATACAAAGATCAGCAGAAAAATCAGCGATGCAAATGAAATGGAAGCCTTGCAGAGGGGTACAAACAAAATTTACACATGGTCAGAAGACAATAATATGACATTTAACACAGAAATTTCAGCTCTTGAGATATGGTAGAAATGAGGAACTTAGACTGCATATTATGCTCCAGATAAACAGGAAATTCAGAGAAGCATGAAAGTGGTCGACTTTGGGGTAATAATGACCGATGATGCCAAATTCGAGACACAAAATCAGATAGCAATAAACGAATCAAAAAGAGTCGCGGGACAGGTACTAAATGTTCAAAAGTAGGGACAAGACGGTAATGATTCCCCTGCTGAGAACACTGATCATACCAAAACTTGAATACTGCTCAGTTTTGACGTCCCCGTATAAAAAGGAAGAAATTAATAAACTAGAAAAAACGCAGATATATTTCACAGCCAAGATTGATGGTTGCAAAGAACTTAACTAGTGGGGAAGACTATTTAAACTAAATCTGTAATCCCTGGAAAGAAGAAGAGAGAGGTACACCATAATCTACATATGGAAAATGATCGAAGAACTGGTAGCAAACATCAAACTAAACCCAATTACCACCCAAACAACGCTGGAAAATAGGAAAGGCTGAATGCATAATGTTCCCAAATTAAAAGGCCTGATAAGGGACATCCTCAACACTGGAAGAAAATAGCTTGGTTGTTAGGGGGCCAAGACTTTTTAACCAGCTTCCAAAGGACCGAAAACGTTACAGGGGTCAAAGTTCTAGTCTTCAAGAGAAGACTAGATGCCTGGCTCAGGACGGTACCAGATGAAACGGGGTGTACCTGGCTGTGAGGTGGAGAGAGAGAGAGAGAGAGAGAGCGCAAGAGAGCAACTCGCTCCTCCACCAAGTCAGACCTAGAGGCGGGGCCACCAGCTTGACCTTCGTGTGAAGAGAGACCAACACACGGAACCTAAACGACTAAAACGAGGTTAACGAGGAGAAAAGTGGTGCGGCCATGTTTACAGCGCGATTACAACCGTGTCAAGGTCTCAATCCCACGAAGCGGCGATTTGTACGCTCAGTGACTGCAGTGCCGTCAACGATCAGGAGTGTAGATGGTTTTGGGAAAAAGACAAATTGCGGATACCTTTTTGACAGACATACATATACACAAGGGTATGCGCAGTAACATTTGCAGGCGTATATTTACGATATTACTTCCGAGTTATGTTCATACAACTTCGGAAAGTATAGGTAGGAAAATTTCATTAACTCGGATGTTAAGGGGTTAAAGGGTGAAAATATTCCAAACTACTAATTTTTTAATTGATAAGTATTAAATGAATATACTTTAACTGCAGTGAATCTAACTTCAGCGGCAGTGCTCATACTTTTTTTTTAGATCTTTCAATTGTCATGCTTTTGTCAAACTTTCAAAAAGGTTCTGAAAATAATTTCGATTTTCTCAAATTTGTAGATGGTAATCTTTGCTTCCAAACTCTCTTTAATCCTTTTTGTGATTCCTTATTTAATTTCAAATTTAACCGATTCAAGAAACGCCATAAAACCGTAGGTAGGCAGTTACAATTTTTTCCTTGCTGTAACTTAATCTTGTAGACTGCTCAAGTAAGTATCAATTTTAATTATTGGTATGTAATAATTCATATTATAACTTAAGTGGTAGCTTATTTATTTACTATTCTGTGTGCTTCATGTTAAATAATACAGTTCGCTATTCAAATACTTAAATGATGCGATTTCTTTTTCAGCTGGTGTCTAAAATCTACAAAATAGTTCCTCCTATTCTTACCGAATTGGGCAAAGTGAAGAACCCATGGCCTAATGTAGATGCCCACTCCGGAGTACTTCTTCAGTACTATGGTATGACGGAAATGAGCTACTACACAGTTCTCTTTGGTGTATCTCGGGCCCTCGGATGTGTTTCATCTTTGATTTGGTCCAGAGCCCTCGGCCTACCACTAGAGCGACCCAAATCTCTGAGTACAGAAGGATTGGAAACTCTGGTAGGAGTCGCACAGCCCGCTTAAGAGGAGTTGCAACTTTCTAATTTATCAAGTGACCAAATTGTAAAAAACTAGATTAGTTAATTTATGTTGAATATGAATGCCTATGAAATGAGTTATAAATTATATTTTATTTAGTGAGTCGTATTATAGACTACCCTTTTTCGTAGACACGATGTATCAGCAGGTTCTAAATTTAGTGCCACATAAGATTGTTGCATTGTATTCCAAGAGCTCAATTCTTGAATCTAAATTATTTAATTGGTTTAACGGTATTTGTGCTTAATTACTTTTAACCATTATTTATTTTATCATATATAATCTTCATTTATCGGGCGTTTGTTTCTATATTGTTCAGGCAGAAATTTTTACAATGTATATATATGTATAAATGACATTTAAACTGCCATACAGCGAGGTTGTACAAAATATTCTCTCATCGTTATACCCTGGAAAAAATCGCCCGCTTACGTTTCAGCCCTTGTGTACAGACTAACTAAACCAGGTGAGCTTATGGCGGCCATGCATCAAATTTACATTTGTACCTACTTTCATTAACCCAAATAAAGGTGACCTCTTGTAAACGTAGGTTTTATTTACCTTTAAGTAGTCCTACTGTAAAAGAATTTTGTGGATATAATAATCCGTGAGGGTCGGAAATTGGCATAGCGATTAGCCCAACTAATTCAGCCTATTGTGTAAACTTCTGAATTATTAGCAGCACTATCGGGAGTCGAACCCCCGACCTCATTTTTGTTTATATAGAAATAGTTTCTTTTAGGGATGTAGGGCTTATGAGAACAACTGCGACATCGGTTTGTTGAATAGAAGTAAAGTCACGGCTTTTTATACACACACACACACACACTTTTAGGAAACTTGAAGACGAGGTAAAAATAAGTAATTTGGAACCATAATTTAACACACACATTGAACGAAATACAAAAGTATGAAAATACTTCCAACTTGCGCGCCCACTGACTTCAACGTTCAAAAAAAATATTTTCAACTGGTAAGAAAATGAATGGGAACGTATGACCAAGTTAGAAATATTTTGGTAATAGTCGTCGCATAGTAGTAATTTTAACATTTTGAAAAAAAAAATTGGGTTTCTGGCGAGTAAAAGTGCCAAAGGAACCGCAGAAGACTCGTACGGTATACATCCGCGCATCACGGGTCTTCATAGTAGCAAAGGTATTGAAAGAAAAATCTATATTGGCATTTTAAGAAACATTGTTGTAAATGTGGAGGAAAGGAAAATGCATATAGTGAGGTTTCTGCAAATAATGAAACTATTTAAGAGATGTATTTTGGTAAAAATACTAGAAAGATGTTTTACTCGACGAACTTCTTAAGGCAGAAATCAAATCATTAATGCTTTCGGACAATGATGAAAGTTCTTTTTTAACTTCCATTCTCATCTGACCCATTTCCGCAACAATTTGTTTCAAGTGTCTGTTCTTCGTGTTACGCATCTGGAGATGAATTAAAGCGTCTTCCTCAGCCTCCGACCGTTGTTGCTTCACGTCTTTGAAAAGGGTTTCGATCAGCTGCATTTTATAGTCCTCGAGAGCGAACCGCTTCGTTTCCCACTGATTCGAAAAAGCCAGGCAGTCGTCAGCGCTGCTAATAGCTACCCCTCCTGAAGGAATGGATAAGTTATTGGAGAATGCGGTTCTTTCGCGTTTTATGGGAGGGTACAGGTCTTCGAATGTTGATTTTAGTAGAGTCGGAGAGTGATGTGGACTTGATTTTCTTTTCTGAGGTTGAGAAAGTCTCTTCAGATCAAGTCTGCAATCTCTCTCTTTTCTGCGGATTTCTTTCATGATCTGAAAAGTAAATTCATAAATAAAAACTCCATCATTCGTGCTTTCACAATGCTACGAGAACCAAATTTCAGCACGCACGCACGCACGCACTTACTTTTCAATAATGATTTCATAAAAAAACAACCAACGATGGGTACTTCCAAGAATAGAGAGAGAAAAGTTTTCATAATTCAAACCAATGCCACTGCTCTAAATTTAGATCGAACTTATGTAATTACATTCTTATAAATTATTTCCCCAAATACTTTGTTTCAGCTTCGTATCTAAACATATTGTACAATGGTCCAGACCTGAATTTCATTAAATTTTTCATAAGATCCGAATTTCTCCGAAAAATCTAAGAAAATGATTCTGAGAGGATCCGAAGGGCCAAAGCTGATCATATACTTTTCTTTACCAATCTATCATAATTTCAGTCATTCAGTTTAAAATTACTTTGCAACATATTAACAAAGACTAATGCATTTAAAAAAAAAATACAAACCTCAAAATAAGGCCACTTCATCTTGTCTTCAGTTTTGGTGGTACATTGTTTTGCTTTAATTCTTTGATAAGTTCCAGTCAAATTTGAATATTTCTTTTGCAATTCATCCTTTGTATAATTGAAACCATTCTTCCTCATCTCTTTTGAAGCATTCTCATAGATTATTCTTTGCGGGATGAAAGAGTCTTTAGCTGTATCATATTGCTCCCAGAGAATTTCTAGAAGGCACATCACACCGACACGAGTCCACTTTTGTTTCTTATCTAAACCTGTGAAACATAAGTGCAGATCTGTATTAGGAGAGTTTAACAGGTTCTATGGTTCTACTCTATCTACTACATGTGATTACATAAACTCGCAACTAACATTAAATTTACAAAATTTCTTTATTCATCATATTTTATATAAGCTTAATTCTTTAAATTTTGTTTTCAGAAGAAAATAAATATTGACTATTTCCTATTCAAATTATTATTGATAGTCCTGCCTGGTGTGATGGTAACACGTGTTTCGATCGAAGTCCGAATATAAGTGTATTACATTAAAAATCTCGCAGTTAAGTTCTAAGCAGTGCCAGTATCTTAGTGAATATCTAGTACACACAGTGGTACCTCTTTTTAAGTGGTGAAATTACGACGTACGCACCCCCGGAAGTAACGGAGAAAACTTTCACTCGCTCAATGAGTCAAAATCCCTCCCGATACCCTTTTGAATCAGATTTCACTCACCAATTTTTACCTTCTCCAAGTATGTAACATGGAAATGGTAAATAAATTTCTTCAACTCCTATTTTATTTTTTGTGACAATATAAGAGCTGAAGCAAAGGCAATTAGATGTGATTTCTGCAAACTTCTTTCCGATTTCAACTGACTGAAATGGAAATACTAAGAAATCTCTCTCATAACAGGTGCAAAACAACTGAATGGAGTCAAGTACTTTTACGGTCTTTAAAAGAGAAACAGACTATGAGGATAAAGCTAAAGAAGAAACTGTGAATGATGAGCAGAGAAAAACAGAATAGGAAACGAAGAAAAGTGAAGTAGAAATAAAAAGAGTACCAAAACACAGAGGGTGAGAATATGAATATGAGCGAGCACAAAACTTAACCCAAAAAGTTCAAACGGGAGGACACTAGCATAAGTAACAAAAAAACAAGCCGGCAACCACGAAAACAGGTTGACGTTATCTCCAAATATGGAGCTGATACAACCCTCAAAAACAAAGGCCCCCAGTAAAAATGGGAAAAGAAATGTATGCAGATATAAGGGAGGACAGTATATGAACCCCCTACTATGTCAAATTTCTAATACAATAATGGCCACTGTAAATTCGGTGACAGCTGCAAATTCTAGAACCCAGCCACCTGCAAGAATTACACAAGATATTGAACCTGCAAATACAGAAAAAGATGCTACTAACATCATCTCCCAACAAACTCAAAGGACAAAGTTCAAAGGAAAATAGGAAAATCGCGAACCAAATTTTTTTCAACATCGCACACACATTACAGCTGCTAAGTTACATACAGCACATGCAGTCGACACACAACTGAGAACCCCGAGCCGAACCGCTTCCTGGCAAGAAGCTATCAGAATAAGTAAGCGGAAACATCTTCCTCGGAGGACCATTGGGCTATAAAACACGCGATACTGAAGGATAACGAATTTGAAATGCACAAGCGGAAACGCAAAACCAAGAACATAAATAATATTCAAGTTTCATACCTGAAACGACTTATGGACGAAATAAGGGCTGACATCGTATGCCCCACAGAAACACATCTTAGAGATTGCCAGTGTGAAAACTGCGAATATTGTACTGACAAGAAAGAAACTTTTTTTTTTATTATTAATATATTTAATAACAACCTTTATTAATAAAAAAATAAATACATTCGTTTTACAATTTCCAATGACAAACAATTGTGAAGCTCGACTATTTATTTTATACTTAATTTGGCCCTTAAGCTTTAGGCTTTACTGGGCTCTTACATACATATCGACAGTTACAACTTACTAAGAGCTGATAGAACAGCGAGACGTAAAAGTGGCTGTGCTATTTATCTACACGAGAGTCATATGGCAGACGACGACGATGAGTAAATCAAACAGCTTCGTGGAACTTTTAGCAGTAAAAATAGAAAACTAAACGTTGTACTTATAGCCATAGCCTAGTCATCTACAGACCTCCAAACACTCCAATAAAATATTTTCGGATGCCTTTGCTGATAGCAGAAACCAAATAAAGTCCTTAAACTCTCCACCCCCAAATATAATACTCTGCAGATTTTAATTTCCCCTTTATAAAATACAAAAAGGTGGGTATATATCATATATATGTTATATTGTTATAGAATGACGAACCTTTCCCGCAAGGGGGGCTGGAAGCTCGTTTTCATTCAGCCAGTCCAAAAGAAGGGTGACCGCTCTCAACCCTCCAACTATTATCCAACTGCTTTGATTTCTTGCCTTTCTAAAGTTTTTGAATATATATCTTTAAGGAAGATTCTTAAACATCTCTCTTCTCACACTCTCCTTTCAGATAGTCAGTATGGGTTCCGCAAGGAACGCTCTACTGGCGATTTTCTTCCATATCTCTGACTCTTGGTCATCTTCCTTTCGGGAGTTCCTCAGGGTTCTGTCCAGTCACTCACTCTTTTTCTTTTATTTATCAATGATCTATTAAGTTGCACTTCCACCCCACCCCACCCCACCCCACCCCACCCCATGCTTTGCGTAGGATGGCTTTGTGCACCCGACTTCTGATCTTTCTACTATCTCTGACTGGGGCAGAGAAAACCTTGCCGCCTCAAAAACTCGGTTTCTTCATCTGTCTACTTGTCACAATCTTCCACACAACTATTCCCTTAATTTCAACAATACACAACTCAATCCTTACTCTTCTTTTAACATTATTGGGGTTTCCTTTCCTCGTGATCTTTCCTGAAAAGATCATATATACTCTCCTTCCAAAACAGCTTCTAAGAGGTTAGATGTGCTGTACCACCTCCGCAGTTTCTTCATCCTTACTCAGTTGCTGTCTCTGTACAGGGGTCTTGTCCATCCCCGTTTTGAGTACGCTTCTCACGTGTGGGCGTGGCTCAACCCACACAGCCGTACTTGACTAGGAGGAATAAATAGCTTTTCATTTCATCACTTCCCCGCCTCTTACTGACTGTCTTCAATACCGCTCTCTTTGCCGCAATGTTGCTTCACTCTCTCTTTAGTATCGCTATTATAATGGATACTGCTCTTCTGAACCCTCTAACTTCATGCCTCCTCCTCTAAAGAGAGCACGCAGTACCCAACTTTTAACACATTCTCATTCCTTTTGTCCAATTCTCTGACGCAATGGTTAATCAGTATTTTCAATCTTTTCTCTCCTCAACCAGTCAACTCTGGAATAATCTTCCTCAGTTTGTCTTTCCCCCTGTCTATGACCTCCAATCTTTCAAATACAGTGTCCAGGAATCTCAAAAACCCTGAACCTTGATTTTGGCTCTCTTCTTTTTCTATGAGGGTGGCATTTTCGTAGGCAATTGCCCTTGGCCCCTCCTTCCTGCATAAAAAAAAGAGCATAAATTACTGTGCCTAAATACCAATTATAATTAGCAAGATTTCCATGCTTCCTAACAACATATTCAGATTAGAATACTGTAAATATATTAATGTTATATCAGATGTGTAAATCATAAGGAAAACTACTGTAAAACTTCATGCAAGTTGTATTCTTTTTCTGAAAAACAAAAATTAACTAATTATGAAAAGAGAGTGTATATAAACTGAGTGTAAGGGGTCATTTCAGTGATATGCTAGTTTCATTTGGAAACAACTTTTCACAACATTTTTGAATATAGCTCACTGAAGAAAGCAGTTGAGGTTTTAATTTTTTTATCACAAACACCCAAGAATTTAAGCTGACAAACATTACCATTATTTTATATATCCATGTATTTATTAATTTTTTTATTAATGGAAGAAGTTGTCGTGATGCTCGTCACACAAATGCAACCTCCACCGTCAGGTTAGGTGATATTTACATAAATTTCTGTGAATTGGGTAAATGTTTTCCAAACTTGCTATACAGTATATAAGGTTGTAGGTCCGTGTTTAAGGAATTTATTAATACCCAGTTTATTAAAGAATGTGCATCTATTAAAATGATATAGAGTACAGCAATTTGTGTGTGTGTGTGTGATGCTTGTTACCTTTTGATTTCACTGGTTTTACATAACATTTCAGAAACTTAATCATATTTTACCTCTCTCCTTATTAAATATTGTTTGTTTGGACTGTGCCCCAAACTAGTGACCCCTAATTATTCATTTCAATTATTATAGTAAGCCTACTTGATAGGCCACCACAAATTGGTGATCTATAGGCTAATATATATAACCTTACCTTAAAACCTTACAAAGGTTTCGTGTGATGATTTCTCATTTCATGAAGGTCAAGCTTGTTGCTCCTCCTCTCGAGTTGGCCTGGTGAAGTAGTGAGTTGGATTCTTGCGCTCTCCACCTCACATAGCCAGGTATGCCTGGCTCATGGGGATTGTTCTGAGCAAGGTGTCTAGTCTTCTTTTGAAGAGGTCCACTGCAACTCCCTTCATGTTTCTTAGGTCTTTGGGCAACTGATTAAACAGTTTTGGTCCTCTCACTACAAAACTATTTTCTTTCAGGGTTAAGGATGTTCCCTGTCTCACCTTCAATTTGGGAATATGACATCCTACCATTTCTACTTTCCACCGTTGTTTGGGGAGTTATAGGGTTCAGAGTAAGATTAGGGACTAGTTTCTCCATTACACTGGTATGCATATGAAATTTGTTTGTCTGCTGTGAGGGTTTTTTCAACTCATATTATATAATTCGACCATGCTGAATTCGAAAATGACATTGGTTTTCCTCAATCAGGTCAGGTTTTTTCTCTATTGGCCATTTATTATAAGTCCAATTTTATCCCCAAATTTATTGATTTTTTTAGCTTAAACTGTAGATACGAGTAATATTATAAGAACACTCGTGAAAAATGAAAACATTGTGTGAATAAATACTTTTATTCATACAATGAATATGGAAAAAAGTTTATTGAGGAAGGAATGAAGTTTTTTTGGCTTTCCATCTGTGTTTTTCTTCAGGCACGTCTCGCTTCAAACACCAGCAATAGTCTGCCAGCATATTGATATCCCAGTTTCCCTGGTACCTCTCTTCCATTATTTTGATATCTTGGTGAAATCATTCATCCTGTTCCTCACTATAATCCCCGCAATTTTCAGGAAAATAGTCCAAGTGGGACCACAAAAAGTGCATTTTTATGGACATGCGCGACCCATGAGCTTTGAAAGCTTCCATCAAGTTTTCAACAACGGACTCGTATTCTGGACTTCTACGCTTGCCAAGAAAATCAGTGACAACTGATTTGAATGCCTGCCAGGCATTCTTCTCAGTTGGAGTCATTGCATTTTCGAACTGAGTATCCTTGATCAAAGTTCGAATTTGAGGACCATCAAAAACCCCAGCATTTAGTTTAGCATCAGATATATGAGGAAATTTACTCTCAAGATATCGGAATGCTGAACCCCCCTTATTCATTGATTTGATGAAATTTTTCATCAAGCCCAGCTTAATATGAAGTGGTGGGAGCAAAATTTTTGTTGGTGGTACAAGAGTCACTGAAACGACATTATGCGACCCAGGTTCAAAATTCTCTCTGGATGCCCATTCACGCTGTGCATAGTGCTTCTCATCCGCTCGGCTATCCCATTTGCAGAGGAAACATGGGTATTTCGTGTATCCCCCTTGCATTCCCAATACAAATGCCACAATCTGAAAAAAAATGAAAATATTTAAAGAATTTAGAGAATTTGTTCTATCAGATAAAAAAATCTATGCATTGGACTATATCACTTCTGTGGGGAAGTTAAGTGTTCTTATACGCTCTCAAATAACCTTTGGAAAAACAACATAGTCAATAGCAATAGTTTACTTATGATATTAGTATTACCTTCAAATCTCCACAGATCCTCCAGTTATGTTGGTCGTATACGAGAGCATCCAGTAAAATTTTCATGTTATCGTAGCTCTCAGTAAGTTGTACGGAATGTGCTACAGGGACTGATGCAACCCTATTCCCAAAGTTGAGAAGTACGTACTGCTTTCAAACTTCGTTTAGACGAGTCTATAAATAGCCTCCATTCTGATGCGTTATATGGCAGGCCCAAGGATTCGATTAGCCCCTCAACATTGCAGCAGTACACTAAGGAAGAGGTATTTTCGTGCACTGCAAAAAACTTGCGGAATTCTTCCTCTCGTTTCCTATACCAGGAGAATGTTGTTCCCGGAGCCAGCAAGTTGTTGTCCTCGAAGTCGTGAGCCCAAGATCTCGGCAGCTAATTTGGAAAGTCCTAAATCCCTGGTAAGATCATTAAGTTTGGCCTGGTTGAGGCCTCGGCTCATTTGAAGCAGTATTTTGAGGTATATACGACTGGGACTGGTCATTGGTCATTGATTCATCATCAGAATCATCGAAGTCCAGGTCTCATAGCAGAAGGAATGTCAGGGTATACAACAATGTGTTTATTCTTCTTGTTAACTCCTGAAAATAGAAACACAGAAACATGGATATAAAACTTGCATATGAAATAGAAGCAGCATTCAGACAGTGGCGGCTCGTGAGGGAAGGCTGCGGTCTGTAAGATATGAAATAGGTCGATGGAGTCTGTATATTTTTTCTCTTTTTCATTCATATTGTCCCTTCAGGGACAATATGAATGAAAAAGAAAGAAAATATACAATCATTGTATATGTAAATGTAACTTTTATAACAATATGTATGTGTAAATGTATTTTCTATAACAATATGTATATGTAAATGTATGATTACCATTATGGTGAATATTATGCTATATATGGTGAATATTATGTCAAGTTTCATACGAGGATTTCAAAATATTTAAGAAAAATAAATTTATAAGCCCACCTTGGAGGTTTGTCATGCAGAAATAGCAATCTGTCACATGATCCTTTCCTTCTCTCCAAATCATGGGAATTCCAAAAGGCAAAGATTTCGCTCTGCCTTTGCTCCATCTTCTCAAATTTTCAATGCACGTCTTGCAGCACATATGAGGGGCGAAATTTTTGTCCTGGTCTCCTAGCTTAATTCCAAAGTATGCTCTATACATTGTCTTCACAAATGTAGTGATTTGGGACTGGTTATTTGGCATGGTAACCGTCCCACATATGTAGCAGAATCTATTGGGATCATTTTTACACGCTCTATTCATTATGAAATATTTTATCTATATGCCTGAAAAGTAAAAAAAGATATACAAGTGAAACAAGTGATGATAGATGTTACTGTTCCAATTCCACTTTGACAAAATCACGAAAAATTTTATTTTACGTATGAGGCCATAGCCGGATAACCTGAGCTGATTGAGAAAAATGGATTGCAGATTCGAAATCAACAGGAAAAACTCTATAAGAATCACTTACAAAACCCTTGACAGCAAAATTGATGCATACCAGTGTTATTTGCCAAGTGTAAATAATGGTGTATCTCCCTCTTCTCCTTTCCAGTGAATATAGGTCTAGTTCACGTAACCTTTCCCAGTAATTTAGTTCTTTGCACCCATTCATCTTGGCTGTGAAGCTTCTCTGAATCCCTTCCAGCTGTCTAATGTTTTCTTTTTTATATGGGGATGTTAGGACCGAGCAGTATTCCAATTTGGGTATGATCAGGGTTTTCAGTAGAGGAATCATTACATTCCTATCCCTTTGTTTAAAGGTTCTCAAAATCTGTCCCATTATTCTCTCTGCTCTGTTTACTGCTATCTTATTTTGTGTCTCAAATTTTGCATCATCTGTCATTACAACCCCTAAATCTTTTGCTCTGGAATTTCTCTGAATTTCCTGTCCATTTGGGGTATAATATTCCATGGATTTTAGGTCTTCTCTTTTTCCGTGCCGTAATAGCTGAAATTTCTCGGTGTTAAACTTCATATTGTTGTCTTCCATCCACTTATAGATTCTCTTTATGTTGGTTTGTAGAGATCCTATGTCTTCTGGGCTTCTTATTTTTCTACCGATCTTTGCATCATCCACAAAGGATGTTACTGCACTGTCTCTGGTAATGTCCTCATCTATGTCTGTTAGCATGATTATGAAGAGTAGTGGAGAGCTAATACTGTTCCTTGTGGTACTGAGCTGAGGACCCCTGATTCTGATGAAGATACTCCTTGTACTGTAACGACTTGCCACCGCTCACTAAGGCAATTATATATCCATTTCCCTACTTTTCCTGTTATTCCCATATATTTCAGTTTATGTATTATGATTCCATGGTCACACTTGTCAAATGCTTTAGCAGTCTGTGTATAGCACATCATAGTTTTCATTACTTTCAAGTGAATCAATAATGTTGTAGTGTTCCATTAGTTGTGATAGGCATGATCTGCCTGACCGAAACCCATGTTGGTTATCATTGAATTTTTTCTGAGTTTCCAAAAAGTCATAGATTTTCTGTCTAACTATTCTTTCAAATATTTTAGTGAGATGGATGTAAGCGATACTGGCCTATAGTTTTTGGCCTTGGATTGATCTCCTCCTTTATATATTGGGACTATGTTCACGCTCTTCAGGATGCCCAGTATTTCTCCCGTGTCTAGTGATAGTCTCCATATCCAGTATAGGGGCTCAGCAATTGCATTCTTGCAGTTTTTGATCAGTGTGGCATTCCATTTATCCAGTCCTGCCGCTGTGTGTGTTTTTAGTTTCCCTATAGCTTGTGTAATATCATCCGTCGTAAAGGCGAAATCAGTTATACTTTCTCCTTGTGGTTCTTCTTCAAAGAACACGTTTCTATCACATATCAATTTGTCAGTTTTTGGGATACTGAAAGATGATTCGTACTGAGCTCTTAATATTTCAGATACTTCTGTTAGATCATCAGATAAAGCATATATATATATATATATGCGCCTCGGTGGTGTAGTGGTTAGCAGTGGTGACTATGAATCCATCAGCCCCAGGTTTGAAACTTGGTGACTGCAGCCGGCGCGCAGCAAAACCCAGCTGTTCATCCTTCCACATAATAAAGAAAGTGGTTGGTAGATAAATGGGTACCCTGGGTGGCCTAGATGCTGGGCTACTGGTGGGGCATGGTTCGGATTCCACATTAAACTGTAGGTCTAAGGTGGAGTGAAAAGCTTGACCTTCATCAGAATGAACAATTCGGGTGGAAGCTAACCAAAGGTTATATATATATATATCTATTAACAATAAATAAAACTTGCCAGAGATACCTGCCAGTCCCCCAGTCCTTCAAGTGGTCTTTTGAATAGGGCGCTGGCTTTTCTGCGCACACAGCCATGGGAATAAAGGCATGCACGCGCAAGCGCACACAACGGTATCATATATTCTATACCAATTCATTGGTGTGTTGTACCTAGTATTTTTCATGCATTAAAAACCAAGCTCACCCTCTCATCTATTGTTAATTTCACAGCCATCCCCTACCTAAAAGAAAAAAAATAATATATAATAAACCCAAATTTCCTATGATGCGCGACTTTTGCGTCACCCTGTATATATACTTTTAACAGTAAATAATACTCGCCAGAGATATCTGCCGGTCCCCCGATCTTCCATGTATGCATCACACTTGCATGTAACAAGCGTCACAGGCCATAGCTGAGGCTAGGAGAACAGTAAATGAAAACAGGTTGGTTCATATTAACACTTGACGTGACCTTATTTATAATCTCGTGTATTAATGATGTACTCAATTAAATGAACTAGAGAATAAAACTAACAAAAGTGTGACACTCATTACATAGCAAATGCGTGAATTCAAATCATCCCACAGTACTATGTGGTCAAGAATTGAGACAGTTCTCTTATACAATTTTAAACTATAAAACCTGGCCTTTAAAATGGTGCAATCAGATTTTTTTTATATTCACAAAAGAAAACCATTTTAAAGTGCCACGAATTTCTCAATTTTTTTTTTCCAATAGATCACACATTGCAATATGTATTAACATTTCCTTGTATAATTTTTCCTATACTTCATCTATATAATATTTCTTTTTAAATTTAAAAAATACAGTGTTTTAGCAATCAAATGATACCAGTTTCAATTCCCTTTTATTATTTTTCAATTTTGGCCTTGAGGGTGACGTTTCTGTGGAATGACCCTAGGATCAAATTTAATAAAGTATAATTCAAAGACAAATTAAAGAATTGAACAATTGTACAAGAACTTTGTTCACATTTAGCAAGTATTTTATTGAGAGCAATGAATCACTTTGGTAAGTAAAGCATTTCAGAGTTCAAAGATAATGTGCCGTATATACACCGGGTGATGCATAAATGTGTTTCATAAATCATAAAGTGTATTCTTGAGACAAAAGTAAAGAAAAAAGACCATATAAACGTAGGTCAAGAAACCCATAGGTTTTAAGCTATAGCGTGCGAAGGGTGGAGAGGGCATGGTGGTCCTTTCCATGGCCACCTTGGTCACCAGATTTAAATCCTATTGATTATTACTTGTGGGATCATTTAAAAAGGCAAGTTTATGTTACAGAAGTCTGAGCACATGATGAATTGTGGCAATGAGTGAGACAATTGCAAAATGATCCACAATACTCCAGGAATTTTTTAGTGTCAGACAATCACTGGTGTGACATGTAGAGAGGCATGCATTCAAGAATTAGGAATTTCAAACATTTACTTTAATGAAGCAAATGTATCACACTGTGTATTTACATAAAATGTAAAAAAATCTTTAGGAGTTTCATTTTTCTGTCACATGCTATAGCTGAAAACCTACAAGTTTCTCAACCTATATTTATATGGTCTTTTTTTCTTTACTTTTGTCTCAAGAATATACCCTGAAATTTATGAAACACACATGCATCACCCTGTATATTAACTTTTCTTCTCACAGTGGCACTCAAGGTGAATGCACAATACAAATGGACCTCTAGGTGAGTCTATCATCCAGTGTCTGTCTGTCATTTTTTTTTTCACAAGTTCACAATAAGAGAAGCTGCGATACTGTAGTTAAATTAATAGTCTTCTTCACTTGGTTATGTTGGTAGTTTATTTTCAATGCAATAGCATTACAACAAATAGTACACTTACAAACTTACCATCTTGTACAACAGTTATGTTTTCTGATTCGGATTGATTCCATGAAGTACTTGCCAACAAATCTAGTTTTATATTATTTTCAGTCATTTTTAGAATTTACCATGAAACAGGTAATTAATAATAAATTTATCTGAAAAATAAATAAATAAAGTGATAACTGTCCAAACCACATGATCCCCATGACAAAAATAATTACATGTAAGCTGGGGTTTAAATCAAATAAAAATACAGCCCATTTCCTAATTTTATCACAGGTAAGCTTCTCTTCAGAGACATTTTAGGATTAAGGGAGTGGCAATACACTGTAATTGGTATATGGTAAGTTAAAATAAAATCTTAATTTTTAGCAACATATATAGAATTAGTGGCATTTAATATATAGCTGAAAATTTTATCAATCTCTTTGGACTTTTATCTATACTCTCTTACCTACAAAAAACTGAACATAAAAATCAGGGTTGACATTGACCCAGAAAATACAGGAAAATCAAAAATTGGGAGGGAAATGCAGGGAATTTCAAATATTTTTAAAAACCTAGAAAATGCAGAGAATTATGATAAAACAAAATTCCCTACAACTCTCAATAATACCACATTCTGTATAACCATGTACGTACAGTAATAACTGCAACCTCTTAATTTCAGTTATGTTGTACAGTACTTTTGCTTATGACTGAAGGGAGATACTACTAGGTAACAGGGTTGGGTAAAATATTCATACCATTTTTTCATATATCTCAGTTTGCAATGCAATAGATTACTTGTCATCTTGATGTTATTTTTGTATTCATGAAAAAATAATTAAGGCTTCCTATGGAGTAAGGTTCTGTAGAGATTTTAAAATATAAATATATACCAGGTGATTACAAATTATCTTCCCAATTTTAAACATTTATTATGAAAAACTAACAAAACTACAGCAAAAAGCAAGATATACAAAATGTTTCATTTACAACCTATTGAAGTTCAATATTAGCTCCTTTTGTGGCTCTGCAGACATCAAAGTGGTATTCGGTTTCCCTTCATACATTTTGAGGCATATCATACTGAACTTTTCTAAGAGCCTCACATATCCTTTCCTTCAAAGATATGTCATTTTTGACATAGCCCTGAGGAAGAAGTCAAGGGGGGGGGGGGGGGGGGGTGTAGATCAAATGAATGAGCCAGCCAAGGAATGGGACCAACAATCAGGCAATTGTTCATTCAGAAATGTTGTAACCTCAAAAGAAGCCACAAAAAGGAGCTCATATTGAACTTCAATAGCTTGTAAATAAAACTCTTTTGTTGTTCTTTATTTGTATATCTTGGTTTTTGCTGTAGCTTTGTTAGTATTTTCATAATGTTTAAAATCAGGAAGATCATTTGTAATCACTAGGGCCCAGATGTTTAGGCACTAATAAACTACAAACTAGGCAGGCAAAATAAAATACCGAAAAAGGCAACAAAAAGGCATTTATTTTCTTACAATTCAAACAAAACATAACACATGAAATACAAAGAAAAAAATTATATGAAAAAAAATGTTTTCATTGATGACTGCAATAAATGACGCATTTTTAAAAAATTTTATGTTTAATTTTACATTTTTCGATGCACTGACTTCAGACATTGTGACATGTGCGTACAGCAGAAAATGAATGACCCTGTGTCATGCAGGGTTCTACAACAAAACTACAGTTGCCAGTTAGGAAATAAATTCACAAATGTAGAACAATTAACCCTTAAACTAGTCGCATTAAGAGTATCATAATTTCAATCATATTTAGGCTAATGATACCACCATATTTTAAAATCCTTTTTTAATTAATGAAAAATATAACAAAAATGGCACTTTACCATGATATAGGCAGTTACCTTATAAATAGGCGGAAAAGGCATTTTATGGCATTTTGCCTGAACATCCAGGCTCTAGTAATCACCCAGTGTATTTACATGACTCAGGGGTGTAGTGGTTAGCATAGCTGACTACGAATCCACCAGCTCCAGGTTTGATACTCAGTGAATCCTTCCATACAATAAAACTGTTTGGTAACCTGGGTAGCCTAGTGGTTAAGACAATGAGCTACCCTACTGATCAGAAGTCATGATATTGAGTCAGGTGAGGACTTTGTAATTTCTGACCACCAGTGGTGGGTCATGATTCAGATTCCACCCACATATATATATATATATATATATATATATATTATATATATATATATATATATTATATATATATAACTGCAAACACGCAGTATAATTAACGTAAAGAACGACGCTTTGTATAGGAGAATTATCCGCGCAAGAACGAAACAGTGGGAGACTGTAGACACCAATCAACCAAGGAAGTACTCCAAGAGGGACATTAGGCAGGAGACAGGAAGTGCTGGAACTCCAGTTTCTCTCATCACTGTTGTTCTCCTTAGCTGATCTTTTTCTGTCACATCTACCCTGTGAGCAGTCCAGCAGGCTCTCAAACACACTTCTCTCTGTTCCTCACTACACACATGTATCTTACATACTACACACTATTTTCAAGAAAAAAAAAAAGACAACTTTCAGAGCCTTGGAGTCCCATGGGAAAGGGACCATAAATGTCCCCTCTTTTGACTCCCCTACTGTTAATACTGGGAATGCAGACCCAGGCAGTGGGGCTCATTCTTCTACTACCCATTCAAGATGTTCTGGGCATCTACCTGTTTCACTTTTCATGAGCTTCTGCAGCATTCATGGCCCCTCCTCACATTTTCAATCTGTTGAACACCACCACATCATCTCTTCCTCACAAACTCAACCTCTTATTTGTACCCTCCTACATTTACTATACTCAATTTCATTCCAAAGGAGGATGTTGCATATATGTACACCAGTGGTGCTCAAACTTATGGCAATCATGTACTATTTTATGTCATTTTCCCATAATGCTAAATGTAATATGAAACTATGACTAATAATGACTATGTCAAATAGACCTAAATTAATATACTTTTTCATATTGTACAAATAAATTGCATTATTAGTAAAACAATAAATGTCGTGTGTATTTTATAACTATATTATATTTTCTTTATGGTACCTGCATTACAAAACCTTGTGTACTTGCTTCCCTCCAGCCAATTTGTCAAATATGATGCACTTAACACACGAATGATTATTCAGTAACTGAATTTTAAATCTTATTGCGCAAGCACTCCAGGCAGTCTTAGAAGAGTTGCCAATTACCACACTGAAAATTCTCAAATTTCTTGCTTACCCAAGGGCATTCTGAATTTAGGCTGGGGCAGCATTATAACCACTGAGTTTTTATTTGCCTTGAGTGTCCATGTGCCATCATCAGTCACAATGTGCCAGGGTTTGAGCACTATGGATGTACACAATGATCTAACTTGTTCTTGTATTCCCAAACTTGAATTCTCTGGATTCTACACCCTCTGACTATGGTTTACATGCCAATCTCAAACTAAGTACATCTTTGCTGTTTACCTTTCTATTAATTCTACTGACTGTCCAAAAATCTTTGACTACTTCACTTCCAAAGTGGAATACGTTACATTCTATCCCCCTCATTTTGCTGAAATCCCCATTTTATGAGACTTCAGTGTTTACATAGTAGTGTAGGATGGCTATGGTGCACCTGCCCTCTGATCTTTCTACTATCTTTGATTGGGGCAGAGAAAAACTTGTGGCTTTCAATGCCTCAGTCCCTTTATCCATCTACTCATCATGACTATCCCCTTGCCTTCAACAATACACAACTCAATCCTTTTCTTAACATTCTTGGTGTTTCCTTTTCTCATGATCTTTCCTGGAAAAATCACATATACTCTCTTTCCAAAACAGCTTCTAAGAGGTTAGGTGTGCTGTACCACCTTCACAGTTTCTTCACCCCCACTCATTTGCTGTCTCTGTACAGGGGTCTTGTCCACCCCTGTATGGAGTGGCTCAACCCACACAGCTGTACTGGTCTGGATGGAATCAAAGGCTTTTCATCTCTCTCTTTCAAGGAAAGGTTAGACCAAATCTTGCACACTATTTGAGTGTGTAGAAAATTTTCCCTGGCACCTGTTGCCATTGGTACCTCCTTGGTATGGGCCACAAGGCCTTTTGAGGTACTTCTTTTCCTTGTAACTCTTGGTGCGGCAGCAGCGAGAGGTGTAGTCTTCTGGAAGGGATGAACATCACTTGCAAATAGGTGGTTGCGTGTACACGCGGGAAGAATTCACCCCCCACTCCTTTTTTATATACTGGTCAGAACGTTTTTGATAGTTTTCATTGTTAGAACGCTTTATCGTATTTAGAGTTTAAAAAAAAAAAATGTTACAATGTCTGGACTGCAGAAACTGAAGGCTGAATGTGCGAGGTGTGAAGTAAACCAGTGGGTGATGAACTTCAAAGAAGCCTGCTTCGCGAAGATCAACCACTCCAGCATGTGCCACTTTTGCGAACTCATGCGGTTTTATGAGAAGCTAGAGGAGAGGGTCCGGCAGCTCGAGTCATCCAGACTGGCTGTTGGAGGTACAGCAGTCACTGATGCAGCAGTGCCCTCCACCCCGGAGCTCATTGATAGGATAGCTGCCATGGAAAGGCGGTGCAGTGATGGACTGGACGGGGCTTGGGACCACAGAGAATGGGTAGAGGTGCAACTGGGGGCTAGGGTACAAAATCAGTGTGAAGAATCACCAGCAATCCACGTGGAATGCACGGAATGGCAGCGCAAGGTGGAGGGCGTAAAGAAGGGGCCGATAAAGAAAAAGGGTGGGAAGGGGCCTACTGATGGCCCAAAGAAACGGAAGGATGTAGCTGCCAGTCAGGGTGGGTCGGGTGGTTAAGTGCGTCTATGGGTGGCGACGGGTATCGAAAGGTCTCAGGCAAGAAGGCTGCGAAGCCAAAGCCTGAGACCCCAGTTGTCCCTGTCAGGACCTCCAACCGCTTGTCTCCTGTGCTCGAAGGAGGAAGACACCATTTTGATTGGGGACTCGCAGATCAGGGGCAGGAGAAGTACTTTGCTTCTGCAAACCGGGATGGGAGGAAGGTAAGGTGCTTACCTGGGTGGGGAATGGCGCACTTAAGGAAGGAGGTTGAGAAGCTGCGCATGGCTAGTCGGAGGACTGCGATCGTTGTCCACGCCGGTGGCAATTACCTGTTCCTCAAAGGCAGTAGGGTAGGTCTTACAGAAAGGATCATCACCGAGATCATGTCTCTTGCGGATGATCTAAAACTGAAGACAGACAGGGGAATGTTGATGGGTATTTTACCGCGGATGAATGCCAGTGACCACGCGCTCAGTAAGGTCATAGGCATCAATGAGAGGGTGCAAGACTTGTGCGACCCGTTCGATGCATTTTGGTAGGTGCGACCTTTACCAGAGGGATGGTGTCCACCTCAATGACAAGGGTAAAGGTGTGCTAGGCGTGCTGCTCGACCGGCACCTATACAGAATGGTGAGGTCGAGCCCGGGGAGATGACGGGGCCCCACCAGGGAGAGATGATGTTGAGCCGGTGGCGGACGTGCCTTCAACTGAAGGGTGCATCCAAGTACAGGTGGGTGACCCTCCTTCCACGTTGGAGGGGGCTCAGGCTCCTGGGGAAGTTGCCCCTCGTTGGTGAGGGGTTCTTCAACTCCCGACAGCCCTGGCTGTTCGGTAAATGGGTCATGCTAGGGGGCAGTCAGAATAGGGAAGGCTCCCTCCGTGCCGTGCTTTTTAATGCTAGGTCGATTAGGAATAAGTTTTGCGAGCTACAGGCGCTCTTAGCATCAGAATACCAGGATATCGTTGCTATCACCGAGTCCTGGATTCATACTGATCGTAGGGGAGTTCAAAATTCCCGGGTGTAGAATGTTTCGCAAAGACCTCACCTGTGGGGAGGGGTGAGAGTTACTAATATACATGAGGGGCACGTTGAGTCCGGTTGACTGCCAGTTTTGGTTGGAACGGGAGCTGCTTGGCATCAATCTGAACATGGGAGGGACGAACTATAGGTTAATCTTGGTATACAGACCTCCGCATCTCCTCCTCGAGGAGGATACAGCCCTGTACACCAAACTCCGTAGCCTGCTAGGGGATAGGGTGTGTGTAGTTTTAGGAGACTTCAACTGTCGCGGCATAAAGTGGGAAGACAGGACTGCTGATGCTGAAGGGAGGAGGCTAGTTGACTTTGCTGATGAGAACTTCCTCACTCAGTGGGTCAATGAGCCTACACGAGGCTGTGGAGGGTGAACCCTTTCCCCCTGGCCTTGATTATTATTATTTATGGACTAAATTTATTTATTTTGTGATTGAAATATACTTGTATAGATAAGATTTTAATGGTTCTCTCTTTCTTTCCAGAGGAATAAACAAATATTAGGAGTAAATAAATAAAGAATAAATAATTATTTTAGCAAATAGAGACAAAGTAAAGAATAAACAATAAACATTAAAAAGTAAATAAGAAGGAAAGTTAAAGATTGAGTAAATGTCGTAAATATTGTAAACAAGGAATGAAGAATAAAGATAAATATTTGATAATATTGTAAGAAAAAGAATAAGAATCAAGATAATCTGATAACTGTATAGGAAGGCAATTTATTATTAGTATGAAAGATCTCCGCACAAAAAAATGGCTCTTGCTTGTTAAACCCTGTTAGTAAATAGAAAATAAGTACTTTTTTGTTAAAACATTTTAGCGAAAGGAATAAACAATTTAGTAAAAGAGACGCTTCTGAGGTTTAAAAGTGTTTAACAGTTAATAAATTCCGAGAATCAGCGTGTGTGTCAAAACTAGAGTTTTGAGAAGTGGGGGAACCAATCGGCGTGTGTGTGGAAATGTAAAGAAATAGAAAAATAACTAGTTTAAGTATTTAATTTAAGAGAATACAGAACAGAGGAGGAAACTAAATTCAACCTGTAAACAAATGAGAAACTGTTGGCGGTACGAGCCAGCAGTCATGGAATCGGAGGTCTGGGTGGCAAGCCTGGATCCAACCCTTCAAGGTAAGCAGCCTGGTTTCATGGAGGCCTTAAATAAAAAAAAAATTCTTGTTTTCTGGTGCAGCCATTAGGGTAACCGAATCCCACCACAAGGCGAAAGCGTTCTAGACTTAGTATTTACGACCGAAGACAACCTCGTCACTGGCCTCACCTTTGATGAATCATTGGGCGGGAGTGAGCATGGTCTGATTAGGTTCTGTGTGTGCATCCCTCGGGTGAAGCGTAGTAACTCGAGAGGCAGTAAGCTTGACCTACGGCAGGCAGACTTTGTTAGCCTCTGGGATAGCGTAGGTGAGATGGGGGTTAGAGGTCGGCGGCGATGTTGAGGGAGTGTGGAGTGCATTCCGGGATGAGTTTATGGTGCTGCAGTTTGCTGCCATACCCTCAAAACTGGTCACCCCTGCTTCAATGCAGCCTAAGTGGTTCAATCATGACATCGCTTCGGCTATCCGAAATAGGAAAGTAGCGTATAGGAGGGCAAAGGCCAATCGTTCCCATGAGAACACTGAAGCATATGTCCACCTGTGTAGGGAAGGGAAGTGAAGGTGAAGGTTAGGCTAGTGAAACGTAATGAAGAACTATGGGTGGCAAGCCTCTGCAAGGGGAACCCTAAGGAGTTCTTCAGTTATGTTAATAGTAGAAAGCCCATTAGAAGGATGATAGGTCCGTTAAAGGACCGAATAGGCATTCTGCGGACCTCCAACACGGACATCGCCAATGTGCTTAATGAGTACTTTGCGGGAGTGTTCACCAGGGAGGACACCCATGGGGATGGTAAGCTCCTCTTCCATGTATGAGAATCAGATATAAATGTATAAAACACACAGTAGTACTTAATAATGATAAACATATGATGAGCACAGCACTGCCATATCACTGTAAACAAACAAGGCAGGAACTGACATCATAAGAGAGGGAGGTGTTATAAGCTAAACTTAACCTAATACTACCATATATAATATATATTATATATACACCCTATTATTATATATATAGTGGAGCTAGTTTTAGCCGTTTAAGGTGATAATGATTTAATTGTATGCAACGATTGATTTAGGCAATGACTGATTGCTTTATAATGATAGGCTGGGTTAATAATTTATGATGTAATACAGTATCACCGATTGGAATGAATGGCTATTTGATTAGGTCCACCATACTATTGGAAGTGACCAAAATGGCAGCGAGGTCACCAGCTTTGGTTTACGGCCAAAGCAAATTAATATTAAGGTTATGAAAGACACCTTACTTTTGTAGTTTATTATGAAAATAAATCCGTTATTTTATTCACTGTGATATAACAAAGAATTGACAGTAATTAATTGGTAGTTTTACGTTATGCTTATGGCATAGGCTTAGCTAATAAGATGAAATGTTAATAGCTTAATTGACACGTAATAAATAATGTAATACTCATCGATGGTATGTAAATGGCATGCAACATAGAACATTGAATAAGCCTAGTTAATGATATAAAGAATGCACGTGCGTTTGGTACATTGAATGGAAAACATGACACTGATTAAGTAGGCTAAATGATTGCATGGATGCACATAGAATAATTGATGTGGCCTAATAATAATGGATTGAAATGCTGCACAGTATCATTTATATAAAGGACATTATGTGATGTTAAGTGATTACGTCAAGAGAACATTTATTTAAACACACATTTATATGACTTGAACATAATGACGGATGGTACGCGGAATAACGGTATTGAATTGACACTTGAATTGGATGATAGGCCTACTGCGTTATTACGGAGTCAATGGACGCGTGATTACACACTTTGGGAGTATAGCCTACCGTTCGGCGGTAGGCTAATGTAGGTTTCAAGAGTACTTACGAATATGATGCACTTAGCTTAGGGCAATGTAAAACTTGAAGACGGGCTGAAGACAGAAACTATTACGCAGATTCTAGTTGTCGTTGTTCATTAAGCCTCTTGAGATGATGGATGTAGGCTTCGTGGAGGCCTGAGGTGATGTTACTTCTCGAGGTGCAGGCTGGCCTTGTGATATATTGCGGAAGATCTCGAGGAACGTGGAGAAACTTGAAGGCCGACCCGGCAAACCGCAGGCCGAAGTGATTCCGGTTGGGCCTCGTTGGATTGCTTCTGCAGGTGGTCTTTAGATCTTACGTGAAGACAAATTGTAGGCCCTGAAGAAAGTAGCGGCCACGGCCCTCGGCCAGGGGGCCGGAAAGCGGTTGGTGGACGCGCTGCTCACGTGATGACGTGCGTCGAGTGAGTGAGAAAGAAAGCAAATTGAAGCTCGCTTTTATACCCTGGTGACGTAGGACTATACCAAATCGTAAGACGCTTGGTCCGCGTGTCCTTTAGTTTACAAAGGCTTCATTCGCGCCTTTCTTGGGAAGACACAGACTTTCCATTGTTTGATTGCCCACGTGTGTTTTCCAAGTTCTTTGATGATAGCGTGGAAGTAAAGTATTTCTGTCGATTTGTTGGTCTATTCTTGTCGATCCGCTACAAGTAGTTCCCTCTCAGAGACGAAGGAACGATACTGAGAAGAAATACCATTCGTTGGGAGACTGATGAGGCACTCCGAGATTTGACGCTTGGCCTGGTATATCGTGGAATTCCTGACGCAGGAAGGAATGAAGGGTCGTCAGATGCTCGGAAGAGGAAGCGCTGTGTATGGGGTGGGGGTTCCGCAGGGGGGGTGGGGTTGGGGTACGGCAGGAATGGGGGACAGTGAAGAGCGAACGGAGGAAACGAGAGGGCGGGGGACTGTGTTGGTGGTCGAATGCTGTGCCCGTAACTCGTCGCGTGGTGGTCTCGTTGAGGTCGCTCCTGCCGCAGGGTTGGACTTCGGCAGGAATGTGGAGCAATGAAGAGGACGAAGGAAACGAGAGGGGCGAGGGGGACTGTGTTGAGTTCGAATGCTGTGCCCGTAACTCGTCGTGTGGATGTTGTCGTCGAGGTCGCTCCTGCCGAAGGGAGAAAAAGAAACGTCGTTCAAGTCCACGAGCAGCAGGAATTAATCCACGGAATGATGCAAAGAGACAGTTGATGAAGGCAGGGGATCGCCAACCCTTTGCCTGAAGTGTCTGTTTTGCAGTTTGCTTGTTGCGTGGAGGCATGTGTGCACTCTGCTCGTTGATTGAAGAATGCTTTCTTTTTAGGCCTTCCCGTAGGGAATGGGGAAGGGAAAACCCGTCGTGCTTACGGAAAAAAAAAAAAAAAAAAAAAAAAAAAAATTCGCTGATCAATGAGGCGCGTCACCAGATTTATCGCCAAATGATTTACCGTACAACGCCGAGACGGACCGTTGAATATTTTGGACGAGTGGTGACGAAAGAATGCGCCGTTTGAAACGAATTTGGGACTGACTGCAGCGCTGGGGGGGTGGGGGGTGATGTTGTCCTGAGGCGTTAGATGGTGAATTTCGTGAGTCCCTCCACGATCCGTTTGACGGCGGAGCAGGACCCAATGCCAGTGGTGGCTTCTCCAAGGGGTCGCCGCGCCCCTGCCGTCAGGAGGCAGTGAGACTCGACTCAGGGGGACGCACACGGGAATTTGAAAGTTGCGGTGATTGTGCGACGGCACATGACCGCGAGACAGTAAGGCATTAAAGTACCGCGCGGAACGAATATCACTGTTTGCAAGTAGGCCTATTTAATTTCACTGAATTTAAGAAACCTGTACGTACATAGAAATTTGATATGGCTGCAGAAAATCACATTGAATTTATGAATACCGTATTTACATAGAAATTATTTAATGTGGCTGCAAAAAAATGAAATGGTCAATAATAGCTAAACACAAGGATCGCTGTGAATAAATAACGTAAAATAAGATCGAGTCACTCCGGGGTCACCAATTTATAGTGGAGCTAGTTTTAGCCGTTTAAGGTGATAATGATTTAATTGTATGCAACGATTGATTTAGGCAATGACTGATTGCTTATAATGATAGGCTGGGTTAATAATTTATGATGTAATACAGTATCACCGATTGGAATGAATGGCTATTTGATTAGGTCCACCATACTATTGGAAGTGACCGAAATGGCAGCGAGGTCACCAGCTTTGGTTTACGGCCAAAGCAAATTAATATTAAGGTTATGAAAGACACCTTACTTTTGTAGTTTATTATGAAAATAAATCCGTTATTTTATTCACTGTGATATAACAAAGAATTGACAGTAATTAATTGGTAGTTTTACGTTATGCTTATGGCATAGGCTTAGCTAATAAGATGAAATGTTAATAGCTTAATTGACACGTAATAAATAATGTAATACTCATCGATGGTATGTAAATGGCATGCAACATAGAACATTGAATAAGCCTAGTTAATGATATAAAGAATGCACGTGCGTTTGGTACATTGAATGGAAAACATGACACTGATTAAGTAGGCTAAATGATTGCATGGATGCACATAGAATAATTGATGTGGCCTAATAATAATGGATTGAAATGCTTGCACAGTATCATTTATATAAAGGACATTATGTGATGTTAAGTGATTACGTCAAGAGAACATTTATTTAAACACACATTTATATGACTTGAACATAATGACGGATGGTACGCGGAATAAACGGTATTGAATTGACACTTGAATTGGATGATAGGCCTACTGCGTTATTAACGGGAGTCAATGGACGCGTGATTACACACTTTGGGAGTATAGCCTACCGTTCGGCGGTAGGCTAATGTAGGTTTCAAGAGTACTTACGAATATGATGCACTTAGCTTAGGGCAATGTAAAAACTTGAAGACGGGCTGAAGACAGAAACTATTACGCAGATTCTAGTTGTCGTTGTTCATTAAGCCTCTTGAGATGATGGATGTAGGCTTCGTGGAGGCCTGAGGTGATGTTACTTCTCGAGGTGCAGGCTGGCCTTGTGATATTGCGGAAGATCTCGAGGAACGTGGAGAAACTTGAAGGCCGACCCGGCAAACCGCAGGCCCGAAGTGATTCCGGTTGGGCCTCGTTGGATTGCTTCTGCAGGTGGTCTTTAGATCTTACGTGAAGACAAATTGTAGGCCCTGAAGAAAGTAGCGGCCACGGCCCCTCGGCCAGGGGGCCGGAAAGCGGTTGGTGGACGCGCTGCTCACGTGATGACGTGCGTCCGAGTGAGTGAGAAAGAAAGCAAATTGAAGCTCGCTTTTATACCCTGGTGACGTAGGACTATACCAAATCGTAAGACGCTTGGTCCGCGTGTCCTTTAGTTTACAAAGGCTTCATTCGCGCCTTTCTTGGGAAGACACAGACTTTCCATTGTTTGATTGCCCACGTGTGTTTTCCAAGTTCTTTGATGATAGCGTGGAAGTAAAGTATTTCTGTCGATTTGTTGGTCTATTTCTTGTCGATCCGCTACAAGTAGTTCCCTCTCAGAGACGAAGGAACGATACTGAGAAGAAATACCATTCTGTTGGGAGACCTGATGAGGCCACTCCGAGATTGACGCTTGGCCTGGTATATCGTGGAATTCCTGACGCAGGAAGGAATGAAGGGTCGTCAGATGCTCGGAAGAGGAAGCGCTGGTGTATGGGGTGGGGGTTCCGCAGGGGGGGTGGGGTTGGGGTACGGCAGGAATGGGGGACAGTGAAGAGCGAACGGAGGAAACGAGAGGGGCGGGGGACTGTGTTGGTGGTCGAATGCTGTGCCCGTAACTCGTCGCGTGGTGGTTCTCGTTGAGGTCGCTCCTGCCGCAGGGGTTGGACTTCGGCAGGAATGTGGAGCAATGAAGAGTGGACGAAGGAAACGAGAGGGCGAGGGGGACTGTGTTGAGTTCGAATGCTGTGCCCGTAACTCGTCGTGTGGATGTTGTCGTCGAGGTCGCTCCTGCCGAAGGGAGAAAAAGAAACGTCGTTCAAGTCCACGAGCAGCAGGAATTAATCCACGGAATGATGCAAAGAGACAGTTGATGAAGGCAGGGGATCGCCAACCCTTTGCCTGAAGTGTCTGTTTTGCAGTTTGCTTGTTGCGTGGAGGCATGTGTGCACTCTGCTCGTTGATTGAAGAATGCTTTCTTTTTAGGCCTTCCGTAGGGAATGGGGAAGGAAAAACCCGTCGTGCTTACGGAAAAAAAAAAAAAAAAAAAAAAAAAAAAAAATTCGCTGATCAATGAGGCGCGTCACCAGATTTATCGCCAAATGATTTACCGTACAACGGCCGAGACGGGACCGTTGAATATTTTGGACGAGGTGGTGACGAAAGAATGCGCCGTTTGAAACGAATTTGGGACTGACTGCAGCGCTGGGGGGGTGGGGGGTGAGTGTTGTCCTGAGGCGTTAGATGGTGAATTTCGTGAGTCCCTCCCGATCCGTTTGACGGCGGAGCAGGACCCAATGCCAGTGGTGGCTTCTCCAAGGGGTCGCCGCGCCCCTGCCGTCAGGAGGCAGTGAGACTCGACTCAGGGGGACGCACACGGGAATTTGAAAGTTGCGGTGATTGTGCGACGGCACATGACCGCGAGACAGTAAGGCATTAAAGTACCGCGGGAACGAATATCACTGTTTGCAAGTAGGCCTATTTAATTTCACTGAATTTAAGAAACCTGTACGTACATAGAAATTTGATATGGCTGCAGAAAATCACATTGAATTTATGAATACCGTATTTACATAGAAATTATTTAATGTGGCTGCAAAAAAATGAAATGGTCAATAATAGCTAAACACAAGGATCGCTGTGAATAAATAACGTAAAATAAGATCGAGTCACTCCGGGGTCACCAATTTATAGTGGAGCTAGTTTTAGCCGTTTAAGGTGATAATGATTTAATTGTATGCAACGATTGATTTAGGCAATGACTGATTGCTTTATAATGATAGGCTGGGTTAATAATTTATGATGTAATACAGTATCACCGATTGGAATGAATGGCTATTTGATTAGGTCCACCATACTATTGGAAGTGACCGAAATGGCAGCGAGGTCACCAGCTTTGGTTTACGGCCAAAGCAAATTAATATTAAGGTTATAAAAGACACCTTACTTTTGTAGTTTATTATGAAAATAAATCCGTTATTTTATTCACTGTGATATAACAAAGAATTGACAGTAATTAATTGGTAGTTTTACGTTATGCTTATGGCATAGGCTTAGCTAATAAGATGAAATGTTAATAGCTTAATTGACACGTAATAAATAATGTAATACTCATCGATGGTATGTAAATGGCATGCAACATAGAACATTGAATAAGCCTAGTTAATGATATAAAGAATGCACGTGCGTTTGGTACATTGAATGGAAAACATGACACTGATTAAGTAGGCTAAATGATTGCATGGATGCACATAGAATAATTGATGTGGCCTAATAATAATGGATTGAAATGCTTGCACAGTATCATTTATATAAAGGACATTATGTGATGTTAAGTGATTACGTCAAGAGAACATTTATTTAAACACACATTTATATGACTTGAACATAATGACGGATGGTACGCGGAATAAACGGTATTGAATTGACACTTGAATTGGATGATAGGCCTACTGCGTTATTAACGGGAGTCAATGGACGCGTGATTACACACTTTGGGAGTATAGCCTACCGTTCGGGGTAGGCTAATGTAGGTTTCAAGAGTACTTACGAATATGATGCACTTAGCTTAGGGCAATGTAAAAACTTGAAGACGGGCTGAAGACAGAAACTATTACGCAGATTCTAGTTGTCGTTGTTCATTAAGCCTCTTGAGATGATGGATGTAGGCTTCGTGGAGGCCTGAGGTGATGTTACTTCTCGAGGTGCAGGCTGGCCTTGTGATATTGCGGAAGATCTCGAGGAACGTGGAGAAACTTGAAGGCCGACCCGGCAAACCGCAGGCCCGAAGTGATTCCGGTTGGGCCTCGTTGGATTGCTTCTGCAGGTGGTCTTTAGATCTTACGTGAAGACAAATTGTAGGCCCTGAAGAAGTAGCGGCCACGGCCCCTCGGCCAGGGGGCCGGAAAGCGGTTGGTGGACGCGCTGCTCACGTGATGACGTGCGTCCGAGTGAGTGAAAGAAAGCAAATTGAAGCTCGCTTTTATACCCTGGTGACGTAGGACTATACCAAATCGTAAGACGCTTGGTCCGCGTGTCCTTTAGTTTACAAAGGCTTCATTCGCGCCTTTCTTGGGAAGACACAGACTTTCCATTGTTTGATTGCCCACGTGTGTTTTCCAAGTTCTTTGATGATAGCGTGGAAGTAAAGTATTTCTGTCGATTTGTTGGTCTATTTCTTGTCGATCCGCTACATATATATGTGGTGATAAAACAATAAAATATTGGAAATTTCATCCTCTAAAGTCTAAATAGTCTTTTATTAATAATTTTGGAAAAAATTGTACTTTTGAAATATCAGCCAATACTGATATTGATAAAAATCTACCACTATCACCAATACCGATATATTGGTACATCCCTACCAGTCACCATTGGGTAAAAGTGATCAGTGTCTCTTAAGTTTTGATTTCATATATGTAGTACCATACGGATGTAAGTCATAAACCATACAGAAAATTCTATTATAATAAGGGGGACTATGACATTACGAGACAAGATTTAAATATAGATTGGGCCGAAAGATTAGGTGCTCAAGAAACCATTAATAAGAAATGGGAGACCTTCCTAGCAATAATTAGGAATGCAGAAGCAAGACCTATACCAAATCAATATATTTATCCCACTGAATGGAAAAAGGAAAATATAGTACACTTAGATCAAAAGACAATTGAAGCTATTAAAAAGAAACAATGCAGCTGGCAGAGGTGTATATATAGACAAAAGATCCAGATAAATACGGAAGCTATACCAAACAAAGGAATAAAGTAAGAAAAATGACAAAACTACAGCATGATGAAGAGGAAAATGTTGCAAAGGAGTAAAAAACCAAAGCTGGGCACAAACCGTTAATCCGTTAATCATTAATTAACGAAGTTAACTTTTTTGTTAACGATTTAACTTTTAAGTTAACTTTGAAAATCATTATCGGACTAATTAACTTCCATTACATTTAACTTCCGTTAACTCAAGTCTGTTAACCCAAAAAATTCATAAATAAACGTTTAAAAGTTTATTATTTTCAGTGCTGAGCAGGTGCGCAATTAATCCGCCACTGTTAATAGTGATGAACGAATTTCCATTTCCGCAGTGCAAAATCAGGCGATATATTTGTTTCCGTCGCCACAATTTGTGTCTTACCAAATATGGTAGTTATTTATGGCATTGGTTTGAGCAAAACATGGTCGACTGTAAAATCAGGCGGAAAGATTTGCCATTTGAGTTGAATGTTTCAACTTCTTTCAAGAAATATCACGAGCATTTTAAGGCACTTTCAATAATATATAGGTATGTAACAATTACAACAAATAACTACATTCGTTTCATTTGCAGTCTGTCTCTTGCGCAACATGTTTGTGCTAGTGAATATTTAAAAATGTGTTGGTGGACTTGTTCATCAAGTTCAACACAGCCATCCCCTCCAGTGCTGCAGTGGAGCGTTTGTTCTCTATGGGCAAGGACATCCTGAGGGCCAAGAGATCATCCCTGTCTGATGAAAACTTTGATATGCTAATTTTCACGAAGGGCAACAATTTAGGGTGGCAATAGCCAATAGGGTTAAAAATCCAAGTTGCCTGGAGGAGCGAGTGCGGTGGCGTGTTTGGTGCAGTTCCTGAAGAAAATCACTCAGGCAAATTTTTAGGACTTTTGATAAACATTAGGGGGTGGTACAAGAGTAACAAAGTTTCCACCATTGTCACTTACTAATTCTCTATTTTGTATACTTTGCAGGTAGATGAAAAATGGCAACTACTCTAAGAAAGAATGATGTTTTATGGCTACTGGAGACTTCTCCCAACTCATATGCCCTTACAGGAACCAAATTGCCATCCAAGCGGCAGGTCCTGGAATGATTCTTGTTCTTTCACCTGTCCGAGTCTCGCCCTGTCAGAGAAAGTAGCCGACTGGTGATGACAGAGGTCGAACAGATGTGGAAGAATGCAAGTCTTCCGACTCAAGCTATGTACCAGGCACAAGACAAGCTGGAGAACCTCCAGTCTGAGTGGAGAAGCTTAAAGAAATTACGAGTGAGGCATATCAAAACCCAGATGGACAAGGAAAAGGTCTTTCTAGAAGGTCTGAAAGGCCTGTTCGATTGTGCTCACGGTGATGCGCTCAAAATCATCAAAAATAAAGAAGACAAGCAGTTTCTTCTTGTGCAGCGTGAGCCTGGTCATCGAGGAACTATAGGACTTGTTGATCAGAAGTATATTAGACAAGAGGAGAACAAAATGACGCGGCAGCGTGAGCAAGAGAAAAGGAAACGAAGGAACCTGAATGAACTCCAGAAGATGGACAGGTCCGTGGTTTTGGAGTTGAGCAGCAGTTCTACAAACGAGGATACTGACAAGGAAGATGAGGTGAATGTCGGAGCAATAGGAGGCGCGTCATCTGCCACTCCCAAGAGGAAAAGATCAAGAGGGTTAAATCAGATTGTTACTCAAGAACTGGCGCAAGCGTTGGACCGCACAAAGATATCCAATCGCCAGGCAGTCCATGTTGTGGCCAATACCTTAGCAGCTGCTGGACAAAGTATGGAGCACTACGCATTGAATCGAGACACAATCCGACTAGCTCGAATGAAATTCCACCAAGACATCGCGGATGAGCTGAGAAGGTCCTTTTCCCCCACGGTACCATTAACAGTTCATTGGGATGGCAAGCTCCTTCCAGACCTTACAAACAAAGAGAAGGTCGATCGCCTTCCAGTCCTGGCTTCAGGAGAAGGTGTGATGAAGCTGTTGGGGGTACCAAAGCTGCCATCATCAACAGGTCTGGCGCAGGCAACAGCAGTGCATGACATGCTGGAAGACTGGCAGTTATCTCCCGGGATCGTAGCCATGTCTTTTGACACGACATCATGTAACACCGGTCGCTTGAACGGCGCTTGTCAATTCCTCGAGCAGAAGCTTGGGAAGAAACTTCTCAATCTTGCTTGTCATCACATCGCGGAAATACTTCTCAAAAAAGTTTTCGAAGCCTTAGTAGCATGCTCTTCGGGACCAAAGATCAAGCTCTTTCAAAGATTGGCGGAGGTGTGGCCAAAGATTGTAAAGGATTTGTTTCTTTCTGCTGAGGGAGACTGTGAGGTGGCAGATCGGATGCATGCATTCAAGGAGAAAGTTGCAGAGTTTGTGCACGAACAGTTGAGATCTCAGTAGCCTCGCGATGATTACCGTGAATTCCTGGAACTCGTACTGCTATTTCTCGGAATAAATCTACCACGGGGAAATCATATTCAAACTCCGGGTGCCCTCCACAGGGCACAGTGGATGGCAAAATGCATCTATGCATTTAAGATCTTCTTGTACCGTCACCAGTTGCGGAACTTGGGGAAACTCACGGACCAGGAGCTCCAGGGTGTTACTGACTTCTGCCTCTTTGTTGCAGAGATTTACGTTAAAGTTTGGTTCAATGCCCCAGTAGCCAAATATGCTCCGCGGTTGGACTTGGAGCTGATACAAAAGCTGGTGCAGTACAGACAAGTTAACCGACGCGTGGCAGAGGCCGCTTTGAAAGGGATCACTAGCCATCTTTGGTACTTAAGTGAAAAGTTGGTCGCTTTGGCCTTTTTTGATGAATATCTCAGCAGCGCGGTGAAAAGAGGCATGGTTGAGGCGCTCAAAAATGAAGAAAGGAAGAGTCCTTCGCCTCGTGTGACAATTGATGTGCGAGATGCTGAACATCTTTCTTTGGCAGCCTTTGTCATGAAGAACACATTGGCCTTCTTCCACCTGCTCCAGCTTCCCACATCCTTCCTCTCCAAGGATCCGGAGCAGTGGGAAGATGAAGATTTTCAACAAGTGAAACAGCACGTCTCTGCCATCAGTGTTGTCAATGATCCCGCAGAAAGAGGAGTTGCCCTAATGAAAGATTTTAACGCTGTGCTGACCACACAGGAGGATCAACAGCAATACATTCTTCAGGTTGTGAAGCAGCACCAGAAGATGTTCCCTGATACCAATAAATCCACGTTCATTCGAAGCCAGAAAAATTAGGCATAATTGTAATCTATCAGATCACTACAAGCTATTGCAGTCCTATTTGAGGTTGTTTGAGTCTTATCAGAATCGTTCTTTTCAGTTTTTTGTTTTGTATAACTTTGAAGCTCTCAAACACTCGTTTCCAATAGCCTAGAGCACAAAGTTCTTTGTGTCTTGTACCACCACTTAAAATAAGATTAGGAACTTGAAATTTGGCAGAATTTGTTTTTTCAATAAACTGAATAAAATGAGCACCCGCACATTTTAAATTTTGCGACTTCATTTTTTATTGCCACCCTAGACTGAGCGGGTTAAAAGACGAATATTAACCTCAGTTTTGAATGGCAATTCAATATATTGTACTGTTTTAACCGCGCATGAGCGGGTTAAAAGACAAATATTAACCCATGGTATTGTACATGGTACCTTTATTTCTTAATTAAATACAAATTATTAATTGAATTAAATATCTACAAAATTGCCTTGGAATTGGCGACATAGCCTATTGGGAATGAAAATAATAAATAGAACCCAATATGGAGGCATTGGGTGCACATAAGAAAAATGCATTATTTTGTATCAAAATCTTCCATCGCTGACACATGAAAATTACTTTGTGAGATGATTGGACATCTGGGGACTTTGTAGTCAGCGAAATTGAAAACAAAGAAATTTATATTAGCTCATTGCAGAGCTGTGTGTGTTCCAATCAAAGCTTTAAGTGAGGGAGACATACAGTACTTAATCTTCCTATAAGTTCTGAGTGAATACCAAGTAATATAAACCTAATAACTCAAATGGTAGGCCTATTCCTTCAGGTATTTAAGCGTAGTGAATGCCCATATTAATTAAACCCAATAAACTTGTTGCATAACTCCATCATCTACGGCCCTACATCGAGAGAGAGCCGCATGCCCTACAAACAGAAGCGAGGCCTAACAAAATAATGTT
Organism: Bathynomus jamesi; assembly: GCA_023014485.1. Lineage (NCBI taxonomy): Eukaryota > Metazoa > Arthropoda > Malacostraca > Isopoda > Cirolanidae > Bathynomus > Bathynomus jamesi. Next base: position 309,455 of record JAJOZX010000873.1, on the reverse strand, counting down.
TCAGACTCAACAGGTACAAACATTATACAAGAGATCCATAGAAGATTAAGAAATCTCCAAGTCCATAAGTTTTTAGTCAAACATAACCAAACTTAACCAAAGTGTGATCAGTGGTTTCCTAAAGTGCTAGTGATATCCCATTTTTAGAAAATGGTGCATGACAGTGATTGTAAGATTTGTAAAGTAGAAGTGACAAACAAGGATAGAGCAGTAGCTTGTGATAAATGTGATGACTGGTACCATGCCAGTTGTATTAAGTTATCCAATGATATCTATAAAGGCCTGGATACTGCAGTTACACAAAATATAAAATTAATGTGGTTTTGCAATAACTGTAGCATAGAAGTTGAGAATTTCATTGCTAATCTTAGGCCCTTGCCAAAGCCTAAAGTTGAGCCTAAATCTATTGAAGTAGCAGTTCAAGTAAACTTAAATGTCCCTATACCTCATAGTGAGCCCAGGCCTAGATATCCTTAGACAATTTCTGAAAATGATGAGTGGACTAAACCAAGGAAAACCTGGAAAGCTAGAATTCAAGAGCCACTTGGAAAAGTGTCCTTATAGAACTAACCAATCAGTTTCATACTTTCTCACTGGTCCAGGATCAAGATGAGAAAGCTGAAGAAAGTAGGCCTATAAAACAATTTTAGCAATAATAATCCAGACTCGTATAAACCTAGGCACTCTAAAGCTATAGGTGTGTTTGAACCAGCATCCGTTATAAGTGACTCTCAAGTGAGGGGCCTAGGATCTAAATTACCTAGAGGTAGCATAGCTTACTGTTATCCAGGTGCAGGGATAAATAGAATTAGTAATAAAATTATAGAAAAAGGATCTGGTATTAACCTAACTGTACCAAAAAATATGGTTATACATGTAGGTGGAAATGATATAAAGGGTAAGCACTCCGAAGAAATCATGGAGTCATATAAACAACTATTAACAAAGTTAAAGGAATGGAGACCTAACCTTAAAACATCTATCACAGGTATAATTCGCAGGATACATGAGAATAATAAGTGGTACTCACAAGCACTATATATAAATAGTAGGCTTAAGACACTATGTCAGAGCATGGAAATTATATACAGGGCTATTCAAAATGATTCACCTGATTTCAAATGAGAATATTTTTTAATGTTACAAATACAGTGTGATTTGTGATACATCAACCAAAAGAAAAACTGTCCAAATTTTGTCTCTCACCTCATAAATGCTCTATGTGACTTCCCCTAGTTACACGAGCAACATCGACACGATAGTCGAATTCCTCCCATACTCGCTCCAGCATGTTCTCAGACACGCGCGGTCGTCCTGTGGACTTGCCTTTACACAAACATCCTGTTTCCTCGAACTGCCGATACCACCGACGGATGCTCTGAGCACCCGGTGAATCTGTTCTGTAACATCGACGAAACTCACGCTGCACTGTGACTACCGATTTACAGCTCGAAAACTGCCACACAAAATGCCTTCTGCTGTGCAGACGCCATTTTCACACCGACTGTTTGTTGCTAGGCTAGGCCACGGCGTGAATTTGGAGCCCTCTCGCGGTGATCTTGTAAAACTCGGAGATTTCCTCTTTCATGTGATGTATGCCCAGTTGATGCACAGTTGATAGGTACGGAAGTATTCTCAGTTGAAATCAGATGAATCAATTTGAATAGCCCTGTATATTGAACTGTGGAATAAATTTTACAAAAAAAAAAAAAAAAAAAGTTCTATAACAGAGATGGAATTCACCTTAATAGTAAAGGGACTAATTTACTATCAAAGATTGTATCATATAATTGACTAAAAACCAAAAGGAATAGGCCAAATTAGTACAAATACCAATACTCTTGATAACAATAAACTAATAAAAAATATAATTAAAACTCAAAAGAAAAAGGTCAACAAAGAAAGTAAGAGAGATGCAAATAACATACCATCACAGAACAAGAACCAGACTAAATTACAAGCAAAATATTCCAAGGGTTCTTTGTCATTTTTCTATGTAAATGCAAGAAGTATCCGAGATAAAATAAATGAATTCAAAGCATACATAGGAATTGAAAATTCGGTGCTACTGTAGTATGCGGTCTACCGATGGTTGGTTAGGTTTAGTCATGATATTTTCGTTAAAACTAACGAAAATATCATGACTAAACCTAACCAATCGTCAAGGGCCATTGACAATGGGATGTAAACAAACAATTAGTAAACAAGATAAGAAGCTATAATTAAAAGGTAGACCGCCAAATCGTAGGTAGACCGCATACTACAGTAGCACCGAAAATTCTAATGTTATAATTGTCACTGAAACTTGGACAAAATTCAGTACGATACCAAATAGTCCATTTAGTGAAAGAGATAATACCATTACTTATGAAATTGATGGCTATGAACTTTTTTATTATGAATGTAAATATTCAGAGGGTAGCGGAGTATTTATTTATGCCAAGACAAATCTGAATCCAGTTGAAGTTACTTCCGTTAAAGAAGATATAGTTGAATCTATATGGATAGATATTGGGCATAAAAATGCCAGGAGGGATGTTCAGTTGGAGGAATCCCCAAAAGTAAAGAAGAAAATAAGTATGTAGAAAATAAACTTATTGATGAAATAAATAAAACAATGACAAGCAATATTATTATTGTTGGAGATTTCAATTATAGGCATACAGACTGGGAAATATTACAAACACCAGAAAGTAATGAGATTCTTAGACTGTATAATTGAGAATGGATTAACCCAGTTAGTAAAGAAGCCAACCAGGGCAGATGCCATTCTAGATTTAATTCTAACAAATAATCCAGATACCTTCCAGGATATCTCAGTTTCAGAAACACTAGGTTCAGGTGATCATTGTATCCTTCAGTTTAATATTGTTTGTAATTCAAGACCTAGTGAAAACAAAGTAGAAATCCCAGATATTTAAAGAGGAAATATAAATGGACTAGTAAATGATCTGTGTCTAATAAATTGGACAGATATTCTACAGCCTGAACAGACAGTAACTAGCATGTGGGAAGAATTTAAAAGTATAATAATGAACATACAAAGGAAGCATATCCCACAGTATAAAATCAGAACTGAAAAAAATAAAAAACAACCTTGGATAAACTGCAATGTAAAAAGAGCAATCAGAGAAAAAACAAAAGCATTTCATAAATTCAAAAGAACTAAAAATGGCACAGACTCCGAAATATATACTGGTCAAAAAAAGAAACGCAATTTTTGAGATTTATTAATAAACATGAGGACTCAGTATATAGTAAATGATTCTTTAACATAACAAACAGTCAATAACGCGTATGGCCACCCCTAGCCACAATGCAGGCTTGGAGTCTGGCCCTCATCGACCTCAACAGTCTCTGCAGGAAAGCAACAGGGATGGCCCTCCACTCTTCAATAATTGCATTGGTCAGTTCCCTGATGTTCTGCGGCTGATGCTGACATCTGCGAACTCGCCGTTCAAGTTCATCCCATGCATGCTCTATCGGTGACATGTCTGGGCTGAAGGCTGGCCATGGTAAGGTCTGCACCTGTTGTCCCTGCAGGTACGCCTGCACTATCCTGGCTGCATGAGGTCTGGCATTGTCCTGTTGCAGGAGCACCAATTCTGGATGTTGCCTCATGAATGGAAGAACATGTGGGTGAAGAATCTCATCCCTGTAGCGCTGGGCAGTCAGAGCGCCATCAACAACCACCAGCTCAGTTCTTGAAGCAAAGGCAATTCCTGCCTAAACCATGACACTGGGTCCTCCCCATCTGTCATGCTCCACTACTGCAGCATCTGAGTATCGCTCCCCTGGTCATCTGTATACCCTGACACAGCCATCAGAATTGGACAGTCTGAAGCGAGACTCGTCAGAAAAGAGGACTTGGCACATTCTTTGTGTCCAGTCACGGTGCTGATAGGCCCATTGCAGGCGTCATTGCCTTCTTGCATCAGAGAAAATGACCTCTGTAAGGCCTGCGGGATCGGAGTCCTGCATTACGGAGTCGGTTTCTGACGGTCTGGTCACTAATTCTGTTGTTGTGGATACCAGGTGTCTCTCTGGCTGTCTGACGAGCATTCCACTGCTGATGACGCAGGTGCTGCAGTACAATGTGGCGATCCTGGCGTTGGGTCGTCACACGAGGTCGCCCACGTCTTGGCAGGTCCTGAACACTTCCTGTGGCATTGTACCATCTAACAAGCCTAGAGATTGTGCTGGGATGCACATGCATTCGTTGTGCAACTTGGACAGCAGACATGCCTGCATCCAACATGCCCAAGGCACGACCTCTGAGAGTCGTGGCATGCCTCAATCGCGGGAAAAAGTTTGGTTTTCTCAATGGGCAGTGTGTATTCTGTGAAGTCAAAGAAAAAATGCATGCCTTCATAAAGAATACATTCAATTTAATCTCTGTTTATTGTTTGTAACAAAATGGCGTCTTAGCCAGGATTAGTCAGGTTTAAAAACATGCACTAAGTGGCTTTAAAAGATTTGAACAAACATTTAACCATAATCTTGAAACTGTGATAATACCACTAACAACTTAAATTTTACACCATATGCAAGCTAATTGAGTTTCTTTTTTTGACCAGTATATAAAAGTAAAAGAAGCATTTGCGAGAAAGCAAACGAGACCTGGAAAAGAGCCTAGCCAAGAATTCAAAAAACAATCCTAAGAAGTTTTTCAGTCACTTCAATTTGAAAAGTAGAGTGAAAAAGAAAATTGGCCCCCTCCATATGGATAAAACTATAGATGATGATCTTGAAATAACTGAAGAACTAAAGTACTTATCAGTATTCACAAATGAAAATTTAAATAATATTCCTGATATTATACTACCAGGACAAGATAGAGAAATAAATGAATTAAGGGTAACAAAACTAGATATCCTAAAAGCAATAGATAAATTAAAAATGGAAAAATCTCCAGGGCCAAATGAAATGCATCCAATAGTCATAAAAGCTGCCAAAAAGAATATAGCACAGGCACTAGAAATTATTTTTAATAAATCATTGATATGTATGAAATTCCAGAGGATTGGAAGAAAGCAAGATAATTATTCATTTTAACACCCAGTCTGTTTTTATGATGAGAAACTTTTCTGGTCAATTTTGAGGTATTTTGCACGAATCTACCATCCATTTCCTGTGTAAATGCGTAGTTTTCGAGATATCATCATCTTGAAAACTATGTATTTGCACATGAAATGGATGGCTGTTTTGTACGAAACACTTCAAAATTAACCAAAAAAATTTGCTCTCATCATTTTCATTTAAACTAACAAAAATATCATGACTTAACCTAACCAATCATCAAGTGTGTATAGTTGACCTAACCAGGCATTCAATTAACCTAACCGGTTAATATTGGTTATTTCACCTAAATATCTTCCGATCTCTTCGTATTAGGCACTCACTGTCACATTTCGGGCAAGTTAAGGATGAGAGAATAACGCTGTAATTGATAAAAACATCCAATCCTTTGTCTTCATCTAGGGCACATGACGAATCAAGTTCTCAGTCAAAATCACGCAAATGGCACATCATAATTCTATCACAAACACCACTAAACTGAATCCAATTTGAAAAAAAATAAATAGCCAGAACAAAACCCAACCAACTAATTACGTTGCAGAGTAGCAAAAAAATAGCCCAATCAAGAAAAATATTTTATGAAAAAAGTACATTATAGCCAAAACAGGAAATATATTTTATTAAAAAAAGTACATTTCAACAAATTTGCACAACATAAGATATATATTTTCTTAGTCAGTTTTGAATGGCAATTCAATATATTATAGTTTTAACCGCACATGAGCAGGTTAAAAGACGAATATTAACCGAAAGCAAATGTGGCTCCAATCTTTAAAAAAGGAGAGAAACCTGGCAAAAAACTACAGATCCATCAGCCTCACCTCCATTATTTGCAAATTACTTGAAAGTATCATTAGAGGTAAAGTTACCAGGGCTGTGGAGTTGGTAGACCAAGCCTCCGACTCCGACTACTAGAATTTTAGAAGGGTCAACTCCGACTCCTGCCTCTAAATAATAATATACTTTGATTATATTAACCCAGAATGGCATTTCATCACTACCAAGTGAATCATCAGGCTACTTTTTAAGCTCAATTTCTCTAAATTTAAGTCTTAATGGTTATAGCTATGCCATTATGACATTTTTATTTAAGGAAAAAAATTATTAAACCAAAAACATTACTTACAGTCTACATTAACGAAAGTAAAAATCTACTATTGTATAACTTGATATGCATATATATAGAGGCATACTTTCCACCAGTTTTCGGTAAGTCTGGCCAGGAATGGCTCGCCATTCCTCTTGCAGAGCTGATGCAAGTGAAGCCAGGCATGGTGTGCGGTTTCGTATCCGTCGCTCCAGTTCGTCCCACATGTGCTCGATTGGGTTGAGATCGGGGCTCTGAGCAGGCCAGTCTAACAAATCCACCTTATTTTCACGAAACCAGTCCTGCACACGCCTTGCAGTATGGCAGGGAGCTCGATCCTATTGAAACAAACAATGGCCATCTCCGTAGTATTGCCACAGTGTAGGGAGGGCCGAATTGTCCAGAACGTCGAGATAAACGTCAGCGTTCATGGTATTGGGTATAACAACCAATGGGCCGAGCCCTAGCCAAGAAAAACAACCCCATACCATGATGGACCCTCCACCGAACTTCACCGTTGGACGTACACAGTCAGGAAGAAGCCGTTCTCCGGGCTGTCACCACACCCATCAGACTGGAAGAGTGAATACCGCGACTCGTCACTCCAAAGAACAGTTTTCCAGTCCTCCACAGTCCAGGAACGACGGGAGACACACCAGGCCAAACGACGCGTGGCATTAACTTTTGTAATCAGTGGCTTGTGTACAGCTGCTCTACCATAATAACCGAGTCTGTGCATCTCTCTGCGGATAGTTACAGTACTAACGGAGGTACCGGGTGCTCTTCCTATCTCCTCAGTGATGGAAGCGGCAGAGGACATGCGGGACTTCTTGACATGTCGTACCAGACTTCTTCTATCACGTTCTGTCAGTTTGCGTGGTCATCCGGAACGTTTTTTCGCGTTAGTTGCACCATCGTGCTTCCATCTCATGATAACATCCGCTACAGTCGACTTTGGTATATCCTGTTTGGCTGCAATGTTTCGTATAGAAACGTTACTTAAATAACATCCGATGAAGAGTCCACGTTGGAACTCGGAGAGTTCACGTCCGCGCGGCATGGCTTCACAACAGTTACTGATAACTTAACAGAACACCTCAGCATTATAGTTTCGCCACGCTTTTTCCCAGCATACCTTTCGGCGAAGGTGATATTTGCAGAAATGCGGATTTTCCGGGGTGTCCGAATACTTTTGATCATATAGTGTATATATATGTAATTTATTTTCTAAGATCAAAGTGAAAACTTAAATAGCTGCATGACAAAAAAAATTAATAATAAAATTCCATTACACAAATAAATATAGCTAATCAAAACATGTTGGTACATGTTTACAACCAAAATGCATTGAGCAATTGTAAATTAAAAGCTATTAAGGTTTTAATAAGTATACAAAGCCTAATATATGATACTCAAAAATCAAAACCCTTTAGCATAAACAATGGAAGGCCTAAAAAATTAAATTATTTAATGGTTCTGAGGAATAATATTGCTTCAGCAAGATCTTCTTTCATGGAAGCACTGAGATCCAATTTGATTAATTTCAGAGCAGAAAACAGTCTTTCCACACTGACCTGAGTGAGAGGAATGGCTGTTACTGTCATAGCTGCATCTCTTGTCACTTCAGGGTAGATTGGGATAAGTTCTTGCAATGGTATTTTACATGAACGATCATATTTCTCTATCTGTTTAATTGCTGTATAGAATTCTTGTTTGAATTTCTCTAACTTTACATCTAAAGGTTCCTTTTTATCCATTCGCATTCGCTTTGCCTTTGCTTGTTCCATCTTATCTAAATACTTTTCAAAATCTAATTCATCATTGGAAGAGGATGACAGATTCAATTTCAATATCAATATTTTGAATATCTTGACTTTGTCATTCTGAGTTTTCTGTCAGTAGCCCTTTCATCTTTATTGTAAGGTCACAGAGGGTTTTCCTTGATTTATGAATTTGTTCTTCATTCAACAAAATTCGGTTCTTTGGATCTACAAAGACTGAGGCTAGCAAGATCTCATTATCTAGCAACTGAGCTTCCCTTTTCTTCATTGAAGACACAATTCCATCCGCTATTCATCCTCCTCTTTGGGATAGTCGAAATATTAAATTTTTCCACTCCCACAGGAATGTCCCTACCATTAAATCTTCTGTTTGTAACTTTTTTGTGGCTGCATATGGGTAAGCAAGGAGAGATTCTAATTGTGAGACATCCTTCCATAGGCTTTCAGTCAGTGAAACACTAGGATTAGCTATATCTTCTAGAAAAGATCTTAATTCGAGCAACCTCTTAAACATAAAGTATGTACTTCCCCAGCGTGTCGCTTGGTCAACAATAGCTCCTTTTCCTGCTCACCTCTGCAGTATTGCATCAATCTTAGGGGTTCTTGCTGCTATGGCTACTTGTCTCAACTTGCTTATCAGAGTTGCTGTATGGGGCTCCTTTAAGCCATCTCTCATAGCTAGTTGTAAGGTGTGGACTGCGCAATGCATGTGTTGGATTAGGCAAAGTTTTGATGCCTCTTCAACAACATCTAAAGCTTCATCTGGGTGTTCTGTTCCTGCCATTTCGGAGTCTGGTGCAGACAATCCAGACATTTCTTCTTTTTTAGTGACATTTTCTTCAGATTCATTCATCTTTTCGATTGTCTTAATCATGTTTGATGCATTGTCAGTAACAATGCAGAGAATCTGCTCTTTCTTTATTTCAAATTCTTTCAAGACGTCTTCTACCAAGTGCTAGAGATAACTACTGTCATGATGCGCTTTGGTGTCCTTCACTGCCAGTGTCTTAGTTACAATTTCACTGTTATCGTTGACAAATCTTGCATTGATAGCAAAATAGTTAACTGTGTCGAGTAGCTGCATCCATTTTTAGGAACATGAACCGCCCCTTAAGAGTTTTTCGCAACTCTTCTTTTTTACTCATGGCCTCATCAACTATGAGTTTTCTGATGCTTTGTCTCTCTAAAGAAACTCCAAGCTTCTTAGCAATTTCTCCATTAAGCCCCAGAAAGGGTAGTTGTGAAAATAAAGTTAGAGCCACACCATTTTCTACAACTAATTCAATGAGATGCTTCTTAAATTTTTCTGCAGTCATCGTTATAGTGATTTTATCTGTAGTGAAGAATCTTGTGAGTGAGGCTTGTCCGTCAGTAGATGTTCTTTTTGCTGACGCTGAAGTACTTGGCCTTGATACCGCTGCTTTTACTGTACATGCCTTATCTTTTTCATTAACAATATCTAAGATTTTTGGGTGGAAACGCTGTAAATGTCTTTTTAAATTTGAAGCTCTTGTTGGAGCATTCCTATCGAAACCACTGAAAGTACTTATCTTTTTTTCACAGAGTTTTTCATTATCACCACTATCATCTTCATCTTCAACCACACATTGACACACAAAATGTTTTTCATCTGTGGTTATGGTAAAGTATTCAAAAACACTAGATTTAACCGGAGTGTTCTTAGCCATTTTATAAGGGGCTTTTGAAAATAAAAATTTAGAATTAGCTTACACAGAATGTATTCAAATATAAATTTCTGAAAAGAAAATCAACAGTAATTAGTGATATGCAGGAAAAGCTCCTAGAAAGATCATGATGTAGGGGAATCATCATAAAATAACTATAATGCAAGATAGGAGGTTAAAGCTCCTAATTAGGAGCTTTAACCTGAACCAATATAAAGTACATTATAAAAAAAAAGGAGTCGGAGTCGGTCCATTTTTACCGACTCCGACTCCTCTAGCAATGAATTTACTTCCGACTCCGACTCCACAGCCCTGAAAGTTACTGAGTGCCTTGAAGAGTGCAACCTTATAAATGATAGCCAGCATGGCTTTCGAAATGGAAGGTCCTGTCTAACCAACTTGATTGAATTTTATGATAGTCCTATTGCATTTGGACAATAAAGAGCCAGTAGATAGCCTATACAGTGGAACCTCAATATACGAACGCATCTCTATTCGAACAAATCGGTATACGAACAACTTTTTCGAGAAAAAATTGTTCTTGTATACGAACCATTCCCTCATATCCGAACCGAAAGAAGCCGGTCAGTTTCTCTCCAGCCAGCTTTCGGTGCGCATCGCTTTTTTTTTGAGGCAGACACAGACAACATTGGACAAGTTCTTTACCAAAGAAAAAAAATCAAGTGCTAGTGAATCCCAGCATCTTCTAGTGCTACTGCAAAGAGACGGAAAAGAGAGAGAACACCAGAAGGGGAGTTACCTGATGTTTTTATGGAAGGTGACTCCCCTTCCAAACAATAATCTCCCTCCTCCACCCCACTTTCCTCTCCAGCTTCCACTTAGGCCATCATCACTCCTCAGCAAAGGTAAAGTTCAGGTTAAATTTTCATTTATTTGTATAATATTGCATTATTTATTGTTGTTACAGGTTTCATGTATGATTTTATGCATGTAAGTCTTATTTTACAGGTTTAATTAACCAATATTTTTACTTAAAAATGTTTCGTAAGGGGTAACTTTTGGGGGTCTAGAACGGATTAATCCAATTTACATTATTTCTTATGGGAAAAATTGATTCAATATATGAACAATTCGATATCAGAACAACCCTCAGGAACAGATTAAGTTCGTATATTGAGGTTCCACTGTAGTATACTTAGATTTTGCAAAGGCATTTGATACTGTTCCTCATGCAAGATTGTTGGTAAAAGTTAGAGCCCATGGTATAAGAGGTCATATAGCTGACTGGATAGAAGAATGGCTGAGAAACAGAAAACAGAGTTCATCTAAATGGAAATAAGTCTACTTGGAGACCCGTATTGAGCAGAGTCCCACAGGGGTCTGTGCTGGGACCTCTGCTTTTTGTTGTCTATATAAATGATCTAGAGAAGGGCCTATCATGTAAAACCTCAAAATTTGCTGCTGATACAAAATTAGGCCATAATGTTAAGTCAGTAGCAGGAGCAATGACAATACAAAAAGACTTACAGAGTAACAGCCTGGGCAGATAAGTGAGAGATGAGATTTAATGTTGATAAGTGCAAGGTTATGTATATTGGGCCAAAAAATCCAGAATTTGAATACAATATGAATGGAATTTGGATTAAAAATTATTATAGAGAAATACTTGTGTCACTGACTAATGAACTTAAACCCTCAAATCACTGTATGGAAATCAGAAATAAAGCAAATGCTAGACTCAATCTCATGCAGACACACAGTGAATACAAATCACCCAATATTATAAAGCAACTATACATTTCATATGTGAGACCCCTCCTCGAATACTGTATTCAATTTAATAGTCCCCATTTGATACAAGATATTGAAAAACTGGAAAAAGTATAGAAATGAGGGTTCTTTTGCATTATCCTCCCAACACTAATTTTTTTATATAATGTTGGTTTGGTTTTGGTACTTTAGTTTCCTTCCATTATAAAAAAAATTAGGGATCTTTTCCGTTTGACTGCCACCATTGAAACATAAGAGGTGAGTGCCCCCAGCCTTCTTTACTTAGCCTTATAAGGCTAACTAATGAAAATATCACGACCTAACCTAACCAATCGTTAGGTCAACTGTACGACCTTGATGATTGGTTAGGTTAGGTTATGATATTTTTGTTAGTTAGCCTTATAAAGCTAACTAAAGAAGGCTGGAGGCCCTGATCTTCAGGTGATCCCCTTATTTTTCTGAGTACACGATTAAAACTTAAAAATTAAGCATGGATCTTGAAAGTAATTAAAATTGTTTATAAGAAACAAAATTTGAAGGGGAAATTAAGAAAAGCTTTTTTATCAAGTAACTTATTTTGTATCATCAAGACATTTCAGTTAAAATACAAAAAGTTTAATTATGTTTCAATGGCAGCAGTCAAACGGAAAAGATCCAAAATTAGTATTGGTATTAGGTTAGGTTTGGTGTTTGGTTAGGTTATGGTAAAAACAGCCTGCCGACATTATAAAAAAAATATTAGTGTTGGGAGGATAATGCAAAAGTACCGAAATGAGCAAAAAGAATGATCCCATCTCTAAGACAATTGACATATAAGGAAAGACTAGCGTATCTAAACATGTTCTCATTAAAAAGGAGGTGAAGGGGTGATATGATACAGGTGTATAAAATGATAAAAGGGTTGGATAAGATAGATTTTGATTCTCTTTTCATTAAAGATCACAAAAACCAGACTAGATGTCATAGTATGAAATCATTTAAGCCAAGATGTAGAACAAATTTAAGAAAACATAGTTTTACAAGTAGTAATTAAGTTTTGGAACAGTCTGACAGAAGAAGTAGTGACTTCAGATATACTTGATTCTTTCAAAAGGAGGTTGGATAGTTTGATGTCTGCAAGGGACATCTGGTGATAGTGTTTAAGCCCATTTTTATTGCATGAATGGTACTAGTTTATTTCATATACAGAGACATGTAAGAAGTAAATAGACAACCCAGATTTTGCTGTAACAATTTGGCGTAAAAGATTCAACAATTCTGATCATGTTGCTGGTTTTTTGGGCTTTTTACGTAAAGTCTTGTCTAGTATTGCCCACACGTGTTCTATGGGGTTCATGTCAGGGGACTGACTCGGCCAAGGAAGTCATTCGATACCATTTCGCTCCTCCCATTCTTTCATCTTTTTTGCAGTGTGGCATGGGGCTCCATCTTCCATGAACAGGCAGCTGTCTTTTTCAATTTGACCACTTGAGAATATTGGCATAAGTCCTTCTTCAAGGATAGAAATGTAGGAAATGAATATTAGTCATAATAATGGCAAAAAAATTGGATGCATACATTTTACCATAAAATTAAGGGTGTCTACTTCTTGCATGCCTCTGTATATTATGTGCATTTAGGTGATAGATCCTACAGCTCAACACAAGTGTTATGGGTTATGGGGAGGCAGCATCTTGGGTTAGGGGATACTCTCTGTCCTTACACACCCAATTTAAAGAGATTCCTCTGCCAAGCAGTGCCCCCCAAAGTACTGTGAGGTATTGAAAAACTCATGATCTTCACTTGCCCCACAAACACCTTTAAATTGGAGACCCAAAATGGGTGCACACACATTTCTACATTACTGTACAGTGTTTACAGCCACGCCTACACTTTTCCTCCTAAGTACCGTATATATATTGTAATGTATATGGTTGTAAATTGTGACTTGGTCCACAATTGATATGGACCTTCGACTTATTTTTGGTTGGCAAGGTACTGGTATTGATGGGTACGGTAATGAAATTGACTGGATTCTTTGGATCTGATATATTTGCATGTCAGTTATAAATAGATATAGAGTGTAACATATTTGTGGATAGTAACCTATTATGACTTTGATCCTCTGGATCCAGAGATTCTATCTTTAGTTTTAAATTGATAATTAGTTTTGTAAAAATTGGTTGTTGCCAATGTACAGGCAGTTTTTAGATAAAGGAGCCACCTCAATGGGCTGAAGTAGCCCCTAGTGCAATGGTTCCCAACCTGGGGTCCCCGGACCCCTGGGGGTCCACGAAGGTAGTACTGGGGGTCTGTGAGCTTTCAATATTTTGAGAGGCTCTAATGGAAATCGTACATTTACCCACGATAAGGGCGCTCAGGCTAAAATTTCAAGTTTCCTTGCTCTTGGCTAGAATTATTAATACTTTTTTAGGTAAATATAGATATTACGGCCTCCACCCAATTTTGATGCCAAAATATATTTTCCTAGTAGTGTATGATGTGCTTTGTTCAAATCTGGCCTTCATTTTATGTGGAAATGAACCAATCAAAAGTTATGAGACTTCAAAGTTTTAACATATTTTGGTTAATTTCCCCATAAAATGAAGGCCAGATTTTAACATTGCACATCAAATACTACTAGAAAAATGCATTCCAGTGTCCAAATTGCTAGAGAACCTACCTACCTAACCTAACGAACCTAACCTAATATTAGGGTTAGGTAAGGTAGGTTAGGTAAGGTGGGTTGGGTTGGGTTGGGTTGGGTTGGTTGGGTTCTCTAGCAATTTGGACACTGGAATGCATTTTTCTAGTAGTATTTGATGTGCAATGTTAAAATCTGGCCTTCATTTTATGGGGAAATGAACCAAAATATGTTAAAACTTTGAAGTCTCATAACTTTTGATTGGTTCATTTCCACATAAAATGAAGGCCAGATTTGAACAAAGCACATCATACACTACTAGGAAAATGTATTTTGGCATCAAAATTGGGTGGAGGCCGTAATATCCATATTTACCCTTTTTTAATACGCTGTATTTTAATTGCATACTCACTTATATGTCCTTTATTTGATAGTGAAAAATGAGAAAACAAGTTAATTATTAGTTAATAAAAACAGTTTGTTTGGTAGACGGAATCTTTCAAAAACATGGGGTCCGTGGGAAAAAAATAAAAATAAAAGAGGTCCTTTGTGGTGAAAAGGTTGGGAACCACTGCCCTAGTGTGTCCACTATAAAAATTTCTTATGTTCTTATAATGTTTCGGACCAACAAAGACCCTAGGATCCGCTCATGGCTGGTCAACCAGTGTTCGTAATTGTGTATTGTGCATGTCCAACGTGGTGGCGGAAAGGACCTACAATTTTACGTGGGTTCCGAACCACAAAGCCTTAATTTTACTACCTTAAGCTATACCCAATCTATCAACAGCTGCGTTTAATCAATTTTTAAACATGTTTATAGGCGTGCTACTAATTACTTCTACCGGCAAACTATTTACTATTCTATGCATAAAAAAGTTTTTGGCAACTGCTGTCTCGAACTTTCTACTTGTCAACTTACAGGAAAATAGCAAATTCTTCTTTAGCTTTGCTAAACGCAAAGCAGTTATCAAAACGAGCATTGGCCCATTGCTTGCTAAAGATGGACTAACTCTCACATCTAATACACAGGAAATGGCAAACATTTTACAATCTCAATATGCTTTAAGCTGGAGTACCCCTGTAGTAGCAAAGAAAATAAAAACTACAGCATTTTTTGATAGAGAAGAAAATGACAGACAGACCATTATTGGAAGATATACAAATAACCACTGGAGATATACAACAGGCAATAACAGAGCTACCGGGGAGTTCAGCCCCTGGTCCAGATGGAATTGGAGCCAAGATTCTTAAGGAATGCAAACATACTTTATCTCTGCCTTTGAAAATCCTGTGGAAATCCTCACTAGACACCAGTAGAATACCACCAATCATGAAATAAGCAAATATTACCCCAATCTACAAAGGAGGCAAAAGAAAGGAAGCCAAGAACTATAGACCCATATCTTTGACTTCCCATATTATTAAAATATTTGAGAAAGTCCTGAAAAGGCACATTGTCAGTTTTATAGAAAATGAACATCTCTTAGAAGACTTTCAACATGGCTTCAGACACAAGAGATCCTGCCTTACTGAACTTATAGACCATTGCAATACAATCCTACAATACTTGGGAGAAAACCACAATGTTGATGTCATCTATCTAGATTTTGCAAAAGCTTTTGACAAGGTTGACCATGGTATATTATTCCATAAACTAAAAGAACTTGGTATTTGTGGAAAAGTAGGAAAATGGATCCATGCCTTTCTCTCTGACAGAAAACAAATAACAACTGTAAATGGAGCAAGATCTATAGAAAAAGAAGTGATTAGTGGAGTGCCGCAAGGCACAGTACTAGGACCAATTCTATTCATTATAATGCTAAACAATATAAACTGTAACCTAGGAAGCTCTCTCCTGTCATTCGCAGATGATACCAGAATACTAAGACCAATTACAGAAAAAGAAGACTGTGTAGAGCTACAAAGAGATCTACAAACTATATATGCATGGGCAGATGCAAACAATATGGCCTTCAATGAAGACAAATTTGAACTAATTAAGTATGGACCAAATAAATACCTGAAAGAACAATTCAACTACACTGGACCCACAGGAAAAGATATTGCAGAAACTGATCATGTCAGGGATCTAGGGATTATATTATCTGAAGATGCAACATTCAACAGGCACATTGACAAAGTAACCTCATCATGCAAACAACTAATAGGATATATACTGAGGACATTCAGAACTAGGGACAGTATGACCATGCTTACCCTGTGGAAATCACTTGTCCTTCCACGCATTGACTACTACTCTCAATTATGGTTTCCCCACAAACAGAATGAATTGCAAAAAATTGAGGGCCTACAATGAACCTTTACCTCGTATATTAAAGAACCTGATGGCAACAGGTGAGTAAAAACAAATTAAACTACTGGTGGGATAGGCTTAGAGGCCTCAACCTTTATTCCATAGAGAGAAGGTTTGAGAGATACATCCTAATCTACACCTGGAAAATTCTAGAAGGGCTTTTAGTTGCCCCCAATACTGAACCAATTGTGCCCACCTTAACAAGAACTGGCAGAATGTGTAAAAAATATCACCTTCCACCAAACAGTCTGAGAAGGATTCAAACCCTTCAATATAATAGTATCTCTAGGCAGGGTTCTCGCCTGTTTAACTCCTTGCCTCAGTACCTTAGAGATATAAGTGTAGTCCCAGTAGATACTTTTAAAAAACACTTGGACATATTTTTAGCCAACATACCCGACCAACCCACAGTGTCAGGGTATTCCTCTGCCAGACCAGCCCCCACAAATTCAATAGGGGACCAAATCGTATGGCAGGCGCAAGAGAAAAAAGAAGGGTGGCGACCCCGTCGTGGCCCCGCCTCAGGAGGCGCTGAGCGGACTTCGTGGGAGCAGCGCACCCTTGAGGCAGAAGCGCTTTAAGGTAAATTTAAGGTAAAGGTACACCCGTTACTTCTAGTCCTATTATATTGAGATATTTCAAAAAAGCTCTCTATCTACGTTATCGAACCCATTCATAATTTTGAAAACCTAGATTAGATCACCCCTCGCCCTCAGCCTCCTAGTCTCGAGTGTAGTCAATTTTAACTCCTTAAAGCTATCCTCGTACAACTTCGACCTAAGTGACGGAATCATCTTAGTTGCTCGTCTTTGAACTCTTTTGATTTTGTCTGTATCGTTTTGCATATGCTGATCGCGTACTGCAAATGGGGTCTAACTAATGATTTATAAAGAGGAACAATAATATCGCGCGATTTGTATTCAAATTTCCGAGCTATAAAACCTAGCACTTTGTTCACTTTATTGACCGCTGTTGTACTTTGTTTCTCTACTTTTAAATCACCAGTGATTATAACTCCTAACTCCTTCTCTGACATCCTATACACAAAATTACCGTTACGCGAACCTATATGTAAAATTTTGCATTTATCGACGTTAAATCTCATTTGCCATGTGACTGACCAATCAACGATAAGGTATGGTAATTTCCTTCTTTACCATTAGGCAGCGCTAATAAATTTAACATTAACTAAAATAAACACTACTTAACGAGGTCCTTTGAAGACCTCCACAAACAACTTTTTAACAAAAAAATGTGAGGTTTTTGTCATTAACTCTCCACCAATATCTACTGGAAATTTCCAGTGGATGAGGGTGACGGCAATAAACCATAACCCTATATAGTTTTTTCAAAGCTAGTCAGAAATCATGTGGTTCTGGATAGATGTGGTGTTCAAAAGTCAGTGGAAATGAAAAACACAGGAAAATGTGTCAGGGCAGTTTCCAGGAGCGTTATTGGGTGTCTGTAACCCCCTCCTGGTTGTCCCAGAAAAAATTATATATAGATTTATGTCTGATTTCTAAACTGTAAACCTTGTGACCAGGTTGGGGCTTTTGATTATGCCATTAAAATAGTACAATAGCCTCAGCATCATGAACTGGCATCTGTTTATTGCACCTGACTTTACACTTCATGGTCATGTAATGTCATATCAGTTTTATAGTGACAGAAAGGCTCCTCCTGTCCTGAGCTTAATATAAAATGAGTGGTAGTCAGGAGTCAGTCATCCAACACATTGACCACCGTCGTTCGTCTTGGGTGGCGTCTTGCAAACATGGTGATAATGGTCTCCACATCAATGGCGATGTGACGGTGGATGTGCATTAGAGCCAACCCAGTCAGTCATTACGTGGCCAACAGGCGCTTCAGTCCACTGAGTGCTCGTTCTGCAATGCAGCTGGTGACTGGTACGCTGTAAAGGATGCGGAGCAGCATTTTGATGTTGGGATACATGGCAATATGGGGTACTCATATGCTCATATATATTTATATATACAGGTCACCCTTGCTTTATGCCGGAGTTGCGTTCCAAAAAAGTTCGCATAAAGAGAACCATTTATTATACGAATTTAATAGGGATGAGTTCCAGGACCTCTTCTGACCCCCCGCCCCAAAACCTTTCTAACACTCTTTCATAACAAATCCAATGAACAATTACCTAATAAAATAAAACAATCATCTGACATTCTATATAAAAAAAACATTAAAAGAACTAATAACAGCTTCTAAGAGGTTAGATGTGCTGTACCGCATCCGCAGTTTCTTCACTTCTACTCATTTGCTGTCTCTGTACAGGGGTCTTGTCCGCCCCTGTGTGGAGTATGCTTTTCATGTATGGGATGGCTCAACCCACACAGTCGTACTTTACTGGATGGAATCAAAGTCTTTTCGTCTCATCAATTCCCCGCCTCTTACTGATTGTCTTCAATCCCTCTCTCTTCGCCGCAATGTTGTCTCAATCTCTCCTTATTATCGCTATTATAACGGATACTGCTCTTCTGAACTCTCTAACTACATGCCTCCTCCTTTAAGGAGAGCACAGAGCACCAGACTTTCGACACTTCCTCATTCTTTTTCTGTTCAACTCTAACGCAAGAGTTGTTGTTGTTGTTGTTGTTGTTGTTGTTTAGCCGAACAGCCCACCCTGATCGAGCAAGCCGGCGGCACGCAGGTAACCGATTGCCCTCTCCGGAGTGGACCAGAGGTTCAGCGCACTAGTGATGTGTTGTGTTCGTTGTTGTGCTAGAGCGGTACAGTCTGTCATAACTCATAATGTGTTCAATTGTTTATGGTGTGTCCTGGCACAGGTGGCAGGCGTCGTCTGTGGAGTTGTCTAGTCTGTATTTATATGTCCGTAAGTTGGGGTGATGTCCACATCGGAATCGTGCTAAGTTAACTCGATCCGATCTGCTCAGGCTGATCTCTGACCTGTTAATGGGTGGCGGCTTCGCACCTAGGACCGCATTTGGACTGAGTTGTGTCAGTGCTTTGTGGGTTAGGTGTGTGTGTGTATGTGTGTTCTGTACTGTGTGATGTCTGTGGGGCGTGGTATGGAATGGAGTATTTGGTTATAATGTCTCTCTGGTGTTACCTTAATGGTGCGAGGTGTCGATGCATGATTGTACATGTAGTGGCAAGGGTGTTGTGAGTTAGTTGTCGCTGCTGCCATGAATTGTGTTCCCCTCATGTCTAAATGTTCCCTAACTTTCAGTATTTTTGTTTCTGTGTGCAGGTGTACTATTGGTGTTGTTTGAGTGCATCCTGTAATGATACGAAGTGCGTTGTTTTGTAGTATTGTCTGTAAGGTGTTTATGTGTGTGTTTGAGATAATGGGTGCCCAGCATGGGCTAGCATAGTCCATAACTGAGTGAATATATTGTTTGCATATGAGTGACGTTGTTTCCTGCTGGTGTCCAAAGTTTGTGCCTGTTAGTACCCTAAGCGTGTTAAGTCTTGACGTACATTTGTTTTTAATGTCCTGAATGTGGTTTGCCAAAGATAATGATGTGTTGTATGTGACCCCAAGTATTTTGGTTCTGTGAGTGTGTGGAATGTTGGTGTTGTTTAGTGTAAGCTGTGGAGTTATCTGGTGTTCTTTTGTGTTGCTTGTAAGCAAGGTGATGGTTGATTTTTTGGGTGCTCCTTTGAGTCTATTGTGTGTGAGCCAGTCTTGTATACTATTTATGTATGTTTGTATCATAGTTATTTGTAGCGGTGTCGATGTTGTTGTGGGTGGATGTTAGAGTGATGTTATCTGCATATGATGATAAGGTAAGCTTGTTATCTATGGGTGTTGGAATGTCATACATGTATAAGTTGAACAGTGTTGGTGAGAGAACAGAGCCTTGAGGGACCCCGTTCGGAAAAAGTTTGTTTTTGGATGACTTGCCATTAAATGTGACATGTGAGTATCTTCCTGAAAGATAGTTGCTCAGCCACCTTTTGGTGTTATTGTGCATGTTTGTGTTGAGTATTTTGTTTATGAGAGGGAAGCGTGGGATAACATCAAATGCTTTACTATGTCTATTGTTGCTAATAGTGTAAATTGAGCTGGTCGTCGGGAGTTGATGCCATCCATGATGTGCTGCGTGAGGTTAGTGAGTAATGTCATGGTTGAGTGGTGAGGTCTGAATCCATGTTGAGTAGGCGATAATGGAATGTGGGGGTTGGTGATTTGTAAGATTAGTCTTTCTGTTACTTTGGAAGGTGTGCATAGTAAAGTAATGGGTCTATAGGAAGCTGTTTCTGTTAGATTTTTGTTTGGTTTGAGTAGTGTAATAATTTTACCTTGTTTCCATATGTCAGGAATAATACAGTGTTGGTATGAAGATGTGCTGATATTTGTGAGAGCTAGCATTACCTGTGGGCCCAAGTGTTTAAGGTGTATGTTAGATATGTTGTCTGGTCCAGTAGCCTTCGAATTCTTAATGTTTTTGATGATCTTGGTGGTGTGGTCTATATTGAAGGGTGTAATGGTCGTGTCGAGTCTGTAGGTTTTCTTGTGTCTGGCTGTTTGTCTGTCTGCGTGTTTCTGGTTGTTGTCTCTGTTTAAGTGACTTATCTTTGCGTAGTGATTAATTAGAATGTTAGCTTGTTTCGTGTATGTTGGGATATTATTTTGGCTGCGACAGATAGCCGCGTGTGAGGTGTGAATGCCGCTGTTAGAGTGGGTAATGTTGTTTATAGTCTTGTATAGCCTGGATGTATCTGTGGAGTGGTTTAGTGTTGTTATGAATCCCCTAAATGTTTCTGTTTGTTTTTCTTTAAGTTTGTTGTTTATTCCTGTGTTGAGCTGTTGTATCTGCTGTTTTATGGCTTCTGTGTGTGGTGTTTGTGTGTTATGTTTGAGGTTGTTACATTACCTTATGAGGTTGGCTATTTCTCTAGTGTAATTTGGGTTGTATTTCCTAATGTTGCCCTCGGGTATGCATTTGTTTGCATTATTGATGATCTGATTAAATGTCTTGAGTGTTGTATTGATGTTTATGATGGGTGTGCTGTTTAATGTGGTGAATTGTTCCTCAGTCTGTATTTTGAACTGTTCCCAATCGGCTTTCTTGAAAGTTGTAATTTCTGTAAGTGTGCCTAAAGCTGTTGGGGCAGAGTGTAGAACGTGTTGTAATGATGATGGGCAGGTGGTCTGATGACAGTTGTTTTTCTGTTCTCCAGTGTCAGGAACGGAGCAAGAGTGTCACGGGCCCCCGAGCAAAACTTATTTACGGGCCTCCTAACAAAATGTTTATTATACATTTATATTGCTTTTCTTTGCATTATTTATTTCGCATATATTTAAGAATTATGATACTACTTGTACGCATGGAGGCATAGAAGGCAAAACATTATACAAAATATTGAGCTTTAAAAAGGATACCGTGAAATAAAAGTTTACTTACGAGTTACGACAACATCAGAACTTAACTTTTCTTGCCTTTCTTTCAGCAAATTCATTAATTAAATCGTCCAAGTTAATATTTCTAGCTTTCTTGTTTTCAAGTGATATAATTGAGAGTCCACTTAATCTTTTTTCATTCATAGAATTTCGAAGATAGTTCTTTATTAATTTAAGTTTTGAAAACGATCTCTCTGCACTTGAAACTGTCACAGGAATTGTGAGGAACAATGTTATGGCAGTCACAACTTCAGGAAAACTTGAACACAAAGTACTGTTGTCTTTTAATTAAAAATGAATATAGCTCATGCATTGTCGTCATTTTTTCAGTGTCTGTTTTTAAGCACATTCGAAAAGAGAGTAATTGACTTGGAAATCCAGAGGAAATATCATTTTTATATTTATTTATGAGCTTTGTTGCTCTCTCAAATAACTTCTCATCACTTGTTGAAACGACCCGGGCTCCCCCAAAGGACAGGGCCCCGGGGCACTGCCCCACCTGCCCCTAGCTAGCTCCGCCCCTGTCCAGTGTGTATGTGTTGCTAGTGAGGGAGAACAGAACGTTATGTTTGGGGAGGAGTTTGAGTATCCTGCTTGATGTGGTATGTGTGTATGTTCTTTTGTATTGTTAAGAATGAAGAGGCTGTTTAGTTGTGTGGCTATGGCGCCTCTAGTGTTGCTTTGGTTGTGCAGGTACCAACTAGTGATGAAACGTCTGCCACGCAACTTAAATTCGTTAATACGAGTATTGCTATTATCGAAAGTGAACAGTTTGTCAAAATTTATGTTATCGATGTTATTAACGATTTTGAAAACTTCAATAAGCTCCCCCCTTAATCTCCTAGTTTCGAGTGAATGCAAGTCTAACTCTTTTATCCTATCTTCATAAGGCTTGTTGCGCAATGACGGAATTGGTTTCGTGGCACGACGCTGAACCCTTTCTCACCTATCAATATCTTCACGCAAATACGGGCACCAAAACTGAACGGCATATTCTAAATGAGGCCTGACTAGGGACTTGTAAAAGGGCAATATAATATTCTTCGATTTATATTCGAAATTACGTGCTATGAAGCCTAACATCCTATTAGCTTTTGCGCAAGACTCCAGGCACTGGTTCCTAACTTTTAAATCCTTAGATACGCGTACGCCTAAATCTACTTCCTCGTCAACGCTCGCTAACTCTCTATCATCCATCGTGTTCGTGTAATTATTGTTACGAGAACCTATATGCAAAACTTTACATTTGTCTACGTTAAATTGCATCTGCCACTTATCCGTCCATTCCATAATCCTATTTACATCGTCTTGGAGCCTATTTCTATCGTCCTCGAACAACTTTACCGCCTATTTTAGTATCGTCCACGAATTTTGACACGTTACTAGTCAATCCTACATCTTTGTCGTTAATGTAACTTACGAATAGCAATGGGCCTAACACTGAACCCTGTGGGACACCGCTACCTACATCCAACCACCCCGATTCACTACCATTAACAACGACCCTCTGTCTCCTAGCACGAAGCCATTCCTCTAACCATTTAGCTACCTGACCGCGTATACCGTGCGCTTTAACCTTCTCAATTAATCTTCTATGCGGAACTGTATCGAACGCCTTTTTAAAATCTAAATAAATGACGTCAGCCGCTCTATGCCTATCGTATTCGCGCACTATTTCGTTATAAAATTCTAACAAATTAGTTAAACAAGATCTATGGCGTCGAAACCCATGCTGACTACTATTAAGCAAATCTCTACTCTCTAAGTGATCGATGATACGATCCGTAACTACGGATTCCAAAAGTTTACGACAATTGACGTTAAGCTAATGGCCCTATAATTGCTAGCTACTGTGCGGTCGCCTTTTTTAAAAATAGGCGTGACGTTAGCTAATTTGAAGTCTTCAGGAATAATCCCCGTTTCGAGTGACTGATTAAAAATCTTCGTTAAGGGGCCTACGATAACGTCTTTCAAATCTTTCAAATGTCTGGGATAAAAAGCGTCAGGGCCTGGAGCCTTGCTAACTTTTAGCCTATCGATATAATGCGCAATCTCACCCTCGTAAACAGTTATTTCATCCAAAATAGTCTCGCTACTAAATGGAACGATATCGTCTACGTCGGGAGCATTATTTACATCTTCTACGGTAAAAACTGTCGCAAAAAAGTTATTGGAAATACCCGCCATCGCCTGAGCGTCAGAAGCCAAAGCGCCGTTAACATCCACTAGAGGGCCTATGTTATCTTTTATCGGCTTACGATTATTGACGTATTCAAAAAACTTTTTTGGATTATGTTTACTATCCGCAGCTATAAGTATCTCTAAAATACGATTAGCATTCCTAACTGATCTTTTAACCTGACGTCTAAAGTTAGCTGCCGTGCCATTGCGCTTATTAAGTCTATACGCTCTGTTACGCTCGTTTATGAACTCGCCTATTTCCCTAGTCCACCATTTGGGCCTACCATGATTTCTAGCGCGCTTGGGCCTACGAGGAATAAACTCTCTTTCAATATTCATAAAACTTTCTTTAAACGCCTCCCAATGCAAATTTGTGTCATTACCCATAAATAAGTTATCCCAGTCCACTACTCTCATCCTATCCGCAAAACTATCAAAATTAGCCCTAAGAAAATCAGGGACTTCTATTACGTTATTATCCTTAGTGTTTTCTATCAATAACTTAAACCTAAGAATTTGATGATCACTACATCCTAAACTCTCGCCTACTTCTAGACCTTCGACTATATTTTCGCAGTTCGTCATCACCAAATCTAAAATATTGTCACCGCGCGTTGGTTCGGTAACCATCTGTCGTAAAAAATTATCTTCCATGAACTCAATCTCAAACCCTCCTCATTACCAGTAAAAGTCTCGTAATTAACATTAGGGCAGTTAAAGTCTCCGACAATTATACTATTCCGATTGTCAATAAAGTTACCAAGAAGTGAGTAAAATCTAGTATCGGTATCGAGGGGATGAACGGGAGGTCTATAAACAACAACAAAATTAAAACATACTACGCGCCCTTACTTCAACGCATATCGCATTAATTGCTGCCGGAAAATCTATCTTAACCTCGATAGCCCTAAGGGAATTACGAATGTACAGCAAAACGCCGCCACCAATCCTATGTAACCTATCATTAGTAAAGAGTTTAAAACCCAGTACATCAAGTTTCCCCAACAAGTCCCGAGTCACGATATTTAACCACGTTTCAGTGATAGCAACTATATCGTAGTTGCCGGAATAAATTATCGCCTTAAATTCGTTTAATTTATTTCTAATACTACGCGCGTTACAGTAAAAGACGTTTGTTATTTTTTTACCACGGGTCGACATTGTAAACTATTTTTCACGTCGGGCCCGCGTTCCCCGGACCCACAACGTTTAAAGAAGACTTCGACCCATACAGCTTTCGTACGTTATCGTCAATTAACCTACCAAGCCTAGCATTACCTATTTCATTAAAATGCACCCCATCTTTTATAAAAAGGCTAGGATCACTGAATTCGGACCACAGCTTTACGAAGGGTACATTTTCCTCAGCACAAATCTCTTCTAATTTATTATTCAAAAAATATTGTTTTTGACGTAATCCTAAGACCCAAACCGTGCCTAGGGTAATACTTAGAACTAAAGACCTGTCTTACCTCGCCTTCAGGGACCTAATTAACCCCCTATATCTCTCCAAAAGGTCAGGCACTCTCGTATCGGGCCTATACGAGTCGTTGCCTCCTACCATCGTCACCAACATCGAGTGACGGGAGGCAACGTCAATCCTATTCACTTCGTCCCTAACTCTGTCAACCCTGGCCCCTGGGAGACAGACCCTCCTCCTCTTGGTTGGATGCCGTTCAACGAACTCTTTGTCCATATGGCGCACTAAAGAGTCCCCAATTAAAATAGTTTCCCCCTCATTCACGCCCTTTTCCAAATGGGCGAAAGGGTTCGAAACCTCGATAGTCGGGGGATTCCTATCACCTAACGTACGCAGCCTAGCTCCACCCTTAACTTCTCTAAATCCCTCCCCATCTACTAATCTCGGACCAACCTTAACCCCTTCCTCAACTCTATCCGACTTTCCCGACAAGCTATCTAAACTAGAAACTAGGTTACGCACCTCACCCTTCAAATTACTAACGTCTTCAACATTAGTATTGGTTCGGCTTTCGTCAACCGTAGCCCTACCCCTGCCCTCATCAAGCGTTGCAAGTCTTTCCGTTACCTCACGTACACTGCGTTTTATGTCAACTATTTTTTCCATTAACTCGCAAAAGAAACAAACTGATCTCTCGGTAATCGCCATAGGACCGCCGTTATAATCTTTAAATTCCGAACACCACCGGTTTAACCCACACCTAACACACGACGCTTTCTGCGACGGCATCGCGCAGTTAAAAATTAGTTTATAACCGTCACAAGATTAAGTTAAATTAAGCCGACACGCTATGAAAACTTCTAAATCGCCAAAAACCACTAATATTCAATTACTTAACTATAACAATGTAAATATAAACGCAATTATATAAAATTCAAAACTTTCCAAAAGTAAAATTATTAGCAATATGCAAAAGTAGATGTAATATCAGAGAGTTCAGGAAATGCGTCCGTTCACTACAGAGTCTGGCTGACGAATCCTTAATATTAATAGGGTGATCCAGAGAAATGGGACCCAAAAGAAACCCCTGTAACTCTTAAAGTATAAGTCCTTTTATAAAATCATACGCATCATTCGAAAGAGGATAGTTACAAGTTTGTGCAGGATTGTATAGGTTTTGACAATACAAGACAAGATAAGATACAAAACAAAATAAAAGTGTTATTAAAACTAACCCTTCAAGATGACTGCATGGACTGTGGAACAGCTGCGTTTCATAACTGAGCAATATTATGAGCATGGAAGAAGTGTAGTTTCAGCTCTTAGAAGGTGATTTTGAC
This sequence comes from Bathynomus jamesi, assembly GCA_023014485.1. NCBI lineage: Eukaryota > Metazoa > Arthropoda > Malacostraca > Isopoda > Cirolanidae > Bathynomus > Bathynomus jamesi. Next base: position 282,825 of record JAJOZX010000873.1, on the reverse strand, counting down.
ATCTGAAAATTTGTCTTGAAAGATCTTTGAGCTGAAACTACACTTCTTCCATGCTCATAATATTGCTCAGTTATGAAACGCAGCTGTTCCACAGTCCATGCAGTCATCTTGAAGGGTTAGTTTTAACTAACACTTTTATTTTGTTTTGTATCTTATCTTGTCTTGTATTGTCAAAACCTATACAATCCTGTACAAACTTGTAACTATCCTCTTTCGAATGATGCGTATGATTTTATAAAAGGACTTATACTTTAAGAGTTACAGGGGTTTCTTTTGGGTCCCATTTCTCTGGATCACCCTTTATTATACTTCTGTTAATATTATAATGTTAATATTATACTTCTGTATGTGTCTCATGGTGCTATTGTGTCTATGTCTTTGTGTATGGTGACATGTGTAAGTTGTAGTGGGGCCTGGATTAATCTTAATGTCGTCGGAGAGTAAGAGTAGTCCGGGGAGCACGCAATTGCTTCCCGTAAATGAAAAACTAGCACGCTGAGAATAGGTCCGGCCCCGGGAGCCGATCGGCACTCTGACCGTGCCACGCAACAGGCCATCGACTGCCAGTCTGGCCAACCGTAGACAGCATCATCATCCTGTTTGCATATACGTTGTGTTTCGTATTTATCAATTATTACGAAAGAAATCTTTTATAACTTGAAGAGCCTAATCATTTTCATTAATCAGTAAAGTAACATAAATATCATCAACTGTTGCTGCAAAATAGAAGTCAACATCTTCCTTCCTTGACTAATCAATTTTAAAATTAGAAATAGCCGTTTTGAGCAGAAAACTGAGATAAAAAACCTCTGAACAGGTAGCTAGAACAACGTGAAAAAAGTGTTAGCAGCTGACGAGGAAGCTTTTAACAGTGGCTGCATCCTCCAGCGCGGGACACGTCAACGCGAAGAAGAGGCGACGTCAAACCAAAACATCAACGCGCTGGTGGCCAAACTTCCTCAAATCTCCGTGCAGCGGGCTGTCTACGGTTGGCCAGACTGGCAGTCGACGGCCTGTTGCGTGGCACGGTCAGAGTGCCGATCGGCTCTCGGGGCCGGACCTATTCTCAGCGTGCTATTTTTTCAATTACAGGGAGCAATTGCATGCTCCCCGAACTACTCTTACTCTCTGGCGACATTAAGACTAATCGAGGCCCCACTACAACTTACCCATGTCACCATACACAAAGACATAGACACAAGAGCACCATGACACACATACAGAAGTATAATAGTAACATATTACAGTACAACGTAGATGGCTTCACAAACAAAATCATGCAGCTTAGGGGATTCGTACGCAAACAAAACATTCACATAGCACTGATACAAGAAACAAAACTAAAACGCACACACAAAACACGCACCATCCCTGACTTCACGGCGATCCGTCAAGATCGTACTGGGGGTAACGGGGGTGGACTCATCACTTACATACGTAAAAGCATTAGCTACACTGATGCTACCCAAAACATTACAAACACAATCCAAGCAGATAACACGATAGAAATACAGGCAGTTCACATTAAAACACGCGCAAAACACAACACCACACTAATCAACATTTACATCCCACCAGATAGTTCACCTCAGGTGCCAGCCAATTACAATCCACAGTTACACAATCTGGCCTCTCTCACTAATGTCATCTTAGGAGGAGACTTCAACGCCAAAGACACTAGTTGGTACCTGCACAACCAAAACAACACCAGAGGCGCCAACATAGCCACACAACTAAACAGCCTCTTCATTCTTAACAATACAGAAGAACATACACACATACCACATCAAGCAGGATACTCAAACTCCTCCCCTCCCCAGACATAACGTTCTGTTCCCCCTCACTAGCAACACATACACAATGGAGAACAGAAAAACAACTGTCATCAGACCACCTGCCCATCATCATTACAACACATTCTACACTCAGCCCCAACAGCCTTAGGCACACTTACAGAAATTACAAGAAAGCTGATTGGGAACAGTTCAAAATACAGACTGAGGAACAATTCACCACATTAAACAGCACACCCATCATAAACATCAATACAACACTCAAGACATTTAATCAGATCATCAATAATGCAAACAAATACATACCGAAGGGCAACATTAGAAAATACAACCCAAATTACACTAGAGAAATAGCCCACCTCATAAGGCAACGTAACAACCTCAAATATAACACACAAACACCACACACAGAAGCCATAAAACAGCAGATACAACAGCTCAACACAGAAATAAACAACAAACTCATAGAAAAACAAACAGAAATATTCAGGGAATTCATAACAACACTAAACCACTCCACAGATACATCCAGGCTATACAAGACTATAAACAATATTACCCACTCTAACAGCGGCATTCACACCTCACACGCGGCTATCTGTCGCAGCCAAAATAATATCCCAACATACACACAACAAGCTAACATTCTAGTTAATCACTAGCAAAGATAAGTCACTTTGTAAGAGTCCAGTTTTATTTATTTAGACCTTTACAAGTTTACGTAGATAATTAACTATATGCCAGGGTCACCAGCGCCCAAGTACTAGATTGGCATCCGGCACTGCGGCGCAAAGTTAATTTTAATAAATGAAGGGAAGGACTGATTATTAAATCAATATGAATTTTTATATTTTATTAATAACAATTAATAAGTATATGCAAAGGGGATTTTTACCCGTAACAACTTTGATGGTCTTATAATGGTGAGATTAAATAATGGCCTGTTTGGCTAATATATAACAGTCTGCAAAATAATACTGATTATAATAATGAATAATAATACAGTAATAATAATAGTATAGTAATAATAATAATAATAACAAAGATAATAATAACAAAGATAATATCAATAATAACTAAAAGATAATACAGTATAATAATAGAATATAATAATAGACAATAATATAATAAGATAATAATACAAAGATATAGCCACAATGACAACCTTGTCTGCAAAGAGACAGACAAGAATACTGTAAGTAATATTTTGGAGAAAAAGAGTAATAAAAATGGCAATAATTAATAATTAAAATACATATAGGTTATATAGGCCCCAGTAACCTGTGGATGATAAATTACAGTTAATTCTGGTTATGGGATTGTGTTAAGTTGAATGGGAAGACTAAAGGAAATATGTAGGCTACAAATGATTAGTAGGCCATCTGCTAAGAAAATAACGTGAAACATAATAGGCTTATAAAGTAAAATATACTATGAAATTTAATAGGCAGGCCTTTGCCTCTTCAACATATTGAGCTGAGGTTAATCTAAAACAAAGACTATGGTAGGCCTCAGTTAGGCTAGTTACAATTTGGCTTTAGCCTAGACCTAACTTAGCCTAAGTAATTTATTATATGAATCTTACATTACTATTTGTAGTATGAATCTTAGTACTAATTGCAAACGGTATAAGGCGTTAGTATCTGCAGTATGCGGTATTGCATACAGATATGAAATAGTAAAGAATAAATATTACACAAAACATACCACAAAGGAACTTTGCTTGCTGGCGGGGTGATTTCGAATATAATGTGTTGGCGTCCTTTGTGTTGTCGTTGCACACAAGTTTGTTTTTACTTAATAATTTTACCAACCAGCCAAAATAATCCTTAAAAGCCCATTCATGTCTAGTCACACCACACTGAATTCTTAAGAATTAAATTTGATCACTGGACATATTTAACTTGTATTTATTTATTTATTTTAGATTTAAATATTTCACTCATGCCAATTTGTGGCAGTTTTCACTAATAAAGAATACTCTTGTGGTGCAAGGCACTACAAGTACTGCCCCCCAAAAACATGGTTGTCAGGGGTAAAAAAAAACACTTAAATGTCAAAACGCACTGGCTTACGAATGACTCTTCCAGAACGAGTCGTTGTTTGCTTTTGGATGGCAATATCCTGCAGCACTGGTTCTGAAGGCATGGATGGTGCTACAGGTGCAGTAGGGACATTGGGGGAAGGGGATTCTTGGTGCCTGTGCGATGGAGCCACTGGCTGGTTCAAAGACAGTTGGTTGCGATAATGAAGGAGAATTGGAAGAGGGATGATAGATTGTTGTACCCTCGGATGAGGTGGTGGTACATAGGATTTAGGAAGGGTAGATTGCTGTACCTGTATATGAGATGAAGGTACAGAAGATTGAGGAGGGATAGGTTGCTGTACCTGTATTTGAGGTGGAGGTACAGAAGATTGAGGGAGGATAGGATCTTTTGTTGGAGAAAAATCAAGGTATGCTGGTTTCAAGCGGTCCACAGAAACAGTTTCACGCTTGCCCACCTTGTCAATGATGAAAGTTTTGGGTTTACGGTCTAGCACAAGGAAGGGACCATCATAGGGGCAGTGAAGAGGGTAGCGGTGAGCATCATGTCTCAAGAAAACATGTGTGCAAGTTTGTAAATCAGGGGAAACGAAGGTAGTTTGTGAAGTGGAAGTTCTAGGTGCTGTGGGACGAATTTGCTTCATAACAGAGCGTAATGTCTTAACATACGAAGCAGGATCACATGCGGGGTTAATGGGTGTAGGTGTGAAAAATTCTCCGGGTAACCGGAGTGTGGTACCGTAAACTAATTCTGCTGCAGAGCATGCAAGATCAGTCTTCAGAGCAGTACGAATTCCGAGTAGGATTAGGGGTAGCCTGTCCACCCATGTAGTAGATGGATCAGTGGCTCGCAAGGAACTTTTAAGTTGACGATGGAAGCGTTCTATCACCCCATTGGATTGCGGGTGATAGCTTGTTGTTCTGATGCGCTCAGTCCCAAGAAGGAGCATGAGTTCCTTCCATAAGGCCGATTCAAACTGGGCACCTCTGTCTGTGCAAATGGTTGCAGGTATTCCAAAACGGGAAACCCAACATGAAACAAAGGCGTGAGCTACTGCAGAAGCAGTACAAGAAGTCAAAGGAACAGCTTCTGGCCATCTTGTGAACCTATCAATGACAGTGAGAAGATAGGTATAACCTCGAGAAGAATAGAGGGGGCCGACTATGTCTAGGTGTATGGCCTCAAAACGAGCCTTTGGCAAAGGAAAGGTACCAATTTCTGACTTTGTGTGTCGGTGAACTTTGGCACGCTGACATTGAAGGCAAGATCGAGTCCAATTGCGGATATCTTTGTGCATACTTGGCCATACAAACCTAGCTGCAATTAATTTTTGGGTGGCCTTAATTCCCGGGTGAGAAAGGGAATGGAGTTTAGCAAAAACAGCTCTTCGCAGCCCTTGTGGGACCAACGGTCGAATATGCTCAGTCGAGACGTCACATAAAATTAGTAAGTCTGACTTGGGTTCAACTGGTAAAGAGCGGACTTGCAATGAAGTGGGTGAATTAATAAGAGTTTGGAGGTCTGTATCCGTGGACTGAGCCTTAGCCATCTCTGAAAGGTTGATGTGAGAGTGTCCAGGGTCAGAAATTGCTGAGATGCGAGACAGCGCATCCGGCACAACATTCAAAGAACCTGAAATGTGTCGAATGTCTGAAGTAAATTGAAGAATAAAATCAAGGTATCTTCGCTCATTAGGAGCATGAGAGTCTGATTGAGAATGGAGAGCAAATATTAACGGACGATGATCCGTAAAAATGCTAAAGTCACGTCCTTCCAGGAATGACCTGAAATGACGGATGGAGAGGTATATCGCCAGCAACTCTCGACCGAAAGTGCTGTACCTCATTTGTGAAGGTGAGAGCTTGCGTGAAAAGAATGCGAGAGGTTCCCAAACGCCTGAAACAAGCTGCTGGAGCACTCCTGACACGGCAACGTCAGAGGCATCAGTGGCTAAGTTCAGAGGAGCGTCTGGTTGAGGGTGAACAAGGCATGTAGCTCGTGCTATAGCCTCTTTTGCTTGTGAAAAAGCGTTGGTAGCTTCGGGGTTCCACAGAACTGCAGTGGATCTGCCCCTTTTTGATTGGCGAAGAAGAGAGGTTATGGGTGCAAGAATGTTTGCACACTGAGGAATGAAGCGATGGTAGAAGTTTACCATCCCTAAAAAGCGGCGAAGTTGCTTTTGAGTTTGCGGTTGTGGGAAAGACCTTATGACAGATACTTTATTTTCGAGAGGAGAAATGCCCTTCGAAGTAACTTTGTGTCCTAAGAAGGTGAGTTCATCTACAGCAAAGACACATTTTTCAGGGTTTAGCAATACACCATATTCTGCCAACCGAGAAAAAACTAAGCGTAAATGTTGAATATGTTCTGAGGGAGAAGAACTTGCGATGAGAATGTCATCGACATATGTGAAAGTGAAGGAGAGACCTCTCAACACTTCATCAATGAAGCGTTGAAAAGTTTGGGCCGCATTACGCAGTCCGTATGGCATTTTTGTCATTTCAAATAACCCAAAAGGGGTTGTTATAGCAGTTTTATGTACATCATCAGGGTGTACAGGAATTTGATGAAAGGCTCGCACCAAGTCAAGGCGTGAAAATACTGTGGTGCCATGGAGAGCAGAAGTAAAATCGTGTAAGTGAGGAAGGGGATAGCGATCTGGAATCGTGTTGTCATTCAAAGCACGATAATCTCCACATGGACGCCAGTCTCCAGGTGTAGGTTTTGGGACCATGTGTAAAGCAGAGGCATACGGGCTACTTGAAGGCCGTATAATACCGAGTTCAAGCATGTGTTCAAACTCTCGTCTCACAATTGCAAGACGATCTGGAGCTAAGCGACGTGGGCGGGTGAAAACAGGTGAGCCTACCGTATCAATACGGTGGACAACAGTGTGTTTAATAGGGGTATCCTTAGAACAGGGTTGAGTAAGTGAAGAAAATTCATTTAGGAGCTGCTCTATAGCAGGTGAGCACTGTGGCAGAGAACTTGCCAATAATGAAGAGGGGTGCACGGTAGGAGAACCAATTACTGAAAGATATGTGACATTATCAATTAATTGTGCTCTACGAACATCGACTAATAAATCATTAGCAGAAAGAAAATCAGAGCCTAACATTGGAGTATATACATCCGCGACAAGAAATATCCAGCGGAAAACACGTCTAAGTCCAAGAGAAACTGAAATAGAACGATGTCCATAAGTGTGAATAGATGAAGAATTAGCTGCACGTAAAATGAAAGGAGAAGGTCCGTTTGCACGGTCTGCGGCTGTTGCAGGAATAACACTGTATTGAGCTCCAGTGTCAATAAGGAATGCATAGCCTGAAAGTGGATCATGCAAGGTGAATGTTGGACCAGGTGGTGCAGTAGTTGTGAATCATTAAATTTTTGTGGAAGAAGGTTAGTATTGCTGTGGGAAGGAGTTTGTGTTGTATTTGGAGAATTAGTTGGGGGTATTAAATTAGCTGTGGTTGAATAAGTAGGTTGCGATTCTTTAACTTTACTTGCGTACGTAGGTGTTGGTTTGACAGTGTTAAATGAGGTAGTGGTAGGGTTAGTTGAAGTAAGGATAGGAGGAGAGGCTTGAGAGGCTGTAGCGTCAGACGCCTGTGACACCAGCCTGGTTAGTTTAAAGGAGGGTTAGGAGTCCATGGGCAAGGTGTGAGACAGCGCGTTGCACGATCTTTAAACTTTTCATGATACCAGCAAGGAGGGGTATGAACAGTAGACTGTGGTAAGGAAATAGGTTGAGAATGGGGCTGAGTAGTGGGGATTGAGGATTGAGGATGAGGTAAGGCTAATAGATTTGGATTAGGAGCAACCAACTGACCTGTTTGCGGTGGCTGTGGTTGTAGGAGAACGAGGCGTTGTCCAGGTTCATATTGGGAGGCTCTAATTGGACCAGAGGGTCGTCCTTGTCTTGAAGAACTTCTCTCTCGTTCCCTGTTGTTAGCTAGCTCTATTCGGAGAGCTTTAAATTCTTCTTTAAGTGTTCGTAGAATTTCATTGGATACTTTAAGACCTTGTGCAGCCGGACTCAGATTGTCATCCTGCGTGGCACAGATTTGGGGGTGATGGGTGTGGTTATCTACTTGGCCAAGGTGGATTTCAATCATCATCTTATCAGCTGTTTTGGCCATTGTGAGGAGGTCTGTATCATCTGGCATACAACGGAGCATTGGCCGTAGGGCAGTAGGGAGACCATTGAGGAAGCGGCGTCGCATTAAGGGTGAGTTTTTATCGTCTTCATTGGTCTGTCCAGCCAGGTCTTGCAGATGTCTCAGGAAGGCTGTTGGCGTTTGATCCCCAAGAACTTGGTCCTTGAGTAGAGCATTGAGTCGCTCTTCTTCTGATTGGCCGAGTCTCCTGACTAACTCGCTGAGGAGGCTCTCAAAAGCTTGGTCAGACGGAGGCAATAGAGTTACATCCCGCACTACTTTGTATACTTGTGTAGGCAGGAGGTTCTTTGTGACAAGGAACTTGGTTCGTGGGTCCGTAACTCCTTTTATCTCAAAATAATCCCGCAGTTGACTCACAAAGATTCCAGGCTCTTCAGCGGTGAATTGTGGAGTGGTAGGCTGATACATTGTGAGAAAGTCCGTTATAGGTGGTGAATTTGGAGTACCACCATTGGATGACCCTAGGTTGTTATTGGTCATTGTGGCTATTATTTGTTACAAGGTACTAAAAAAAATTTAAAATGTGTCACAAACTGACAAGATTTCAACAAATGTTGTTGAATGTAAATAATGGCTTCAGGTAAGCTTGGTTGAGTATGAGACTCAATTTGAGTTATGAATGCCAATAACAAAAAGTTACGTAAAATTTTTTTTTTTTTTTTTTTTTTTTTTTATGATGTAGCCCAATATTAGCAGAAAAATAGTCTGCGTATAGGCTGTTTACAAAATATAAAAAAATTTTTTTATGATGTAGCCCAATATTAGCAGAAAAATAGTCTGCGTATAGGCTGTTTACAAAATATAAGTAAAAAAATTTTTTTATGATGTAGCCCAATATTAGCAGAAAAATAGTCTGCGTATAGGCTGTTTGCAAAATATAAGTAAATTTGCATAAAAAACTTTAGAAGATGCTGAATTTTATAAAAGGCAAAATAAAAGGAATAATTTTGCAATAGAATACACTTCCAGTACAGGTGAGTGCTTTGTACTAGTGAATTTAATAAAATTATAGATGCAGACTGAATATATTGACAAAAATTGAGAAAAAACTTAGAATTTTTTTTTTTTTTGCATAAATTACGGTGTTTGGTCACTCCAGGAGGTTACCAATTGTAAGAGTCAGTTTTATTTATTTAGACCTTTACAAGTTTACGTAGATAATTAACTATATGCCAGGGTCACCAGCGCCCAAGTACTAGATTGGCATCCGGCACTGCGGCGCAAAGTTAATTTTAATAAATGAAGGGAAGGACTGATTATTAAATCAATATGAATTTTTATATTTTATTAATAACAATTAATAAGTATATGCAAAGGGGATTTTTACCCGTAACAACTTTGATGGTCTTATAATGGTGAGATTAAATAATGGCCTGTTTGGCTAATATATAACAGTCTGCAAAATAATACTGATTATAATAATGAATAATAATACAGTAATAATAATAGTATAGTAATAATAATAATAATAACAAAGATAATAATAACAAAGATAATATCAATAATAACTAAAAGATAATACAGTAATAATAATATGGTAATAATAATGGTATAATAATAGTAATAATAATAATAATAATAAAGATAATAATAACAAAGATAATAGCCACAATGACAACCTTGTCTGCAAAGAGACAGACAAGAATACTGTAAGTAATATTTTGGAGAAAAAGAGTAATAAAAAATGGCAATAATTAATAATTAAAATACTATAGGTTATATAGGCCCCAGTAACCTGTGGATGATAAATTACAGTTAATTCTGGTTATGGGATTGTGTTAAGTTGAATGGGAAGACTAAAGGAAATATGTTAGGCTACAAATGATTAGTAGGCCATCTGCTAAGAAAATAACGTGAAACATAATAGGCTTATAAAGTAAAATAACTATGAAATTTAATAGGCAGGCCTTTGCCTCTTCAACATATTGAGCTGAGGTTAATCTAAAACAAAGACTATGGTAGGCCTCAGTTAGGCTAGTTACAATTTGGCTTTAGCCTAGACCTAACTTAGCCTAAGTAATTTATTATATGAATCTTACATTACTATTTGTAGTATGAATCTTAGTACTAATTGCAAACGGTATAAGGCGTTAGTATCTGCAGTATGCGGTATTGCATACAGATATGAAATAGTAAAGAATAAATACTATAAACACAAAACATACCACAAAGGAACTTTGCTTGCTGGCGGGGTGATTTCGAATATAATGTGTAAAGTGGCGTCCTTTGTGTTGTCGTTGCACACAAGTTTGTTTTTACTTAATAATTTTACCAACCAGCCAAAATAATCCTTAAAAGCCCATTCATGTCTAGTCACACCACACTGAATTCTTAAGAATTAAATTTGATCACTGGACATATTTAACTTGTATTTATTTATTTATTTTAGATTTAAATATTTCACTCATGCCAATTTGTGGCAGTTTTCACTAATAAAGAATACTCTTGTGGTGCAAGGCACTACAACTTAAACAGAGACAACAACCAGAAACACGCAGACAGACAAACAGCCAGACACAAGAAAACCTGCAGACTCGACACGACCATTACACACTTCAATACAGACCACACCACTAAGATCATCAAAAACATTAAGAATTCGAAGGCTACTGGACCAGACAACATATCTAACATACACCTTAAATACTTGGGGCCCACAAGGAATACTAGCTCTCACAAATATCAGCACATATTCATACCAACACTGTATTATTCCTGACATATGGAAACAAGGTAAAATTATTACACTACTCAAACCAAACAAAAATCCAACAGAACCAGCTTCCTATAGACCCATTACTTTACTATGCACACCTTCCAAAGTAACAGAAAGACTAATCTTACAAATCACCAACCCACACATTCCACTATCGCCTACTCAACATGGATTCAGACCTCACCACTCAACCACGACATTACTTACTAACCTCACGCAGCACATCATGGATGGCATCAACTCCAGACGACCAGCTCAACGTACACTATTAGCAACAATAGACATTAGTAAAGCATTTGATGCTATCCCACGCTTCCCTCTCACAAACAAAATACTCAACACAAACATGCACAATAACACTTAAAGATGGCTGAGCAACTATCTTTCAGGAAGATACTCACATGTCACGTTTAATGCAAAGTCATCCAAAAACAAGCTTTTTCCGAACGGGGTCCCTCAAGGCTCTGTTCTCTCACCAGCACTGTTCAACTTATACATGCATGACATTCCAACATCCATAGATAACAAGTTTACCTTATCATCATATGCAGATGACATCACTCTAACATCCACCCACAACAACATCGACACCGCTACAAATAACCTACAAACATACATAAACAGTATACAAGACTGGCTCACACACAATAGACTCAAAGGAGCACCCAAAAAATCAACCATCACCTTGCTTACAAGCAACACAAAAGAACACCAGGTAATTCCACAGCTTATACTAAACAACATCAACATTCCACACACTCACAGGACCAAAATACTTGGGGTCACATACAACACATCATTATCTTTTGCAAACCACATTCAGGACATTAAAAACAAATGTACGTCAAGATTTAACACGCTTAGGGTACTAACAGGCACAAACTTTGGACACCAGCAGGAAAAAACAACATCACTCATATACAAACAATGTATTCGCTCAGTTATGGACTATGCTAGCCCATGCTGGGCACCTATTATCTCAAACACACACATAAACACCTTACAGACAATACAAAACAACGCACTTCGTATCATTACAGGATGCATTCAAACAACACCAATAGAACACCTGCACACAGAAACAAAAATACTGAAAGTTAGGGAACATTTAAACATGAGGGGAACACAATTCATGGCAGCAGCGACAACTAACCCACAACACCCTTGCCACTACATGTACAATCATGCACCAACACCTCGCACCATTAAGGTAACACCAGAGAGACATTATAACCAAATACCCCATTCCATACCACACCCCACAGACATCACACAGTACAGAAAACACACACACACACCTAACCCACAAAGCACTGACACGACTCGGTCCGAATGCGGTCCTAGGTACGAAGCCGCCACCCATTAACAGGTCAGAGATCAGCCTGAGCAGATCGGATCGAGTTAACTTAGCACGATTCCGATGTGAACATCACCCCAACTTACGGACATATAAACACAGACTAGACAACTCCATAGACGACACCTTCCACCTGTGCCAGGGCACACCACAAGCAATTGAACACATTATGACAGACTGTACCGCTCTAGCACAACAACGAACACAACACAACATCACTAGTGCGCTGAACCTCTGGTCCACTCCGGAGACGGCGATCGGTTACCTGCGTGCCGCCGGCTTGCTCGATCAGGGTGGGCTGATCGGCTAAACAACAACAACCGTAGACAGCCCGCTGCACGGAGATTTGAGGAAGTTTGGCCACCAGCGCGTTGATGTTTCGGTTTGATGTCTTCGCCTCTTCTTCGCGTTGACGTGTCCCGCGCTGGAGGATACAGCCACTGTTAGAAGCTTCCTCGTCAGCTGCTAACACTTTTTTCACGTTGTTCTAGCTAAATGTTCAGAGGTTTTTTATAAACAAATCTTAATTTTCTGCTCAAAACGGCTCTTTCTAATTTTAAAATTGATTATTCAAGGAAGGAAGATGTTGACTTCTATTTTGCGGCAACAGTTGATGATATTTATGTTACTTTATTGATTAATGAAAATGATTAGGCTCTTCAAGTTGTAAAAGATTTCTTTCGTAATAATTGATAAATACGAAACACAAAACGTATATGCAAACAGGATGATGATGCTTAGACTACTCAAGTTGATGAAGTTTTCTCTTTCTCATATATTGTATCGACGTAATACTGTAAATATTTTTCAAGTTTCTGCATAAATAACTTGTGTTTCACAGAAAACAAAGATTTCCCTCAATCTTCTATCACATCCAAACAGTCCAAAGTCGAAAAGGGTAGTGTTGAGTTGATCGGTATTTTCAATCTTTCATCTATTCAACCAGTCAACTCTGAAACAATCTTCCTCAGTTTGTCTTTCTCCTTGTCTGTGACCTCCAATCTTTGAAACGCAGAGTGTCTAGGCATCTCGAAAACCCTGGACCTTGAGTTTGGCTTTCTTCTTCTCCTATTGAGGGTGGGGGGTCGCTTTAGCGGGCAGTCGCCCTAGGCCTCTCCTTCCTGCATAAAAAAAGGTATTTAGTTGAATACTCATTACACTAAAGTTAACAGTAATGGCAAATCCACACACTACAAGTTGAGAAGGAGTAGCGTAAGTCCGCACACAGCAATGGACAATACGACACAGAGTGAAGGAGACTGAGGAAGCGACCCTAGTCTTGGGTATTTCACCCTAAAATGGAAGCCCTGGGAAGCTTGCGGGCTGTGTCACCGCTCCACCCGCACCAACTGCATAGCGGAGTCCGCGCGCGCCTACATTGGCCTCACAAGCTTCGCACATCCAACCCGGCCAGTCGCATAATTGCGAATTTTTCTTGCACAAAGCGAGAGGGTGGTAGAATATGGTCTTCGCATAATAGCGAAATCGTATTAAGAGAAGTCGCATAAAACGAGGGCGACCTGTATGTTCTTATTTTATTTTAGTTGGTGAGTAAAATCTTTCTGTACGTGGGAAACTGCCCACCCGCCTGTGTGGGCAGTTGCCCACGTACACAAAAATTTCACCCACCTACTAAAATAAAATAAGAGCATATATGTGAGTATATATGAGCATATGAGTATATATATGCAATATGCATCAACATATACATTTGATTTGATTTGTGTTATCTGTGATCATATACAAATACAAAAAAAAAACTATTTTAACCTACCCACTAAAATTGTCTTCAAAGTAGCGCTGGACAGCTACCTATCTTTAATGATGTAGTATAATGAATTTGCCATATCTTTTGATGTATGATGTATGTAGCTCCTCAGATCACCTTCACCCAGCTGACCTACTCACTTCTGCTGCTTCACATTGTGGTAATCATTTACGGGGTAGCAAAACAGTATTGTTGGACGGGAGTGAATAAATATTTAGACTAATAATTATTATAAACAACTCTTTTGGTAAATATTTAGACCAATAATTAAAAACAACTCTTTTGAACAATAAGATTAAAAGAATTTCGGGGGACATGCCCCCGGATCCCCCCCTAGAAGGGCGCGCAGCTTTGCCGTGCGCATTTTGCCCAACACTGTAACGCCCCCTTTTCTCATGCTCTGGATATGGCCTTGTGTGTTAAGGTGGTTTGGACATGTTGAAAGAATGGAAGATGACAGAATTGTGAAAAGAGTGTATAAAAGAGTTTGCGAAGGTCGAAGGAGGAGAGAGAGGCCGACAAGGAGGTGAATGGACATGGCGAAAGATTGCGTGAGGAAGCGCGGACTTGATCTGGGTGATGCGCAAGAACTGGCTGCAAGTAGGTTGGAAATGGAGGAGGTTTGTTAGAAGTATGTACCTAAGTTCGAGATTGTCTTTTTTTATTTTTGACAAAGCCGGGAAGCACCACCACACATAACATAACGCATGAAGCGCCTCGAGTGTGGAAATTTTAGTCATGTAGTGTGAATGCTGGTGTGAATGAATGTGTATGCTTTAGTTTCTATATTTTCATTTTTTCCTTACCTTCTATATTTTATATCCGAGCATGTCTGCCTTTTCACCGCAACTCATTGGTAAATGAGAATTTTGATGTAAGTATATATATTTTTTATTCATCTGTCTATTACAATGGTATATACCATTTTAATGGTTAGATAAAAAAAAATTTTGGTTGGTAGATAAATGGGTACACTGGGTAGCCTAGTGAGTGGTTAAGATGCTGGGCTGCTTGTGGGACGCAGAGGCATCATTTGGGGGGGCCGTGAGGCGCTGTCGACCGCCCAAGCTCATGAGGGGGCCTCCAAGGCCCTCCAAATAATAGTTTCTTAAAAAAAGGCACCTAATATTTTGTGGATTACCAATATAATGAACTACTTACAATTTAAAAACTTTTTAGAATAATTTAAATAAAATAATGACAATGACTTATGACAAAAAAATTGAAAACTCTCTGAGTAACGTCTGACGTCACAGTAAACCAAAACAAATAATTTGATAGTTAACTGTAAATAACCAGTCTAGCTCATACCATTTAATCATTCTTGTTTATATTAATTTGATTATAAAGTACATTGTGAGTAGCACTTAATGAATTTTGACATGTGAGGATCCTCTCACTGCCTTCTTCGCCCCCTCCCCCAAAGCCAATTTGAAATGACGCCCCTGATGGGCGTGGTCCGGATTCCACGTTAAACTGTAGGTTTAAGGTGGAGTGACAAGCTTGACCTTCGTCAGAATGAACAAATCGGGCGGAAGCAAAAACCAAGGTTAACGAATGTTATGTATACTGTGTATATATACACATGAATATGAACTTTATACTTCCATTGTTGTAAATATAATGAGGTATTTCCGGGAAGACTAAATAGAAGTATTATTAATTCCTTAAATAATATTTCAGGGTTTTTCATAAGTAGCGCACGTTTTTTATTAATCATAATATTAAGCAGCCAATCATATTTAAGACGATAAAATATTTCCTCATCTTGTACGTATATAAAAGGGGAATTAACATTGTATCACTTTATTTTGTATAGATTGCTTCGCATTCGGAAATATTTTACAATGTCTCTGAACCTCGACACCCGATTGGAAATAGTAAAGTTGTATTATGGAAATGGTGAATCTCCAATTGCGACATTGAGAGCCTACAAGACCAAACATGGACTCCACAAGGATCCCTTTAGTACAACTGCAATCTCTCGCCTTATTACCAAGTTTGAGACAACAAAGTCACTTTACGATGAACCTAAATCTGGTCGCTCCTCACTCGTGAGACAACGCACAGAACGAGTGGCAAATGCACTCGACGAGAAAGAGGTGGCCAGCGCTCAGAAAAAGAATGACGCGAGAGATTGAGCATGTGTCCTTGGATGAGATGCGTCGGGCAGTAGACATCCTAATCCCTCAACTAGAATGTGTGGTTGAACAAAATGGCGAATCAGTTGAACAGTTTTTATAGACAGGTATGAAATTCCTTTGTGTGCTTCAACTTTTTGTTAATTTGTTATTAACATTTTTTCACGTTACCTGTGTTTGTAATTCCATTGATTACCCGCGCTACTTATGAAAGACCCTGTACAGTATATATGACATATATACACGAGTATATAGTTTGGTGTCATTCAGATCATTTATCGCCCTTGGACGAAAACTCCACCTTCCACCTTCACCTTCTCTTAGGGCGTGTATTCCGTCATTATCCTTATCACCTTAATAGATTAGGTGGCCCCGCCTCAGGAAGCGCTGAGCGGACTTCGTGGGAGCAGCGCACCCTTGAGGCAGAAGCGCTTTAAGAGATTAAGAGATTAAGAGAAATCCTAATTGTGAGGCCGGACTTTTTGTTAGGGAAAGCCGGTGTTTCCTGATCCAGTTATACTTGTGTTTGTATTAAAGACTTAATTTGTATATTTACATATTTATTTTTTGTATATTTACTTCTTTCAGGAACCACAGAAAATGAATGTGTTGCTTTTACTCCACAAACTAATTACAGTGAGCTTCAAATATAAAAATATTTAAGTTATTCTGAAAAGAGTGTTTGAAATAATCGCGATGTAATTTTTTCATTGTTAGGCATTAAAATATTATTTAAGGCATTAATAATGCTTCTATTTAGTCTTCCTGGAAATACCTCATTATATTTACAACAATGGAAGTGTAAATTTCATATTTTCTTCTCATTGTGTTTGCATTTGGTCCATCTACCTGTTTGTTTGTTTTTTTCTGTTTAAGGTGCTTCAACCCTGCTGGATTATTGACACCATTTTTTTTTTTTTTGTAGAGAAAGGTGGTGAAAGAAAAGTAGTAGAAGTGAAAAGGCATTACCTGTGTACGTGTCTGTATGTCAAGTGCGCGCACACATGTCTTAAATATATGGAAGTTTATTGCAGTTTTAATAAGAATATTTAATAAAGACAAATACTGTTCTCAATTTTCTTAAAAATTAAAGATTGTTCACAAGCGCTCTTTAATCGCACATAATAGGGTTGTTTAATTTTCCATTACAGTACAGTATAGTACTTTTTAGATTTGAAAACTGCAGTTCAAAAGTTCTTAATGGAAATTTTTTAAAGATTTATGGTATTTTAACCATTTTCAGTACCAGTGGAACTGTAATGTCCCGTCGGAAATATTAATATATATTGTACTAAAATGCAACTTTTTTTTTACAAATGCTTCTACACGTTTACATAATGCGCTTCGGTGGTGTAGTGTTTACCGTCGCTGACTACAAATCCATCGGCTCCGGGATCGAGACCGATGACGGCAGGTGGCGCGTAGCAAAACCCAGCTGTTCATCCTTCCACGCAAGAAAATTAGTTGGTAGCCTAGTGGTTAAGACGTTGAGCTGCTGGTGGGGCGTGGTTCGGATTCCAGGTCAAACTGTAGGTCTAAGGTGGAATGACAAACTTGACCTTCGTCAAAATGAACAATTCGGGCGGAAGCAAAACCAAGGTTAAATTTAGTTGTCAGAAAAGGAACCCAAAATGTGTGTACTGTAAGTGACTAGTTACGAAAGTATTTGGTTTGAATGACAATGAATCTTATACTTTTTGGCTTAAATAAAAAATATTCGCGAACGAAAGGGTTGAATGATTAACATGAGATCACTGTATTTGTGCTGTTCATGGAACATATAACGTTATTACATATGCAGATTTTAAGACATTCTTGTATAAACGTTTCCTCATGCGTTTCCTATGAGGAATTATATATATATATATATATATATATATATATATATATATATATATATATATATACTGTGTGTGTGTGTGTATATATATGGAAAAAAAATGTGGGTGGAGCGAATGCAATACTATTCAAAGGGGATACACAACCTATCGCAAAACAGGAACGACGTTGCCATTCTAGTATAGTAGATTGGAGGAGACAGTTGCCTTTTCATGGCATTTATTATTGTAGGCCTACAAATTTAAAGTTACTTGATAGTTCGCTTTAATTAAACTGTGGCTCTTTTACAACATATTCAGTACTTCATAATACTAATTTGATTTCTGTTCACCTTTTCATGTGGTGTATAACTAAATAATTTTACTGTACAAAACCTATAAAAAATGAAATCCATTAGTGTTACTTTGCACGTAATTGTTTTACTACTCTTTCAAGTGGCTGCGAGAGAATATCTAACCCAACATCGGGCAAGATTGGGAAAAGTAAGAGACAAAAGTCAAAGAAGAAAATTCTAGAAAGTTGGTTGATGACTATTTACATTATGTAATCCTTGTAAGGCCGAATTGTAGACGATGCCCTCGTACATGTGAAGTCATTGCTGATGAAAAAACCTGCGATTGCAAAGAAAACCTTGAGTGCATCAATAATTATTTTTCGGGAGGAGCAATACTTGCCTAAATTAGTAAGTATACTTAATAATAACTACTATAATTGATTATACAAGTAAATGAATGGTTTGAACTATAATTATATTTGTTATGTCAATTTTCTTGATCTACCGCCTGGGGGGCGGGGTGTTTAGCCTTAGAAGACAAATATCTTATATATATATATATATATATATATATATGTTGATTGATTTGGTCAAGTATATATTCTGTTCTACACGAAATCCCAAATCCCAGAGTGATGTTCACGGAGCATTCCAAGAATAAGCACCCCAAATCAATTTAGGGTGCTTTTTCTTGGATTGGGGTCGAACGAGGGTGCTTATTCTTGGATTGTTCAAAACATAGAAAGCTATTGGAATAAACATAAATAAAAAATATAAAAAATGCATGGATGCAGACGAGATCTATTAACTACTTATTTGCAACAATTTATGTGTCAGGATAGATTCATAAGCCATGCTTTTGAAAGGATTTGTGAGCAAATCGCCACACAATATACTTTGTAATTATGAATGCCCGGTTAGGTTAATTGAATGCCCAGTTAGGTCAACTGTACGCCCTTGACGATTGGTTAAGTCGTGATATTTTCGTTAGCTTAAACGAAAATATCACGATTTAACCTAATTAATCGTCAAGGGCGTGCAATTAACCGGAGCAATCCAAGAATAAGCACCCCAAATCAATTTAGGGTGCTGTTTCTTGGATTGGGGTCTAACTGGGGTGCTTTTTCTTGGATTGGGGACTTTGGGGTGCTTATTCTTGGATTGTTCTATGTTCACTCTCGGAACGGTGTTCCCATGCGTTCCCACCCAATTCCACCACTATATATATATATATATATATATATATATATATATATGGGATGCAACGGGTAGCGGTTTTACCGGGTAATCGGGTACGGGTACCGGAAGTGTAATACCCGATCGGGTATTGAAGACGTTCCAAAATTTGTTGGTTTAGTACCGCGACTTATTAACTGTGTGCAGTTCAAGCACTTAGCTTTACTATTATCTAATTTATCAATGATAAAATAGTCCCAAACCATACTATGATTTGCCATTTTGAATGTTTTGTTAAAAAATATTATACAAAAAATATATCAAGAAAACCTGCAAAACAATAAAATTAAAATTAAATTAGAATTTGGTTTTTCTATCCGTACCCGATTTTTTAGCAATTACCCAATCGGGTCGGGTACCCGTGACATCTCTAATATATATATATATTAGTGAAATACATATTTAAATAGTTTGTATTCAAATACTGTATTTATAAATACATTTGTTTTCGAATATTTAAGTACATATTTAGATACATTTCAAAAGTAACTGATATTTATTACATATATTTCAAATACATTTTCAATACATTTTTTTAAAAGAGGACCTGGAACGACGTCGTGGGCGATAACGAAAGATTCTTACGGAAATCTTACCACACACCACAACATTCTCAATACATACTTCCTAGATGGTAACTTAGCTTACCAAATTACCACCAGTGTATTTATATTCACACCTATTGCATTAAATGCAGATATATGTAGTCTAATGTAGATTGTCCTCGTCCGTCCATCCATCTTTTCATCTTACTAACTTACTTATGGTTACTTGTTCTGAGTGTTGTGCTATAACAAACAAAACAAAACATCTTTATTGCCGATCATTCACAATCCGTAGACACTTAAGCTATATACTTAAGCTATATAAATATAGATATATAGATATAGATATAGATATATAGCTATAGATAGATATAGATATACAGTATAGCTATATAGATATAGATAATTACCAGTGGTTTAGCTAGAGTTATGGCTAATTCCTTGAGTACGCGAGGATATATACTCAGCCCACCCGGTCATTCACCCACTCACAAAAAAAAAAAAAAAAAATGGTGTCAATAATCCAGCAGGGTTGAAAGCACCTTAAACAGAAAAAACAAACAACAACAACTCAGAGCATCGCGGCTACGAGACTCGCTTATTTTTTATATATACTGTACTATATTGTTTCTTGATGATCATCTCTTCAGTTATTACAAAAGGATTTTTAGTTTTTGATTAAAAAATTCCATTTTAGGAGTAACAGATCATCAATAAACGTTGTTCTATTTTGTAACTTTTATTAAATTGTAAGTTTAAAGGCTGTAATGTAACCTTGTCTTGTAGCGATCATATAAATTAAGATGATCAAACATAATGTATTTGGAAATGTATTTTAATACATTTTCACAACAATGTATTTAGTATTTAATTGCATTCCTTTTAGGTGTAATGTATCTTGTATTTAATTACAATCCTCGCCAGTATTTAGTATTTAGTATTTAAATACATTCAAAAGTATTTACGCCAATATAATATATATATATATAATGAACAGGAACACCAGAGAAAATACAAACATCCTTCAAGGTTTAATAGTACCAACGTTTCGGAATGCACTAATTCCATCTTCAGGGCTAAAACAATAAAATTCCAAATCACATACAAAATTACAAAATACAAATTGCTTAATAACAATTTAAAATAAACTTAAAAAAAATTATAAAAAGTAGCTAAGAAAATGTAAAACATTAAAACTAAAAGGTAAATAAATGTGAAGTTAAAAAGTTAAAATTTCTCTGGTGTTCCTGTTCATTATTAAACTGCGTTTTCCACGCCACCAATCAATAGCCGATATATATATATATATATAGGGCGTCCCAAAAAAATGTATACACACTTTAACAGCTGATAGCTCAATTGATGTTTCTTTCTTTCCAAGTTAAAGCCATTAGAATTAATAATGGCAGTCAGACTAAGCTTTGAACAAAGGAAATTCATTCTAAAATGCTACTGGAAGTGTGAAAACGCAGTTGAAGTGCAAAGACAGTTTAGGAGGGAGTTTCAAACAGATCCACCAACGCGACTTACCATCACTCGAATTAGAGATAAGTTTGAAGCCGATGGAACTGTTCAGAATGTCCACAAGAAGCGTTCCGGAAGACCACGGACATCGACAAGCCCCACAAAGCAAGAAAGAGTACTGGAAACGTATCACCAAAGTCCAAGAAAATCTGTGCGGCAAGCGAGTCGTGAGGTAGGAATTTCAGAATCGTTTGTCCAACGCATTTTGAAGCGCTGTCAATGGAAAAGTTACATTCCAAGATTAGTCCATGCTATTAATGAAGATGATGATCCGGACCGAAGAGTGGAGTATTGCGAGTGGTACTTGGCACGATGTGGATGTGGATTGGACGAAGGGGTTTCGTAGAATACCCTCCGCGTTCACCAGACCTCACACCACTAGACTTTTTTTTATGGGGATACTTAAAAGACAAAGTCTACGCTATAAAACCTGCAACAGTCGCTGAATTGAGAGCAGCCATTGAACGAGAATGCACACAAATACCAAACGAAATGTTTCGTGATGTTTGCGATTCCATTGCTTCGCGTTATCAGCAGTGCCTGGACCAGAACGGACGTCAGTTTGAAAACAGGCGTTGACAAAACAATTAAATAATGTCTGTAGATTCTATTACATTTTGAAAATGAAATGTATTTTAATAAACACTGCCTTTATAATTATTTAAAGTGTGTATACATTTCTTTGGGACGCCCTGTATATATATATATATATACCTTATACCTTGAACCCTATGTTGTTTCGTGCGTTGGTCTCTCTTCACAAGGAGGTCAAGCTGGTGGCCCCGCCTCTAGGTCTGTCCTGGTGGAGGAGCGAGTTGCTTTCTTGCGCTCTCCACCGTACATAGCCAGAGCCAGGCACGCCCGGCTCATCTGGTACTGTCCTGAGCCAGGCATCCAGTCTTTTCTTGAAGACTTCAACTTTGACCCCCGTTACGTTTCTGAGGTCCTTAGGAAGCTGGTTGAAAAGTCTTGGCCCCCTGGCAACCAAGCTATTTTCCTTCAGGGTTGAGGAGGTCCCTTGTCGGGCCTTTAATTTCGGAACACTACACATTCTGCCTTTCCTATTTTCCAGTGTTGTTTGAATGGTAATTGGGTTTAGTTTTAGGTTTGGTACCAGTTTTTCGATCATTTTCCATATGTAGATTATGATGTACCTCTCTCTTCTTCTTTCCAGTGAGTACAGATTTAGTTTACGTAGTCTTTCCCAGTAGTTGAGCTCTTTGCAGCCATCAATCCTGGCTGTGAAATTCCTTTGCGTTTCTTCTAGTTTATTAGTTTCTTCTTTTTATATGGGGACGTCAAAACTGAGCAGTATTCAAGTTTTGGTATAATCAGTGTTTTTAGCAGGGGAATCATTACTGTCCTGTCCCTTCTCTTGAACGTTCTTAGTACCTGTGTCCGGCAACTCTTTTTGCTTTATATGTCGCTATCTGATTTTGTGTTTTGAATTTCTCATCATCTGTCATTATTATCCCGAGATCGATCGTTTTCGTGCTTCTCTGAATTTCCTGTCTATCTGGAGCATAATACGCAGTCTGTTTAAGTTCTTCTTTTCTACCATATCTCAAGAGCTGAAATTTTTCGGCGTTGAATGACATGTTGTTGTCTTCTGACCATTTGTATATTTTGTTCGTGTCCCTCTGCAAGGCCTCCACGTCATGTACATCGCTGATTTTTCTGCTGATCGTTGTATCGTCTGCAAAGGATGTTACTATACTGTTGCTGTTTACTCCGCTGTCTATGTCTGTTAGCATGATAATGAACAGGAGTGGTGCCAGTACTGTTCCTTGTGGTACTGAGCTGCGTACTTCCGATTCTGATGATGATATACCTTGAATTTTGACGACCTGCAGACGATCTCTAAGGAAGTTGTAGATCCATTTTTCCCACTTTGCCTGTTATTCTCATATATTTAATTTTATGTGCTATTATACCATGGTCACATTTATCGAAAGCTTTAGCAAAATCTGTGTATATAACATCGTAGTTGTCATTGCCTTCCAATGCATCTAGGATATTGTTGTAGTGTTCTATTAGTTGTGATAGGCATGATCTACCTGATCGGAATCCATGCTGATTTTCGTTGAATCTTTCCCGTGTCTCCAGGAAATCATAAATTTTCTCTCTAACTATTCTTTCAAATAATTTCGTGAGGTGGGACGTCAATGACACTGGTCTATAGTTCTTTGCTTGAGATCTGTCCTCTCCTTTATATATAGGAACAATGTTTGCTCTTTTCAAGATGCTCGGTATTTCCCCAGTGTCTAGGGATCTTCTCCATATCCAGTATGGACCTGCAGCTGAATGTGGTTTTATTTGTCCTATAGCTCTCGCTACATCTTCTGGTGTAAAATCAAAGTCTGTTATATACTCTCCTTGCAATTCCTCTTCAAAGAATGCATTTATGTCAGGTATCGCTTTGTCACTTTTTGGGGTACTGAAAACTGATTCATATTGAGCTCTCAATGTATCAGATATTTCTTTTGGATCGTCGGTTAGTTCATTATTTCCCGTCCTTAAGGGCCCAATAGCGGCGCGCGTTTTTGTTTTCCTTTTTGCATAGCTATAGAAGTATTTTGGATTTTCCTTTATTGCTTCTACCCCCTTTTCCTCTTCTCCTGTATGGTCCTTAATCAGGGCTTGTATTTCCCTATCGATACCCTCCAGTTTTTCTTTTATTGCTTTCCTGTCATTATCTCCGCAGTTACCTAACTTCGCTTCCACTCTCTTTCTTTGCGGAATAGTCTTCTCTTTTGCCTCTCTAGCTAGCTCCTTTTTCCTTTTGACTGTGATTTCGGAGCATATTTTTCTAAAATTCTCAGCGTTTTTTCTTCCAAGGTTGTTAGCATTTCTTCAGTTGTTTTATTCTCGAAAATTGTTCTCCATTCTATTTGGGCCATGTGCGATCTGATTGCTTCCCAATTTATAGTCTTCGAGTTTAAGTTAAAGGCCCCGAATTTACTTCTTTCCACAATATGTGTATTGTCTTTTAATGCTGTCGTCATATTTGCTGATATCTCGATTAAGTTGTGGTCTGAGATAATGGTTGGGGTTATTTTTATATCAGCAATCAAGTTCGTGTTATTCGTGAATACCAGATCCAGGCAGTTATTTTTTCTGGTATTTTCCGTTATCTCCTGTGTCAGCATAAACTCATTTGTGAGAGCCATCAACATTTTTGCTTGCTCCTGGTCTTCTCTTGTGCCCCACTTGTCCTGGTGAATATATATATTCCTATCCACCTTTTTGTATTTTATAAATGGGAAGTTAAAGTCTCCGCAGATCATTATATTGGGGGATGGAGGGTTTATGGCCTTTATTAGCTTTCTGATGTCATTAATGGCCTCCGAGAATTTTTCGGTTGGGATGCTTAGAGGTCTATAGATGACTATTACTATCAAGTTTAGTTTTTCTATTTTTACTGCTAGGAGTTCCACATAGCTGTTTGATATATATATATATATATATATATATATATATATATATATATATATATATATATATATATATATATATATATATATATATATGGGAATGAACTCAGAATGGTTTCCTGAGGTTCTTTATGATACACACAGACCGTGCATGGAACAAGGAACTCTTCTAGGAAAATTAAATCCACTATAGTCCGAATTAGTAATGGTAAATGACAAATACTATAGTTTTTTCTTTTTCATGATTGTTATTTTTTATTTTATTGGGTTCAGAATCCCAGCTGAGCCGTGAACGGCCAAGCTCTGAAGGGCCAGTTTAACCTACAGCCCAAGTTAAGCTAGACTAAAAAACTTACGGACTTGGAGGTCCTACGGCCTAGGGTTGCCAGATTTTGATGACCGGATTAAAGGACACTCAAAACGTTTTCAAGCTGCCACTCCCAGATTCTCATATTATATATATATATATACAGGGTGTCCCAGGAGGAAATGTCAAGAATGCACCATTTGACTCTGGGTATTTCTAAGTAGAAAGTATTATATCAACATGTGCCTGATTCCCAACCGTTACTGAGATACAGGCCTCTACATTTGGGTAACTAAAACATAATAAAAAGCCGATCTTAGATAATATTCAATGACATTTAATGATACATTGGCAACTGTGCAGATCCTCACATTATTTATTTACATTATTTTTTTGTCTGGGGTTTCTTGAAGTGTAACGTTCATCAGCAGGGTAAGCCCGAAACTAGGGAGCAGTTGGTTGCACATATACAGGATACGTTCATAAACCTCAGAAATGAACTTCCGCGTTTTCCTTGGCAAGACTTGATGGATCGGAGGCTTGCCGCTTGCATTGAAGAAGGAGGGGGTCACTTTGAAACCATTCTACAATAAGTGCAATACAGGAAGGTCTCGGTTAACACGGTATTCGATGTTACGCAGTTTATAATTTGTGAACATAATCCCGTTATATGCGGTATAATTTCACTTATTGCGGCCAAAAATATCCTGATATGGAACGTGCTATGAAAGTCTGTCGAGATATTGACAATGACATTCGATGTTATAAACTAATGTACGCTGAAAAGAAGAAGAAAACTTTCAAACAAGCCTCACTTTTACATTATTTTACAAAGAAATAAAAATTTCATCCATTTTTTTTGTGCACATGCTGGTGCATTTCAATAAACTTTTAAAAAAAATGAATCAATTTATTTACTACTGTACCGTTGTATAATGTACTGTACTGTACATAGTAATAAAAATGAGTCAAAGTCGACAGTCGAAATATATTTTTTTTAACTTGGCAATATTAACCATATTTACATGTTATATCATTCCCGCTAAATGTGGCTACGCTACTATATCGCGGTATTCTGCTTGCGTTGGCAACATTAACAATTTTTTACATATTTTACGTTATATTATTCCCGCTTAATGCAGTTTTTACTTATCGCGGCATTCTGCTTGCACCAATTAACCGCGATAACCGGGACCTTCCTGTAGTGTATTGTATGTTTGTACTTTTTGTAAACCACAAGTGTCATTAAATAGTATCTAAGATCGCCTTTTTATTATGTTTTAATTACCCAAATGTAGAGGCCTGTATTTTGGTAATGGTTGGGAATCAGACCCATATCGATATAATACTTTCTACTTAGAAATACCCAAAGAGTCAAATGGTGCATTCTTGACATTTCCTCCTGGGACACCCTGTATATATATATATATATATATATATATATAGAGAGAGAGAGAGAGAGAGAGAGAGAGAATGATGCTCCCAAAATTTTTTTTAAATGTTATAGGATAAATATTTATTTCAACATCTTTGATTTTTACTATATTTAAAGTGTTCTTGAATATAGACGAGAGCAGTACCACTACTGTATCTTTCAGCGACGCAGCGTATGGAAAAATAAGTTGTCGTACACATTTGTGGGGGCACTCCGCTTATTGCAGTAGAGCTCACAGAATTATCTATTGCGGCTACATAGAAATCAATGAGCCTACACTGTTATTAACTTATTAAGCCTTAACGATGCAATGATAATGGTTACCTACTCTGTCAAGGAACAAAACTCAAAAAAATACCTATGTAATTATAATAAATTTCTTAAAGGATTTATTATTTATGATTTTGAAATAGACATAAAAATAGAAATAAAGGACATATGCCGTCCTTTGACGCTTCAATAAAGGACAAGGACAAGAGATCGAAATAAAGGACTGTCCTTTGAAATAAAGGACGTCTGGCAACCCTAGGTCACTCCTACCTTAGGCCTCAGTTGCATAAAATTAAGATAAAAACCAAAAGGAGCACTATTTATGGTCTTCTTTCTAAACCTTGCAACAACACACAACCTGCACCATTGCACAATGCAACAATCTTGTATATAAACAACCAAACTGAATTACAAGAGAGCTCTCTATAAGACCACGCCATGTAAGTGCCGCATTCAACAAACGAGTAGGAAGGACGCGCAGTCCCCCCCCCCCCCCCAAAAAAATGATGCCACAAGAGTGCCCAAACAATGATGCCACAAGAGCCCAAAATTGCTAGCTCTAAATTAAGTGAATTTTTCACTAACCTTACAATTATGAGATGGATATATAATATATAATTATATACACCTTAACTTAATATATACAAGCAATGCTGCATCAATCAGCTTAGTCATCATATCGCCTTGGGACAACAATGGCTCTTCCTCTTCTAGATTTTCTAACACTCCCCACCGAAGAGGCATTGTTGTCATTACCTTCTGCAAATTTAACCAAGCCTTCTCCATGAGACTGTAACTCAAATGTTTCATCTTGACTATCCGTGTTTTTACTGATTTCTAAAGCATAGAGTTTTTGTATGGCTCTCTTTAATTTTTCTCTTGAAGTCTTTACCAGTGCAGACCTAACTAAATTGTCTTTGCCAACAAACAACTCTTCAATTATGCCAAGCTTCCAGCATTGCCTTGGTCTTTCATCCCCAATCATTACCACTTCTCCCACCTTGATACAATTTGCATTGGAGCCCTTTACATTGCCTGATGGGTAATAATTGCGTTCTGGCAAGTATTCCATCTGCCACCTCTTCCACAACTGATCTTGTAGCTCTTCAAGGTACTTGAACCTTCTGGTTAACTCTTCTTGAGTGCTCTGGATAGGCTGTAAGTCTTCTGGCAAACTGGGGCTTGATGTTAATCGTTTACCACAAAGAAAATGATTTGGTGTCAATGGCTCTGTATCCTGCATACTGTTATAAACAAAGGTGATAGGCCTACTGTTCACCATTGCTTCTACTTCACAAAAAACAGTGCAGAATTCTTCTTTGCTCAAATGAGCATTAGCTAAAAGTTTTTTTAATGGACACTTTACACTTCTCACTAGCCTTTCCCAAAATCCTCCCCACCATGGTGCTCTCTCAACAATAAACTCTCACTGTACCCCATGGTATGGAAAGTAGGATTGGAATCCCTTCTCTTTTAGCAAGGACCAAACTTCTTGGAGTTCTTTTGCAGCCCTTTTGAAGGTTTTTGCATTATCCGATATGATTTTATTTGGGAAACCCCTTCTGTTCACAAACCTTTTAAAGGCCAAAAGAAATACATCACTACTTAAGTTGCTTACCAACTCCAAATGGATTGCTCTGGTGGTAGTACATGTGAAAAGACATATAACCTTTGTTAGACTCCCCTTGCTCATACACATAGACTGGACCTGCGAAGTCTACTCCCACTACATCAAATGGGGCAGTATAGACCCACCATTCTCTTGGAAGTGAAGCCACCTTTTCATAATAACGCTTTGCACTCCAACGCTTGCAAACCACACATTTATGCAAGACCTTTTTTACTACTTGTCTAATTTTGGGAATCCAAAACTGTTGTCTGATCTCTATTATTACTTCTCTAACTCCAGCATGTAACAACTTATGATGCGTATCCAGGATCAAAAGTTCCACAAAGTGACCCCCAGAAGGTAGCAAAATTGGATGTCTTTTCTCCTCTGGAAACACGGAAAACTGTAGCCTACCTCCTACTCTCAATAAGTCCTGATCCAAAAACACATCCAAACCCTTGAGAGCAGAATGTGTTGGCAGAACCTGTAATGGACTGCTGGTGAGCAATTCCCTCTCTTCACCAAATTTTTCCTTCTGCACATATACCACCCAGTATTGCCTGGCTTGCTGAATCTCCTTACTATTCAGAATTCCTTCCCTTCTTGTTTCTCCCTTAATGTTGTTTGTGAATCTATATACCCATGCTGTCACTCTTAACAACCTTTTCAGACTGCTAATGTCCTCAAGCCTCAATATGGGGTCCTGCTGCATAACTTGACAACTGTTCACAGTGCATTTTCTCATTTCACTCACCCATTCTTCTTGAGCCTGGCATTCTCCTACAATAGGCTGATTAGAAGGCCAGTTTTCACTTCCAAGTTTTAGCCACTCTAGCCCATTCCACCACAAACTTGACTGTGCAAGATCTTTCACTGAAATTCCTCGTGTTGGTAAATCAGCTGGGTTTTGGGTGCCTGGACAATGCTTCCATTGCTTGGGATCTGTGTGTGCTTGAATTTCCTCCACCCTATTGGCAACAAATGTTTCCATTTCCTTGCCTGGCTTCTTAACCAGTGCCAAACTATAGTGGAGTCTCTCCAATAATAGCTTGGAGTTTCATAGAGGGCCAAAGACTTTTGCACTGTAACTGCAAACCGACTAGCAATAACTGCACCCATCAATTCCAACCTTGGAATAGAAAGCCTTTTCAAAGGTGCTACTCTGCTCTTTGCAGCAACCAACCTGCAACTTACTTCCTCTTTGAATGTGCCTCTTATATAAATACAAGTTGCATAGGCTTCCTCACTTGCATCACAAAAGATGTGCAGCTCCAAATTGTCTGGACTATTGTTCAACTCTCCAAAGTACCATCTTGGGATTTCAATGTCTCCAACATGTGCCAATTCTTTGAACCAATATTTCCACCTTACCACCATATAATCAGGTAACTCTTGGTCCCAACCAAGTCCAATTTCCCAGAGGCCCTGAAACCAAATTTTTGACTTAATCACAAATGGAGCCAGGAATCCAAAAGGATCAAAGACCTTTGAAGCCAAACTAAGAGTTGTATGTTTCGTCCACCTTGTCTCATTCTCAGCCAGCTCTACTAAAGATTTCCCATTGAAGGTAAACAAATCTTCTCCTTGCTGCCAAACAATGCCTAGCACCTTTGTGTCTATTGCCCACAACTCCTTAATACCAGAATCCTCAATACTTTCTGCTGTATCAGGTACTACACAGGACTGACTCATAAACTGTTGTAATTGAGAATGATTGGTCTGCCCATTTTCTAAGCTTCATGCCAGCCTCCCTCATTATAGCTCTAGCCTCCATGAATATCTGTTTAGCCATGTCTGTATTATCCACGGAACACAGCAAATCATCAACATAAATTTTTTTCCTTATGTGTTCAATAGTGTTAGGATAGACTTCAGAATATTTCTTAAAATGGTACTGCATAGTAGCTGCCAACAGAAATGGACTAGAGTTGAAGCCAAACAACACTGACTTCATTCTATATGCTTGAACCTTAGGTTCATTTTCCAACAAGTCTTTCGTATGCACCGACAGATACCTTACTGCATCTCTGTCCTCTGGTTTTAACTTTATCCGCAAAAAGGCTTGCTTCACATCTGCAGTCAATGCTACTCTACCAAACCTGAATCTCAGTAACAAGGAAAATAAATCTGCATTTAAATTTGGCCCAGCACCCAAACAGTCACCCAAGGACACACCACCTTTGTCCTTGGCTGAGCCATCAAAAACTACCCTCAGTTTGGTGGTAGTTCTGTCTCGCCGTACCACTGCATGGTGTGGCAGATAATGTGCCTCCTGGCTCACCAACTCACCTTGCACCCTTTCAGCATAGCCCTCCTTTACATAGCTTAGGATGGCCTCATTGTATTCAATTAACAACTCATTTTTTCTTAGCCTGTGCAATGAAGTCTCCAACCTCCTATTAGCTAGCTGATGGTTTGAACTGGGTTTGCAAGAATCCTTCCAAGGGAGGCCAACTTCATAGCAACCATCTCTAAACCCAATCCCTTTTTCAAATTGCTCTAAAACATCACTGTTCACTGTACTTGCCTGCTTCTCCTGCTTGTCCTTTATGCGAATGGATTCAAGTTCCGAAAAAAAGGCTTTCAAATGCCTTTCCAAACCATGGCTGTTCTCCTCAATCTTAACAAAAAGAGCTTTAACCTCCATTTCATTGCAATAGCTACCATGTAGCATCCAGCCTAGCTTACTCTCAATAGCTACCGGACCTCGAAATGTGCGGACAATATTACCAGTGATGAAGTCCCAGTAATAGTCAGCTCTAATCAAAAGACCAATATCTTCTGTTCCTTCAAACTAATGATTGCCCAAATTAGTTCCTTTAACTTGCAATTCTTGGACACATGCCATATCTAAACAAGTAGTGACTGGAGCATAAAGTTCCTCAATCTCTACAGCTTGGACCTTGATAGTGGGACCTTGTGGTAACGACCCCTTAACCAGAACTTCTACCTTCTTAACTTTGGTTCGGTTTTGAACGGAACCCCCAAACCCAGAAATTCTTAAATTTTCCCTCTTAAGTTCTTTAAACTTCAATTTTCTGGAAATTCTGGTCTTAATAAAGCTACACTGGCTATCACTATCAAACAACACTCTCACAGTAACTTCTCCATCATTCCCAATTAATA
Source organism: Bathynomus jamesi (assembly GCA_023014485.1). Lineage (NCBI taxonomy): Eukaryota > Metazoa > Arthropoda > Malacostraca > Isopoda > Cirolanidae > Bathynomus > Bathynomus jamesi. The sequence goes on along the minus strand of JAJOZX010000873.1, from coordinate 251,225 downwards.
ATGCTGCAGCTGTTTGCATTAATCTCCCTTTACTTTTACTCCCTTTCATAGCAGTGGCATGTGCCACTGATGTCTCTACTTCTGGGGTAGGCCTACTAGGAGTGTTTTCACACAATAATGGCTGATGCCGGCCATGGCATTTTTTGCACAAAATTTTAAACTTACAAAACCTTGCTCTGTGACCTTTCAAAAAACATTTAAAACATGCTGTGGACTTAGTTGTCCTTTCCTCAACAGGTAAAGCCTCAGCCATCTCACATTTATATGACTTGTGGTTTCCTTCGCAAAATATGCATTCCTTGATTCCCTTTAATTTATTCTCAGAAGATGCATGTAGAGCTGACACTGTACCTGGGTTATTCCTTTTTGTAGAAACTTTGGTGCTGTGCCTGCCTTTGTCCCCTTGTTTAACATCCCACTGTGCAAACTCAATTCCCTCTCGTCTTGCTAATTCTGTGCTTAAAAGACTTAACATCTGCTGAAAGGGGATGTACACATGTTCTGTAGAGTGTACCCTACTTAATTCAAGCAAAATTGAGTTAGGCAATTAGACTCCAGTATAGTGACCAACATTATGCCATACCTTTCCATTCCTACACCCAAGTTGTCTAGGGACCTAGTTCTAACTTCAAATTCAACATATAACTGCCGTAACTCCTTGACATTATTGGGATTATTAACAGGAGGTATAGCTAAAAGTTCGCAGAGGTGGCTTTTAATTAAGATCTCTGGCTTACCAAACCGTTTCTTTAATATATCCCAAGCCACATTATAATTAGCCTCTGTTAATGCTAATCCTGCTATTGTCTTTGCTGCCTCTCCTTCCAAGAGGGATTGCAAATAATAAACTTCTCCACCGCACTTAACACTTGACTAGAATGAACTGCTGATTGAAAACTGTCTGCCCATCCTTGCCATTCCTGAATACTCCCAGAAAATGTTTTGAGTACAGGCCTCGGTAATTGAACTGCCGATCTATTAACCTTAACTTTACAAACACCATTTGTTGAGGGTTGTGTTTCATTATTAGACCTGGTCTCTAATTGTACTGAGCTGCTAAACTCTTTTGCTCTGTGGCATACTTTAATTATATCATCAATAATCTCTTCAAAGTAATTTATGTTATTTTCTATTTCATCCTCTTCTATAAGAGCCTCAATTTTAACATTTACCTCACTTAGAGCAACCTTTTTAGTTTCTAATATGGAAAGCTGCGCAGTCACTAAGCGTAAATCCTCTTGCTCTATGGCAGAATCTATAGTGGCAATGACCTTTGTAATTAGACCTTTGTAGGTGCTTCTCCTTTTTTTAAACTTGTTCAATTCAGCTGCACTCATCTTCAATGCAAACAACAATTGGGCTCAATGCCAAATAAGCTGAATTGGCAAAAATACTTAACCAAACTGATCAAACTCAAATTTTGCCTTTTTCAAATAAACTGAATTGCTTGGTTGGGGTACTGACTAGTGATGTAGGTCACATCCGCATCCGCATCCGCGGAACATCCGCACATTTTCTCGCATCCGCACTTTGGACTGCGGATGTCGTGCGGATGTGGACCTTTGAGATAAAACGTCATTAATAAGCGGAAATTATAAAATTCTACTATATTAATAGAACTAGTTCATTGTGCGCAAAAGTGATGCAAGCGACAAGACGAGAGGCTGTTCTTGTATGAAGTTACTCTCTTGCAACCTACTTAGATCCACGTTACAAAGCCAAATTATTTTCACCTAGTACATTAGAACGAGTTAAATCATCACTTGGCAAAGCAGTTGAAGAGCTTCAATCTCTTGAATCTGTCGCTTCGCCACCCACCAAAAGAATAAAAGTTTCAGTGACAGAACAAACACCTTCAACGAGCAAATCTATCACAGAATCTCTCTCTCAGTTTCTTGAGTCAAGCAGCGATGACGAGACCTACGCGATGTCAAAAGATGTAGTAAAAATGATCGAGAGCTATCACCAAGAAAAACGCCTGGCTGCATGTGACAATCCTATTAGTTGGTGGAAAAATACGCAGAATATCTATCCATACTTGAGTAAACTTGCAAGGAAACATTTAGCCTATCCTCCAACAAACGTACCAAGCGAGAGATTATTTAGCAGTGCTGGATTAATATATGATGAAAAGAGAAACAGACTGGCAGCAGAAAAGGCAGAAAAATTAATGTTCCTTAAGCATAACCTTCCTATAATTAAGTTTGAATATTAAACGATGAACATCTTAGTTTACTTTATTTTAATTACTCATTTATAAATATGCCTAATAAAACTTTAAACTTAATATAAATAGTTATCAAGCTAATTAAAGATCTCTTTCTATAAGGGTGGAGGTTGGGGAAAGAGGTCGGTGGGGTGCATTTGAGTTGGGTTCACGTCCCGCATCCTGGTAACACAATTATGGTTTCTAATTGTGGCTGAAACTCGACAAAATATAACGAATTTATTCGCAGACGAATTCACTAATTGATTTCTATATTAGTTAGATGCTTGATATTATTTTATATGTTCAGAGAAAAGTACAGCAATTATTGTACAATTAATCAATTATACTACATTATAGCTACAGCTCTCTCTATATAATAACTTATTATATACGTTAAACACACAAATCTCGAATATATCCTAAAAAATAACGAAAATGTAGACATCCGCATCCGCATCCGCGGATGTGAAAAAAATGACATCCGCTACATCACTAGACTACTGACCAACCACCAGTATGGAATACCAAATTTTCCACCCAAGTAACTGGCGCACTGAAGTCTGCAACCTTCGCCTACGAATAATAAGCCAAAATTAACCAAACCGGTAAAAATGTCCCAAAACAACGACAGACGAGCAGCCAAGTTTCGCAATTGGACGACCAAACTTTCTACCCTGGGACCTTAACTCAATAATAAACCAAAATTAACCAAACCGGTAAAAATGTAGGCCCAAAACAACGACAGACTAGTGGCCAAGTTTTGCAACTGGGCGACCAAACTTTCTACCCTGGGACCTTAACTCAATAACACTGGTATGCATATGAAATGTTTTTGTCTGCTGTGAGGGTTTTTTCAACTCATATTATATAATTCGACCATGCTGAATTCGAAAATGACATTGGTTTTCCTCAATCAGGTCAGGTTTTTTCTCTGTTGGCCATTTATTATAATTCCAATTTTATCCCCAAATTTATTGATTTTTTTAGCTTAAACACTGTAGATACGAGTAATATTATAAGAACACTCGTGAAAAATGAAAACATTGTGTGAATAAATACTTTTATTCATACAATGAATATGGAAAAAAGTTTATTGAGGAAGGAATGAAGTTTTTTTGGCTTTCCGTCTGTGTTTTTCTTCGGGCACGTCTCGCTTCAAACACCAGCAATAGTCCGCCAGCATATTGATATCCCAGTTTCCCTGGTACCTCTCTTCCATTATTTTGATATCTTGGTGAAATCGTTCACCCTGTTCCTCACTATAAGCCCCGCAATTTTCAGGAAAATAGCCCAAGTGGGACCACAAAAAGTGCATTTTTATGGACATGCGCGACCCATGAGCTTTGAAAGCTTCCATCAAGTTTTCGACAACGGACTCGTATTCTGGACTTCTACGCTTGCCAAGAAAATCAGTGACAACTGATTTGAATGCCTGCCAGGCATTCTTCTCAGTTGGAGTCATTGCGTTTTCGAACTGAGTATCCTTGATCAAAGTTCGAATTTGAGGACCATCAAAAACCCCAGCATTTAGTTTAGCATCAGATATATGAGGAAATTTACTCTCGAGATATCGGAATGCTGAACCCTCCTTATTCATTGATTTGATGAAATTTTTCATCAAGCCCAGCTTAATATGAAGTGGTGGGAGCAAAATTTTTGTTGGTGGTACAAGAGTCACTGAAACGACATTATGCGACCAAGGTTCAAAATTCTCTCTGGATGCCCATTCACGCTGTGCATAGTGCTTCTCATCCGCTCGGCTATCCCATTTGCAGAGGAAACATGGGTATTTCGTGTATCCCCCTTGCATTCCCAATACAAATGCCACAATCTGAAAAAAAATGAAAATATTTAAAGAATTTAGAGAATTTGTTCTATCAGATAAAAAAATCTATGCATTGGACTGTATCACTTCTGTGGGGAAGTTAAGTGTTCTTATACGCTCTCAAATAACCTTTGGAAAAACAACATAGTCAATAGCAATAGTTTACTTATGATATTACTATTAGTATTACCTTCAAATCTCCACAGATCCTCCAGTTATGTTGGTCGTATACGAGAGCATCCAGTAAAATTTTAATGTTATCGTAGCTCTCAGTAAGTTGTACGGAATGTGCTATAGGGACTGATGCAACCCTATTCCCAATGTTGAGAAGTACTGCTTTCAAACTTCGTTTATACGAGTCTATAAATAGCCTCCATTCTGATGCGTTATATGGCAGGCCCAAGGATTCGATTAGCCCCTCAACATTGCAGCAGTACACTAAGGAAGAGGTATTTTCGTGCACTGCAAAAAACTTGCGGAATTCTTCATCTCGTTTCCTATACCAGGAGAATGTTGTTCCCGGAGCCAGCAAGTTGTCCTCTCGAAGTCGTGAGCCCAAGATCTTGGCAGCTAATTTGGAAAGTCCTAAATCCCTGGTAAGATCATTAAGTTTGGCCTGGTTGAGAGGCCTCGGCTCATTTGAAGCGGTATTTTGAGGTATATACGACTGGGACTGGTCATTGGCATTGGTCATTGATTCATCATCAGAATCATCGAAGTCCAGGGTTTGAGGTGGGTCGGGTATTGGAATTCCAGGACCATGGGGTACAGGTCTCATACCAGAAGGAATGTCAAGGTATACAACAATGTGTTTATTCTTCTTGTTAACTCCTGAAAATAGAAACACAGAAACATGGATATAAAACTTGCATATGAAATAGAAGAAGCATTCAGACAGTGGCGGCTCGTGAGGGAAGGCTGCGGTCTGTAAGATATGAAATAGGTCGATGGAGTCTGTATATTTTCTTTCTTTTTCATTCATATTGTCCCTTCGGGGACAATATGAATGAAAAAGAAAGAAAATATACAATCATTGTATATGTAAATGTAACTTGTATAACAATATGTATGTGTAAATGTATTTTCTATAACAATATGTATATGTAAATGTATGATTACCATTATGGTGAATATTATGCTATATATGGTGAATATTATGTCAAGTTTCATACGAGGATTTCAAAATATTTAAGAAAAATAAATTTATAAGCCCACCTTGGAGGTTTGTCATGCAGAAATAGCAATCTGTCACGTGATCCTTTCCTTCTCTCCAAATCATGGGGATTCCAAAAGGCAAAGATTTCGCTCTGCCTTTGCTCCATCTTCTCAAATTTTCAATGCACGTCTTGCAGCACATATGAGGGGCGAAATTTTTGTCCTGGTCCCCTAGCTTAATTCCAAAGTATGCTCTATACATTGTCTTCACAAATTTAGTGATTTGGGACTGGTTATTTGGCATGGTAACCGTCCCACATATGTAGCAGAATCTATTGGGATCATTTTTACACGCTCTATTCATTACGAAATATTTTATCTATATGCCTGAAAAGTAAAAAAAGATATTATACAAGTGAAACAAGTGATGATAGATGTTACTGTTCCAATTCCGCTTTGACAAAATCACGAAAAATTCTATTTTACTTATGAGGCCATAGCCGGATAACCTGAGCTGATTGAGAAAAACGGATTGCAGATTCGAAATCAGCAGGAAAAACTCTATAAGAATCACTTACAAAACCCTTGACAGCAAAATTGATGCATACCAGTGATAATAAACCAAAATTATTGCATTTACATTTTTTTAACATTTATTATTATTACCTTTACCCTAATTATTAAATTTATAATATTACCTTTATTATTACATCTGTTGCATTTATATTTATTTCCACATTTATTTCCATTTATTTATTTCCACATTTATTTCCATTTATATTTATTTCCACATGTGGAAATAAATATAAATGGAAATAAATGTGGAAATAAATATAAATGGAAATAAATGTGGAAATAAATATAAATGGAAATAAATGTGGAAATAAATAAATGGAAATAAATGTGGAAATAAATATAAATGCAACAGATGTAATAATAAAGGTAATATTATAAATTTAATAATTAGGGTAATGGTAATAATAATAAATGCAGTAATTATGTCAAAATATTAGAATCTGTATGTATAGAACAAGTAGATAGTTTTAATTTGTGCGAATGTACTTTAAGCGGAACCAGTGGTGAGCTGGACCCGGTTCGCACCGGTTCGCGCGAACCGGTTGTTAAAATCTTTTTGAAAATAAGAACCGGTTGTTAACTTTTTGCTGGACGCTGAAGAGAGCTCTCAGAAGCAGAAAGAGGTTTTTCGGTGATGAATATTATTTGTAGTGATAGAAGAGCAAGTTTAACAACTAAACACATATCATGCTTTATCAATTTGTTGGGGAAACCATTAAGCTTCTGGAACCCGTTAACATATGTCAAATCATGGATGAGAAGTCATCGATCCGCTTTAGATACCAGAGTTCGTGTATCCAAAACGACAGTTTACGGAGAAAACCAAGAAGCCATTTGGAAATTATTACCGTAATAAGTAATAATAAGGTACGTAAAAATGTTTAAATTTAAAAAAAATAAATTTAAAAGCATAGATGTACTGATATTTATGTTTTGCCTAATAATTCATTATTGCTAAAGTTGACTGAGCAATTTAATTTTAACTATGTAGATAATATGATTCATCGGTTTTTATTAAATAATTCTTCTTTTCTGATTTCATTAGAAACGTCTATTTCTCTAATTAACTATACTAATTAATTGTCATGCAGTTATTAATACCTAGCTGAATCATAAAATGCAGACACTTGAAAAAGGCAAATAGCGAGATAATTAATTTAATTAAAATTGCGAAAGGGTGGGGTGGGAAGGGTTGTCAATTTTTTATTGCCGAATTCAGAATTTTTTATACAGAACCCGGTGGTTAAAATTTTGGCAGCTTAGCGAACCGGTTGTTAAAATTTTGGCAGCTCACCACTGAGCGGAACCCTGTAATAAAATGCCCTTCCGGTGTCGGGAGAACGGTATCTAACCTAGGTGCGAATTTCTCAATGGTCTCTGGATTGTTTCCTTCTCGCAATATTAAATGTAATAATTATGTAAAAAAATAATAGAATCTGTATGTTTAGAACAGGAAGATAATTTTAAATTTGTGCGAATGTACTTATAAGGGGGTCCCTTTAATGAAAATGCCCTTCCGGTGTCGGGAGAACGGGATCTAACCTAGGTGCAAATTTCTTAACGGTCGGTCCCTGGACTGTTTTTCCCTCTTGTTTTGGTTCATTCATTTTTCTGTATCCACCCGAGGAGGATGCCAGTGGGCATCGAAACTGTTGTGGAAATAAACTCTGTCTATTAGAGTGGGTTTTTATTTTCATATTTTGACCTTCACGTAGAAAAAAGTGTTTTTTTGCATTTATTCTAATAAAGAAGGCAAACTTTTAACAAAATCCTTTTTGGTTTCTACGTCTGGCATCAGACTACATGAAATCATTCTAGCTCTGATAAAACCATCTTGTGCTTCAAACCCAAATACCGAACTTGAAGAGTCCGTCACTAATTTAATTCAACGCTCTATATTCTGGGTATGATTGGGATAATTTGGAATGTTCAATGCGTTTTCTTTGATAGCTAAAACTTCTGCTTTTGTTAGCTTCATTGTAAGAGGTGGCTCACTTAGTTTAGTATCATTCCAATTAGTTATTTCATCCCAGTCCTTGGCATCAAAATTAAGATTAGGAACCTTAAAATCTCTCAATTCTAAATTTTAACCAGTCTCATTCCGCATGTCCATCATTTTGCTGAGAGCTTTTTCACGTTTTTCCCTAGCTGAGTCACACAACATTGCCAGAAGAATATTTTCCGGGTGAGCAAAATATGCATTTCGGGATATATACTTCTTAACAAATTCTACTGATTCTCTAGCAAATGCTTAACCCTATATTAATAGCAGAAGACACATGCCTTGAGCCATCTATGCAGTTAGATCTACACTTGATGTCAAACCAATTAGGACCATAGTTTGTCACAGTTCGAAGTGTGTTATTGTGTAAAGTTTCTTTGTTGGTTTCACTGTTCAGACATAACGCTTACAAACCCTATTAGCAAGAGTTAACCATCTAGCATGAGTAAAAGGACCTGGCTTTACATGAGCAAGGTGTTCATCAATTATACCATTTTTATTGCCGAAATAATGCGGTATAAGTACTGCTAATCTCCACTAAGATCATCAACAATGTGTGGTGGCAGATATAATAGTTCTCTACCACTAGTTATAGGCAGTGGTCGAACTGTAAAATTTTGACAAGGGGAATGGTGGTGAGGATGGGTAGGGTAGGGGGATCCGGGAGCATGGGACCCGTGAAAATTTATAAAAATGTAACTGCATAATGCATATCTTTTCAGGAAAAGATATGCAGCAAAATCATCAGTTTAGTGAAACGTTTTTTCTAGTGATTTCCATATTTTTTCATGAAAGTAAATTATGACACCTGACTTGGAACTTATATTTGAAATGTCATGATAAAATCCATTTTAATCACAGTCAACCCCCCTGTTCCCTTCCCTTAACCACAACACAATATATGACCATAAAATATTTATTTTAGACCAGTTAAATCACATAAAAACTTATAATTATATTAGTCTTTCAATAAACCAAAACACGTAATACGGAAATATTTTATTTTACTTTTTGTGCTTTAGTCAGAATTAGGTTGTTAAATCACATAAAAACTTATAATTATATTAGTCTTTCAATAAACCAAAACACGTAATACGGAAATATTTTATTTTACTTTTTGTGCTTTAGTCAGAATTAGGTTGTTAAATCGTATTTTATTTAGATGACAGGAGGGATGGGTATTTGATTTTGAGTTAACAAGGGGGATGCCATCCCCCCTCAATTCGAGTCCTGGTTATACTGTAGGTTTGAATTGTACTACTGGATTGTTTTCACAAAACTGAATGGCTTTCCCAATAGGACCAACAAAGGTACGGTACTTGCCCCAGATGTTGTACCATCCAATGTCTCAAAAATATGTCTTAAAGGTAATTCATTTGTATGAAGCATACAAATGGACAAAGGTGGGCAGGACCGAGTTCCAAAAGGACCGAACTCCAGGAACTCGGTCTTTTTTAAGGACCGTGAGCGGGAAAGTCGGTCCTTTTCTCAGTGAGGACCAAAATGAGGAGCGACGGTCCATTTTTAAGCAATTCCGGACGGTCTTTTTTAGTGATTTTAGTGTGTTTAGTGATTATTTGAAGTTCTAAAGAAGATGGATCGTTTCCTCCAGAAGACTCAGAAAGAGACTGAGACTGAACTGAAACTTGTTTCAACACCTGGAGGAGACGAAGAATCTACTGATGTTAGTGCTTCAACTTCAAGTCAAGCAACTGGAGCTCCTAGCGGAAGAACTGAGGACCGAGTCGTTCCTAGGTCCTATCTTCAGAAAGGACCGTGACCGGGACCGTCGGTCCAGTTTGAGGCAAGGACCGGGACCGGGACCGTCGGTCCTTTTTGAGGCCCGGGTGCCCACCTTTGCAAATGGACCAGTGAAGTGGCCTACCAAGTGCTTTCTCTATAACATGAATCACACCTCCTTTATAATCAGTGTTGGTATTTGTGCCATCACAGCCTATTACAGCTATATCATTTTGTAGATGTCTCTCTCTAATAACTGACAATACTGAATTTGCTATGTCTGTAGCCATATTTGATGCTGGTGTCTGATGGGTAATATACTCTCCACCTGGTTCAGCAATCATTACAGTGTTCTTCACTCTTTTTTTCACTACCACCTATCATTGACTCACTTTACTTAAAGTCTGATCCTTTCGACCATCGAAGTATATGGAAGTAATAGGATTCATTTTATGAGGTGACGTGTGTGTGTGTGTGTGTATATATATATATATATATATATATATATATATATATATATATATATATATACACGGTGAACCAAATGTAGGTGGACAGTAGGTTGAATACGGTTTGTGTTATATTATATTATAACTATGGTGTTCATTATAACTATGGTGTTTGTGTTTTATTATATTAAATATTATAACTAAATTTATTTAAATTTTATTTTGTATTATAGTATACAAAAAAATTAAATATGTATTCTCAAAATAAACGTTATCATTTACTGTCCACCTACATTTGGTTCACCCTATATATATATATATATATATTATATATATATATATATATATATATATATAGTCTAAAAGTCACTAAAGAGAAAAGTCACTAAAAGAAAGCTGAATAGCAACACAAAAGGATAAACAGCGGAACGCGGTCTGTTCGTTTGTTTGGGCTGGACTAACAGTATGGGTATTCATATCTGACTAAATCGTTGGTGCTAAGTTTAATTTGGTGATGTTGCTAAAGTGTTATAATGTAAGCAGGAAGTTGTCTAACAGTATACAAGTGTAGGGGTAATGTCTATAGCTTCTAAATTAGTAAAGTTAGAGAGTTAGGTAGGCGTTTTGTGGGACGCTGGAAATCTATGGTAGGCCCTAAAGAAGATCTAAATCAAAGTACCGGTAAGTGCCTTTGTTGTTGTTTAGAAACCTAGTAACTTGGCGGGGTCACTAACCCCAAGTTATTACATTTGGCGACAAGGATGGGATCCAATTTGGCTTATTGGATTCAATGTGGCTTATTGGGTTCAATTTGGTTGTTTGGAAAATTGGATGTAGCCTAGCCTAGGTGGGTCGTTCGATTTGGTTGGTTTGTGTGGGTAAGCTACCGTACTATAGCTTAGGTCCCGCCGACCTAACTCTCAGGGGCGTCCACACGAGGGGGCACCAGGGGGCCAAGCCCCCTCGTTTTTCAATGGTGCCCCCTCGTTTCTTCGTCAACTGCTTACAGATAGATATAGATTTTATCATAAACCCAAAATCCAGTCATAATATTTGAAGATAGTAATTGGTTACTATATATATTATTAATATTGTATAATTTCCCATATTGTTGATATGAAGAGAAAATCCTTGATTAAAATTAAAGCATGTAAAATTTGTGGAGAACGTGACTACGAGATCGTTAGGAAGGATATCTTGTACATTACTTAAAGAGCTGAATACTGTCTTCAATAACCTTCTCAGTCCCATGACAATTATTTATATGTATATTATGTAAGAATAATAAACTTGTATATCTACCAAGTTATTGTGTATCTGGTTTCACCCTCATATCATGGACATACAAAGGATGTCTAAAAAAAATCCTTATTTTTCAGTATTTGAAGGCCTATAATTTGCCCTCCTAACTGCTGTTAGAAAATCTAGAAGAGGAAGAACCATTGTTGTCCCAAGGCGATATGATGACTAAGCTGATTGATGCAGCATTGCTTGTATATATTAAGTTAAGGTGTATATATATCCATCTCATAATTGTGAGGTTGGTGAAAAATTCACTTAATAAGAGCTAGCATTTTTGGCTCTTGTGGCATTAGTGTTTGGGACGCTGGTGGCATCATTTGGGGCGCTGCGCGTCTTTTCTACTCGTTTGTGGGATGTCGTACGTACAGGGTGTGGTCTTGTAGAGAGCTCTCTTGCAATTCAGTTTGGTTGTTTAGATACAAGATTGTTGCACCGTGCAATAGTCCAGGTTGCGTTGTTGTTGCAAGGTTGAGAAAGAAGACCATAAATAGTACCCTTTCTGTTTACATTAAATTCATGTAACTGAGGTCTAAGGTAGGCCCGCATCGAGTCAGCAACCCTGAGGTTACCCTGAGGTAGGACCTAATAGGATCTCAAATCCGTAAGTTTTAATTTAGCTTAACTTGGGCTTTAGGTAGAACTGGCCCTTTAGAATTTGGCCGTTCACGGCTCAGCTGGGATTTTGAACCCGACAAATAAATAAAATAACATGGTCCTTCAGAACCGGATTCTACCCCAAGACTGAGTCAGTGACTATTTTTCGGCAAAGTTTTGATTGTGCAAATTGTAGCCCAAGTTAGGCCTAGACGGGTTGAGTATTATTGAATTAAGGTCCCAGGGTAGAAAGTTTGGTTGCCCAATTGCGAAACTTGGCCAGTCGTCTGTCGTTGTTTTGGCCTACATTTTACCGGTTTGGTTATTTTGGGTTATTATTGAATTAAGGTCCCAGGGTAAAAGTTTGGTCGCCCAATTGCGAAACTTGGCCAGTCGTCTGTCGTTGTTTTGGCCTACATTTTACCGGTTTGGTTAATTTTGGGTTATTATTGAATTAAGGTCCCAGGGTAGAAAGTTTGGTGCCCAATTGCGAAACTTGGCCAGTCGTCTGTCGTTGTTTTGGCCTACATTTTACCGGTTTGGTTAATTTTGGGTTATTATTGAATTAAGGTCCCAGGGTAGAAAGTTTGGTTGCCCAATTGCGAAACTTGGCCACTTGTCTGTCGTTGTTTTTGGCCTACATTTACCAGTTTGGTTAATCTGGTTATTATTCGTAGGCGAAGGTTGCAGACCAGTGCGCCAGTTACTTGGGTGGAAAATTGGTATTCCATACTGGTGTTGGTTAGTACCCCACCTAGCAATTCAGTTTATTTGAAAGTAAAATTTGCGTTTGATCAGTTTGGTTAAGTATTTCTGCCAATTCAGCTCATTTGGTATTGAGCCCAATTGTTGTTTGCATTGAAGATGAGTGCATCTGAATTGAACAAATTTATAAAAAGGAGAAGCGCCTACAAAGGTCTAATTACAAAGGTCATTGCCACTATAGATTCTGCCATAGAGCAAGAGGATTTACGCTTAGTGACTGCGTAGCTTTCCATATTAGAAACTAAAAAGGTTGCTCTAAGTGAGGTAAATGTTAAAATTGAGGCTCTTATAGAAGAGGATGAAATAGAAAATAACATAATTTACTTTGAAGAGATTATTGATGATATAATTAACGTAGGCCTCCGAGCAAAAGAGTTTAGCAGCTCAGTACAGTTAGAGACCAGGTCTAATAATGAAACACAACACTCAACAAATGATGCTTGTGAAGTTAAGGTTAACAGATCTGTAGTTCAATTACCGAGGCTTGTACTAAAAACATTTTCTGGGAGTATTCAGGAATGGCAAGGATGGGCAGACAGTTTTCAATCAGCAGTTCATTCTAGTCAAGTGTTAAGTGCCGTGGAGAAGTTTAATTATTTGCGGTCCCTTTTGGAAGGGAGGCAGCAAAGACTATAGCAGGATTAGCATTAACAGAGGCTAATTATAATGTGGCTTGGGATATATTAAAGAAACGGTTTGGTAAGCCAGAGATCTTAATTAAAAGCCACCTCCGTGCACTTTTAGCTATACCTCCTGTTAATAATCCTAATAGTGTCAAGGAGTTACGGCAGTTATATGATGAATTTGAAATTAGAACTAGGTCCCTGGACAACTTGGGTGTAGGAATGGAAAAGTATGGTATAATGTTGGTTCCTACACTGGAGTCTAAATTGCCTAGCTCAATTTTGCTTGAATTAAGTAGGGGACACTCTGCAGAACATGTGTACATCCCCCTTCAGCAGATGTTAAGTCTTTTAGGCACAGAATTAGCAAGACGAGAGGGAGTTGAGTTTGCACAGTGGGATGTAAACAAGGGACAAAGGCAGGCACAGCACCAAAGTTTCCACAAAAAGGAATAGCCCAGGTACAGTGTCAGCTCTACATGCTCCTCTGAGAATAAATTAAAGGGAATCAAGGAATGCATATTTTGCGAAGGCAACCACAAGTCATATAAATGTGAGGTGGCTGAGGCCTTACCCTTTGAGGAGAGAAAGGACAGGGTAACTAAGTCCACAGCATGTTTTAAATGTTTTTTGAAAGGTCATAGAGCAAGGTTTTGTAAGTTTAAAATTTTGTGCAAAAAATGTCATGGTAAGCATCAGCCATTATTGTGTGAAAACACTCTTAGTAGGCCTACCCCAGAAGTAGAGACATCAGTGGCACATGCCACTGCTATGCAAGGGAGTAAAAGTAAAGGGGGATTATTGCAAACAACTGCAGCCTTATTAATTGGGAATGAGGGAGAAGCTACTGTAAGAGTGTTGTTTGATAGTGGTAGCGAGTGTAGTTTTATTAAGACCAGAATTTCCAGAAAATTGAAGTTTAAAGAACTTAAGAGGGAAAATTTAAGAATTTCTGGGTTTGGGGTTCCGTTCAAAACCGAACCAAATTTAAGAAGGTAGAAGTTCTGGTTAAAGGGTTGTTACCGCAAAGTCCCACTATCAAGGTCCAAGCTGTAGAGATTGAGGAACTTTGTGCTCCAGTCACTACTTGTTTAGATATGGCATGTGTCCAAGAATTGCAAGTTAAAGGAATTAATTTGGGCAATAATAAGTTTGAGGAACAGAAGATATTAGTCTTTTGATTGGAGCTGACTATTATTGGGACTTCATCACTGGTAATATTGTCCGCACATCTCAAGGCCCGGTAGCTATTGAAAGTAAGCTACTATATGACATGGTAGTATTGCAATGAAATGGAAGTTAAGGCTCTTTTTGTTAAGATTGAGGAGAACAGCCATGGTTTGGAAAGGCATTTGAAAGCGTTTTGGAACTTGAATCCATTGGCATAAAGGACAAACAGGCAAGTACAGTGAACAATGATGTTTTAGAGCAATTTGAAAAAGGGATTGGGTTTAGAGATGGTTGCTATGAAGTTGGCCTACCATGGAAGGATTCTTGCAAACCCGGTTCAAACCTTCAGCTAGCTAATCGGAGGTTGGAGACTTCATTGTACAGGCTAAGAAAAAATGAGGAGTTTTAATTGAATACAATGAGGCCATCCTAAGTTATGTAAGGGAGGGCTATGCTGAAAGGGTGCAAGGTGAGCTGGAGCCAGGAGGCACATTATCTGCCACACCATGCAGTGGTACGGCGAGACAAAACTACCACCAAACTGAGGGTAGTTTTTGATGGCTCAGCCAAGGACAAAGTGTGGTGTCCTTGAATGACTGTTTGGATGCTGGGCCAAATTTAAATGCAGATTTATTTTCCTTGTTACTGAGATTCAGGTTTTAGAGTAGCATTGACTGCAGATGTGAAGCAAGCCTTTTTGCGGATAAAGTTAAAACCAGAGGACAGAGAGCAGTAAGGTATCTGTGGGTATACGAAAGACTTGTTGGAAAATGAACCTAAGGTTCAAGCATATAGAATGAAGTCAGTGTTGTTTGGCCTCAGCTCTAGTCCATTTCTGTTGGCAGCTACTATGCAGTACCATTTAAGAAATATTCTGAAGTCTATCCTAACACTATTGAACACATAAGGAAAATTTTATGTTGATGATTTGCTGTGTTCCGTGGATAATACAGAAATGGCTAAACAGATATTCATGGAGGCTAGAGCTATAATGAGGGAGGCTGGCATGGAGCTCAGAAAATGGCACCAATCATTCGCAATTACAAGAGTTTATGAGTCATCCTGTGTACCTGATGCAGCAGAAAGTATTGAGGATTCTGGTATTAAGGAGTTGTGGGCAATAGACGCAAAGGTGCTAGGCATTGTTTGGCAGCAAGAATGATTTGTTTTACCTTCAATGGGAAATCTTTAGTAGAGCTGGCTGAGAATGAGACAAGGTGGACAAAACGTACAGCTCTTAGTTTGGCTTCAAAGGTCTTTGATCCTCTTGGATTCCTGGCTCATTTGTGATAAAGTCAAAAATTTGGTTTCAGAGCCTCTGGGAAATTGGACTTGGTTGGGACAAGAGTTACCTGATCATATGGTGGTAAGGTGGAAATATTGGTTCAAAATTGGCACATCTTGGAGACATTGAAATCCCAAGATGGTACTTTGGAGAGTTGAACAATAGTCCAGACAATTTGGAGCTGCACATCTTTTGTGATGCAAGTGAGGAAGCCTATGCAACTTGTATTTATATAGAGGCGCATTGCAAGAGGAAGTAAGTTGCAGGTTGGTTGCTGCAAAGAGCAGAGTAGCACCTTTGAAAAGGCTTTCTGTTCCAAGGTTGGAATTGATGGGTGCCGTTATTGCTAGTCGGCTTGCAGTTAAGTGCAAAGTCTTTGGCCCTCTGAAATTCCAAGCTATTATTGGACAGACTCCACTATAGTTTGGCACTGGTTAAGAAGCCAGGCAAGGAAATGGAAACCATTTGTTGCCAATAGGGTGGAGGAAATTCAAGCGCACACAGATCCCAAGCAATGGAAGCATTGTCAGGCACCCAAAACCCCGCTGATTTACCAACACGAGGAATTTCGTGAAAGATCTTGCACAGTCAAGTTTGTGGTGGAATGGGCCAGAGTGGCTAAAACTTGGAAGTGAAAACTGGCCTTCTAATCAGCCTATTGTAGGAGAATGCCAGGCTGAAGAAGCATGGGTGAGTGAGGTGAGAAAATGCGCTGTGAACAGTTGTCAAGTTATGCAGCAGGACCCCATATTGAGGCTTGAGGACATTAGCAGTCTGAAAAGATTGTTAAGAGTGACAGCATGGGTATATAGATTTACCAACAACATTAAGGGAGAAACAAGAAGGGAAGGAATTCTGAACAGTAATGAGATTCAGCAAGCCAGGAAATACTGGGTGGTATATATGCAGAAGGAAAAATTTGGTGAAGAGAGAGGGAATTGCTCACCAGCCATCCATTACAGGTTCTACCAACACATTCTGCGCTCAAGGGTTTGGATGTGTTTTTGGATCAGGATTTATTGAGAGTAGGAGGTAGACTACAGTTTTCTGGGCTTCCAGAGGAGAAAAGACATCCAATTTTGCTACCTTCTGGGGGCACTTTGTGGACCTTTTGATCCTGGATACTCATCATAAGCTGTTACATGCGGAGTTAGAGAAGTGATAATAGAGATTAGACAACAATTTTGGATTCCCAAAATTAGACAAGTAGTAAAAAGGTCTTGCATAAATGTGTGGTTTGCAAGCGTTGGAGTGCAAAGCCTTATTATGAAAAGGTGGCTCCACTTCCAAGAGAACGGTGTGTCTATACTGCCCCATTTGATGTAGTGGGAGTAGACTTTGCAGGGCCAGTCTATGTGTATGAGCGAGGGGAGTCTAACAAAGGTTATATATGTCTTTTCACCTGTGCTACCACCAGAGCAATCCATTTGGAGTTGGTAAGCAACTTAAGTAGTGATGTATTTCTTTTGGCCTTTAAAAGGTTTGTGAACAGAAGGGGTTTCCAAATAAAATCATATCGGATAATGCAAAAACCTTCAAAAAGGCTGCAAAGGAACTCCAAGAAATTTGGTCCTTGCTAAAAGAGGAAGGATTCCAATCCTACTTTTCACACCAAGGGGTACAGTGGGAGTTTATTGTTGAGAGAGCACCATGGTGGGGAGGATTTTGGGAAAGGCTAGTGAGAAGTGTAAAGTGTCCATTAAAGAAACTTTTAGCTAATGCTCATTTGAGCAAAGAAGAATTCTGCACTGTTTATGTGAAGTAGAAGCAATGGTGAACAGTAGGCCTATCACTTTTGTTTACAACAGTATGCAGGATGCAGAGCCATTGACACCAAATCATTTTCTTTGTGGTAAACGATTAACATCAAGCCCAGTGTGCCAGAAGACTTGCAGCCTATCCAGAGCACTCAAGGAGAGCCAGACGGTTCAGGTACCTGAAGAGCTACAAGATCAGTTATGGAAGAGGTGGCAGATGGAATACTTGCCAGAACTCAATTATTACCCATCAGGCAAGGTAAAGGGCTCCAATGCAAATTGTATCAAGGTGGGAGAAGTGGTAATGATTGGGGATGAAAGACCAAGGCAATGCTGGAAGCTTGGCATAATTGAAGAGTTGTTTGTTGGCAAAGACAATTTAGTTAGGTCACTGGTAAAGACTTCAGGAGGAAAGTTAAAGAGACCTATACAAAAACTCTATGCTTTAGAAATCAGCAAAAACACAAATAGTCAAGATGAAACATTTGAGTTACAGCCTCATGAGAAGGCTTGGCTAACCTTGCAGAATGACAACAATGCCTCTTCGGTGGGGAGTGTTAGAAAATCTAGAAGAGGAAGAACCATTGTTGTCCCAAGGCGATATGATGACTAAGCTGATTGATGCAGCATTGCTTGTATATATTAAGTTAAGGTGTATATATCCATCTCATAATTGTAGGTTGTGAAAAATTCACTTAATAGAGCTAGCATTTTTGAGCTCTTGTGGCATCATGTTTGGACGCTGGTGGCATCATTTGGGGCTGCGCGTCTTTCTACTCGTTTGTGGATGTCGTACGTACAGGTGTGGTCTTGTAGAGAGCTCTCTTGCAATTCAGTTTGGTTGTTTAGATACAAGTTGCATCGTGCAATAGTCCAGTTGCGTTGTTGTTGCAAGGTTGAGAAAGAAGACCATAAATAGTACCCTTTCTGTTTACATTAAATTCATGTAACTAAGGTCTAAGGTAGTCCCGCATCGAGTCAGCAACCCTGAGGTTACCCTGAGGTAGGACCTAATAGGATCTCAAATCCGTAAGTTTTAATTTAGCTTAACTTGGGCTTTAGGTAGAACTGGCCCTTTAGAATTTGGCCGTTCACGGCTCAGCTGGGATTTTGAACCCGACAAATAAATAAAATAACAACTGCCTCCAGAAGGCAGGAAATGCTGTCCCAGACAACGTAAATTTCAAAAAACATCCTAGAGCTAGCAAATACTTGTGCCCCTCCTGTATTTGGAAGTGCCCCCTTACTTAATTGATCCTGTGGACGCCCCTGCTAACTCTAATACAATTCCTACTCAGCCCTAACTCTAATACTGATTCCTACCCAGCCCTAACTCTAATACTAATTCCTACTCAGCCCTAACTCTAATACTATTCCTACTCAGCCCTAACTCTATACTGATTCCTACCCGCCACCCAACTCTAATACTAATTCCTACTCAGCCCTAACTCTAATACTGATTCCACCCAGCCCTAACTCTAATACTAATTCCTACTCAGCCCTAACTCTAATACTGATCCTACCCAACCCTAACTCTATACTAATTCCTACTCAGCCCTAACTCTAATACAGTTTATTATTCAGCCCTAACTGGGAGTAACTAGATCAAATTTAAACCCTATCTAACCTACTTCACGTTATTTGGCCTAAATCGGTTTTGTTCTAGCATGTCGGTAATTGGCGATATAAGTCCCTGTGAAGACTCTGGGAGGACTTTGAAGCTTATGCCACTAGGGTGAGGTTGTTTCGAGGCAAATTCCATTCCTGATGCTAAGAAGGTCCCTACCTTCTTAACTATAATGGGCCCTAAACGTTTGTCTTAGTTATGAACTTAGTTGCTCCTAAAACACTTACACCCATAGTGAATTGGTACCGTACAGGCCCTAACCAATCATTACAAACCCCCGAGTAGTTCTCATCTATGAACGTTTCAAATTATATTCGAGGCATCAGACTGTGAATGAAAACATTGCAGAGTTTGTGGCAGGTATAAAAGCCTATAGCTGTACTTGTAAATTTGGGACAAATTAGACGAAATGCTAAGAGATAGGTTTGTAATGGGTCTCAAAGAGGAGTCTACCCTGAGAGCCCTATTAGCTATACAGGACCTAACTTTTAGGCAGGCTGTAGAAATAGCTGCGGCTAGGGAAGCAGCTGCTAAAGATGTTAGAGCTTTTGGCAGTCACAGTAGTAAAGCCCAAACGTAAATAGCTTTAAATCTTCTAGGTCTGGCAGACCTAATGAGCCTACTAGACAAACAAAAATAAAAAGTATGCGGCAAATACGACTAAACTTACTAATTCGAACGGTAAACAGGAGGAAAAGCCTTCCAAGCTATGTACTGGGTGTGGAAAACACCATTGGAAAAGGGACTGTCCTTTTAAAGAAGCAGTTTGCCGAAACTGTAGTAAAATAGGCCACATAGCTAGTTTTTTTCAAAGAAAACAAGGGGTGAAAATTCTAATTATAACATTTCTAGTGTAAATCCTCAAAAGGGAACTACTTCGAACATTGGAGTGGAGTACCTATCTTATGAGCAGCAAAGTGGTGATAATACAGGTCCATATATTGTAGAGGTAGGCCTAAATGGAATTACAGTTCCTCTAGAACTAGATATAGGTGCTGCCCGAACTGTCATGTCCAAAACAGTTTTTGACAAACTTTCAAAAATACACCTAAACTACATGTATGGAAAACTGATGTGTGTAGTTGGGAGGTAACGAAAATGGTTCACTGAGTAGGTAGGTAGTTAATCTAACAATTATTAAATTCCTTTTATGTCAATAACTGGATGATGAAACCAATTGGTTGCTCACCAGAGTTATTCTCCACACTAGTATTTATATACTGTGTGACAAGAGCGTGCTCGGTAATAGATATACATTACCGATCAACCAACCGAGGAAAAAACCAAGACGACTCTGGTGGAAAAAGCCCCGCGAAAAGGAAGACAAGGGAGAACGAAATCGAGGAACGGGGCGACAAGACGGAACGAGAGAAGGGAGAAGGACAGACAACGAAAAAAGATCCCCACCAGCAAGTACGCTCTCAACAATTAAACAAAAGGGGAAAAGGACTCTCTAATAACTAGCAGTAAGTGACTAATTGTGTTTTTAACCCAGTTAGAAGTAAACACAGTAAATTAAGCTGGGTCAGACAAATTAGGCCTACATTGTGGCCTAAGACCTAGCATCAACTCATAGCTTAACAAAGGTGAAGGTAGATTGCCCTAACCTAATTTGGTGAGGAATCCTACTGTGGACCTCAATTTATCTGCCCGCTCTGGACCATTTCCGGAATCTCTAGGCTGACCCTACAAGGCTAGACTTAATCTACTCTATAGTTAGACTGGAGATATAAGGGGTGGGTTAATTGTGGACCAATTCATACAGAGCATTTTTCACATTGGTGGTCCGTGTGTGGGGAATTTACATACTTTAACCTTACTTAACAAAAATTGCAGAATTAGGCTAAATGGTCTAGCCTAAACCTAACCTAATCAAGTCTAAAGTAACAAACTTGCCTATTAGGTCTACAACCTAGGGCCTAACTAGGAAACATTTACATTTAAGGAGTCTCATTCTCTTATAAGCTTAGACCTGAGTGACACATAAGTACTTGGGGGGGATTAAACCAAATTTAAAACTTGACTGTTTTGTCTGATTACTCAATTTATTTGATCTCTCTTCTCTGGTAATTTCTTCTTGCCCTCTATTTCATTACGATCCCCAGTTAAACAATTTTGACTTAAACATGGACAGTGAGGAATTGAAAAAGTTAAAAAAGAAAAAAGAGGGGAAAGTTGGGTGCTGTTACAAAGGCCATGAACACTTTTAACAATATTACACAACCAGGTAAGGAAGATTTAGAGTGTGTAATTCTTAAATTGGAAAAACAAAAGAAGGAAATAATAGCCATTGATGAGAGTATTTCAGAGTTAGTTGAATCCGAAATGGCTGAAGAACAACTGATAGACCTTTACGCTGATAATGATGTTCAGTAATCTCAATTGAACAGCAAATAAGGAGACTACGGTCTCGTTTGACTGACTTAACACCAAATAAACCTACTTCTGATTTTAATCAAAGTAGAGCCAACTTTCAACCAAATTTAAGTGGCATGCCAAATCCTGAGTCACAAGAATTTAGGGCTACGTTACCCACTTTGCTAGTACCAACATTTGAAGGGGACACGGTACAATTCCCATCTTTCATTGAAAAATTTGAGAGTTTAATAGGTAATAAACCTTATATTTCAACTGTTGATAAGTTTAGCGACTTAACTAGTTTCCTTAAAGGCCCAGCCTATAACCTGATAGCCTATTTACCAGCTATAGGGAATTCATACGAAGTAGCTATTGATCTCTTAAAACGTAATTACATTAATAAAGATGAGATTGTATTTGAATTATCTCAACAAATTATTGATTTTGCACCCATAAAAGATAACCATAGTGATATGGAAAAATTTTATTCAAAATTAGAAGCTATTATAGGACAACTGGTTAGCAATGAGATAGATGTTAAAGCTTCATCTTGGATTATACAAGGCATAGTTCTTAGGTGCCTTTCTTTGAGGGTTAAAGATGTTTTAGTTCTAAAGACGGGAGAAAATTATCCTAATCTTGAAAATATCAGAAAACACTTTCCAACTATCCTAATTACAAATTGAGAAATATTGCAACACAAAATAAGACCCAGACTATGGATAAACCAAAGACTGTCCCCAGAGACCAACTAGCTACAGCCAAACAGACAAAACTTGATACTGTAGAATCAAATGTGACCAACTGTAATACACGAACACCTACATTACAGAACTTTAATGTAACTGCTGCCTCAACTTACACACCACATTGCAAATTTTGTGCAAGTGATGAACATAGTAGTACTGGGTGTGACAAATATTCAGACTTTAACTCAGGTTCAACTGTTCACATCTTTTAGCCTTTTTGTAAAAAGTGTACTGGCCAGGGACATTATAAGAAAGACTGTAAATCTAGGTTAAGATTCAATTGTAAGTTTTGTAAAAGTTTACGACATGTCTCACCAATGTGTGATTCACCAAAGTGTCCAAACAACAGTACTCAAACTCAAAAGATACCTCCTCCAAACAAAGGTAATCAAGAAAATGCCACTTTCATGGGACATTCTGTTTGTTCAAACAACGTAAGAAGAAATACTGAGATTCTTTTACCAACTATTACTTTGGACTTAGTGAATGGTGAGGGTAGCACCACTCCAGTGAGATGTCTTATAGACTGTTGTTCTCAACAAACATTTGTTTCGCAAAATGTAGTTAATAAATTGGGTTTGACACTAAACCTAAATGAACAAGAACTCAATATCGCATCCTTTGTTAAGGATAACTTGGACAAAAATAGCTATAAGACAATTGACCTGGAACTACATTTAGAAAATAAATTAGAGAAAATTGAAGCAGTCATTATTTCAAAAGTAGGACAAAACAAACTGGTTATACCCAAACTAGAACAAACCATAAATCATTTGGGAAAACACTACAATATAGCTGATAGACATATCACAAACAACACAGTAGCTAACATTGAAATGTTAATAGGGGCAGATTATATTAATCTTATTCATAAGGGCATAGTGAAGATAGGTGATGGTATAGCTTATCAGACTCCATCAGGGATAGCCCCTTTGGGTGACTTATCCAAATACAACCTAGACCTAAACAAAAATAGTTCATGACCAATAAATACTATGTGCCTCAACTCAGTCCTACATAACACCTGTAAGAATAGCAACACTTTGAATAATATTATATCAACTGAGAACATTAATTCATCACTATCAAATGAAACTCTGGATGAGGCAATTCAAACTTTATGGTTGCTAGAATCTGTGGGCATACATGACACAAATCAAACTTCAGAAGATCAGTTAATGGTAGAAAGATTTGAAGACACCATTCAGTGCAAAGACAATAGTTATTTTGTTGAGTTACCTTGGAAAATAAATTGTCCAACTTTAAGAGACAATCTCAAAGTAGCTAAAGGACATTTATATAAAGTAATGAAAAAACTCAAACAAGATAATATAATTCAAATGTATAATGATGTCTTCAAAGAACAGCTACAGAAAGGCTTCATTGAAGAAGTAACAAATAACCCTTTTAAAAAAGATGATTGTCATTATTTAACACACAGGGGGGTTTATCGACAAGAGGCCCCAACAACAAAACTCAGAGTAGTATATAACTGTAGCCTCAAAGACAGTGATAAACACAGTTTGAATGATTGCCTGATTGAGGGTCCTAATCTCATTTCTGACCTTGTGAAGATCTTACTGAGGTTCAGGTTAGATAAATATGCCGTACAAAGTGACATTTCAAAGGCATTTTTGAGAATAAATCTAAAAAATGAATATGACAAGAACCACTTAGGTTTCTTATGGTTCAGGGATCCATTTGATTTGAATAAAGGGTTCATAACCTATAGATTTAATGTTGTGTTGTTTGGAGCCAATTGCTCACCTAGCCTACAGTATTAGCATTGACAATTGGACATCATTTGAACCAGTTTAATAACTCTTTAACATACTTCCTCAAGGAACATTTTTACGTAGACAATCTAATAGGCTCAACAACAACAAAATCTGAATTATCTGAAGTCTATGAACACTCTCAAAACATTATGCAACAAGGTAACTTTGAACTTAGAGAGTGGATTTCAAATGATGAGGATTTAAACAAAAGATTTTAAAGGATAATAATGGTCTTACTGAGCCATCAGACAGAGTTAAAACTTTAGGTATGAACTGGTATTTGGATGCAACTTCTAACAGTCATGATTCAATCTGTACTAAAGGTTTTAAACTTGATGAGGAAGCAAACACAAAAAGACAAATATTATCAGAGGCTTCAAAAATTTTTGACCCCATGGGTCTATTCCTGCCTTCAACAATAAAATCAAAGATTCTCCTCCAAGAAGTTTGGAGGACAAATGTTGGGTGGGATGATCCAATAACAACTGAAGATCAAAAATCTTGGAAGAAGTTAGCTGCTGATTTAACAAAAGTGCAGAACATTAAAATTCAAAGGTGCTGTGGGTTTAGGGATAAGCCCCAGAGACTTCATGTGTTTGCTGATGCAAGCACACAGGCTTATGGGTGCTGTGCATATCTTGTAAATCCTACAGAAAGTCATCTAATTTATGCAAAAGGGAAAGTTGCACCTCTCAAACCTACCCGAACCATACCTCAATTGGAACTATTGGCTGCTGCATTAGCCATTAAAACCATTTCATTGCTTAAGGATGCTTACCATGATGTGAACATAACTGATATCCACATCTGGCTTGACAGTCAGATTTGTCTTGCCTGGATACGGAATGATAGCATTAATAGTAAGAATATCTTTGTAAGAAATAGGCTAAAAGAAATAGCTGAAGCTAATGAAAGCCTACAAGTAAACTTTCACTATGTTCCAACTAAACAAAATCCAGCAGACTTTCTGACCAGAGGTTTATCCTACAAGTTGTTGAAGTCAAACAAAACTTGGTTCATGGGACCTAAGTGGCTCTGTAATACAGACCAATGGCCTGTGGAACAAGTTAACTTGACATTAAATTTAATCTTTTCAAATGAAAAGGTTGAACCAATCACTAATTATGAACATTATTCTGATTTCAGCAAACTTGTCAGGGTCACAGCCTACTGTTTGAGGTTTGCTCACAACTGTTTAACTACAATAAACAAACAGCTAAATAAAACAATCATAATTATACAGAAGTTGCAACCAAGTACTGGATAGGGCATGCACAACAAAAGGAGTACAATAAAGAGTTAGAATTCTTGACTAATGGGAAACAAACAAAAGAACCTGTACCATCAGTAGTTGTGGATCTAAATTTGTTCAGAGATGAGGAAGGCCTTCTAAGGTGTAAAGGGAGATTAGACAAATCAAAACTGTCATACAAAAGCAAACATCCAATCCTTTTACCTAGATTTAGCTATTTGACAACATTAATCATCAGACAAACACACAATGATGTACATCATATGAGGGTACCACAGACACTAACTACATTAAGAAAAACTTATTGGATACCCAAGGGAAGGATCACTGTTAAAACAGTCCTGAGTGAGTGTGTCACATGTCGGCGTATTCATGCTAGGCCCTATAGGAAACCAAATCCTCCTGCTTTGCCAGAGGAGAGAGTTACTCTCAACAGACCCTTTGAGACTGTAGGCATTGACTATACAGGAGAGCATTGACTGTAGGGGTGGTTGACACTGAACAAAAAATGTACATTGTACTGTTTACATGTGCTGCCTCACGAGCTGTTTATCTGGATGTTGTGGAGGACCTTACAGCAGAATCTTTTGTTGGTCTTTAAGAGATTCTGTGCACGACATTCAGTACCCAAGACAGTTTGGACTGACAATGCTACATATTTCAAGGCTGGTGAACAAGTCATCCACGACTTGTTAAGCAATGAACTCACACAATTATATATACAAAATTCAAACATAAAGTGGAAGTATATTCCGGTTGCCTCTCCTTGGTATGGTTCTATCTGGGAGAGGAATATACAAACAGTAAAGAATTGCTTGAAGAAAGCAATTGGTAAAAAACAGATACACTTGTTTGAGTTGCTTACTCTCCTGGCTGAGATTGAGAACATCATTAACAATAGACCACTCACTTATGTGAGTGACAACATTAATGACCCGGAACCATTAACTCCAAATCATTTGATTCGGGGAGAACAAGTTAGTCTCCTGCCGGACTACAATATAGACTCTTCAGAAGACCCAAACTGGACTCAACGACATGATGAGCTCCAGACTAAGTTACAACATTTAACTAGAGTTAAAGCTCATTTCATTAAACAGTGGAAAACTGAGTACTTGATGGGTCTAAGGGAGAGACATAAACAAATGACTAAGAAGGATTGGTCTGACACAATTAAGGTAGGGGACCTTGTTCTCATACATGACAGTACTCCAAGACAATACTGGCCTCTGGCTAGAGTTTTAGAACTCAGACCAGGGGCAGACGGGGTAACAAGAGTGGTCAAATTAAGGACTTCAACGGGTGACACACACAAGAGACATTTCTCTTTTGTACCCCTTAGAGTCTGGACCCAAAACAATGGACTTTGGAGAACCTTCTCCACCGACAGTAACAACTGGAGACACTGAACTTCCAGTAACTATTCCTTTGACAGTAGGAGTGGTAACGCATCCTACTACAACATTGACAGACACAAGACCTCAGCGACAAACAGCATTAAAGGCGCGACTAGTTTACAACAAAAAATAGATGCTGGGAATTGTAATTTTATCTTCTAACTTTCACTTTTCCTTTTCTTATGGTAAAGACCATAGACAGTTTCATCCTACGGATGTATATTTTATCTTCTAATTAAATGCTACACCTTCTCCATGAGAAGGTGAGGATAGTCACTGTTAATCAGATTAACAGACATTTACAGTCAAATAGTTAGCTAGTCTACACTCAGACATAAAAATTGGTGACAATGACACCAAAATTTTTATCTCCGGGGCCCCAGTATATGGAAAACTGATGTGTGGGTAGTTGGGAGGTAACGAAAATGGTTCACTGAGTAGGTAGGTAGTTAATCTAACAATTATTAAATTCCTTTTATGTCAGTAACTGGGTGGATGAAACCAATTGGTTGCTCACCAGAGTTATTCTCCACACTAGTATTATATACTGTGTGACCAAGAGCGTGCTCGGTAATAGATATACATTACCGATCAACCACCGAGGAAAAACCAAGACGACGCTGGTGGAAAAAGCCCCGCGAAAAGGAAGACAAGGGAGAACGAAAACGAGGAACGGGCGACAAGACGGAACGAGAGAAGGGAGAAGGACAGACAACAAAAAAAGATCCCCACCAGCAAGTACGCTCTCAACAATTAAACAAAAGGGGAAAAGGGACTCTCTAATAACTAGGAGTAAGTGACTAATTGTGTTTTTAACCCAGTTAGAAGTAACGCAGTGTGAAAAATGCTCTGTAGAATTGGTCCACAATTAACCCACCCCTTATATCTCCAGTCTAACTATAGAGTAGATTAAGTCTAGCCCTGTAGGGGTCAGCCTAGAGATTCCGGAAATGGTCCAGAGCGGCAGATAAATTGAGGTCCACAGTAGGATTCCTCACCAAACTAGGTTAGGGCAATCTACCTTCACCTTTGTTAAGCTATGAGTTGATGCTGGGTCTTAGGCCACAATGTAGGCCTAAGTTGTCTGACCCAGCTTAATTTAATGAGTCTTCTAAGTTAGAAGTTAGAAGATCCAACTGGGCTAAAACACAATTAGTCACTTACTGCTAGTTATTAGAGAGTCCCTTTTCCCGTCTTGTTTGTTTATTAAGAGCGTACTTGCTGGTGGGGATCTTATTTTCTTGTCTGTTCTTCTCCCTTCCCGTTTTCGTTCTCCTTTGTTCTCCTTTTCGCGGGGCTTTTTCCACCAGCGTCGTGTTGGTTTTTTTCTCGGTTGGTTGATCGGTAATGTATATCTATTACCGAGCACGCTCTTGTCACACAGTATATAAATACTAGTGTGGAGAATAACTCTGGTGAGCAACCAATTGGTTTCATCCACCCAGTTATTGACATAAAAGGAATTTAATTGTTAGATTAACTACCTACCTACTCAGTGAACCATTTTCGTTACCTCCCAACTACCCACTCATCAGTTTTCCATATACTGGGGGCCCCGGGAGATAAAAATTTTGGTGTCATTGTCACCAATTTTTATGTCTGAGTGTAGACTAGCTAACTATTTGACTGTAAATGCCTGTTAATCTGATTAACAGTGCGTATCCTCACCTTCTCATGGAGAAGGTGTAGCATTTAATTAGAAGAGAAAATACATCCATAGGATGAAACTATCTATGGTCTTTACCATAAGAAAAGAAAAAGTGAAAGTTAGAAGATAAAATTACAATTCCCCAGCATCTATTTTTGTTGTAAAAATAGTCGCGCGTTTAATGCTGTTTGTCACTGAGGTCTTGTGTCTGTCAATGTTGTAGTAGGATCCGTTACCACTCCTACTGTCAAAGGAATAGTTACTGGAAGTTCAGTGTCTCCAGTTGTTACTGTCAGTGGAGAAGGTTCTCCAAAGTCCATTGTTTTGGGTCCAGACTCTAAAGGGTACAAAAGAGAAATGTCTCTTGTTGTGTCACCCGTTGAAGTCCTTAATTTGACCACTCTTGTTACCCCGTCTGCCCCTGGTCTGAGTTCTGAAACTCTAGCCAGAGGCCAGTATTGTCTTGGAGTACTGTCATGTATGAGAACAAGGTCCCCTACCTTTTGTGTCAGACCAATCCTTCTTAGTCATTTGTTTATGTCTCTCCCTTAGACCCATCAAGTACTCAGTTTTCCACTGTTTAATGAAATGAGCTTTAACTCTAGTTAAATGTTGTAACTTAGTCTGGAGCTCATCATGTCGTTGAGTCCAGTTTGGGTCTTCTGAAGAGTCTATATTGTAGTCCGGCAGGAGACTAACTTGTTCTCCCGAATCAAATGATTTGGAGTTAATGGTTCCGGGTCATTAATGTTGTCACTCACATAAGTGAGTGGTCTATTGTTAATGATGTTCTCAATCTCAGCCAGGAGAGTGAGCAACTCAATAAGTGTATCTGTTTTTTACCAATTGCTTTCTTCAAGCAATTCTTTACTGTTTGTATATTTCTCTCCCAGATAGAACCATACCAAGGAGAGGCAACTGGAATATACTTCCACTTTATGTTTGAATTTTGTATATATAATTGTGTGAGTTCATCGCTTAACAAGTCGTGGATGATTTGTTCACCAGCCTTGAAATATGTAGCATTGTCAGTCCAAACTGTCTTTGGTACTGAATGTCGTGCACAGAATCTCTTAAAGACAGCAACAAAAGATTCTGCTGTAAGGTCCTCCACAACATCCAGATAAACAGCTCGTGAGGCAGCACATGTAAACAGTACAATGTACATTTTTTGTTCAGTGTCAACCACCCTACAGTCAATGCTCCTGTATAGTCAATGCCTACAGTCTCAAAGGGTCTGTTGAGAGTAACTCTCTCCTCTGGCAAAGCAGGAGGATTTGGTTTCCTATAGGGCCTAGCATGAATATGCCTACATGTGACACACTCACTTAGGACTGTTTTAACAGTGATCCTTCCCTTGGGTATCCAATAAGTTTTTCTTAATGTAGTTAGTGTCTGTGGTACCCCCATATGATATACATCATTGTGTGTTTTTCTGATGATTAATGTTGTCAAATAGCTAAATCTAGGTAAAAGGATTGGATGTTTGCTTTTGTATGACAGTTTTGATTTGTCTAATCTCCCTTTACACCTTAGAAGGCCTTCCTCATCTCTGAACAAGTTTAGATCACAACTACTGATGGTACAGGTTCTTTTGTTTGTTTCCCATTAGTCAAGAATTCTAACTCTTTATTGTACTCTTTTTGTTGTGCATGGCCTATCCAGTATTTGGTTGCAACTTCTGTATAATTATGATTGTTTTTATTTAGCTGTTTGTTAATTGTAGTTAAACAGTTGTGAGCAAACCTCAAACAGTAGGCTGTAACCCTGACAAGTTTGTTGAAATCAGAATAAATTTCATAATTAGTGATTGGTTCAACCTTTTCATTTGAAAGATTAAATTTAATGTCAAGTTAACTTGTTCCACAGGCCATTGGTCTGTATTACAGAGCCACTTAGGTCCCATAAACCAAGTTTTGTTTGACTTCAACAACTTGTAGGATAAACCTCTTGTCAGAAAGTCTGCTGGATTTTGTTTAGTTGGAACATAGTGAAAGTTTACTTGTAGGCTTTCATTAGCTTCAGCTATTTCTTTTAGCCTATTTCTTACAAAGATATTCTTACTATTAATGCTATCATTCCGTATCCAGGCAAGACAAATCTGACTGTCAAGCCAGATGTGGATATCAGTTATGTTCACATCATAGTAAGCATCCTTAAGCAATGAAATGGTTTTAATGGCTAATGCAGCAGCCAATAGTTCCAATTGAGGTATGGTTCGGGTAGGTTTGAGAGGTGCAACTTTCCCTTTTGCATAAATTAGATGACTTTCTGTAGGACTTACAAGATACGCGCAGCACCCATAAGCTTGTGTGCTTGCATCAGCAAACACATGAAGTCTCTGGGGCTTATCTCTAAACCCACAGCACCTTTGAATTTTAATGTTCTGCACTTTTGTTAAATCAGCAGCTAACTTCTTCCAAGATTTTTGATTTTCATTTGTTGTTGGATCATCCCACCCAACATTTGTCCTCCAAATTTCTTGGAGGAGAATCTTTGATTTTATTGTTGAAGGCAGGAATAGACCCATAGGATCAAAAATTTTGGAAGCCTCTGATAATATTTGTCTTTTAGTATTTGCTTCCTCATCAAGTTTAAAACCTTTAGTACAGATTGAATCATGACTGTTAGAAGTTGCATCCAAATACCAGTTCATACCTAAAGTTTTAACTCTGTCTGATGGCTCAGTAAGACCATTATTATCCTTTAAAATCTTTTTGTTTAAATCCTCATCATTTGAAATCCACTCTCTAAGTTCAAAGTTACCTTGTTGCATAATGTTTTGAGAGTGTTCATAGACTTCGGATAATTCAGATTTTGTTGTTGTTGAGCCTATTAGATTGTCTACGTAAAAATGTTCCTTAAGGAAGTTCAATGTTAAAGAGTTATTAAACTGGTTCAAATGATGTCCAATTGTCAATGCTAATAGGCTAGGTGAGCAATTGGCTCCAAACAACACAACATTAAATCTATAGGTTATGAACCCTTTATTCAAAGCAAATGGACCCTTGAACCATAAGAACCTAAGTTGGTTCTTATCATATTCATTTTTAAGATTTATTCTCAAAAATGCCTTTGAAATGTCACTTTGTACGGCATATTTATCTAACCTGAACCTCAGTAAGATCTTCACAAGGTCAGAAATGAGATTAGGACCCTCAATCAGGCAATCAATCATTCAAACTGTGTTTATCACTGTCTTTGAGGCTACAGTTATATACTACTCTGAGTTTTGTTGTTGGGGCATCTTGTCGATAAACCCCCCTGTGGGTTAAATAATGACAACCATCTTTTTTAAAAGGGTTATTTGTTACTTCTTCAATGAAGCCTTTCTGTAGCTGTTCTTTGAAGACATCACTATACTTTTTAATATTATTATCTTGTTTGAGTTTTTTCATTACTTTATATAAATGTCCTTTAGCTACTTTGAGATTATCTCTTAAAGTTGGACAATTTATTTTCCAAGGTAACTCAATAAAATAACTATTGTCTTTGCACTGAATGGTGTCTTCAAATCTTTCTACCATTAACTGATCTTCTGAAGTTTGATTTGTGTCATGTATACCCACAGATTCTAGCAACCATAAAGTTTGAATTGCCTCATCCAAAGTTTCATTTGATAGTGATTAGTGATGTAGCGGATGTCATTTTTTTCACATCCGCGGATGCGGA
Organism: Bathynomus jamesi; assembly: GCA_023014485.1. Lineage (NCBI taxonomy): Eukaryota > Metazoa > Arthropoda > Malacostraca > Isopoda > Cirolanidae > Bathynomus > Bathynomus jamesi. Next base: position 219,292 of record JAJOZX010000873.1, on the reverse strand, counting down.
TGCGGATGAGGATGTTTGATTTCAACATCCGCGGATGCGGATGTCTACATTTTCGTTATTTTTTAGGATATATTCGAGATTTGTTGTGTTTAACGTATAATAAGTTATTATATAGAGAGAGCTGTAGCTATAATGTAGTATAATTGATTAATTGTACAATAATTGCTGTACTTTTCTCTGAACATATAAAATAATATCAAGCATCTAACTAATATAGAAATCAATTAGTGAATTCGTCTGCAAATAAATTCGTTATATTTTGTTGAGTTTCAGCCACAATTAGAAACCATAATTGTGTTACCAGGATGCGGGACGTGAACCCAACTCAAATGCACCCCACCGACCTCTTTCCCCAACCTCCACCCTTATAGAAAGAGATCTTTAATTAGCTTGATAACTATTTATATTAAGTTTAAAGTTTTATTAGGCATATTTATAAATGAGTAATTAAAATAAAGTAAACTAAGATGTTCATCGTTTAATGTTCAAACTTAATTATAGGAAGGTTATGCTTAAGGAACATTAATTTTTCTGCCTTTTCTGCTGCCAGTCTGTTTCTCTTTTCATCATATATTAATCCAGCACTGCTAAATAATCTCTCGCTTGGTACGTTTGTTGGAGGACAGGCTAAATGTTTCCTTGCAAGTTTACTCAAGTATGGATAGATATTCTGCGTATTTTTCCACCAACTAATAGGATTGTCACATGCAGCCAGGCGTTTTTCTTGTTGATAGCTCTCGATCATTTTTACTACATCTTTTGACATCGCGTAGGTCTCGTCATTGCTGCTTGACTCAAGAAACTGAGAGACAGATTCTGTGATAGATTTGCTTGTTGAAGGTGTTGGTTCTGTCACTGAAACTTTTATTCTTTTGGTGGGTGGCGAAGCGACAGATTCAAGAGATTGAAGCTCTTCAACTGCTTTGCCAAGTGATGATTTAACTCGTTCTAATGTACTAGGTGAAAATAACTTAGCTTTGTAACGTGGATCTAAGTAGGTTGCAAGAGAGTAACTTCATACAAGAACAGCCTCTCGTCTTGTCGCTTGCATCACTTTTGCGCACAATGAACTAGTTCTATTAATATAGTAGAATTTGATAATTTCCGCTTATTAATGACATTTTATCTCAATGGTCCACATCCGCACGACATCCGCAGTCCAAAGTGCGGATGCGGGTGCGGAATGCGAGAAAATGTGCGGATGTTCCGCGGATGCGGATGCGGATGCGGATGTGACCTACATCACTAATAGTGATGAATTAATGTTCTCAGTTGATATAATATTATTCAAAGTGTTGCTATTCTTACAGGTGTTATGTAGGACTGAGTTGAGGCACATAGTATTTGTTGGTCATGAACTATTTTGGTTTAGGTCTAGGTTGTATTTGGATAGGTCACCCAAAGGGGCTATCCCTGATGGAGTCTGAATAGCTATACCATTACCTATCTTCACTATGCCCTTATGAATAAGATTAATATAATCTGCCCCTATTAACATTTCAATGTTAGCTACTGTGTTGTTTGTGATATGTCTATCAGCTATTTTATACTGTTTTCCCAAATGATTTATGGTTTGTTCTAGTTTGGGTATAACCAGTTTGTTTTGTCCTACTTTAGAAATAATAACTGCTTCAATTTTCTCTAATTTATTTTCTAAATGTAGTTCCAGGTCAATTGTCTTATAGCTATTTTTGTCCGAGTTATCCTTAACAAAGGATGCAATATTGAGAGTTTTTGTTCATTCGGGTTTGGTGTCAAACCCAATTTATTAACTACATTTTGCGAAACAAATGTTTGTTGAGAACAACAGTCTATAAGACATCTCACTGGAGTGGTGCTACCCTCACTCTTCACTAAGTCCAAAGTAATAGTTTTCCCTATGGCCAAGGTAGGCCATAAGACCCTTGTAATAGTTTTCCCTATGGCCAAGGTAGGCCATAAGACCTTTATTGTTTGGCCCATGGCCAAGGTAGACCATAAGACCTTTATTGTTTGGCCCATGGCCAAGGTAGACCATAAGACCTTTATTGTTTGGCCCATTGCCAAGGTAGGCCATAAGACCCTTATTGTTTGGCCCATGGCCAAGGTAGGCCATAAGACCAAGGTTCAATTGTTATTTGGCCCATGGCCAAGGTAGGCCATAAGACCCTTATTGTTTGGCCCATGGCCAAGGTAGGCCATAAGACCTTTATTGTTTGGCCCATGACCAAGGTAGGCCATAAGACCTTTATTGTTTGGCCCATGGCCAAGGTAGGCCATAAGACCTTTATTGTTTGGCCCATGGCCAAGGTAGCCATAAGACCTTTATTGTTTGGCTCATGGCCACAGTAAGCCATAAGACCAAGGTTCAGTTGTTTGGCCCATGGACCAAGGTAGGCCATAAGACCCTTATTGTTTGGCCCATGGCCAAGGTAGGCCATAAGACCCTTATTGTTTGGCCCATGGCCAAGGTAGGCCATAAGACCTTTATTGTTTGGCTCATGGCCACAGTAGGCCATAAGACCAAGGTTCAGTGTTTGGGCTATGGCCAAAGTAGGCCATAAGACCAAGGTTCAGTGTTTGGGCTATGGCCAAAGTAGGCCATAAGACCAAGGTTCAGTGTTTGGGCTATGGCCAAAGTAGGCCATAAGACCCTTTTGAGTAACCCATGCAATCCTTGCTTATGTTCAGATAGGTTGAGTGTATTTGTGGCACATGTAAAGAGTACAGTGTATATATACATATATATACACACAGATTGCAAGGAATGCATGTGCCTGTTGAAAAAATCTGTTGAGTGATTCTTCCTTAAAAGAAGAATTGGATGCTTGGAGTTGTATGCATTTTAAATGCTTGTTCACTAATGTTGTTTAACTGGGGATCGTAATGAAATATAGGACAAGAAGAAATTACCAGAGAAGAGAGCACAGACAAAACAGTCAAGTTTAAATTTGGTTTAATCCCCCCCAAGTACTTATGTGTCACTCAGGTCTAAGCTTATAAGAGAATGAGACTCCTTAAATGTAAATGTTTCCTAGTTAGGCCCTAGGTTGTAGACCTAATTAGGCAAGTTTGTTACTTTAGGCTTGATTAGGTTAGGCTTAGGCTAGACCATTTAGCCTAATTCTGCAATTTTTGTTAAGTAAGGTTAAGGTTTGTAAATTCCCCACACACGGACCACCAATGTGAAAAATGCTCTGTATGAATTGGTCCACAATTAACCCACCCCTTATATCTCCAGTCTAACTATAGAGTAGATTAAGTCTAGCCCTGTAGGGGTCAGCCTAGAGATTCCGGAAATGGTCCAGAGCGGGCAGATAAATTGAGGTCCACAGTAGGATTCCTCACCAAACTAGGTTAGGGCAATCTACCTTCACCTTTGTTAAGCTATGAGTTGATGCTGGGTCTTAGGCCACAATGTAGGCCTAAGTTGTCTGACCCAGCTTAATTTAATGAGTCTTCTAAGTTAGAAGTTAGAAGATCCAACTGGGCTAAAAACACAATTAGTCACTTACTGCTAGTTATTAGAGAGTCCCTTTTCCCGTCTTGTTTGTTTATTAAGAGCGTACTTGCTGGTGGGGATCTTATTTTCTTGTCTGTTCTTCTCCCTTCCCTCGTTCCGTCTTATCGCCCCGTTCCTCGTTTTCGTTCTCCTTTGTTCTCCTTTTCGCGGGGCTTTTTCCACCAGCGTCGTGTTGGTTTTTTTCTCGGTTGGTTGATCGGTAATGTATATCTATTACCGAGCACGCTCTTGTCACACAGTATATAAATACTAGTGTGGAGAATAACTCTGGTGAGCAACCAATTGGTTTCATCCACCTAGTTATTGACATAAAAGGAATTTAATAATTGTTAGATTAACTACCTACCTACTCAGTGAACCATTTTCGTTACCTCCCAACTACCCACTCATCAGTTTTCCATAGCAGTAAATTAAGCTGGGTCAGACAAATTAGGCCTACATTGTGGCCTAAGACCTAGCATCAACTCATAGCTTAACAAAGGTGAAGGTAGATTGCCCTAACCTAATTTGGTGAGGAATCCTACTGTGGACCTCAATTTATCTGCCCGCTCTGGACCATTTCTGGAATCTCTAGGCTGACCCCTACAAGGCTAGACTTAATCTACTCTATAGTTAGACTGGAGATATAAGGGGTGGGTTAATTGTGGACCAATTCATACAGAGCATTTTTCACAACATGCATCTAAAACAATACTAAAAAATATGGGGACATACAAATACCTATTTGTGGAGAAACATCCATCACAGTTACACTCAACAAGAAAACTTTGTCTCATCCCTTAACTCTTTTAGTGGTGGATGAGCAAGGGCCTACTCTACTAGGCCGTGATTGGATTGATGCTTTGAAAATGCTTATTGACAAAATTTTGCCAAAGGGTCAGGCAGATGTGCATACACTCGCATATCCGTCTGACATAGACTCATTGTTAAGGGAGTTTTCTTCTCTTTTTGGGCCTGAAGTTGGCAAACTAAAAGGCCATCAGGTCTGTATAGAGGTAGACCCTAATGTAACTCTTAAATTTTGTAAGGCTCGTTCAATTGCACATGCACTGCGGGAGAAGGTATATTTAGAAATTGACAGGCTGCTCAAAGATAAAATTATCGAACCAGTCACACACGCTAAGTGGGCTGCCCCGGTAGTTCCTTTACTAAAACCTTGATTTAGTAATGTCTAATTAAGAATTAAATGTTTGTTTATAAGAATTTAATAATGTTCAATTAAGTTTTATTAAATAAGACATTGAAAATGGTTTGTGAAATTAAAAATATAAAAATACAAGTTGGCAACACTAAGAATCGGCCCAAGCGAGGCTGTGTAGAAATGCCCTTCAGTTATCGGACGGCTGTTAGCCAAATAAGATGTTTTTGTGCATTACGATGTTTTTGTAAATTTAGAATATTCTTTTGTTTCTCTCTCCGGCAAAAATGTTAATGTTAATTCCCCCCTCGCATTACCCCGTTTATCTGTTTCGGTATAAATAAAGGTCAGTAAAGTGTAATTAAGTGTATAATTAATCCCCCGTCTCCCTCGCCTTGTTCAAATTATAATGGCGCCCACCGGCTCAACCGTCAGCCGCGTTCGTATGAAAACGCAGAGAAAACAAGTGATAAATAGAAAGAAAAGAAAATAATGAATTATAAAAGAGAAGGAATGGGAATCACTGCACTGGCAAGTCAGTGGGGTTATGTGGGGATTACCGTTTAACGGCAAATAGAGCAGTCCTTCTAGATTGCTACCCTATACCCAAGCCTGATGAATTTAGCTCTCTTGCTGGGGTAAATATTTCACAAAACTAGATATGTCCCAAGCCTATGCTCAACTAAATTTAGATGAAAATTCTAAAGAGCTAACTATCATAAATACGCACCGAGGCCTATATAAGTACAATAGGCTATGCTATGGAATAGCATCGGCTCCGGGTATTTCTCAGAGGACAATGGACCAAGTTCTAGGTCACATTCCGGGTGTACTTTGTTTTCTAGATGATATCCTCATTTCAAGTTCATCTAAAAAAGAACACCTAACTAGATTAACCACAGTTCTAAAAAGACTCCGGGATGCCGGACTTAAGTTAAAGAAAGAAAAGTGTTCGTGGGTCACTAGTGAGGTTTCATATTTAGGGTTCCGGCATTCATTCAACGATGGATAAACTAGAAGCAATAAAAAATGCACCACCTCCACAAAACATCACACAGTTACAAGCTTATTTAGGGCTCTTAAACTTTTATAGGAAATTTTTGCCTAATGCATCGACTTTACTTGAACCCCTAAATAAGTTTTATTACGATTTGGGGAACAGTGGAGATGGGAGAAAACCCAAAAGGAAGCATTTGAGGCTTTCAAGGATGTACTACTAAAGTCCACTCTCCTAGTGCATTATGATCCTAAACTTCTCATAGTTTCAGCAGATAGCAGTTCTTATGGAATTGGGGCAGTGTTATCTCACCACATTGATGGTGTAGATAGGCCTATCTGTTTTGCTTCTAGAACACTAACTGAGACCGAAAGGCGATATGCACAACTTGAACGTGAAGCTTTAGCCTTAGTATTTGCAGTAGAAAAAATTTCATTTCTATCTATGGGGTCATAAATTCAAACTAATTACTGATCATAAGCCTCTTTTAGGTTTATTTTCACCTAATAAAAAATATTCCAGTTATGGCCTCAGGTAGGATTCAACGATGGGCACTGATTCTACAAGCCTATAAATTTGACTTAGTACATCGGTCAGGCAAACATCTAGGTACGGCTGATGCGCTAAGTAGGTTGCCTTTAGAAAATCCAAATTAATGCGTACCTATACCCACAGAATGGGTTCACTTGGTGGAGTTTTTGGAATCCACTCCAGTAACTGCAGTACAGATAGAGCATTGACAAAATCAGACCCTATTCTGTCTAGGGTCATCCATTACTGCTCAGTTGGTTGGCCTACTAAGGTTGAGAGTGAATTATAACCTTTTTATCAACTTCAGTCTAGACCAGAGCTTTCCAAACTTTTAACGTTGGCGACAAACTATTTAAGCATAACAATTTTCACGACACATTAATTAATTTTTTGTTATCAAATATCAGATAATTTTTCAGTAGGTGGTTTATCTTGTAGCCGATTTTGTTGATACAAAAATCAAAATTTTCAAAATACAAAAAACACTAATGTGTCGCGACACACCAGTTTGGAAAGCTCTGGACTCTGGACTCTCGATCCAAAATAGCTGTCTCTTATGGGGCCACAGAGTGATAATTCCGAATGAAGGCAGGTCGAAGTTAGTGAAGTAACTTCACGCTGAACACATGTGTGCAACAAAATGAAATAGCTGGCGAGAGTTTATTTCTGGTGACCCGGTTTAGATGGAGAACTCGAATCATTGGTTCGTTCCTGTCAAAACTGCCTAGAGAACAGAGATCTCCCAAGGAAAAGTCCACTTCATCCGTGGGAATGGCCTACTATACCTTGGCATAGGATCCATGTTGACCATGTAGGTCCTATAAATAATATTTATTTCCTAGTCATTGTGGACGCCTACTCTAAGTAGGTGGAAATTTTTCCAACCACTTCCTCGACTTCGGGTATTACTATTCGCTTACTCCGTTCGTGTTTCGCTCGATGGGGTTTACCCGTAGTTCTGGTTTCCGACAATGGTACTTGTTTTGCCAGTGAGGAATTTCGTCCTTTTGTCCACCTAAATGGCATTAGACATGTCCGGTCTAGTGTTTTTCACCCGTCTACTAACAGTCTCGCGGAAAACATGGTCCGTACTTTCAAGTCGGCCTTGCGTCATTCTCATGTGGAGGAAATGCGAGTGGTGTTGGATAAAATTTTGTTTAAATATCGACTAACACCTCACACAACGACGGGAATATCTCCTTCTAAACTCATGATTGACCGGGGAATTCGTTCAGTTTTCGATCTGTTACGTCCAAACGAAACGTTACAACAACGAATTTTACGCCATCAGGAAAACAAAAGTTGTACCACGACACTAAAAAAAGGAGAGTTATAGAAGCGCAACCTAGTGATCCAGTTATGATTCGCAACTATGGGGCTGGACCAAAATGGGTTCCTGCAACGGTGCAGGAAAGAACGGGCCCTGTTTCCTTCAAGTGCCAACTAGAAGACGGTCGTTCTATTAAACGCCATCAGGACCAGATATGGGAAAGTGAATTGCAGGATGACCAGAGTCTTCCGGGAAAGAAACCCGATCCTCTGGAAAATGGTTCAATTCGCCCGCCGATACAGGTTGCACCTATTCCTACTACATCAACCCCGCTCCGCAGTCGTCTAGGGTCTCTCACCCCCCTGACAGACTAAACTTGTAGGGGAGGAGTGAGATGACGTGTGTGTATATATATATAGTCTAAAAGTCACTAAAAGAAGCTGAATAGCAAACACAAAAGGATAATAGTGGAACGCGGTCTGTTCGTTTGTTTGGGCTGGACTAACAGCATGGTTATTCATATCTGACTAAATCGTTGGTGCTAAGTTTAATTTGGTGATGTTGCTAAGTGTTATAATGTAAGCAGAAGTTGTCTAACATATATAAGTGTAGGGGTAATGTCTATAGCTTCTAAATTAGTAAAGTTAGAGAGTTAGGTAGGCACTTTGTGGGACGCTGGAAATCTATGCTAGGCCCTAAAGAAGATCTAAATCAAAGTCCCGGTAAGTGCTTTTGTTGTTGTTTAGAAACCTAGTAACTTGGCGGGGTCACTAACCCCAAGTTATTACACTTTATTGCTTTTCAATGTTTTTCGAAGTCTTTCTCTTTCTCTCCGCACTTTACGTCTATTACGAGATGGTCATCTTCTTTTGGTGATCATACCAACGTCTATCAAAGTTGCAGTTGCAATAGCAGCAGTAGCACGATCTGATACACCAAATCTATCTGCCTGCTTTGCAACATGCCGCAAAGACATTCTCATTTGGCTTTCATTATTTTCAAAACCACAGTCTTCAGTTTCCATTATCCCATTGTCACTGTCTTCATCTGAAAACTTTTCTACTAAGCTCAAAGGTTGATTCAGTGAAACGATTGATGGTTTTCTTTACTTACTTGTTCTGAGAGCTTCCTCTTGTATCTCTTTTGTAATATTTGTGTGGCATGCACATCTACACTACCTATGTACATTTTACAATCACTCCTCTGATCAAAGAAACTGTAATTTGTGTAATTTCCTCCATATGTGCAATCTATGTGATTTCTCACAATCATTGCTGCATCCTTGTCTGTATGAGATTTTAAATTACATTTACAGGCACATACAATATATCAAACAAATTACTGAGACTATTCATATATTCATTTTTAGTTTCACTGATGTTTTTGATCTGCTCGACGTTGCTCCTCTTTCTATTAATCTTGCTACCTTTTGAAACACAACTTTTTTCTAAACTGTGGGGGTTGATGCTTGCTGCTAAATTTTTAGTAGCTCCTGAATTATTTGTCTGATGTTTGGCTTGTTAGCTGCATTTTTTTCTTTCTTTGAGATAAAGTTCCGAGCCACTTGTAAATTAGCTGACAAAAGAGTATGAGGCAACTTCTCAGGCGTTCCAACATAAAATGTTGCTTAGAATGCCTTGTGCTCACAAATTTTTTCCTTGCTGAATAGCATGAGGAACTTCAAAGCGTAGATGCTGCTGCATGGAAAGTTGTTGGTGTAGAGTTGCTGCAAGAGGGGATGTTGTTAGCTTGATGTGAAGAAGGATGTTGTTTCAGTTGTGAAGACACTGGTGTGTGGATGCTGATTCCATTTCTGCTCTCCCATAAGTGAATTATTAACTGAAAAATAAGCACAAAAATTCAAATAAATTTCAGCGAATTTTAATTATTTAAGGAAAAGCAACAAATATTTATTCAGTTTGCTCACGTCAGTCAATGTACATTGTAACAAGTGTAACAGGATATTTTTTATCTCATTTTTCATAGCATGCTCACTAGCTTCTTACCTCTGGATTCTGTAGCTGGGGGACAACTACTGCAGCTGGCTGTCAGGCGAACTGTGGTGGCGGTGGTGCCTGAGAATCAGAACACGATGTGTACAAGTATACAGTACGACCTGGCGGGATACTTAAATCTGGGAATGACGCAAAATAACATATTAAAGTTATAAAAATTTACAATTGTGGTTTCATAATGACATTATTCATATGATGTAATGTTGACGGATGTATGCTAAATGAGAACTCTATTTTCTGTGTTTGTTAAATTGTATTCATGCAAAAATGGGCGGTTACAGAAACCTGGCACAATTTGTATCATCATATTCGTTTTTCTCAGCAAAACCTACAATAAAATCTCAGTGTGCCACTGTAAATTATCATTTTCACGCCACTCTAATGTGTATATATACATATTGAAAGAAAGAGAGGCAGGGCTACAAGCCTGACCTTCGCATGAATGAGGTGTACTTCTGCATACACGAAAGGCTTTAAAATCATTTTTCTTTTTCCTTGTGGGTTTGCATCATATATATATATATATCGTAAAGAACGACGCTTGTATAGGAGATATTCCGCGCAAGACGAGAAAGAGAAAACAACAAATGAAAAATGAAGTACCACCTGGGAATCGAACCCGGGATCTTCCGATTGCCGGTCAGACGCGATAACCACTACACCATGGACTTCACTCTTCCAAATGCCGTAATTCCTCTACATACTCGCAGAAACCAATGCCCCAGGGGCACCTCCCGCATGCCGTAACATTATATACATTCAACTGCAAAGAACACGCAGTATAAATAACGTAAAGAACGCGCTTGTATAGGAGATATTCCGCGCAAGACGAGAAAGAGAAAACAACAAATGAAAAAATGAAGTACCACCTGGGAATCGAACCCGGGATCTTCCGATTGCCGGTCAGACGCGATAACCATACACCATGGACTTCACTCTTCCAAATGCCGTAATTCCTCTACATACTCGCAGAAACCAATGCCCCAAGGGGGCACCTCCCGCATGCGTAACATTATATACATTCAACTGCAAAGAACACGCAGTATAAATAACGTAAAGAACGACGCTTGTATAGGAGATATTCCGCGCAAGACGAGAAGAAAACAACAAATGAAAAAATGAAGTACCACCTGGGAATCGAACCCGGGATCTTCCGATTGCCGGTCAGACGCGATAACCACTACACCATGGACTTCACTCTTCCAAATGCCGTAATTCCTCTACATACTCGCAGAAACCATGCCCCAAGGGCAGTTGAATGTATATAATGTTACGGCATGCGGGAGGTGCCCCCTTGGGGCATTGGTTTCTGCGAGTATGTAGAGGAATTACGGCATTTGGAAGAGTGAAGTCCATGGTGTAGTGGTTATCGCGTCTGACCGGCAATCGGAAGATCCCGGGTTCGATTCCCAGGTGGTACTTCAATTTTTCATTTGTTGTTTTCTCTTTCTCGTCTTGCGCGGAATATCTCCTATACAAGCGTCGTTCTTTACGTTATTTATACTGCGTGTTCTTTGCAGTTGAATGTATATATATATATATATATACGTCTCGGTGGTGTAGTGGGTAGCGTCGCTGACTACGAATCCATCGGCCCTGGGATCGAGACCTGGTGACGACAGGCGGCGCGCAGCAAAACTCAGCTGTTCATCCTTCCACACACTAAAGAAATTGGTTGGTAGATTCCACTTTAAACTGTAGGTTTAAGGTGGAGTGACAAACTTTACCTTCGTCAGAATAAACAAGCAAGGTCATATAGAGTCATCGATGAATTAAAGACGTATTTCAAAACCTTTCATATGGTCTCTCTCTCTCTCTCATATTTTGATTTTTTTCTTCCATTTTGGATCCTACAAAAAAAAAAATTAATTACAGTAAGTGTTTTTTCAAAGCCTAATGAACAAATGTTAACTGATAATGTAATGGAATAATGGGCTCATAAAAACAATATATTTATGGTTTTAAATCAACATATGCGCATCCTTCTGTATATATTTATTAATGTGTACTAAATATAAAGATTACTTAAAAATTTACGGTCAACATTTTGCGTCCTAGAACGCTCAACAACGAAATTGTGAAGGAATGTGAAGTGGGAACAAAAATAAATCTCATGCTGACAAACTGGGAAGTAGGGTTGCTACAGTAGGGGGTTGGGGCGGGGAAATTTAAAAAGTGGTCGATCGGCCGAACAGGACAGTACGAACGTTGTCGCGGATATGTATGATGAAAAGTAGCGTGATTACTTGCAAAAAGTAACGTCAGTTGAAAAAGTAGCCCAATATGACCTGTAAAATACAATAATTTGTTTGTGTTTAAGTATCCGTCTAACTCAGGCAAATCCGTGAAGTCCCCTACTCTGGTGCAACGGCGATTCCGTACAACCTTTCACAAGGAACCACCCACCAGAAGAGACCTATATGCATGGACCAAGAAATTTGAGGAGACTGGCAGTGTTCTAAAGGAAAAAGTAACGTCAGTTGAAAAAAGTAGCCCAATATGACCTGTAAAATACAATAATTGTTTGTGTTGTTTAAGTATCCGTCTAACTCAGGCAAATCCGTGAAGTCCCCTACTCTGGTGCAACGGCGATTCCGTACAACCTTTCACAAGGAACCACCCACCAGAAGAGACCTATATGCATGGACCAAGAAATTTGAGGAGACTGGCAGTGTTCTAAAGGAAAAAGTAACGTCAGTTGAAAAAAGTAGCCCAATATGACCTGTAAAATACAATAATTTGTTTGTGTTGTTTAAGTATCCGTCTAACTCAGGCAAATCCGTGAAATTAATGCATGTTAATCCTGAAAATATATTATAATTTAATTTAAAGTCTTTTTACATTAATGAAGAGGAAGACGCCGTCCACTTGTGGGAAGAAGTTACAAAAATTTCCAAGTACGAAATTCTCAGTAATATACCGGGTGTCCCATTCGAAATGAAACAACTTTGAAACTCTGTAATTTTTAAAGTATTAATGTGAGGATGTTGAAACTTTACCAGTTTCTACACCATATGCATAAGTTTTTGTCATAATGTTTTTTATTTGTTTTAGATTGAATTATGTTTACCCCACAAGAAAAAGCGAAATGTATGTTATGGATGGCTGAATTGAAGTCCCCTACTCTGGTGCGACGGCGATTCCGTACAACCTTTCACAAGGAACCACCCACCAGAAGAGACCTATGTGCATGGACAAGAAATTTGAGGAGACTGGCAGTGTTCTAAAGGAACACTCTGGAGGGCGAACAAGATCGGAAGATGTTGAACGAATACCCGGCGCCTTTGGTAGTAGCCCGAGAAAGTCCATCCGTCGTGCCAGTGTCGAACTGCAGATTCCTCGTTCAACTGTGCATAGAGTCGTGCGCAAGCGGCTGCAGCTCTATCCATATAAGCTTCAAATTGTTCAGCATATAACATGTGAAGATTTTAACAAAACGAAACATTATGCTATGCACAATGTATCTAATGTATCTAAATGTCATAATTCACATATATCATATGAAACTTTATGACACTGACTATTTACTGTGTGAATATTACATTGTTTGCATCATTCAATAAAAAATTATAAGGTTTCAAAGTTGTTTCATTTCGAATGGGACACCCGGTGTGTGTGGTGTGTATATGTTACGGCCTTTTTGCGAAATCGGCCGTTTTTCAAAAAGATCTGCCTTTTTGCAAAAGAGCCAAAAAGCCGGCCTTTTTGTATAATGACATTAAATGCCAGGCCACTTTGCAAACAGGCCGGCATATTGGCCATTTTGCAAAATGACTGGTAATGCTGTCAGTCATTTTGCGAAACGGCAGAACTTCACTTTGAACTGGACAGTGAATAGCCGGTTAGGTCAACTGAATGCCCTGTTAGGTTAATTGAATGTCCGGTTAGGTCAAATGTCTGCCCTTGACGATTGGTTAGGTTAAGTCGTGATATTTTCGTTAGTTTTAACGAAAAATTCTGTGTCAAAATTGTTACTAACTTAAAAGAAGAAATTAGGAGTGTTATAAAGGAAAAGATTCAAAACTACTAATCATCCCTACATTTTATTTGCCTTATTTGTAGCCTCGATTTTATGTACCTAAAACGAAAGATTGCCGCGTCGGGTTACTTGTCTCTGTATATTATATTCTACATTTTATGTTATTTACATGTTATCATACCTTTTCTTAAATCAATTTATATTAGAAAAAATATTTCCTAATATTCTTATCGCTTTGTTTCTTATATAGTTTGCATACATTTCCTCTTAGATTATTTTGATCACCTTAAGATCAGGGCCCCCAGCCTTCTTTAATAGCTTTATAAGGCTAACTAACGAAAATATAACGACCTAACCTAACCAATCGTCAAGGGCGTACAGTTGACCTAACGATTGGCTAGGTTAGGTCGTGATATTTTCGTTAGTTAGCCTTATAAAGCTAAATAAAGAAGGCTGGGGGTCCTGATCGTCAGGTGATCCGATTATTTCTGTTTTCTTAAAAAAAAAAAAGATTCTGAATAAGGAGAGGTTCTGCCCCTTCTTGTTTGGGTAAGGGGGCGCAGCGCCCCAGCGCCCCATAGGTCCCGCTGCCAAGCTGCCAATGATCTTAACCCATTAGTACTACCAAAAATATTTTAGGCTATCAATCAGCCATCATGTGAGTCATTTTGAATTTGCTCGTGACTCACGTGGTGCAATCGGCTTTGCGGTAGCATATAAAGAAAACTTTATAACGAATACATTATAACTAATTCGGGTACGAATGAGTTAAGAACTGCAAAGCTCTCAAGATGATATTTTTCGAAGGCGTGAAATTCACTTGGCAAACCACTGGGGGGGGGGGGGGGTTACTCCTCCCCCGAAAAATGTAAAAATTTTGCAGTAAAATTATGCAGTCTGACACATTCTGGAGGTCTAAAGTCAAATTTATTAGGTTAATTTCCTGTATGTTAACATAGCAAAAACTAAGTTAATTTTCAAAAAATAGTGTCATACACTGTAAACAGTAGTAATTTGGATCACCTGAAAATCAGGGCCCCCAGCCTTTGTTAGTTAACCTTATAAGGCTAGCTAACAAAAATATCACGACTTAACCTAACCAATCGTTAGGTCAACTGTACGCCCTTGACGATTGGTTAGGTTAAGTCGTGATAGTTTCGTTAGTTAACCTTATAAGGCTAACTAAAGAAGGTTGGGGGCCCTGATCTTCAGGTGATCCGTAATTTTTCTACAGATTTTAATAATTAATACAACATGAAGTTTCAATACTCATACAATTTGAAAGTAGGATAGTATCACTATTGTAGGAAACAAATAATAAATAGTAAATAAATATAAACTATTATCGCTTACATTTGAAATTTCGCAACATAGAAACACAGAAAAATTACCGATTTCCGAATGGCGATCAATCAATAACAATGTTGAGCCCAGTTGAAGTATAAAACTTGAAACAAAATTTTTTTATCAATTTTCTTTTGGCTGAAAATTCAGAAAGGCGCGAGAGCGTGACACGACATCTGAATGCTTGAGACTTGACAGGTCTGGAACTGCTAAATATGGGACAATAACAGTTATCACGGCAATAATTACTATATTATACACAACTTATAAGGTCATGACATTGGTATACAGTCATTCGGATTTATTGTTGAACTAATCATTCAGTAGTATTCATTGGTTATAATACTGATTTGTATGAACTTAATTAGGTAATTTTTTTTTCTTTAAAGAAAGTACTTTGCTCGGATCTGCACAACCAAAAACGCGCTGGATGGATAGTATCAAGAGCATTTTGAGAAAGGAAGGACTTAGTGTGGATTAGGCTGATGAGCTATGTGAAGATCGACTGGAGTGGAGAAATCTGGTGATGAGACTCTCAATTGACAGACCTCGTTAGAAATCTACACAGGCGCATGAAGTATCGAACTAACGAAATAAAGAAAGCAATTACTTACGCATGACATTAATTTTTATGAAGGTTTTAGTTGAAATGAAAGAATAGGGTATGGGGAGAAGTGTGAAGAATAAGAGAAACTAATACTATCCAATATTTTCCTTTTTAAAAATGAATACAAAAATTCCAATGAGAATCGTTTGCTTTTCAATTTGTTTCCACATTATTCCAAATAACTCGTTCGTTAGAGAGATCTCCTTCATGTTTCAAGTGTGAAGTTAGGTTTTTAGACGTAATAGTTATCCTGTTTTAGATTCCCTGAACGGCTTACTTGGATGTTTGATATGATTTCCATAATTAACGCAAAAGCCTCCTTATAAAATATTTGGATCACCTGAAGATCAGGGCCCCGCGCCTCCTTTAGTTAGCTTTATAAGGCTAACTAACGAAACTATCACGACCTAACCTAACCAATCGTCAAGGGCGTACAGTTGACCTAATGATTGGTTAGGTTAGTTCGTAATATTTTCGTTAGTTAGCCTTATAAGGCTAACTAGAGAAGGCTGGGGGCCCTGATCTTCAGGTGATACGAATATTTTATGAATATGTGCGCAGATATTCATCTTCCGCAGGTCATTAAGCTTAAGAAGTTTTATAGATTTGAATATTGGATTTGTGTGTACTGTATAATGAAAATGTTTTGAGCATCGTATCAGTACTGTACATAAAAAAAAAACAAATAAAACATACAGTGTAGGAAAAATTTTGTTGTTGAACTTATTCTGCCGAAATATTTGCTATGGAGGACTATTATGTCTAATAGTTGAGGCAGTGGAGTCGTATACTAATTCGAATTATACCAAAAATGTGATAAATAGTAGTAGCTTACAGAATAAAATAATCCCTATGCGGAAGAATTACATATATTTTATCAGACATACAGCAGACACACATACACATAGCAGTTAAACTTACATAAGTACAGGTATATCAGTACCCCGATTAGTTATGTATTAATGGTGATTCTATGGACTACTTCCAAGAAAGTAAAAGTTAATTGATTAACTTAACTAGTTAATTCTGAAAGTTAATCGACCCAACTCTGAATAGGAGGAGAATGTAGACACCAATCGACCAGGGAAGTACTCCGGGGTGGATGTTAGGCAGGAGTCAGGGAGTGTTGGAACTCCCGTTTCTCCTGTTACTGTCCTCCTTAGCTGATCTTTTTCCGTGTCTATCTACCCTGTGAGCAGTCCAGCATACTATGAAACACACACTTCTCCCTCTATTCCTCATTACACATACATGCCTCTTACACATTACACAACCTTTTCAAAATTTATATTAAAAAAAAAGGCATTATTGAGCCTTGGAGACCTTGTTTTTGGCTCTCTCCGTCTTCTGTGGAGGAGTCACTTTTGCGGGCGCTCGCCCTTAGCTCCCTCCTTTCTACACAAAAAAGAAAAAAAATATATATATTAAACCTTGGTTTAGCTTCTGCTCGAATTGTTCATTCTGATGAAAGTCAAGCTCGTCACTCTATCTTAGACCTACAGTTTAACGTGGAATCCGAACCACGCAACCACCAGCAGCCCAGCGTTTTTAACCATTAGGCCACTTAGGGTACCCATTTATCTACCAACCAATTTTTATTATTGAAGGATAAACAGCTGAGTTTACTACTCGCAGATTGCCGTGATGAGGGAATTAACAGAAAGTCAGTGATTCTACTTTATTTATTACTAGTACAAGCAGGGAGTAATTCTTCTGATTTAATTATTAGTTATCAATCATATGATGGTTGCCTTTGTTATATAACTCGCCTTTTGGTCCTTCCCAGACTGACCTTTCAACCTGACTGCCCGTCAGTGAATCTCCCGAATCTTTTCTCAGATCCACATATATAACCCATTTTTGGGGGATGCCCAGAAGGGGTTGGGGGAAGGATAGCTTGTTAGTGGGCCCTTCTTGAAGAATGCAAAGAGGGAAAGTTTCATAGGGCACGCATCTATATTCTATATACATTATACACGTATACATTTTCTAATATATATATATATATATATATGGGAAAAATTTCGCAATTAAACACAAACCTTGTGGGTTTGCATATATATATATATATATATATATATATATGATGCGGTGCTCTTCCAATATGTGCTCTACCTTAAAATTTACATTCCAATACGTGATCTACCTTAGATTAATTATTCGGATTAGCAGCAGGTACGTTAGTTAGCCTTATAAGGCTAACTAACGAAAATATCACGACTTAACCTAACCAATCGTCAAGGGCGTATAGTTGACCTAACGATTGGTTAGGTTAAGTCATGATATTTTCGTTAGTTAGCCTTATAAGGCTAGTTTCACGGTAGAGCACGTATTGGAATATGGTAGATCACAGTTTCGCGGTAGAGCACATATTGGAAGAGCACCTATGATGCAAACCCACAAGAAGGAAGAAAAATGATTCCAAGGCCTTTCGTGTATGCAGAAGTACACCTCGTCAGGGAATCAGTATCAGTACATTCGTGTACGTCTGAATACACGAAAAGCCTCGGAATCATTTTTCTTTTTCCTTGTGGGTTTGCATCATTCATTCATTACACGTGTTTAATTGTGAAATTCATTCCATACGCATTATACTCATGTACGTATAGTTTTTTTTGCGCACGTTGTAATTCCGGAGAGTTTTGTAAGTTTTTTGCGATTGAACAAAATTTCTTTAAAAAAATCCCTTAGGAAAACTTTTTAAAAAGTCATTGATACAAAATATCCCGCAGTAAAATATATTTACATACATTTAATGAGTATATTGATTTAAGGAAAATTATACTATAAAATGACATGTTTTGATAGTTGGTCATTCGGCACTGGAAAAAGTTTTAAAATGATAGTAGATAATCAATTAAAAGCTTAGCATATAATATATAAATTTGCATAAAAATTAAATGAATAATATATTAACTCTAATTAAGGTGACACAATACAATATTATCACATCACAAATGTGGGTAATACTTAATGTTTGTAGAATGTTCAAGAATTCTTTACAGAACCACAGCTTAACATTTTACTGCAGTAGGAGTACTTTTAAATAGCATGCTCCTGCTCTAATATGTCCATTTTGTATTGCTCATTACTTTGATATAAAATATATCTTCTTATTATCATGCTTAGAAAATTAATAATTGCTACACATATTTAAATTATTTTATTTTATTTTTTATTAAAGTCTTATATCAACCAGATGAAGTAAGAATCTTATAACTGACATTTTCTTGACTAAAAATGAATTAGGTGAATTTGTACTATATTATTGTTTAGTTTTATGATTTGTTAAATTTACACGCTCCAGTCATATTAAATGATATTTTAACAAACTGCTTTACGCATAGCTGTAAAATCATTTTGGTGGATCATTCATTGTTTCTTTCTAACTGTACTGTTTGTTACTGGTATGCCAAACCAAGAAAAGTATCTGCTCAATTCTCTATTATATAAAAAATATTTGAAAAACTTGTTGCTATATTATGAATGTTTTTCCGATCATATGTAGCAATTATCCGTTCTTATTTATTTTATGGCACTATTTTTATATATGTTTTTTGCAATAATATAAACAAATAATGCAATATAGACAATTACTATATATATTATTATTATTTAGATTTTATGTTGGACATGATGTACGTAAAAAAAATTTGCATGCAAACATATAACATTACACGTACCAACACTAATTTGAGCGTGTAAGTATACTATAATTCAATAATAGTTATTAATAATTGTAAATTAGTACACTAAAATATCTATCACTTATAAAAATATTATGCAAAACTGTATTGTTAATATTTGTTATACATATTTTAAAATTATACACCAAATTTCTAATTATATTGTTCAAATTTTATTTATTATTTTTTTTACAAACAGTGATAATAGTATTTAATGTGTTCTCTACATATGTAATCAGTGGGTGCTACTGTAGTATGCGGTCTACCTACGATTGGTTAGGTTTAATCATGATATTTTCGTTAAAACTAACGAAAATATCATGACTAAACCTAATCAATTGTCAAGGGCGATTGACAACTAATTGTAAACAAACAATTAGTAAACAAGATAAGAAGCTATAATTAAAAGGTAGACCGCCGAATCGTAGGTAGACCGCATACTACAGTAGCACCAATCATTGTTACATACTTTGTTAAACTTTAATTACAGCTCGACGTAGATCCGCGCCTGCGTATAAAATTTAAAAGTCTGGTTACGTCCCTGTATATATATATATATATATATATATACTCGTATATACACACCCTGGTTTTGGTTAACCTTGGTTTTGCTTCCGGCCGAATTGTTCATTCTGACGAAGGTCAAACTTTTCACTCCACCTTATACCTACAGTTTAAGAATCCGAACCACGCCCTACCAGCAGCTCAGCGTCTTAACCACTAGGCTACCCAGGGTACCCATTTATCTACCAACAAATTTTTATTGTGTGGAAGGATGAACAGCTGGATTTTGCTGCGCGCCGCCTGCCGTCACCGGGTCTCGATCCGGGGCTGATGGATTTGTAGTCAGTGACGTTAACCACTACACCACCGAGGCGCATATATATATATATATATATATATATATATATATATATATGGAATATCATACATTAACACGTCTGATAGTAGTTGGATGGAGGACCGTCCTCTGCGTCCAGAATAGGTAGCGACCTGTGGTTCGGACTCCACGTAAAGCTGTAGGTCCTCTCCGTCATATGACCTTACGTAGATGTTGCAAAGAAAGTTAAAGAACCTCATCAAACAACAAATGAAAACGTATGATTTTGCATAATGCAAAATTACCTAATACCCACATCAGACTTCGAACCCAGCACCTCTTATGTTGAAGGCATAAGAGCTACCACTACGCTACGATAAGGTAAAAGTTAGTACAATCTGGCGCATATTTCAACAGCCGAAGACCACAACGATTTCGCGTCCAGAGGTCTCTTCCATACTAACCTCCTTGCACTCGAGCCAATGGGCAGCATTTCATTCAAATCTTCTGGTGTGTGTGTGTGTGTGTGTGTGTGTGTGATTTCGCTCTCTTTTCATTCTAAAGGATGGAAATTTGAAGTAAACGTTACGCAAAATGTTATTTGAAAGGTTTGGATGAGGAAAGTTCATTGCAGCACTTTGTGCCATTGCCCTTACAGAGAGCATTTTTTCAGGATGACACTTACCGCGACACAATTATAAATAATGTAAAACAAGTAGGGCAAAACTTTTCAAAACTGGAGCTACTTCATTCTTTGCAAACGAATGATGACTACTGGAAGAAATGATGCTTTTGATTTAATAAGTTTACAGAGTCGTATAATCATAACCATTGTGTAGTATATTCCCTTTGTATTATAGGCAACTAAGGTGCCCATGCAGGGTCTAGGGGCATGATTCATCGTGGTCAAGTTGCACCCAAAATTTGTGTTTCCCCCTTGAGGTCACAACTGATCTGATCTTTGAAGTCACCCATTTCATTCATGAAATTTCAGAATTATTTTTAATAGTTAAACTCATTTTTTTTAGTTAATATGTTAAATATGCGTTAAGGAAGTCAGCAGATAATTGCAGATTTCCTGGAATAGAAATTCAGAAAATAAAAGCAACTGGAATATAGTAGTCCCTCGCCTTACGCGCTTTTGCCGTACGCGTTTTCACTTGAACACGGTTAACATAATTACTACCTATTTTCGCCGTCACTGGATGCAGTTTTGCGACAACGCGGTTGACTCCGCAGCCTACAGAGAGCCGCTGCAAGGGATGAGGCGGGCGGCAGTCCAGACTACCACCATCACCTCAGTTTTTAAGTCTGCTACTCCAACCCCTTTACCACGCACTCCACCACGCCCTTCACCACGCACTTCTGTAACTTCAAGCAACCCGTCATCTCTCTCAAAGCTGACACGACTTCAGGCACTGAATGAGGCTAAGGCAGTCGATCCTTCCCCTCGTGCCTCCTCCCAGTAGCTCCGATCACACTGTCATCTTATAGTGTGTCAAAAATATTAATATTTAATTTATTTTACAAGGTATGTATTAAATAATATTACACAACGTACATATTAATTTAACAGGTGCAACAGAGTTTAATAAATAAAATATAAATTAATGTCAAATATTTTGTATTTAAAACTTTGAGTCAATTTTTTTTTTGTTGGAACTAATCCCTATATTTTCAAAAATTTATGTATTTACTTACGCGACGTTTTCCAGGAACGCATCCCCCACGTAAAGCGAGGAGCTACTATATATATATATATAACAGAATGACAGCAAAAAGAGAAAAGGAGTAAGTGAATGATGATATACTGAATTCCCGACTGGAAAAAGCGTTGATGTAAAATCGCAGTCCATTTGTTAAGTGACGAAACGAGGTAGGAATTTGTATAAAAATACAAAAGTTTCGATCCACACCTATCCAAAATCTGGAAGTCTTTGTTCACATTGTGTTTATGTTCCTGATTATATATTTTCAAGGAAACGTTTCACTCGATTTTAAGGACATTATGAATTAGTGAAAACTTAAATAAAAATTAGTTTTTTAAAGTCCCTGTCTTCCAAGTTTTAAAAGGCATATTTAGCTTGCAGCATTCCATGCACTGCATTTGGAAGAGGTAATTTCTTTTTGTGAGTTCAAAGGAACGTGTCACGTACTTGTCAAAGGAAATACATGTGGTTGTATAGATAGATATCGATAACACACTCAGTTGTAAGATTTGGATCACCTGAAGATCAGGGGCCCCAGCCTTCTTTAGTTAACTTTATAAGGCTAACTAACGAAAATATCACGACCTAACCTAACCAATCGTCAAGGGCGTACAGTTGACCTAACGATTGGTTAGGTTAGGTCGTGATATTTTCGTTAGTTAGCCTTATAAGGCTAACTAAAGAAGGCTGGGGGCTATGATCTTCAGGTGATCCTAAGATTTCTTGACAGGGAAGCTTAACTTTGTTAAATTAGTATAACTTTAAGTATATTTTATGTACCTTAAACCAGGGTTGTGGAGTCGGTCCACATTGTCAAAAATTCGACTCCGACTCCGTCAAAAATTCGACTCCGACACTCCACATTGTAAAAAATCTAAAAATCCGACTCCGACTCCTCACATTTTAAATATACGACTCCGACTCCTCTAGTGTTTCACTCTATAATTATCATAATAATAAGACATTTCATCACCACCACACTAAGTGTGAAATTTTATATTTTATATTTTATATTTAAATAAATATTAATTGTATATTCTGAAAATGTAAAAAAAAATATTAAAAAAACTTAATCTAGGGGCTATCAATGAATAAGGTTTATTGACCAAAAAAACTAAATAACCTAAATGTTAGTATTTAGGATTTAGAAATTAAGGGTGACACAGGACAGAAATTGGAGTCGGAGTCGGAAGTTTTTTACCGACTCCGACTCCGACTCCGCCCTGAAACGTGCGACTCCACGACTCCGACTCCACAACCCTGCCTTAAACTATTCATAATGTAAAGTATTTAGTACTTCTAAATTTAAGGTTATGATAATTTAATGGAAAAATTTCTCTCCTTTAGGCTTATAAAATATAAACTATTCTATACTTGTGCAGATCTGGACATGAATTCGTTTCCTAAGTGCTCACAGCAATTGTCTATTTATAAATTTAAGTTTTAGATTGCTGTTATTCATGTGCACATACTACTTAATAACCACTTTTATACTTTTTAAGTTTTTCCTTGTGTGTGTGTGTGTGTGTGTGTGTGTGTGTTGACTTCTGAACTGCGCTGCGACTCACATTTTAATACACATCTGCTTTGTGGCGCCATAAACGTGTAGAGTGTCATTTGTAGCCTCAATAAATATAAACTTCAGTTTTTATATGCTTAAAATATTTTAAAATGTAATTTAACTCGTAATTGCTACACATAGATATATATATATATTACATACTTTCAAATTGGCGCAGGGTCCGTATGACCCGTCAGTAGCACTTACTGATTAAATAAAAATCTTTGGTATAAATGTTAGGTTACGTTAGTTAGGCTTAAGGTGGGTTAATTTACGTTAGAGTAAATTGGGAGTTTCTATGTTGTCACTGTGAAAAAATAGGAAATGATGCGATACAAAATCAGGTGTCGAGATTTTGCTCTAAATAAACGAATGAAGGCGTGATTTTTGGTAAACATTTTCACTTCGGGAAACTTCATTACGAAGAAGAAAAAAACTTAAAAAACAGAAAAAGCAACGGTATGAAAATATAAATATTACATTTCATTACTTAAATAGAATGATTTTTCTGATGAAGCAAATTACTACAATAAAGGATCACCTGAAGATCAGGACCCCAGCCTTCTTTAGTTAGCCTTATAAGGTTTACTAACGAAAATATCACGACTTAACCTAACCAATCGTCAAGGGCGTACAGTTGACCTAACGATTGCTTAGGTTAAGTCGTGATATTTTCGTTAGTTAGCCTTATAAGGCTAACTAACGAAGGCTTGGGGCCCTGATCTTCAGGTGATCCCAATATATTAGAGACTATATAGTAATTCTCTTTCAAACAATACCTTCACAAAGATTCCTGAATTACCTGAATTACATTTAAGGATAAAGTCAGGGATATAGAAGATAGGCCATTTTCTTCATATATATATATATATATATGATGAATAAAACCACGAAGGGAAAAGAAACACAGACCAGCACCAGTCTGTGTTTCTTTTCCCTTCGTGGTTTTATTCATCATAAATATTTTTCACGTGTCACTTTCGTGAAATAATTTTCATATATATATATATATATATATATATGCATATAACTGTAATGACCGCGCAGTATATAAATGAATAGAAACGACATAAGTGTTAAGGAACGTCTCTGCACACGAGGAGGAGAGATAACGAATAATGAAAAATGAGGCGAACCGCCCGGGCGGTTCGCCTCATTTTTCATTATTCGTTATCTCTCCTCCTCGTGTGCAGAGACGTTCCTTAACACTTATGTCGTTTCTATTCATATATATATATATATATATAGTGCCTCGTTAGCACTATAATAATGTTAATTATAATGTTAACTTGTTAATGATTATGATTACTTGAGCTAGGGTCACAATGATTTTTTCAGATCAAATAATGTTTTAATTAGGAAATTAATAGAGTGACTTTTCTTCCTTTATTAAACAAAATAAATGAGATTTAAGTGAAACAAATATACATTGCAGTTGTTTGAATGAAAGTTGTATTGAAATGTTATAAATGTGCACTTAATTAATGACTTCAGTATTATATAACGAGCGAGGTAATGAAAGTCTTTATATAAAGTTAGGTGAATGACACCAGGCTAATGGGGCCTGTTACACGTTGTTACATGGTGAGATCTCTCTTGTCACTGGAGAACGAGGTGAGATGCGATCAAGGCGTGCCCGGGAGTCCCTTATAAAGAGGTCGAGGTGTGACGTTCAGGACAGAAGGAATGCTTGAAGGAGTCTCGCGATGTGACGTCATCTTGGTCGCGGCTGTGTCGATGGACCAGCGGACTTATTTATTGTCAAGTGGAAATCGCTAAAGTATTTGAAAGCATCTCTATCGATATATCATATATATATATATATATATATATTACACAGTCCGTGCATGAAAAAAGGAACTCTTCTGAGAAAATTAAATCCACTATAACCCAAATAAGTAATGGTAAATGCCAAACACTATAGTTTTTCCTTTTTTCATGATGTTAGCCCGACGTTGGCAACGAGTCATTTCCTAAAGAAGTCCCAACTATATACAAAACAGATAGGATCGAGATTTGAACCAGAATCTAGATGTACAGTACAGCTACGCCGTGCGTGCTACATTCAGAACCTCAATATAAGCAAAAGACTCGTTGCATTCACGTCGGGTTGAATACATTAAAGAAAAAGGGGGTAACTATTGTATTTTTAGTCAACAACCAAAATTTAAACTTCAACTGGCAAAATTGAGCTTCCACTTTTCAAGGCACATAACATGTCCGTTTCATGATGGGATTGAACTCAGAATGGTCCCCTGAGGTTTTTTCATGATACCCACAGACCGTGCATGGAACAAGGAACTCTTCTGGGAAAATTGTTTGTCATTTACCATTACTTATTCGAACTATAGTGGATTTAATTTTCCCAGAAGAGTTCCTTGTTCCATGCACGGTCTGTGTGTATCATGAAAAAACCTCAAGGGACCATTTTGAGTTCAATCCCATATATACAGAGTGTCCCCCAAAAATGTTTACACAGCATATTAACATATATAGCAATAAGCAAAATAGGCGGATAGTAAATAGATAGCAAATAGGCTTCTTTAATGTTTAAATGTTCGAAATATCAGCCAGCAGCGTCAATACCTTCATGGTTGTGCTGCTTACTTTAATGTTTTAAATGTTCAAAATGTCTGCCACTAGCATCAATACATTCTTGATAACGGCGCGCAACAGATCGGCATACTGTTCGGATTGTTCGGAGTGGAATGTTGGCACAGGCTATTTCAATTTCGTGTCTCAAGGCCTGTAGTGTCCTTGGTTTTTCAGCATACACAGTGTTCTTCAGAGTGCTCCACAAGTAAAAATCTAAGGGTGTTAAGTCAGGAGATCGTGGTGGATACTCCGTACATCCCCTACGTCCTATCCATCTTCTAGGAAAACAAACATTGAGAAAATTTCTAACGTCATTGTGGTAATGTGGTGGCGCGCCATCCTGTTGAAAGTAACACTCTTCTTCCAAAAAAAGAGCTCTGAAGAAAAATGGCCCTATCAGTCCTTTGGAAGACAGATCACACCACACTGACACTCCTGGTTGATTAAGTGCTCATTCTTCTGTTACGTTTGGATTTTCGGTGGCCCAGTACACACAGTTGTGTCGATTGATAGTACCATTAAGTTTAAAAGTGGCTTCATCGGACCAAACAATGAAATCAGGAAAAGATTGTTTTTCATCACACATGTGCAAAAACCACTCACAGAATTCTTTTCGACGATCTGGATCGTCCTCATTCATTGCATGGAGCAGTCTAGGTATGTACGGTTTCCACTTTTCACGTCGTAAAATGCGATGAACGCTGGATTTAGAAACACCAGTCTCACGAGAACATTGCCTCGTAGACTTATTTGGAGAGTTTGTGAAGGCCTGTAACACGGTCTCAACACTTTCATTGTCAGTTGAAGTGCGACGTCTTCCAGATCGGCCTTTGTTGACGTTTTGCACTGTTCCGTCAGTCTCAAACTTATCACGTAATCTTGTAAGTGTTACCCGTGATGGTGGTAATGTTCCAAACTCATTTCTCCAATGTCTCTGTACCTCAGCCATATTCTCCGTCTTCCAGTAGTGCTTCAGAATCCACTTACGTTGCTCAAACGATAACTGCAATGCCGCCATTTCCTGTAACAAGGGATACTACTGTTATTTAAGTACAATACACCATTACTATACTACTATACTACTATTACTAAGTATTATAAATATACTAATACATCAGCGCATATTACTATCATCTAAAGTGTGCATGTTGATATATACAGTATATGTTAATACGATGTGTAAACATTTTATTGGGACACCGGTATATTAAAAGTTACTTTTTATAAAGTAATGAAAGTACACTTACAATTACCTCTCTAAAGTAATTTAATTACTTTTTACTTACTTATTTAAAAACTTGAAACTAAATGTGAAATAATTGTGCGTTGCAAGAAGCATTAAATTCTTTGAATGAAGGCCAAGGTTATACCAAAGGTCGGAAACCTGCGGCACCGAAGACTCATTCTCGCGACTCTTAAAT
The DNA here is from genome assembly GCA_023014485.1 of Bathynomus jamesi. Lineage (NCBI taxonomy): Eukaryota > Metazoa > Arthropoda > Malacostraca > Isopoda > Cirolanidae > Bathynomus > Bathynomus jamesi. The sequence goes on along the minus strand of JAJOZX010000873.1, from coordinate 192,117 downwards.
TATAAATACTGTATATATAAAATACACTAATAATAACGTTATAAAATATAAACTGAAACACGTACGAATAATACAAAACCTTATCTTTATCTCAAGTATTCATATTATTGCTAATATAATGTCACCATTATTATTATTATTAGTATCAATATAAGTTCCTTATATCGATTTAATTGTATATTTATCGCTAACCCAATTGTGTTTATTGCATTATAATTAAAACCAATAAAAATCTATTTATAACTACGGTTCTTTATTTCTGATCATTTTTTTTTTGTATGACCTAATGTGGTCCTGAAGCCGTTAAAAGTTCTCGATCCAACGATCTGTATGAGAAAAATTACTTATTCGCTCTTACTAATAATTACGTCTCAGTGAAGTAAATTAAGTGAAAAGCGTAGAATAGGCTACGTTTGTACTTTAGGATTAGGCTGTAAATGAAAAGATGTTTCCAATTTGTAATGTAAAGTTATGATGAAATACTGTCTGCACAAATTTAATGGTATGATATAAGAAGGTAATTAAAAAAGTAGTTTAATTTTAAAGTGCCTATATAATTGTAATTAATTAATTTACTGGTACAATTACGATATTTTCGAAGTAATTGAAATTAGTAATTACTTACTTAAAGTACTTGATTACCGGTAATTCACCTATTTGTAATTAATCTCTCTCTCTCTCTCTCTCTCTCTCTCTCTCTCTCTCTCTCTCTCTCTGATATATATATGATTTCTGTAAATAGTTGGCAGCTATTGTTTCTGAGCTTATCAAGCTACAAATAATGTTTGATACTGAATATAAAATTAAATTAAAATTTAATATTATTATTCAGTCTGTATCTTTTAATCAATGTAGTCAATAATTATCAAATTTGACATTTAATGTCGAAAACTGCTACCAAAATGGTCACTTGATTTGATTCCATTTATACCCGCGATTTCTGATGCCAAGTTCTGTCAGTGCCAAGGGCCAAAACTAGGCACTAAGTTCCCCAACTACGGAGGGCCAGTTTATCATTTATAAGAGCAGAGAGAGAAAGTTTATAGTTTGCATCGGTCCGTGAAGTTGAAATAGTTTTATTAGAAAAATAATTTAATTTGAAAATCGTAATTATTAATTATTTTAAATTATTGTTATTTATACATAAGGAATAGTATGGTGGATAGTATATTTTTTCAATTTTTTTATTAATTGTTCTGAGGAATGTAGTCATAATAAGAAGTGATCAGTAAAATTTAATTGTTTTCAATTAATTTCGACATTTCTATTTGTATTTTGAATTCTCAAATAATTACTTTCAATAGAATAACTAGATTTGCTAAGTATTTTCAGAGCTTTCTCCTATATCTCCTATAGTTATATTTTTAAAATTATATATATATATAGCAAGAAAAGAATAGACGTGAGCGCTGCGCCTGCCCGAGCCGCCCACGTAACTGCAGGCAGGCACGTGTCGGTGTGTAAAATGTTAGGGGGATAAATGATGAGAAAAGGAGAGCAGAAGTGATACAGGTGTTTAAGAGTGGAAGATTTAATGTTCTGGTGCTGTGTGAAACAAAGATGAAAAGAAGTAGAGAGTGTGAAGGTGTGTGTGTGAACGAGAAGGTAAGAGGAGAAGGTGTAAGCCTGTTGATGAATGATGTATAGTATGAAGCGATGAGAGACTTCTCGTGTGTCCATTCTCGGATTGTATGTTGTGAAATTTAAGGTTGCGAGAATGAAAGTGACGGTAGTGGTTCACCGTCACCACCGTGTGATGATAAGTGTGAGAATGAGAAAGGAAGCTTCTGGACAAAGATTGGTGGGAAAATGGAAAAGCGGCAGATATGAATAGAATATATGGGGAAATGATTAAGTATGGGGGATTGAAAGGGTTGGAGTGGTTGTAGTGCATATGGTCAGCATGCATAGACAAATGGGAATGTATGTGAAGACTGGAAGAAAGCAATAATTGTTCTATTGTACAAAATGAAAGGTGAAAGGAGAATGTAAGAATTACAGAGGTATAAGTCTGTTGAATGTAGTGAAGAAGGTGTATAGTAGGATAGTGATAGAAAGAGTTCGTGGCATTACAGAATGCTTGGTGAGTAATGAGCAAGGAGAGTTTCGAGGTGGAAGAGGCTGTGTATATCAAGTGCTTGCAGTAAGAAAAATGATTGAGAAAGCATGTGAAAGGGAATGCAAGGTATACATAGCTTTTATGAATCTTGAGAAAGCGTATGGTTAAGTAAATAGAGAAGCATTATGGTAGGTCTTGAGTATACTGTATATGGAGTTGACGGTAGAATCAAGAATGCAGTGAAGAGTTTCTATGATGGAAGTAGTGCATGTATGAGAGTAAATAAAGCAGTGAGTAAAGGGTTTCATATAAGTGTTGGTGTGCGTCAAAGATGGGTGATGTTTCCATGACTGTTCAATCTGTTTATGGATGGAGTGATGAGAGAGGTGAAAGTGCGAGTGCTAGAAAGAGGATTGAACCTGGTGTGTGATGGGAATAGTTGGGGGCCTGTCAAACAGTTGTATGAGGATGATGCTGTGCTATTTGTCTAGAATGAGTGCGATATGAAAGAGTTTGTTAAGAGTTTTGCAGAGGTGTGGGAGAGAAGATCATTGAAAGTGAATGTGGTTAAGAGCAAGTTATTGATTGTGAAGAGGGAGGGAAATTCGGACTGTCATATGATGGTGAATGATGAAACACTAGATGGGGGCAGAGTTATTTAACCCTTTATGGTACCATGTTGCATCTATTTAACATTTCAAATACACGCATTTAGACTTAACCCTACAAAAAAGTTGTGTGATAGAGGGTTAAGTATCTCGAATGTGTATTGAACAAAAGAGGTACGAGTGCGGATGAAAGCTGTTGTGAGAAAGCGGAGACTGAGTTGAGATGCTGTGAGATGTTTACATGAAAGTGTGAAGTAAAGAGTAAGAGCGATTGAGATGGGTAATGTGTGGCGTGCGTCGGATCCATAGAGTAAGAAATCGTGTGGTTCTGGAAAGATGTGGTGTTCAGAAGTCAGTAGAAGTAAAAATTGAGGAAAGTGTGTTAGGGTGGTTTAGGCATGTTAAAAGAATGGAAGATGACAGAGTTGTGAAAAGAGCGTATAAGAGTGTTTGCGAAGGTAGTAGGAGGAGGAGAGAGGAGGAGGAGGAGGAGGAGGAGAGGAAGGTCGAGAAGAAGACAGATTGACATAATAAGTGATTGTGCGAGTAAGCGGGGACTTGATCTGGGTGATGCACAAGAAGTGGCTGCAAGTTGGTTGGAATGGAAGAAGTTTGTTAAAAGTATGTAAGTTCGAGACTATCTTTTTCATTTTTGATAAGGCCTGGAAGCGCCACCACACATGGCGTATGAAGCGCCGCAAGTGTGGAATTTTGACATGTTGGGAGGGGAGTGGCGCTGGTGCACCAGGAAGCCTGTGTGAATGGATGTGTACGCTGTACTTTCTGCCTTTTCTCCCTTTCACTACCTTCTGTACGTTATATCCTGGTTGTTCCTGTCTTTTCACCATAGATCACTGGGAAGTGAGATTTTTCATATATATTACGCTTTTTAGTGCTTACTTCCCACGTTTTTTGTGCAGACTTTAACGTTGGGGATTTTTGTTTGTGTGCGCGTGCCCGGAATTTAGGTATATCTAACTGCAAATATTAGGCTACTTGATTCAGAATTTAAAAAAAATAGTCTTCCAGTTATATAAGACATGCAGTTAAATATTTGCTTGTATAAATATATATCTATACGATATACAATGAACAATGTATTTTATATGCAATTTTTCATAAGAAAGAAAACTGGTAGTGGAAAAATATTGTTCCCCTTTAATTTTTTACATCTCTCTTTTCTTTTTTCAGCTTTTTACCATTTTCGTTTTCAAATTTATTTTATTTATTATTTTTATTATTATTTATTTTGAACCACGTACTTTTTTTTTTATTATTTCGCTTTTGTAATTATCGTAAAATACGATGATAATATGATAAAAATTACAAAAGATACTAGAAAATCACAAAAGTTTCAAAACCTTTAACACAGGCTTAAAAAATTATGAGAAAAAGATAGAAAAGTTACATAAGATATTATATCAGAAAAAAAAGTTACCCCTTTAAAAATAAAATTGAAAATAATTATATATTAATTTAATTTAAAAGAAAAAAATGATTATTTGAAATGTATTACAATTTTCATTATAATTTTTTTTTAAATATTAATGAAAAAATTAATACATTTAAATTAAAATATATATATTATTTTTCGAAAGAACTCAGGGCAGCAAGAGGAGCATAAGTAAGCACAGAGATTGAGTGGAATGCCGTGAATGGTTTTATTTCCTAGAAATTTATTTAGAAATTTCGATATTAAATAAATGTACCATGAAAAACAATTAAAAATTGCGTCTTAATATAAAGAATTCCTAGAAATTTGATTAGATTTAGTTATAGATTTGCTAAAAATTAGTTAGAATTCAAGCAACCTAGAATTTTTTTTTTAGGAATTTTGTCTGAATAATTAGAAATTAGTTAGAAAATCTTAGAAATTGGGTTTATTTTGAAAAGAATGTTTTTATATGAATTTTGAAGTGTTGTAGAATAAACACAATTTTTAAATTTAAATAAAATTTTACTTATAAAATCCGTATTACACCTGAAATTTTAAAAAACTATTTAAATTATACTGAGACTAAACTATTCCATTAATTTTAATAATTTTAAGCCTTTATTTATGTCCTAATAACGATACAAATATTTACAAATGATTCTTCTTTACAGACAAATGTGTATTGATACAACACTTAGTATAAATTATAGGTTTATGAAATTATTGTTTTTTATATACAACAAAACTCACCAGCCTTATTTTCCACATTAATTTCCTTATTCCATCTTCCAATTCACATACTGTGCACATCAGTGTTTGTTTATACTTTAAACTGATTAGTTTATATGAATTTTTTTCAAATTTAAGGGGAAAATACGTTCACCTATTTTTTTTAAGGATTCCAAGAAATATTATCTCACACACACACACACACACTAATATAAGTCATGTTGGAACGAACCTTCACTTAGTTGAATCAAATCAGTTTCGGTGATGAGTACCGATATTCCCAACCGAATGGGTAGTCTCAAAAATTGATGTCGTGCTTTGTTTTCTAACTGAAATGTGTTAAAAATATTCGAAGGAAAATTGTGTCTGAAGAATTCCGTCACTTATTTTTAATATTTCAAACGGACGTTCTCTTTGTTTTGTTCATCTGAATTTTGCATTAAATTGTATGTTTCATGTTTTTTGTTTCTTGAAATTAACCGGGAAGTTTTTTGTACATAATTGTACAAAATGTAACATAATATGTTGGAAATGGCTGATGTTGACTTTCGTGCTATACCCAACTATGGTGAAAGATAGCCGGTGCTAACCTACGATGCTAACCTACGATTGGTTAAGTTTAATCATGATATTTTCGTTAGTTTTAACGAAATTATCATGACTAAACCTAACTAGGGTTGCCAGATCAGATGGTTTCTAAATCCGAAGATTTTACCTACAAAACTCATCATTATTTGTTTATGTATCTAAACCGATATATAAACTTCCTCATATATATATATATATATATATATATATATATATATATATATATATATATATATATATATATATATATATATATATATATATACAGGGCGTCCCAAAAAAATGTATACACACTTTAACAGCTGATAGCTCAATTGATGTTTCTTTCTTTCCAAGTTAAACCCATTAGAATTAATAATGGCAGTCAGACTAAGCTTTGAACAAACGAAATTCATTCTAAAATGCTACTGGAAGTGTGAAAACGCAGTTGAAGTGCAAAGACAGTTTAGGAGGGAGTTTCAAACAGATCCACCAACGCGACTTACCATCACTCGAATTAGAGATAAGTTTGAAGCCGATGGAACTGTTCAGAATGTCCACAAGAAGCGTTCCGGAAGACCACGGACATCGACAAGCCCCACAAAGCAAGAAAGAGTACTGGAAACGTATCACCAAAGTCCAAGAAAATCTGTGCGGCAAGCGAGTCGTGAGGTAGGAATTTCAGAATCGTCTGTCCAACGCATTTTGAAGCGCTGTCAATGGAAAAGTTACATTCCAAGATTAGTCCATGCTATTAATGAAGATGATGATCCGGACCGAAGAGTGGAGTATTGCGAGTGGTACTTGGCACGACGTGGATGTGGATTGGACGAAGGGGTTTCGTAGAATACCCTCCGCGTTCACCAGACTTCACACCACTAGACTTTTTTTTATGGGGACACTTAAAAGACAAAGTCTACGCTATAAAACCTGCAACAGTCGCTGAATTGAGAGCAGCCATTGAACGAGAATGCACACAAATACAAAACGAAATGTTTCGTGATGTTTGCGATTCCATTGCTTCGCGTTATCAGCAGTGCCTGGACCAGAACGGACGTCAGTTTGAAAACAAGCGTTGACAAAACAATTAAATAATGTCTGTAGATTCTATTACATTTTGAAAATGAAATGTATTTTAATAAACACTGCCTTTATAAGTATTTAAAGTGTGTATACATTTTTTTGGGACGCCCTGTATATATATTATATATATATATATATATATATATATATATACACACGATAACGATATAATGATATATAAACTTGACCGGAGACAAAGCTCAATTTCCGGAAACTCCGGCCGAAAACCGGAGACCTGGCAACCCTAAACCTAACGAATCGTAGGTAGACTGCATACTGTAGTAGCACCCAAAATTAACTGAAAGAGAACAAACCCACATTCCGATTATTTTTAACAGATTTCGGTTGAAAACTATCACGCAGTTTAAGTGGGTGCAAATCCCATAAAAATTGGGTTACTTAAATTATTTTTTTATATAGAAAATTTTTACCACAAGAAAGTTATAGATTTATTACCACATATTAATTTTTACTTCATTGTTAACTTGTATATTAAAGAAGGTTAATACCTATTTAAAATGGTGGCCAATAGTGATCGTCGATGTAAGTAATTTGATTCGTTTAAAATGCTACAAATTACATAAAATACACAATAACTTAGATTTAAATGATACGACAACGTCAAATTACACGAAACGGACAGTATATTATTAAAGTTATTTTAATATAATTCATATAAAAGTAGGGTGCTACTATAGCGTGATTCCTACCTCGATTCGGCGGTCTACCTTTTAATTATAGCTTCTTACCTTGTTTACTAATTGCTTGTTTACATTCCAATGTCCATCGCCCTTGACGATTGGTTAGGTTTAGTCATGATATTTTCGTTAGTTTTAACGAAAATATCGTGACTAAACCTAACCAATCGTAGGTAGACCACATACTATAGTAGCACCGAAACTATTTTTTAAATAAATAAAATTGAATAATAAATAGCATTTTATATTTATAATATTTTCATTTATACCTTGGATAGGAATCACACTCTACAGTACTGTAGTTTCGAACCAAAACGGGTAGGAATCACCCTATAGTATCGAAGTCACCGGTAGGAATCACGCTATAGTAGTACAAAAGTAGCCTATATCAAATACTATAAGATACAGTTTGCATACCCTGTGTATATATATATATATATATATATATATATATATTCCACATGTAAAATAAAAGTAATATTTATTTTCTTATTTATAACTAGAAATTTTGATTTGGTTTGATTCCTTTGTTTATGTTTGCCCATTTGGTCTATTTTAGGACGAATTTTAGTGGTAGAATAGACTTTATAGACATTTCATCGAACGTATTCTGTAGTATATATATATATATATATTTATTTATTTTATTTATAGTCTACTTCTTCCCCCTTTTTTACACAACTCAAATTTTTAATGCCGAAGTTTATCTTTCCACTGTGCCCACCTCCTTCCCCCGTGCCCCCGTTAAAACTCGCCCCCACCTCTTTTTAAATAAAAGGATAGGTCTAAGTCGCTAACATAAAAATAGAATTAAGGTATGCAAAGAATTTAAAGACGAAACTTTTAAAGCATATTACAGAGATGAATTTAAAAAATGTATTATAAAAACAAGTCATGTTTATTGAATACTTTTTTTTTTTTTTTTTTACATTAGAATCCCATCCAAGTATCATCATTTACAATTTACATCATTACATAATATTTGTAAAAATGCAGATATTATAATTTACATCATATACGACGAAGGTTTAATATTTATATTTTGCATCTAACATTTACATCTAATTTATTAGTAATTGAAATTATAATAATTTTGTAAATTGAAACATTATATACTGTACAGGGTGGGCGGAAAGTAGCTCCCTATTTTAGATTGGTAAAAAAATACGTATATTATCCATTTATTTCAGAAGAAATAATATGAAAAGGTAGGCATACATGGTAGGTTTTCTCTAAAATTCAATGTGGGCTCCAACTCTTTCCACCAGCTTCTGGAGCCGCCCAGGAATGGCGTCCACTGACTTTAGCAGGAACTCCGGCGGGATGGAGGACATGACTTCCCGAATTCGGTCCTCCAGTTCTTCCAATGTCCTCGGTTTGGTGCGGTAGACTTCTTCCTTTACCCACCCCCAAAGAAAGAAGTCGCACGGTTACCGCTGAAAAACGGCAGAATCGGTTCAGTGTAACGGTGTGGTGTGGTATGACCTCAGATCAGGTTGTGGCCCGTTCCTTCTGCGCAACATCATGAATGCTGAGCGGTACCTTGCTATGTTGCGAAACGAGGTCTGGCCGGTTGTCAGCACATGGGAGAACATCGACGATCTGATATTTATGCAAGATGGCGCCCCTCCGCACTTCGCTCTTGTTGTCCGTGAGTGGCTGGATGCCCACTTCCCTGGGCGTTGGATGGGTCGTCGTGGTCCACATCAATGGCCAGCCAGGAGCCCCGACTTGACACCGTGCGACTTCTTTCTTTGGGGGTGGGTAAAGGAAGAAGTCTACCCCACCAAACCGAGGACATTGGAAGAACTGGAGGACCGAATTCGGGAAGTCATGTCCTCCATCCCGCCGGAGTTCCTGCTAAAGTCAGTGGACGCCATTCCTGGGCGGCTCCAGAAGCTGATGGAAAGAGTTGGAGCCACATTGAATTTTAGAGAAAACCTACCATGTATGCCTACCTTTTCATATTATTTCTTCTGAAATAAATGGATAATATACGTATTTTTTTACCAATCCAAAATAGGGAGCTACTTTCCGCCCACCCTGTATATATATATATATATATATATACAGGGTGGGCCGTAAGTTTCCATACATAGGAAAATTTAAATACGTGCGTCGGTATTTGGATCAGCAGTTTCCGGATGCTTGGATTGGTCGGCGTGGTCCTGTGGAGTGGCCTCCCAGATCCCCAGATCTCACCCCCTTGATTTCTATCTTTGGGGGCACTTGAAGGCCATGGTGTATCAGGAAAAGATACGAGACATAAATCATCTAAAGGAACGTATCACCAACGCCATTACAAGCATAACGTCAACTGTGCTAATGCGTGTTCATCAACAGTGGGGAACACGTATTGAAATGTGTTTTCAAAACAATGGCAACCATGTAGAGCATATTATATAAATAAAAATGGTTGTCCATAAAAAAATGTTTATTTTTCCTATGTATGGAAACTTACGGCCCACCCTGTAGTTGAATAAATAAATTAATGTCAAAGAGAGGGTTTTTTTTCTTTTTTTTTTAACAATTTTATTTTAAATGTTATATTAACACGTCAAGTAAGGAGGTGATTTAACGTAAACACAGAAATAAACACTTAATAAATGTTGAGAGGTTTTAGTAACATTTCATTTCCCAAGTATAGAAGTTAGGTTATATACATACAGGGTATCCATAAATTATTTTTACAAATTCAATTCAAATTGAATTAAATTTATAAATTTATAGACACCATATATATAAAACCAATTGGCTAGTATCGGGCCACTATTGGTCGATTGGTTTTATTACTCGAGGGGGAGGGAGGGAGTTACGAACGAGTTGAACTCACTCGTGAATCTGAACTTTTTCCAAAAACAGTTCATGTGGAGAATTTACATCTGTCAGATTTTGCATTAGGGAAAGGTATTCATCCCAGTCCCAAAACTCCTGCCCCATAATGTACAACATTATATTAGCTTTTGGGGCAGGACTGTAGGACACCCCAATATTCGTTCTCAATACCCTTCGTTCATAATTTATCAGTTTCAAAGAATTAGAAGAAGCATTAACCAAACGAAGATATGACCAAATGCTTTCTTTCAAGAACCTTTCCTACATTTGAACTTCACTACAGCTACATTAATGTGTGCACATACATATATTTTGTTTGGCTAATTATATATATATATATATTATCCCACATTAATATATAATAGCTTTAACCACGCAACTGGCAGTTCTTTTGGTTTAAAAGCCGTAAAACAATGAAAGTAGATATTTTTCACAGTTTACATTTTTTTGACAGATACTTGCTGATTTTTTAATTTTTTCGTGTATATATTTTTTCCACCAGCAGAATTATTATTTTTCTAGAGGCGTTTTCGACTCTAGATTAAAATCGATAAATCTAGAAATAATTTAAAACGAAAACAGGTTTTGTTTTTTAATGTATTAAAACCTGTTTCTCTGGTTTTTGGGGCTGAAAATCCAAATTTTTGAGGTCAGAAATATTAGATAAGTAAATTTGTTAGTTTTTTCCCTTTTTATATTTTTAATAATTATTATTTGGTATAATAATAATTTGTAATAATAATAATAACAGAATAATTACAATAATAATATTATTATTGTTTATTTTATTATGATAATATTATTATTCCTATAATGATAAATTCCGAGATGTGTATTTTGAAATAAATAATTTTGAGTCATCATCCCTACTATAATGATTATAATTATCATTAATAATTATCATTAACATAAATATTATTTTAGTCCTTTATTTAAAATTTTATAATTAATTATTAAAATGTTAATTATTTATTTATTTATTTTTATATTTTTATTTATTTTTTTTTTGACGTATAATTTCATACTCGCATTTTTAATATTCTTGAATTTTTTTTTTAATAAGTTTAGATTTTTAAGTACTATTATTGTTCTACTTTTACATAATTTTTAAGTAATTTTAAACATACGATAATTTCATCACAAAAAAAAAAAAAAAATAAAAAAAAAATATATATATATATATATATATATATATATATATATATAATTAAAATCACTATTTCCTAACATTTATTTTTTGCGTATGCACAAAAAATAAATAATTTTTTCTAAACACTATCTAGTATCTAAAATCTGAATTAATTTTTAGTCTTTGATAATATAATTAACCATATACAGTCTATATGTAATTTTTAATGCCATTTAAAATTCTACGTTCACCTGATATACTTTTTCAAAATATCAGATTTCGGAGGATATCTATCTATCTATCTATATACAGGGTGTTATCAAATTATGTTTCATAAATTGATATACATATTCAGGACGTCAAAGTAAACAAAAAAATTCCTATAAACATAAATCCGCAATGGCTTCGTTTCCGAGATACATTGTTTTTTTGCCGAGGCTGATCCAATTCCAATTAAAAATGGAAGTCATTAAAATTTATCAAAGTTTATTTACAGCAAATGCTCAAAATGGTTTCCCCGCATCAGAGTACGTACATGGGCGGCATGGTCCCGTCGCTTGGCCACCCAGGTCTCCGAACCTAAATGCAATTGACTTTTTCTTGTGGGGTTATTTAACAAAATCTTTTTTGTGCAACAGAATTTAATAACAGATGAATTGTGGCAACGTCTTCAACATTGTTCAGAAACGATACGCAACCATGTAGGTGTTTTCGAACGTATGTGGCAAAATTTTCAAAGACGCGTTGAAGCGTGTACTCTGATGCAGGGAAACCATTTTGAGCACTTGCTGTAAATAAACTGATAAACTTTGATGACTTTCATTTTAATTGGATCGTCCTCGGCAAAAAAGCAATGTATCTCGAAAACGAAGTCATTGCGGATTTATGTTCATAGGAACTTTTTTGTTCACTTTAACGTTTTAACGTCCTGAATATGTATACTAATTTATGAAACATAATTGATAACACCCTGTATATAGTAACAAATTATGTCTAAAGCCTACGGAGGCGGCGCTTCTACATCTCATTAGTGTATTCAGAATGTTGAGTTAGAGATTATGAACTGTCCAATCAGGGACCAAGTTTCATTTTTCTTCGAATGGCTAACCAATCAGAACAAGGAAAATATGTTTACTTAAATCCGATACTATTTCGTTAACATATATATATATATGCGCCTCGGTGGTGTAGTGGTTAGCGTCACTGACTACGAATCCATCGGCCCCGGGATCGAGAACCGGTGATGGCAGCCGGCGCGCAGCAAAATCCAGCTGTTCATCCTTCCATACATAAAGTGGATGGTAGATAAATGGGTACCCTGGGTGGTCTAGTGGTTAAGACGCTGGGCTGCTCGTGGGGCGTGGTTCGGATTCCACGTTAAACTGTAGATCTAAGGAGGAGTGAAAAGCTTGACCTTCGTCAGAATGAATAATTCTGGCGGAAGTAACCCAAAAGGTTATATATATATATATATATATATATATATATATATATATATATATAATAATGATACAGTACCTAAAGAATGAAAAAAATTCAGCCAAAGTTTATTTGACCAAATATACAAAATTTGAATGTGTATTGTATTGACTCGAAACTGTGAAAATATATGTATCTTCCAATGAGGATTTAAATTAGCATTTCTAATTTATGTAAAGACTGTATATGTAGCTCAGGCCCCGTAGTCCCTTCTTTCAATTTTATCTTTTACAATGTTTATGTGTTTTCTTCGTATATTTGTTTCAGTGACAAAGGCTTCGACAAATAAGAAAAGAAAAGTGACTTTTGAACTTCCGGAATCTGATTGTGAATCAGATTCTAAAGAGAAATCAAATAATCGGAATTCTAATTCTCAAAATCGAAAACAGTCACTTCGGCCCCGCTTTGAACCCCCTCCACCAGATTCTGACCTAAAAGTAAGACCCATTTTGAAAAAGACCGATACACCCACTTACGAAGAACCATATTTAACTTCTTCCTTTCTCCCTCTGTATATCATCAATTCTATTATTAACTCTCAGCTTGGCCCATCCATCCCAGATTCTTTTGAAGATTCAGAATCAGAAAATAATTCTGACGATTCAGATAGCTTGTCCAATAATTTATTTATTAAACATAAAAATAAACTAGATTTACAGCCTAAAAATAGTAGTCAAAGTCCAGAACAAAATTCTTTCGATGATAATATTGAAGAGTGTGTAGACTTTTGGTTGGTAAATTCTGAAAATAAATATTCAGAAGATTCAAATTCTGTTCTTTCCTTAAAAGAAGAAAAAGAACAAGAAAATTTAAACTACACTAATTCTTTAAACAACTGTATTGCCGAGATCTCAAATAATTGTTCAAGCAAAAGTACCGACGCAGTATTTGATCAAAATTCAGATACTAGTCCTGACGTTTCTGAATCCAGTGACAATAGTCAAGGTCAAGAAGTCTCTCGCGATAAACCTAAAGTTAAGAAACCACGAAGGAAATTAAGAGTATCGGTAAATATCCAAGAAAACGGTTGTGATACAGGCAGTGGAGAAATTTTTGAGTTAGAATTATTTGAATCTCATAAGTCAAATTTAGACAACAACGATAGGCAAGAAACAACTCCTAAGTCTACATTAAAATTCCTTAATGCTTCTGAAATTAGTTATTTAGATCATTATTGTAACGAAAATTTTGATACAAATTCATCACTCCCGAAGAAAACAGTTGCAACTTCTTCTTCCAGACTCTTTAATGCTGTAGTCTGTTCACCTCGTGTAGTAGTACAGAATTTGATAGAAACAGCGCTTAGGCCTGTTTTACAATTCCTCAACGCTTCTGAAGTTAGTTATTTGGGTCATTACTGTAACGAAAATTTTGATACAAATTCACCACTCCCGAAGAAACTAGCTAAAACTTCTATCGAATTCTTTAATGCTGTTGTCTGTTTACCTCCTGCAGTAGTACAAAATCCAGTAGAAACAACTCCTAAGCCTGTTTTACATTTCCTCAACGCTTCTGAAGTTAGTTATTTGGATCATTATTGTAACGAAAATTTTTATTCAAATTCGTTTCTCCCGAAGAAACTAGCTAAAACTACTTCTACCGAATTATTTGTTGCTGTCGTCTATTCACCTCCTGCAGTAGTACAAAATCCAGTAGAAGACGTAGAGAAACATACCGAGTCCAAAAGAAGCTCAAAAGCAACGCGAAAAGTTTCTGTCCAACTCTCAGACATCACCGATACAGAAGATAAAGAAAATTTAAATCACTCTTTACCTTCTAACTTATTAAATACAAAGAGTGAGGTACAAACAAATGGCAATAGCGTCCTTCACCCCTTACCTCTAGAACCAAATACTTTACCATTATCTTCTACAACATTCCACTTAAATACTACACCAGAACCTCCTTCACCTACTACACCAACCCCCACCGAACTACAACAACAAACCTCATCTCATCATAAACCGTCCTCAAATAGTCACCACCAATCGTCCACCAATAAACATATTTTCACAGCGGTCAAACTTCCAAGTGAATCAGAAACAAATCCAGCACCGATCAAACGTACCCTAAGACCCTACCAGAAAAAGCCTAGGCAACCGTTTAAGTTAATAATGGATTATGCTTTGGATCTCAATTGTGCTGGAGAGCCAGAGAACTTGTCACCTCATAAGGTAAGTACTGAAAATACTGAGTGGTGAATATAAGGCATTAACCGCAACTGCTAATATTATACGATTAAATCATTTACAGTTTTAATACAAAACACTTCAGTCGAGTCAATATTTTTATCGATAGTTATGCGCACTCATTTTTTGTTAGTCTCCCATTTACATCGTTAAATATTGAATGTTTACATAATTACGAAATGGGGTAGAATGACTGTAATAATTCCCTTTCTCCTTAAACAAAAATGCATATTTTCACATAAACTTCTTTGACTCTTGCCTCTTTCTCTATTAGCTCAGTTATATGCAAATGCATAACCTATATACGTCCCACTATGGGAAAATCGTGTATCTATTGTATATATATTACTATATACTTTATAGTTCACACTAACACTGGAGATATTTATATTATATATATATTTCATGTCCAAAATGCAAATTAAACCTTGAGACAGACATTTACATAATTAGAACAACAAACTGAAAATTATTTAGGTCCTGTAATTCATATACATAACTTTAATTTTTATTTCATTAGATTTTTGTTTAATAATTAATTTGTAGATCTTATTTTTATAACTGCTTTCATTTCTGTTTTTTTTTCAAATAAAATGTTTCGCAATTATTAACATCCAGAGAGAAAAATAGCGAGCAAAGTGCATGTATTCATAGTTCTTTTAGAGAAAATTAATGATTGCAGTAAAAACAATTGTAATTGCAACGAGACTAAAAATTTTCTTTGCCAGTGAATCATACCCAGTTTAGCGATATATGCCGACCACTGACGTAATCAGAAGGCAAATTATCTTCTGTCCTGAAATTTTGTTTGTACATGACCATAAAGATGAGAAGAAAGGAAGATATAGACTCGAAACAAAGCTCTTATATACTGTATATGAGGCTTCGCGAGTACGAGGGGTGAACTCGCCACATTGACGATGTTACGATTGTTCCACGAATGAATAGTTCAACCCTCCCCCTATCCACAGACAATTGGTATAGATAGCTAAATACACCTCGTACACCCAAATGAGGTTATTTTCAATGTGTGTATTGTGCTATGTGCCCCTCGTACACAACAGTCACAAAGTTTACACCCGTCTATCTCAAAACTGGTTTGGCGAGTTCGCCCCTCGTACACAACAGTCACAAAGTTTACACCCATCTATCTCAAAACTGGTTTGGCGAGTTCACCCCTCGTACTTGCAACGCCTCAATATACAACAAGATACGAAACTGACCATATTTCTTATTATTTATCGCGTTAGCCCTCCAAATGAGTATTAGGTGCTCGCCACCTAGCGGATGGAGAGCGAACCGAGCTTTGCAAAATGGCACACTCGCATAATTTAGGAGTATGTTACCAAAGACTGAATAATTATCACATTAATCTTCAAAAAAATACAAGACTATATGGTTAATTTGTTAACTGATCCTATATTCATTATATATTAATCAATCTATATAATGAATTTAAATTGATGCATTTTTTTGCGGGTAATTCATTTCTCCTTCTAAACACTAGATTGTCAAAGGAGGGGAAAAAGCGAACGCAGAAGTGGGCAGAGTTTCGAATCTTTGATCGAAGCCTCAATCAGAATACAGCGTATCAGGAGCCATTTTTGGTTCGAGTATATGCATGAAACCTGCCCAACAAATTACAAATGAAAATCACAAAGTATTCTTTCAGTTTGCCTTTAAGAAGGAATTAAAGTAAGATAATTTCAATTTCATCTGAAGTGTTTTCAGTGCAGTTGGATATAAGAATACAATATAGTTTTTTATTCCAGTTAATTTTAGTTGACCTACATGACATTTGCGCTGTTCTGCCAAATTTCACAGCAGGAGTTAAGACGCCTAAACTTATGTGAGTGTTAATTAAAATTCAAATAAACTCATATCATATATGAGAGTTTAAATATGTGAAAATTAGATGTTTTAACTTAATTGTAAGTTTTGCCTTAGGCTAAATCTTCTGGCATTTTTCCTAGTTCAGGTCCTAGGCTAGGTTCAGCCCAGAATGTAATTGCATAGTCCTCGGTTAAGTATAACCTGAACTCCATATCGGTATACATAGGCTGTATTGTGAATCGTAATTTAAATTTTATTTCTTAATTAGAGTGAAACTCACACATTCATATTCTCATATTAATTCTCATTTTTACTCACTTTTACCTATATTCACTTTCAGTATGCCAATCATTCAAATCACGTTCTTCGTCACTTTCGCATTCCTTCAACATTTCTACGCTGAATAAATTGTTTAATCTCATTCATATACAAGTCATATTTACGTTCATTATTACTTTACAGTTATCATATTCATATTCATATTCAGTTTATCAAACGCTGATCTGCACATTCACATTTTGTCACATCATCTAATTCACGTTCATATCTTATTCATATTCGGTATTTTATGTTCATATTCAAATAGAGAGAGAGAGAGAGAGAGAGAGAGAGAGAGAGAGAGAGAGAGAGAGAGAGAGAGAGAGAGATCCTGCCTTACCAAAATAATGTGGTCATCCTAAAGAAAGTATTAACGAACAAAGTACAATAAAAGAAGGACAACACATGTACATATTGGCACTACCCCTTTGTATTAAAAAATGCCTCACCCTGTGTGGCAGGGAATCAACAAGAGATTTATAATAAATTAGTCCAAGTTGCGTCATATTTCCTTGGGAGAACTTTCTTCAACTGCTCTACCTGGGAGGGGCGTGGACGTTATGTTCTCAGCTCTTAACTTCCGATCAGCAAGTGCTCAATAAAATTCATGTTTGGGCTTTAAGTACCCAGGCTAGTACAGTACCTAGTTTTTCTTCCAACGCGCTGTCATAACAGAGGTGTGACAATTTTAAACAGAGCTGGGCATTTGCGGCATATTTTGCGGTACTGCGGTACTTGCGGTACCACCGCACTACCACCCCGGGCCCCCATAACGCAGTACAGCAAAGGATCGCTGAAAGTACCGCAGTACCGCTACCGCATTCAAATTTCCGCGTACCGGTTTGGTACCGGTTTGGTAGTGCAGCAGTACCGCAGTACCGCAATATGCCGCAAGTGCCCAGCTCTGGGTCACTGACAAACAGCTTCATCTTCCTGGAAAATGTATTGGTCAAAGTTAGGGGTGTTTTGTTGGTGTAATGACACAACCCACACCATGACGCCTATTCCTCTACAATTCACAGTCGACGGGATGGAGACACTGAGGATGGGAGGCGTTAAGGGAACTTCTTCACGCTCACACTCAACCTTCAGATGTAAAGTGCTAAAATCTGGATTCATCTGAAAACAACATATCTCTAAAAGGCAAGGCAAGAGTTTAGTTACTGTTCGTTAGGGCACTCTTTTCGACTAGACTGCGTTCATGTCTCTCCCAAAGGAAGGGCTGCCTATATGTTATCAGTCTTCTACAGCTTAGGCAAGCCAGATGTCGGCGGATTGTATTCTGGCTCAGGCTCATTCAGGGGCGCAAGCGATAACAGAAACAGAATCTTGCAGGATTCATCATGACGGTTAGTTTGGGCATGGTAAGCAAGGGCCTTGCTTTTGCGGTGACAATGTAGATGGTTTTCCTGACTGCTTCTTCGTATTAGTTTCTTTCTCTGCACTGAACTCTAAAATTATATTGCCGACAAATACGCGTGAAAACATGACATTCTAAGCCTCCAACATAGCCCTGGGTAGGAAGCGACATACTGAGAACCACTTGTCTTCAGTGTAGTGTTGACCCTACTTTCAGCGAGAAAAATAATTTTTTTCAAGGAAGTAAAAATTAAAGAAAAAGAAAATATTAAAATGCGAATACATTATTATGACAAGCGTTGCTTGAAAACACGTATATAGTACTCCGCATTTAGAAGATTCCATTATGTCGAATCATCCAGTAGACATTGGGCCAAATTGTTTTGGTTTGGCAGTATATACATGTGTGTGTGTGTGTGTGTGCGTGCGTGCGTGCGCAAGCGCATGCGTTGGTTTTGGCTCCTTAGTGAAATTTGTTTTATTTAAAAAAGTGTAACATTTCTGTACAATAAATGTTTATAAAGAAGGCAAAAGTTATTGTAATTATAGAACTTACTCAAGAAAAAGATAGCTAATATATATATATATATGTAAGTAGTTTTATTAATGAAATAGGCACTAATTAACTAGTATTGCAACGGGGAAAATATCGTTGATCAAATCCAAAGATTCTGTCACTTGTAGACAATTTGGCGGCGGTCTACCTCATCGTTTCATTTCTGTTTTCTCTCTCTCTCTCTCTCCATGTACTGTATATATATATATATATATATATATAAAAGAGAGATTTGTTGGTTAGTATTTGAACTTGAAGAATTTATTATTATTAAAATATATACTAGAATTTTGTTTCACGTTGAATACCAGTAACACGAAACGACTCAGACCGAACGATGTTACTGCGTTTTATCATAAAAGTATGTTCTGACAAACGGAAGAACCATTTCTCTAATTGACAAACCCCATGTAAAAAGACTGTAGCAACCTAATCAAATCTAACTTGACTCAACCTAATTATTTGAAATAGTAAATTTGGTTTCATACAATTCCATCATTCAATGATTTTCACTTCGAGGAAATGATCACTGCTAAATATAGTTGCAAATTAATTAGAATTTAAAATAAATCTCCGAATTAGAAGACATTTCCTTAAAGTTTTTTTTGTACAAAAAATGAAATAATATCGCGATAGTATCTTTCCCCCACTTACTGAGTATTAAGACTCTGCCAAATAGTCATACCACTTAGAAATATACCTAAATATATGTGTTGTTTTTTTTCTCTCTCTCTCTCTCTCTCTCTCTCTCTCTCTCTCTCTAACAGATACATGAAGCCTGACAAAGAAGTGTAATTTTCCCTTGGTGCCTCATGAAAATCTGGCGCAATCAACAACTTTGGCAAAAAGATATTAAAAATTAACCTATTTTCATGGTATATTTTCCTTTTGACATAAGGATCCTATTATTTGTTTCTTCTTTTGTAATTAACTTCTGTGAGAGAGAGAGAGAGAGAGAGAGAGAGAGAGAGAGTGAGTGGGAGTGTTGAGCCACTGAAAGTTGGCACACGACACCTCATTTAAACTATAGCAAAATACGGAAGTATTCTGAATTCATGGTGGAATTTTTTATTATTAAAGTGTTCGAAAACATTTACAAAACTTATGGAATACCAATTTTAGTGACTATTTTAATTATAATATATAGTTCATCTTCAAAGCAGGACTCTGAAATAGGCGTTTACCTTAACAGAGACCCAGAATTTAGCTTCAGTACCATAAACGCAACCATACTATTTTTAGATTCACCGCATGTACAGTATATATTTCTAGAAATAAATCTAGAGACACCAACATTACATATATATATATATATATATATATATATATATATATATAAAAACACCCAGTATTCAATTTTAGGCATTTATCGACCACCAACTGGTAATATACCAACTTTTATTACAAATATCGATAGAATTCTAACCTCCAATTATATTGGTAACAATTGTGCTACTGCGCAGATTTAAATATTGATCTCACAAAAGAACGTTCAAATAATAAGGCGAGCTTCCTTCACATCATGACTAAAAGTGGTTTTAACAATTACAAAGCAAACTAGATTTCACAATGACATTAGAAATTCGACTCTGCTAGATCAGATTTGGGTGCGGTCCCCGCTGGACTGCATCTCGGGTGTAATTATATTAAATATTACGGATCACTCGCCTACGCACACCATGCTAATCCCTCATTTCTCAGCAAAGGAAACTATAAAAGTTGACTATAGATCGTACAGCTATAATACCAAATTAAAGTGCCTAAGAAAAAACCAGCTTTTGACTGGACTAGAATAACCGAAAGTAACCATGACATTGGAACAAAATTTCGAGCATTCTCGAGCACACTTCTTCTTCCGCAGCCTTATTAGCCCACTTCTATGTAGGGTCGCTGTTGCAGATCCTTTTTCTCCATTCACTTGTGTCTCGAGCAACCTCTTCCTCCAGTCCATTTTCACTCATATCTTTCTTCAGTCTATCCCGCCACCTCATCTTAGGTCTACCTCTTCTCCTCGTGCCTGGAATTTCCATCCTCAGCATCCGTCGTCCCACATACTCCTCCCTCCTCTGGACATGCCCATACCATCTCAGTCTCTTTTCCTGCGCCTTCTTGGAGATTTCCGTTACTTCTGTTCCTCTTATTAAATCATTCCTCACTCTATCCCTCCTAGTCAGTCCACACATCCATCGGAGCATCTTCATTTCTGCCACTTCCATTTTCTTTTCCAGGCTTCTTTTCATCGGCCATGTTTCTGCCCCATATAGTAATGCTGGTCTTACTACTGTCTTGAACAGTTCCCCTTCATCCTCACATTCACCTTCTTATCACGCAATACTCCCGATAACTCTCTCCAATTTTTCCAGCCAGCTTCAATTCTGTTGTTTATTTCTCCTTCCAAAGTCTCCCTTCTCCTCTATGATTGATCCCAGGTACTTGAAACTTTTAACTTTCTTTATAATAAATTCCTGGACCATGACACTTCCTCTTCTCAAGCACACTAATGGATATATTTAACATAAACTTTCCTCTTAAATCAAAATATTTAAAAATAAATACAACCAATGGGTCACTGCAGCACTCATTGTTAGTATTAAGAGCAAGCATATTATCTTTAAATCATGGAAAACTGATTTATATTATCATGGAAAATCATGGAAAACTGATATTATCTTTAATCATGGAAAACTGATATTATTACCGAACAAACATATAAAAATTACTGTAACAGACTTAATGCAGTCATTAAAAAAGCAAAAGCAGATCATTATTGTTCAAAAATTGATGAACAAATGTAATCCAAAAGGCTATAGCACACTCAGAAACGGTTAATTTACACAAATCCCTTGTCCTCCCTCACACAATGCGGAAATTCTTAGTGACCCCAAGACCTAGCCAATTTATTAAACAACTTCGCAAATATCGGCTGCAATACTGCAGCCTCGATTCCAGTCACAGACACTCGCTACTGACAATACATGCCACAACCAAATCCAAACTAATTTTTCTTTGATCCAATCCTACCATACGATATCTTTCTAGCAATAAAATATCTAAAATATAAAGATTCTGACATCAATACGATCAAAATATACAAATTAGTATCTGGTGAAACTTCAATACCACTCGGTGAACTAATGAATGAATCAGTAACACTAGGTATATTCCCTGACAGTCTAAAGGAAACCAGAGTATGCCCTGTATTTAAGTCGGGAAACCCAAACATACCATCCAATTATCGCCCCATTTCCTTATTGCCAACTTCAAGTAAAGTACAGCAAATTTATTAAGTTCTTAATCAAGTACGATATTTTAACTAAAACACAATTTGGGTTTAAAGGTGGACATCCAATTGAAGATGCCATAAACACGTTATTAGAGAATGTGTATCAGAACTTAAACAACAAAAAACACACTGCCTTCATCTTCCTCGACTTGTCAAAAGCATTTGATACACTTTCGCGTGAAATAAACTTCACATCTACGAAATAAGAAGAAATATTCTCAATTGGTTTAAATCATCTCTGTCAAATTGTCATTAGATAATTATTTATCCGACAAGGCGATGCTAACTAGTGAACTCCCAGACGGATCTATTCTTGGCCCATTGCTATTTCTGATTCACGTCGACGATTTTCATTTCTCAACCACATTAAATTGTGTATAGTATGCGGATGATGCCACTCTTACTTCCTCTTATCATAACCCGGACTTTATTATTAATGAAACGAATAAAAAATGTGTATAAATGATGTGTGGTAATAAACTTTTATTGAACCTGACAAAGTCATCTTATATGATTATTTCCGCAAAACATATTAATACAAACTGTCAAATAAAAATTGGGAATACTACTCTCGCAAGGGTGAATGAACTTAAAGCACTTGGCATTAATTTAGACGAAAAACTAAATTTAAAAAAATCATGTATAACATACCAAATCCAAAATATCACCATTCCTCTTCCTATTATTTAAACTAGAAAAGACCCTTCCTCAAAACGCACTCCTTACCCTATATTATTCCTTCATCCATCCACATTTATTATAGTGCATATAAAACAGCCTTTGAAAGTAATTCATAAAAAATGTCTGCCAACTCTCTCGAATAATGACAACAATAAATACTTTAAAACTAAATGACTTATACGAATTCATTGTTGCTGTCAGTATGTTCAAAGTTATCAATAAAATCATCATACATCACCCATTCAAAGATCAATCACCCCCCCCCCCCCCCCCCCCCATCAAATACACTATGGTTATAACACCAGATTCACCAGGGATTTCATACACAAACTTAACTGTACAATGGAAACTGCATGAAATGCACTCTCTTTCAAAGGAGCAGATGTATGGAATGCAACTCCCATGCATATCAGGCAGGCTTCATCACTAAATGTATTTCGCAAATCACTAAAAAACACCTCATTAGCTCCTACTGATGCATAAGTTCAGTAGTACCATTTTCACTATAGTAACGAAGTTCCCATTCTGTAATAAATCATTTAAAATATGCTAATTTTATCAAGCATATTTAAAATAGCTTAATAAAATAAACCTCGCCATAAATAAGTGGTAATTTATTCTTTATATATATTTTTTTATCATTTATTTTCTACTAAATATGCAATAATTCATTTAATTTAAAATTACGTAACATTTTGTAAACTTTGTATTGTATTTATTATTATTGTTGTTATTTATATTATTATTTGTTATCACTATTTACTATTTTGCGACTTTCACTTTTTTGTGTAAGAAATTAACTAAATCTCATTAATTTAGCCTAAAACGCTTCCATGCTTCCAAGGGTATGTTCAGATTAGACTTTAGAGTACTGTGAATATATTAGTTTCATATCAAATATCTAAACATTGTAAAACTCTATCACTCGTATTCTTTTCTGAATAAAGATTTATGATTTTTAAATTTTAATATATATATATATATACAGGCCCGTACGCGGGATTTTTCAAGGGGTGGGGTGCGAGGCTTATAAAAATAAAAGGTGTGAATCATATGAAAAAATTTCTTTCCCAATGAGATATCCACAGTTGTGCCAAAAACATAAACATACTCAAAATAAATATTTTTGACTTCACTAAACATATTCTTGCTATAGTATTTAACCTATCACACTAATCACTCGATTACATCAACAAAAAGAGCACAACTCAGTTCTCAATGTAATACTCACTGTTGTGCTACAAAAAAGAATAAAAGTAGCCAAATTTAATATTCTTCACTTTACTAAACTTCTTATTTTGTGGAATTGATATGAACTATATCATAACAGGTTATGCAGCACAGTGTTTTGTGGGAGGTACAATTAGGGCTGGGTGATAATCATGAGAATCACGATAATTGATCGCCAGGTTTAAAATGACGATTATCGTTAGGCATTTTAGGTTTGATGATAATTGGCAGCATCGCATTTTTCATAAAAAAAAGAGGGTAAAATATGTATAGTACATACAGTATGTAAAATTTTAAAGTATATCTTTACTTTCGATGTCGAGTGAACAACCTATATTTTTCTTCTTATAGATCGATGAGACACATTATTCTAAGACATTTTCAACAAATAAACAGTGGTCGAGAAATTTTAATTGAGGAGATATAGAGATTCATTGTAAGTACGTTCGACATGACAATAAAAGCGTAAACAATGACAACACTGCGTGGTGGAAGGGGGTGCGTGCGCACCCCTTGCATCCCCCTGCGTACGGGCCTGATATATGAGAGAGAGGCTTCATATTAGGTCAAACACCTTAAAGCTTGAACTTGCGACTCCCACAACCAGGGGCGTACCTAAAGTATTTGGCACCCGGGGCGGATCCTTCCTTTGGCACCCCCCATAAATAATTTTAAAATTTAAATACACAAAAAAATATATTATGTTTGCGAGTAGATTTTTAAACAGTACAGTACTGTCATAAGCAAATTGGAAATAAGAAAAATGCAGGACATTAAAAATTCAGTGAACAGGTAATACTGCATTTATTTTATACAAAAAACACAGGAAATCCAGTCTCAACGCTCAGCCTATTCTTCAAAGGTAAATAGAGAGGATTCACAGTCTCTGCTTTCGAGCCTTAATTTCTGCAAATTGATCAATGACCTCATCAAAATTCACCTTCTTTGCATATTCATGTTCAATTGAAAGTAAAGCCAGATTTGTCAATCTTGTCTGACTCATGGTCGAGCGAAAGAAATTTTTTATCAATTTCAATTTGGAAAAACTTCTTTCACATGAAGCAATAGACACACAGACAGTCAAAAAGAATCTCAAACACAGTGACAAGCTTGGCAAAGATTCACAAAAATCCCATTTCACAATAAACTCCAGAAACTGCAATGCTGTCCATTTCTTTGCCTCTTCAACGCTGATTTTGGCAGCTTCCAAATGCCTCCGAAGTCGTCCAATTTCCACACTGATATCAGAGAATTCATCGAAAATCTGAGTCAAATTTGGAATATACTTCCGAAGTTCTTCTTCTGTTGCAACAACCAAAGTGTTTGGCTGAATAACAGCGAAGATTGACAGAATTTGATCCATTGCCTTAGAACGAATCTCCAATTCTTGATAAAAGCGATCAAGACATTCAAACATAGCCCTTTTTACTTCCTCTGGTAATGTGAGACCAGTATCCTTTGCCATCTCTCCTGACATCCTTTTACGGAGCTTTACTCTCCCTCTTCTCTCCATAGAAATGTCCATTTCCTCACACTTTGTAGTTGCATAATGAATGGCCCTCTCCACAATTTCATTGCGCTGATCTTCAAGAAACAGTTTTAGAGCTTGGAGCTTCACAATGCACTTTTCAAGGCTGATTCCAACTGTTTGCAAATACTTTTGTGTGAGATTCATTTCTTCCAGGATTTCACACCAGAAAAAAAGGTAACTCAAAAAAGAGAAATCATATACAGCAGACAGCAAAATCTGAGTGATCCTTATGCTTTATCATAATTATTTAATGAAACATACCTCATGTATGTGGAGTCACAGTGTCAAGTGAACAAGACTTGGAATGTCAGTTGCAGCCAGCTGGCTATGCTCAACAAACTGATGACTAAAACGTCAACAAACGTTCGTTCGCCTTTCGATGTAATTTTTATCAAATATTTAATTTTTCGTTTGTAAATTTTGTATTGCCAAAAAATAAAAATATATTTTATAGTGGAAATTAACATTAAGCTGTTGTAATAGTTTGAACATTTTTAAATTTTTTCTTACTTTGGCGAATTTTTTATTTGGTTTGAAAACTTGTACTGGTATTTCAACTCTCCCGATGGCACCCCTCCTGGCTGTCACATGAGGCGGACCCCCCCCCCCCCCGCCCCCCTTAGTACGCCACTGCCCACAACAATAAAATTTAATATCTATAAGTGTTGGTCTTACAATCAATGAAAAAAACTAAGTTCTTTCAAGGAAGTAAAAATCAAAGAAAACTAAAATATTGAAATTATCTTTAACGATGGCCAAACTATAATTTTATTTCTAAAAACATGATATATATAATGTTTATTATGATCTACAGTGCACTGGGAATTATCATATATAAATAATTTGCTTTAACAGTAAATCTTCAAAATAACAAAACCTGGATTAAGATTTGAGCAAGATCTGAGGACGGGGTTTTTCCTATTTTGCTATTCTACTCCTATCTCTCTCTCTCTCTCTCTCTCTCTCTCTCTGCCTGACCTTTGTTTGGTTTCTCTGACTTTCTTCTTCTTGGCGTTTATCGAAATAAAGTGAGTCAACTTCAGGCATAAATAAATCTCATCGATTCCCATTCACGAAAGAATTTTATCTACGACATCACTTCAAAGAGAAGAAGACCAAGAATGGCATTTAATAATATTTACATTAATAGTTTGGCCTCATACAATGTGACAGCGGAACGCTGAAGCAAACATGTGCTGAATGATATTGAAATTGTTTATCTTAAACTATGCTGGGGGTCCTTTTTCTATAAATAAATTTTATATATTACGAATAAATCACAAATTAAACTCCACTACGATTAAACTATAAACGTGCCTACGATTAAACTATAAACGTGCTGAACCCGCATTTGATAAGCAAATAACCCGCATGTTGTTTATTAAATTATTTTCTATAATAAAAGTAATCCTATGAAAGAGTTATTAATTGTTTTAGCATGGTCACACTCGCTTCTAATTTGCCTTTGAATATTCGTGGTCTGAACCTCTCCAAAACTAAAATAAGAAGACAGAATATAAGTACTGAAGGTTCTTTAAACTTCAGTTTAGTTTGCATTAAAGCGAAATTTGGGGTCCTAAAATTTGTAATGAACATACGCTTTCTAAACAAAAAAAAACAACCCAGTATTGTTCAATTTTTTGGGAAAATTTTGGGGTTTTTTAAATAAAATTTATTCTTTTTAAAAATAAAATTGCTAATTTGTACCACCGAATTATTAATACTGTATATTTTAGATAAGTCTATTGGTGGAAAAAAATTGATAGTGATACTTTTCATCAAATTTGAAGACCATTGAAAAACCATATACTAAAGTTTTGACACCTTTCCAACATACTCGTACCATAACATACTCTTCATGTATGACTGAATAACTTTTATAACCAAATTATGTTCCTTTTTCCCGCTCCCCTCCCCGTTTAGAGGGATGACATCAAGGAAAAAGATCTCCTCATCTGGATTTACAACATGATCGATGAGCCGGCCAGGGTAGATTATGAATTCTTCCTGAAAGACGGTTGTATTCTTTGCAAGTAAGAATTTAGCTCAAATTTCAGTTCAATTTCTTTTATTTTGATTTTAAGCCAGATTCTATTTTTCAAATTTTTATGCAGAATTAAAAATTTAGAATTTCGTTCATATTTTACTTCAACTTTTTTATTTTTTAAAAGATATAAAAAATTTATTTTAAAAATTTCATTCTAAATTTCAACGACGACTCGTAGTCTTTTTCTTATTTGATTCAGAATTTTATTCTAGCTTCCCTCGAATTCCTCTTGATGGATAAAACTCATAAGCCAAACCTTAGAGGTAAAATAAGTAATATTTCCTATAAAAATAAAGTTCCTTTTTCAAAGAGAAAGGAAAGAGAAATTTATAGTATTTACAGTAAAATTATCTCAAAAGGTTTCATTCACTTTAGAGATGACGCACTTGGCACGTGGACTTTCTTTGAGTAGAAATTAACGAGGAGGAAATATATTTAGAAATTATTTCATAATAAAACTATACCAGTTACCTCTCTCTCTCTCTCTCTCTCTCTCTCTCTCTTCAATTCTCACCATCTTTATCTTCCATTTTACTCCCTTTTTAGGCTTATGAACCGCATAAAACCCGGCTGCATCCCCGAAGAGGAGATAACATGGGAAGGTGTAAGAAGCAAACAGAAGAACATTGCAAACTTCCTTTCGCAGGCGGAAAAGTACGGCGTTCCTAAAGCGAAACTTTTTTACCCCGAGGATTTGCTTCAATTGAGGCATATTCCACGCGTCACCAGATGTGTCTATGCTCTTGCCAAAATAGTATGTATATCTATCTATCTATCTATCTATCTATCAACAGAATAAAATACAATATATATATTTATCATCACTAAAGCAAGTTTATTACTCGAAACTCGGTTAATGTATACTTAGAACACAAATTTAATTACTCACTTTTGTCCGTAATACTAAAGCCGTATTTTCGGCAGGCTCAGGAAGATCCTGATCTGGAACCCAATTGTCCCCATTTGGGAGATGAACCCAACTTTGTACAACCTGCGAAGAAAGTGGAGATTCCCGGGCACCGAAATACCAAGGAAGTTATGAGCCAGATCACGGCTACGATGCAGAAGAAGGAAGAAAAGAAACTGACGAGAATGCACTCATTATACAAATAGGTGTTAAAGGCTGGCTTTAGTGCGCCATATTTTGACCCTTCAGTAGAAACACAGTTGCGAGGATAAATAACGAATTTAATCTACTGAAGGAGTGTATGCTCTCTCTCTCTCTCTCTCTCTCTCTCTTCTCTCTCTCCACACACACAAATTTATGCATGCACTTTTTCTCAGTAATCTGTAATCAATAGAATTTTAGCAAGTATATACACAATAACATTATTGTTTTATATAGGGCAAAGATAATCATGTAAATGTATTCTACAGAAGTATACTGGACTTTGTATACCACACAAATTAATACAGATAGGTTTTAGCATAGTTGTATAGCATGAATAAAGTAAATGTATGTTTGCGCCAAATATATGCAAAGAAAATGACGTTTATATATATATATATAATTTTTTGTGTGTGTTTGTTTCACTATTTACGGAATAATTTTTCTTTATTAAAAAGTAATGCAGTATTTTTAATCACGTAAGTTATTCCTTTTTTAAATGTGTATTTCAGATACATGGTGCATTTAGTTTTAAGTCTATTTCGTTCCCTGTAATAATATTTTAATGGTTCCTTTGTAGTCCATTAAGACGCGAGTTCAAAAGTGTTCATGGTTTAGAAATTAACTGATAAATACGAGTATATGGTATTTTTAGCAATGTATTTTTATTAACCTTTATCTAATCCCATAAATGAAGAGGATTTGCTTTGACTCAACAGTCGGTAGCAGGCTGCTTGATCGGGAACCAACCAACCAAATAATATATATATATATATATATATATATATATATATATATATGTCATAATATTTGGGGTTGCTCAACCTCTTTCGCATCTAAGATCATATGACTGAATATGTATGGAGTTCAATTCCAAGTCCCTAATCCTATATTAATTATTACAGTATATATATATATATATATATATATATATATATATATATATATATATATATATATATATATATATACCTAATAATAAAAACGTATTATGTTAACGCATTTTTTTCTGAATCTTAAAATAAATTTTAAAATTGTGAATAAAAGAAAAAAGTCTTCATGTCGTCACGCTGTTCATCTTTATTTGGGGCTGGTTGATTTACTTAACATTTTTCAACTTCGAAGAGAGTGATGAAGGAGGGAGTCGCGATGATAACACGCCCCAGCCACAGCGAATGCAATCACTGACTTAATGTAGACTCAATTTCAAGCCAAAGATATAAGAAAAGTGCTTACGGATAAACTACAGTATAAAAATTGTTTGGATGATGTTTCGTGATACAGTAACTATTCAAATACTGTACATAATTTCTTATTTGAAGAAGAACTGAAAATAAGTTATACTTTAATAGTTACAAACTAGCATCACTGTGGGACATTCAGACAATAATTCAAATTATACACTTCGTTTCAATGACCCTTCGTGGGTGAAGGACGTACAACGGGATTACACGACCAACCAACTAATTTATACACTATTTGACCGACGAATATGTTGATGTTAGTTTTTCCTGATTAGTTTTGAAAATCGCCAAACTATTACGTACAGTACGTGCTTTTGTTAAATATTTAAATATTATAAAGATAATGGTTTTGTGACCAGATGCATTTTCATTGTTAGAAGCCAGGTGTTGGAAAGATGGCATTCATTTTGGCATTCGGTCTATAGATTGACGAAATAGCGAAACTTTTTAGACTCGCTGACAGCTATTCAGGATTGACAAATACATTTTGAAGTGGAAGGGGTAAGTACTGAAACTTAATTTGAGGCCCCCATGGCATATTTCTTTAACTTCAAAACAAACATTTACTTTCATAACACTTTGTAAAATGTAAATAACGTCAATACCTCAGACTTTAGAACAGAGCATGAATCTCCATGGCCACTGTATATCAGATATGATAATTTCGTGCATTAAACTGAGAGCTTTCGTTTCTGAGGAGTCGGGGTAAAAGTTAATGAAAGTGGACAAATATTTTATTATTTAAAAAAAAGATCAATAAATTTCAAATAGTCTTTTATGGCATGAATACGTGGTTTTGGTAAATAGAAATTGTAAATAAGTCGACTAAAGTTAAGAATAGTGGACATTTTTTTTTTTACTTTAAAAAAATATATTGCTTACGAGACTTTTAATAGAGCATATACCCACATACAAGTGGTTTTTTGTAGGTTAGGTTAATTACCTTAGAATTTTTGCTTTCCCATGCTAAACATGGGACTAATTCGTGTGGCGTATAGTTATTAAATATTTGGATATTTGGCCGATTAACTGTCGTAACCGAAATCGAGGGCATCCTCGCTTTTACGGTCCTAAATTAATGTCTGCAAATTCAGGTACCTTTTACGGTCTAAATTATTTAACCTATACAACATATTTTCCCAGATTGCAGTTGTTTAAATTTAATTTTTGAGCAAGTTGTCAAATGGAGACACTTTTTAAATTAATATTACAAATAACCTTGATGGGCATTTGCTGCACTTTTCCCAGTTTTCTATAAGATAAGGAGTCGCGGTACTTTTCCGTTATACTCCGCAAATTGACGATTGGTTAGGTTTAGTCGTGATATTTTCGTTAAAACTAACGAAAATATTACAACTTAACCTAATCAAATAATTTCAACATTAGCCAGGGCCTTTTTTCGCTTGATCCTGTTGTTTTGAATGCGTTCAGAACGGATTTAGAAAAAGGGGCATAGTGCTAAAACTCTGGTAGCTTTTCCTTATAAATTTGTATGCTCCTACAATTTTTTTGTGACCTACATATAGTCTCGAACTTGCTATTCAATGTTCTGAGGTGTCATTAGACGAAAGCGCTTGGGAGCAATCCAAGAATAATCACCCCAAAGTCCCCAATCCAAGAAAAGCACCACAATTAGACCCCAGTAGTATGCCCGCAAAATGGACGAGTGCACTGCAATTGCAAATGTTGCAAGAGGTTATGCAACAAATGGGGGAGGGGTTACCCCCAAGCTGCAATGAAGGGGGGAACACTCCCCCAGCAAGCTGGGGAGTCCACCTAACCTCTTTGGGGGAGAAGATGGGACGGACTCGCCCCCCAAAGGGGTATAACTAACCTAAGAGAGGGAGAGAAAGGAGGAGGAGGGTCTTTGGGGGAGAAGTTGGGACGGCCTCACCCTCCAAAGGGAAACTTAACCTAAGCCTTAACCTAAGAAAGAGAGAGGGGTGTTCGCCTGGTTCCAGCCAGACGCATAATGAGAGTTCATCCGAGCGTCCGCTGTTTTATAAGGTCCTAATCAGCCAGTTGGCTTAATCCGCCAGTTGGCTTAGAGGGCTTAATCTGACTTAGAAGGCGTAAATAGCTTGCTCAGGTGTACATTATTAGGTTGTGTTGCCAGATTGCGCTATTTATTTAATTAAAGCATATACTCTTGATAGTTGGCTTAGAAATCCGCCAGCTGGCATAATCCGCCAGTTGGCTTAACCCGCCAGTTTACTTAGAAGACCTAGAAGGCAGATGTATGCGTATATATTAATTAACTTTTCAGCGCCAGATTGCGCTATTCGGATATTCTTGACAGTTGGCTCAGAAATCCGTCAGTTGGTTAAGCGTAACCAGCCATTTGGTACACATATAATTAAATAATAATATCGTTTATATATACAACCAAGAGAATTAAATAAAACACCATTACATCATTCTGTTTATTCAGACGAATTATTGGATTCAATTTCACGAAATATATAGAAAATAAATACACAATCCTATACAAACGAGGAATATATGCAATAAAAATTATTAATAATATAAAATATACATTTTTAAACGATGGAATATATATATAGTAAAAAAATAAAATAAAAAATAATAATATAAGAAATACAAAACGATGGAGTATAATCATCAACATATTAGTACAGGAAAAAACATATATACACACACATTTATACACAATTATATTAAATAATTAAATATATTGAAAATAAATATACATCAAAATACTTTGTTCTACGGCGCAAAACACTAAACTCACACGTGATCGAGTCTACAGTCACATCATTATTGCTTTGCACTACACGGTATATACGTCCAACCATTACTTCACCGCTCAAGTTGTGCGGGCGCCTATACTCGATATAAATGGCTTTCATATCGTTCAATACTATTTTTGTGCCTACTTTACATTCGGTTGGCAGGTTATCTTTAAACACGGCTAGAATACAATAAAAAGCACGCGCAAAGAGGTCACCGTTAGCCACAACATCATTATTAACTACAAGTTTATAAACACTCCTTTCCAATCGAGGGTTTTTTCTTACCGTCTCGAGCTTTTCAATCGTGAACTCTTCTTCAAGTGCTTTGTACCAAAGTTCGGGATATTTCGAAGAGTCTAAACCTTTTAAATATGGATCTAGCTCTAGACCATTCTCGCCTTGTTCATTCCTACATTCGATAAATCCGTCGAGCAGAGCGGTGTATGCGTATTCAAGAACCGTGTCAAAATAAATCATATCCGTAACACGAGCGTCTAATATAGGCTTCAGCTTGCGGAATCCGACGATTTCAAACATTCTGTCGAGGATGAAACGGTTTCGCGTAGGGACAAGAACGTTATTATTAGATGCATTCTTCCACATCAGACGTATATCAATGCACGGCTGATCGTTATTTATACATAACGTGCAAACAACGGCATATGAGGGGGCATCACTAATCTGCTCTCTTCTTGTACCTGCACCTGCAGGAATTTTATGACGATCCTCACTCAACTTCTCAACTATCACGAAGACTATTCATCTCATCAACACTGAAATAAATAACATTACGTTTACCAGAGTTTGCTTGTCTACAAGTCATTTCAAGTACATAGTTAATGGCACCAGTTTCACGCCTGAACACGCGCAATGACTTCTTCACGGACACATCGTACACGGCATTGAGAATGCTTCTCAAAGGAAGTTCCATTGTATTCGAGGAGTGCACGTCCAGTCGGTTAAAGCTCTGAGATGACTATGAGCCACGGATGGGCAGATCGGCTCAACGGGGAGAGTGAGTCACATCATAAGCTGTTGAATCGTGTACGGGTTTGTTCTAGCATGAATCACGCGAGTACTTGTACCCATTATACCGGGCAATTTTCCGACACATGGAGTAATTTCAGTTTTAATGTTTTATCGGAGTGCGCACTAGACGTTCATTTTCTCCACACATTAATAATCCGGTGCACTATTTGAGAGAAACATTTGACCGTATTTATTCTTTTTGTTTAACAATCGAGACGTCTCTAAACTCTATTAAAAACTTACACAGGCCTTTAGCCACAACCTCACTGCGGACCTCGTCATGATATATATGAATGTAGTTGTAAAAGTACTTTAGCTCGTCCATGATGACAAGGTTTACATTCTCAGCTGCAGAGTACGCGTACTCGATATGATGCAGCATGACATAATACCGCCTGTCAGACCACTCATCAACAAGACTCATTACCCATATCCGTTGCTTCTCTTCTGCACGCGTTGTTTCTTTCACCTCACGGTATATGTGCGCTTTTATACAGTTTAGCCCTACAACGTAGTCCATTACATTGTTTGTGCCGCGAAATCCGGCAATGCTCTCGCCAGAATATCCATAGAGTATTTGGACATCTTGTTCCTCAAGCTTCGCATGATTCAATGTAGCCTTAAAAGTCCAGGCCGTCTTTCAGTATTCACCACATCTTCCGCCTTTACCGAATACCACTTCATAAACGTCGAACATGCAATATCAAAAGTAGCCATCACTATTTTTCGTCTACGTGAGAAAATACACGTCTGAGCTCCAGGGCTTGCAGAGGTCAACTGAGCACGCAGGGGTAGAGATATGTCCAGGTAGTAGCAGGAGTCACGTACCCCTTTGATTGAGTTTACAGTGGGCAGAGCTTAGGACTGTACATACGCACACACAAAGGAGAAAATGAAACCCTAATTGAAACAAATATACTAATAAATAACCATATCGTTAATAATAGAAAGATATATATATTAGGGTGGGGGTGAAAATTTTTTCAACTATTGCTTCACTGGTAATAAGGTGGATTGAATGGTGATAAAAAAGAATATGAGAATTAAAAAAATTTCAATTCATCCTAAGTACCCCATTCCCCCCCCCCCCCCCCAAATGGCCGCCAGCCAGTCATTATACGCTTCATAACTCGAAAAGTATTCTTTTTACAAAAACGTTTGCTGAAGCAAAAATTGTTTACTTCACATTTTCTACCTCATATGAATGTTTCAGATGCTTAATGAAATTTTTTATTTTTCAGGTTTTTGTTGGATTTGGAATTGGTAATTTCTGATAATTAGTAACAAATATGGCTTCTGCTTCAAACATTAGAGCTACAAGGAGTCAATCAAAACCACATTTTATATTTGGAACTGCAGAAGAGCTTCCTCTTAAAACATTACCAACAAATAAACAGGTGGGCCAATACCATGTCCTTTTAAAAGAAGCCACTTCAGTGACATCACATAACTCTGATATTTTCAACAAAATTACTGAAGATATACTCTGTATTTGGAGAAAAGCTTCAATTCCTGCAATAGCTGACAAATCAGTTTATATCAAATTAAAGCGGTTCATCGGCAAAGCAAACGATCTTAGTAGATCAAAAAGCAGTGTCAAAATGAGAGAAAATTTTAATGACACGGAAGAATTATTCGATATCAGTGCCTATAAATGCCCTTTTATTTCTCATCAAAACTTTGGCTGTCTTGAGAGCTGCGAAGATGTTCACATAAGGTGCACCTGTCGAAGAGAACTGAAAGTACCAAAAGAAGAGCTTCTGTTTTTACAGGATCAGCGATCGACGCGTACAATGAAAATAGGGGGTGTTGAATAAGTCATGACAAAAAGAATTTTAAAAATGCAGTCTAGGAAATTGTGGACAGAAGAAGGAATGGTTAAAAGAAGAAGAGAAATGAAGAACTCTCATATTTTAACCGAAATAGTGTTTTTCAGATGTAGAGAGTACTTCCACACAATATGAATTAGACCCACATCAGAGTGAATCAGACTATGAGTCAGTTGCCATACAAGGTCAAACGAGACTTCCATTACCTACTGTAGCGATGGAAACCGATAGATTTGGAATTTCAGATCGAGCAGCTGCTGCTTTGGTTTCAGCTGCTTTAGTTGATTATGGAGCAATCACTAAAGAAGATAGTACGCTTTTGATTGACAAGAACAAAATCCGACGGGAAAGAGAGAAAATGAGAAAGTTTGGTGATGGAGAGTAAAGCTAATCCTGCTGTCATATCTGCTATATTTTTTGACGGAAGAAAGGACAAGACTTTGGTGAAGGTGAAGAAAGGAAACAAATGGTACGGAGACGCCATTAGAGAGGAACACTATGTTTTGGTGTCTGAGCCAGGAAGTAAATATTTAACCCATGTAATTCCCTCTTCTGGTAAAGCTCAAGATATAGCTGATAGTTTGTTCTTCTTTCAAGAATCAGCTATTAATGAGAGCATTCGTCTCATAGGATGTGACAATACAAATATCAACACAGGTGCCATGGCTGGGATCATGCACCTCATAGAAGAAAAACTAAAGAAACCGTTACAATGGAGCATTTGTATGCTGCATACAAATGAACTTCCCCTTCGACACTTATTTGAACATTTTGATGGTAAAACAAAAGGTCCAACATGTTTCACTAGAAAAATCGGAGTAGCATTGAAAGAATGTGAAAAAATGCCTGCAGTCAATTTCAAACCAATTAGAGAAGGCATTGATTTAACACACATATCAGAAGAGGTTATCGATGATCTTAGCCAAAATCAACAGTATTTGTACAAAATTATTGTGGCTATAAGAAGTGGGAATGTCCCAAAAGATTTGGAAAATACAAAACCCGATGGCTGACATTAGCAAATCGTGTCTGCCGCCTATACATTGCAGAGAAAACTCCTTCATTGGCTCTTTATTCAATAATTTTCTTCATTGTTACAAATTATGGACTAAGCTGGTTCGATATCAAGAGTAGACTATATATATGGAATGAACCACATCACATATTTGGAGCAATTAAAAGATTTCATCTTCTAAAGGATGTTCAGAATGTAGTGAATGAAGCCTTACATTGCTAGAAACGCATATTTTTCCCATTGCGAAAATGTTCTGATAGCAATGTTATCAGATACATCAGAACAAAAACGAAACAGAGCAGTTGATTTCATCATGAACATTAGAACAAAGACGGAAAATGTGTCCAAAATCAGAGAATTTAAGGTTCCTGAGATAAATTTCAACGCAAACGCATGGGATGATATTATTTTACTGGTCAAAAGAAATGCTGACTGAACCTCCCCTCACTATGGCGCTCACAAATATTGAACTCGATGCACTTAGGGTTAAAAAAAATGTGCCTACCCAATTATTCACTTCATTCACAAAGTGTCGAGACGGCAATAAAACTTGTCACCGATGCGGCCTCATCTGTATATTCCCAAGAATCCCGTGATGGATTTATAAGAGCAAGAATTAGGTCTCGTTCATTGCTGCCATGTATGGAAACCAAGAAAGAAATGACTTCACTTTTTGACAATTAGCTTTTAATTAGACTGAAATAATTCATCAAAATTTCATAAAAGCAAACACCTCACGATTTTTGAAAAGGGATCTTTTTGGAAGTGTATTGATTATATATTTCTGCAATTGTGGTAATAAAATGTCAATAATTTCTCTCGTTGATTAGTGTTGTTGTAGATTACAGTTTGAATATTCAAAATTATATAAGGTTATTAACTATTATCAAAGTAATATACTTCGGTCATCAAAGAACTTTTCATTTATTTAGAAAAAGTGATTTATTTGTGATATTTATTGAGGTAAATTTTGATAAAATTTAAAATTGAGAAAACAATTTATAAAATGGCACTTTCTAATGTATCTTTATTTTGAATCATTTTTATTCTATAGTGTCTTTTAATTGGATGCATATTTTTCAAGTTATAAGCATTTATATGTTTGACTAGCGGCCATTTTGTTTTTCTCAAAAATGCACTAGTAGGGCAAAATTGATTTTTTTATATATCACTTTGTCATCTATAGAACCCAATACGGCAAATTATAGGTGAAGCAAATAAATATTCCACAAAGAATTGCGTTTCACCCCACCCTAATATATATATATATAAATAACAATCTAGGATTAAGGTATTCAAAGGGTACGGTATCATAGGTACCAGGCACCTGGTAACGTTTCCTATAGGTGTTACGGCATACCTTCGTACCCCTAAGTTCCTTCACGTCCCCCAGTTTCTGCGCCCAAAAATTGTGGGTCCCCACAGTCAGTTGGGGTGGATGGTCGCCCTCATCTTCCAAGCACACTAGATCCTTCAACGAGTCAAAGTTAACGACTCGTCGGTTCGCCTGGTTAAGCGTGATACCCTTAGCCTTCACGATATATTTCGTATTCTCCCCCACCCTCACCCAGTCACCCATACCCCATAAGTTTTTGGCCCTGTTGATACAAAGGAGTCAGCGTATGCACCATCACCATACTCATCCTTGATCTCGTCAGTCAACTCTCCGAGGAATTCCCCAATAGGCGGCATGTATTCACCCCCCTCTCTGTGAATATTACGCTATCTGTGTCAGCGTACAGCACCCTCCGCCCAAGAGAGTGCAGTAGTCCCCAAACCTTGATGCGTGCGTATGTCGTTGTGAAGCTGGCTACAGGTATGTTTGTAATCCGTGAGGTATCTGTGGCCAATTCGGTATTGTTGTACTTTATTATGTAAGTATTACCTACATTCACGATCTCCAGGATTCTTAACAATTTGGGAACGGTCAAGCGGTAACGCTGAATATAAGCCGATTTTTCATCTTCGGTATCAACTCCTTGCGGATACCCTGATACTTCTACCTTATCCTTCAAAAATGCGTTTATATATGGCGTGAAAAGGTTGGGTAGCTTCTGAAACCTCCACACCTCATGTATATTCAATATTCTGTATCCATGGCGAACGGCTAGGTCCAGCTCAGAGCTTGTATATACACCTCCTGATCTTACGCTGGTTGGGTGTGTGATTACAAATCCCATTGTTTTTCTCTATGCACTTCACGCACAGGGGAAACATGAGTTTGTGATCTATAACGACCGGTAAGATCGGCGTCCGTAAATCGCGTGGGGGGAGCACATCTACGAAAGAAAGGCCGAAATAGTACCCGTTCAAATTTGTTGAGAAAACTTCGATGGTGGGCAGGTCAGGTCCCACCAGTTTTTCAGGTGCACCTACGGGGTACGGATTGTTCTTCACCACGTAGGGCTATAAAGAACAGAAGTCGTAGTAATGGAGTTTCACGCCCTCCGTAGGTGGAAAGTATAGCTTGAATGGGTTTGTATGCCCTCCGAACAAGCTATCACCGCATTTGAGAGGATCCAACACCATTGAACGCTTGATTGTGTTTATTTCTTCACGGTACTGGCCATCTGTTTCCATCCGTGCATCATACTCATGCTCCCACAAGATCTTGTGAGTGAACTGGGAGCCTATAAGTTGATCGCGGGTGCAGGTCCATGCAAGACTGTCGGCAGGAGATCTACCGTGGATATCTCCTACGATTCCACACTCAGGACGAGGGCATCCGTGCCGCCAGCAACCGTTAAAGGAGTACACAGTCTTCTCACCAGTGGCACGGTCTTCGCCTAGACCATCAACCCAAAAAACACGACCATTGACCTTAATGGGTACTTCCCTCGTGTTGCCGGCGTGTTTTATGTATACCCCGGTCTGTTGCTGTATGTGTATGAGCCAGTAAATAGCCTTGTGCCCATAACTGCAGGGATTGTTTCTGTGAATGACGGCTAAGGTGTCTTTAGGCATGAAGTTATTCTTGAATATCGTAAAACATAATGAGGCGATCGTGGTTGCGACTTGCAACGGATCGCATTTGAAACGGGCTATGTACATCCTTCTAAAGGCCTGGAAACATACTCTAAACACGCGCACATCATTCATGCAATAACGCTCACATTCATCAGCTATATTGTATGGACTAGTTTCATTAAAACTGTTGTAGTAGAGGTCAAAATCTTCACGCTCACTATCACTCATGTTGGTGTAGTTAAAGTAATGTTTGGGGGGAGGCAATCCTACGTAATTTAAAGTGTCGCTAGTGAGGAAAGTGTAAGGGAAATACCCTTTTGAAACTTCGGCGGATACACCCATCACCTTGGGTAGCTTGGCTAGTTTACAAGATGTGAATAATATGGGTAGCTTGGCTAGTTTACAAGGTGTGAATAATAAAGTATCTTTAAACTGAACATTACCTCTTATCCAAAATTGTATAAGTTTGTTCCCCCTTTTCAAGGGGTCATCTGTAAATATCTCCGATGACTCGTGTTCAAGCAATTCCTTATAAAGGAACTGTGTGTCAAATTATGCCCCGTTATGGGCAAGAATATACAGAGTAATTTTTTTTAACTTGTCCGCTAATTTGACAATATAGGATACAAGGCGTTTCACAGGGCTGTCATGTGCAATCGTTTTAAAAACATTTGTCCGTTTACCACATTTGTGACACTCGTCACACTCGACTTCCATGTACTCATCGCAGATAGTCTAGCTTACGAGTAGATGCGGGGTAACCTCTTTGATTTCAGGGTTTGTGTAAGTTTCTACATCGTAGTACACGGTTATACAGGGTTTATTTTTAGGCTTAGCATCTTTCATATAACATACATGCTTCACTCCATCCGCCTTATATTTTTCATGACATGTAGAACAGTGAATTTCATCGCATTTATGCTCAAACTTACCCCAATTATTCATCATATGAAACTTGCCACATTCACAGATTCTCATTTTCCTGCAAGTGCCAATTGACTTCTAATGTTATATGTTATAATGTTTCAGACCAACAAAGACCCTAGGATCCACTCATGGCTGGTCTACCTAACTGTGTTCGTAATTGTGTATTGTGTATGTCCTCCGTGGTGGCGGAGGGGACCTACAATTTTACGTGGGTTCCGAACCACAAGAACATAAGAAATTTATGTAAAAACTGCCTGTACATTGGCAACGACCAATTTTTACGAAGCTAAATAATTATCAATTTAAAACTAATTAATTATCGATTTAAAACTAAAGATAGAATCTCTGGATCCAGAGGATCAAGTCATAATAGACTACTATCCACAAATATGTTACACTCTATATCTATTTATAACCGATATGCAAATATATCAGATCCAAAGGATCCAGTCAATTTCATTACGGTATCCATCCAACCAAAAATAAGTCACGATCCATATCGATTGCGGACCAAGTCAAAATTTACCACCATATACATTACAATATATATATACGGTACTTAGGAGGAAAAGTGTAGGTGTGGCTGTAAAGACTGTACAGTAATGTAGAAATGTGTGTGCACCCATTTTGGGTCTCCCATTTAAAGGTGTTTGTGGGGCAAGTGAAGATCATGAGTTTTTCAATACCTCACAGTACTGGGGGGCACCGCTCGGCAGAGGAATCTCTTTAAATGGGGTGTGTAAGTACAGAGAGTATCCCCTAACCCAAGATGCTGCCTCCCTATATCCCACAACACTTGTGTTGAGTTGAGATCTATCCCCACAAAGCCTATCTATCCCCACAAAGCATTTATTATGGAGCTCAAAGCATTTATTATTGAAAAATGTACGTCTACACCAGTGGTGGGCACCGTTAACCAAAAAGTTAACTTCGTTAACCGCTAATCCGTTAACCAAAAAGTTAACTTCGTTAACCGTTAATCCGTTAATTCGTTAAACATGTAACGGAAGTTACCGATAAACCGTTAACGTTAACTTTTATTATAAAAAAAATGAAAAACAATATATATATAATTTAATTTTCCCTCTTCTTCTCGTTCTCCATTTTGTCCATGAGATGCATGTTGCCCTTCATGAAAATTAGCATATCAAAGTTTTCATCAGACAGGGATGATCTCTTGGCCCTCAGGATGTCCTTGCCCATAGAGAACAAACGCTCCACTGCAGCACTGGAGGGGATGGCTGTGTTGAACTTGATGAACAAGTCCACCAACACTTGCTCACCCAAGAAGGCAGCATCTGTCAGCAAGTCCTTGGAGTTGGTCTCCAGCCAGGTCTTGACCAAGTTCTGGGCCTTGCCCTTGAGTGACCTGTGGCTTCCGCTGCTCTCTTTTGTCTGGATGACAGCACTGAAGAAGTCAACCTCCTCCTCCTCCTCCTCGTTGTTGCTGCCTCCACTGTTGCTGCCCACTTCGTTGGACTGCTGCTTCATGGCCTCCTCGACTGTACCCTCCATGCTTTTCCTCACCCTGGTGACCTTGGTGTTGTCATACTTGTCCAGCCAGGACATAAAGGGTTAAGGTGAAAACGCTCCCATTGTAAGACATCAACTGACTTAATTTATGTCATCAAAGTGACATAAGAATTGAAATCTTACCTGATCAGTTTTATGGTTCTTGAAATGTATCAAGGAGACTACTAATAAGGTACTCACAGACATATTATAAATATACATGACTTACTTGACAACGATTATTTTTAAATATTCACTAGCACAAACATGTTGCGCAAGAG
Source organism: Bathynomus jamesi (assembly GCA_023014485.1). Lineage (NCBI taxonomy): Eukaryota > Metazoa > Arthropoda > Malacostraca > Isopoda > Cirolanidae > Bathynomus > Bathynomus jamesi. The sequence continues at coordinate 149,803 of JAJOZX010000873.1, read as the reverse complement.
ACAGACTGCAAATGAAACGAATGTAGTTATTTGTTGTAATTGTTACATATATATTATTGAAAGTGCCTTAAAATGCTCGTGATATTTCTTGAAAGAAGTTGAAACATTCAACTCAAATGGCAAATCTTTCCGCCTGATTTTACAGTCGACCATGTTTTGCTCAAACCAATGCCATAAATAACTACCATATTTGGTAACACAAATTGTGGCGACGGAAACAAATATATCGCCTGATTTTGCACTGCGGAAATGGAAATTCGTTCATCACTATTAACAGTGGCGGATTAATTGCGCACCTGCTCAGCACTGAAAATAATAGAAACTTTTAAACGTTTATTTATGAATTTTTTGGGTTAACGGACTTGAGTTAACGGAAGTTAAATGTAACGGAAGTTAATTAGTCCGATAATGATTTTCAAAGTTAACTTAAAAGTTAAATCGTTAACGAAAAAGTTAACTTCGTTAATTAACGATTAACGGATTAACGGTTTGTGCCCAGCTTTGGTCTACACACATTACATTCCCTCTTCTCGGTTTCAACTACACGACTTTCACATTTGGGGCTTTTACACTGCTCACATACCATGTGGCATTCCTTACAATGTTTCACTCTCTCATCCGCAAACTCGAGACATCCCTTACACAAATCATGATGCCTTCCATATTTTCGACTTTTATCATAACTAGCGCAGAGAGTCCTTATATTACGGATGGGGAGATACGATGTTCCTGACAATCCTAAAATAAGTTGGTCTTGTACGATCTCTCGCACAGCTTTTAAAAACATAGTCCTACGACGATCATCCATTTCAAATACAACTATATGAACATTCATTTCCTGCTCTACCCTTCTCAGCTCTTCAGGACCCATATTACACTCAAACTCAAGCTTACGATCTGAAGCCAGTTTACGAGCACGCTGCACAACCGTAGGCAACCAAATACTTTTGACTCGGGTATTTAGTACAGTAAACATATGGGCTAAGACTACTGCTATAAAGCCGCAACCACGATCGACGTTTGTATGCTTTCTGTAAATAGCCTGAGAATTGAAGTTAAGAGTATAAGGTGTGGCACTATGACCCGCAACCCGGAATACTCTGTCAATATCTACCGTGAAGTTGTTCATATTGAAGGCTGTACTATTTTGAGAGGCCCGCATTATATGCCCCAAGATATATTCTATGTCTACAGCTGCCAAGCGTCTGAACGGTATTACTACCCAAAAATCATCTACATCCCCGTCACCTGACCCGAACCCGAAGGACAACCTCGTCCGGACTTCACGTTCGTCGCAGTTCTGAAGGGCAAACGCCACAATCCGCTCAACTACACGCCGCAGTCCAACACCGTTGCTATACAGGGTTCCAGGGTCAACCCTGACCACGTACCGATGTCTAGTCATGGCAGGGGTGGGGTTAGCGGTGCGCACCAGTTCGAATGTTATACCTTCCTCCACAGCACGAGATGCTGCTGCTGGTGTGGAGGATGTACCCGGAATTAAACAGGAGTAAGGGGGTATATTTGAGGAGGGAGCTAGTGTGGGGGTTGTGTCGTAAGAGGTAGAAGGGTGGGGCTCTATTACTGGGGGTCTAGCAACCGGTGCACTCCTGGTACGTTTTATACCTGGCATGGAAGGTTCTTCATCATCGTGCCTCCGCTTTGAACTGCCACGCGGTGGAGGTGTCGCTGGTGAGGGTTCGTCAGCGGGGGATGGAGTCTGTAGCTACGCTGTCATCGGGGTCTTGTGTAATATCGATGATGGAGTGCTGTACATCGTCGTCATTCACGGTTCTGTGGAAAAAACAAGAATATAAGGAGCAGCACTTAAATTTTGTTATATTTTATAAATGCTCCACTTAGGGGTGTGACGTGTTAGAGATGGAATCTGTAGAAAAATTCAGGTTCACAAGCCCATCCACATGTATTATATCCATCCCTACAGGATGTGGTAAAACTGTTTACGCTTAAAATCATTAAAGATAAGGGGGAGATGTTCTCAAAATTTGTGCATAAAGTAATATGGTGCTATTCGACGTACCAATCAGTGTTCGACGAGTACGAAAATATTTTGTTCCACAAAGGCTTATATGACGTTAATTCGTTAAAGGGAAATGAGCATACAGTCATTGTAATTGACGATCTCATGTTGGAAATGGATAAAACGTTTGCCAAGACATTTACAGTGTTCTCCCACCATCTTAACTTAAGCGTATTCTTCATCAATCAGAATCTATTTTTCAAAAATATATACATGCGTGATATGCCGTTAAATAAACACTATCTAGTCTTATTCGCGCAACGTAGAGATGTCACAAATTGGGGTATTAGCCAATCAAATGTTCCCGAATCAGCGTAAGGCGTTTTTGGAGGTTTATAAAGAAGCAACAAGTCAGCGTTACTGATATTTGCTTTGTGACTTTCACCCGCGAAACACGTTTAGGGTGCTTCTAAGAACGAATATATTCCCAAACGAGCCTGAAACGGTGTATATTCCAGAATGACAAATAAGCTGAAGCAATACCGTGAATTAATAAAAATCTATCAACGATTACCCCGGGCATTGCAGATGTTTGTTAAAAATATCGACTCCGACTTTTTAAAATGCATCTGTGAAATCTGCCTTAATGTTATAAAATGTAATGTGCCAATGAAACCCCCTCAGAAGACTCGCCTACGTCGTTACAAGAACATAATATGTATGTTCGCTCGTAAAAGTCAAATTGTGGGGAAGTAAAAGCAAATTATTGTACAAAGAGGAAAATCATTCCTCCCCATCTTATTTTTAGTTTTGGGACCTTTACTGACTAAATTAATATAATGAAGAAAGTGGTAGTGATCCGCACGAGGTGTATGTATGCTTCACTGCAAAGTTCAAAGAGTCCAGACACGGTTCTAGAACCCCTTAAAAGCAGGCTTAAAAGAATGGAAAGCGAATTGATAGACCTATTAAACAGTGAAAAGTCACCTGATGACAAAAGGATCTTGTACCAAGAGGCTCTGCAGAAATGTTTTCAAGAGTACGAAGATTATAAGGATCCTATAGAGCTCCCCGTTGTTATTAAGCACAGCGCGAGCAACGATGAGCATGGCGACATAGGACCTGGGGCCGACGTTAGAGATGACCAACCAAAGAACAACAGAACGCAGCACATCGAGCATGTATTAAAAAGCAGTCTCCCACGTACATTGAGGAATAAAGGTTTAAGTCTTTATAATCTATTGAATGAGGACCCCATCATACAGTGGACCGATACAGGCGAGGTCATTGTTGAAGGAACAAGGATAAGAGATCGAATATCGTCGATATTGTCCATGATCTGGTGAGAAAGTGGGACAGGCCCTCACCAGCAGGAAGGAAGCATATTAAAGCAAGACTACAACAAATAAATGTCCCCAAAACATTGATAGGAAATCTGAATAGGTTAAAAGACTTGGAGCAAGTCTCGCATGTCACAACTGAGTACGCCATCACCCCCAACAGTAGCATCTCTGAAGAGGAGAAAGAAGAGACCAAACAACAGCGGCCAACCCTATCCACGTGTCTCTAAAATAGCAAATGGCTAGCATATTAAGAAAACGCTATTATGACATTTCTAACCCAGCCTCCTATGGCGGTGTTAATAAACTGTACAGAGGAAAAAGGATGTTGAGAGGTTTCTGCGGGAGCAGGATGCTTATACACTTCATAAGCAGGTGAGAAAAAGGTTTAAAACGGATTTAACAGACATGCAAAGATATTCAGTGTATAATGATGGCTACCGCTACATCCTATTCATAATAGATGTATACTCTAGATATCTGTGGCTAATCCCTCTGAAAAATAAATCGCCTGAAACAGTTGCTAAAGCTACCAAAACGCTGATGTTGAAAGAAAACAGGGTTCCAGGCTATTTTTGTACGGATATGGGGAAAGAATTTATAGGCCACGCTTTTCAGAACATGCTGACAGAGTTTAATATCAGTTACTACACTAACAATTCTATACATAAGGCCTCTTTAGCTGAAAGAGTTCAACGTACCATAAAGGAACGCATGCATCGCTATTTTACACAAAAACACATACAGATATATAAACATTCTGGGATCATTGGCCTCGTCATACAACCGTTCACACCATCGCACGATTGGCACAACATCTAATAAAGTTTTAGAAAGAGGTACGCGCCCAGAGCCTGATGTGAGAAGAGCTGGAACACCGCCGCCACACTCTACACGTTTCAAAATCAATGATTATGCAAGGCTATCGCGTTCGGGAAATAAATTCGCGAAGGGATTTGAGCAAGGATGGGCACGTGAGATTTTTAAAGTTAGTGCTATGAGACCTAAAGTCGAGATAATGATGTATTACGTTGAAGATTTGAATGGGGAAGAAATCGCAGGAGGCTTTTACCGCGAGAGTTGCAGAAAGTGGCATTTAATTTAGGAAAAAATGTGTTTAAAATTGAAACAATTTTAGGCAGCAAAGGTTTAGGAAAGAGAAAAATGTACCTGGTGAAATGGCTAGGGTACCCATAAAGCTTCAGCACCTATATAAAAGCTGATGCAATAATGAAGCTTAACCCTTTAACGACGGATGGTACCTTAAGGTCCACCAGAAATAACAATATAAATTGTACTACAATGCCTCGTTTCTATAAATGTTTCTACATGTTTATATAGATATTATTTAATTGTCGAGAAAGGAACCCAAAATGTGTATCATTTCAGTGACTAGTTACTAAAATATTTAGTTTTGAATAACAATAAAACCTATACGTTCTGGTAACAAGAGTGACTGCATATGCTGCGGACTCGTCCTTAAAGGGTTAAATAGTATGCAACATGGCTCCTAACTATTTCTACGTCACACTCCCGTCCTCCTCGTCCCTGTCTGTACACCCTAACAACACCCTCGCCAACTTTGTGACAGAACTCCATGGACCCATTGAATTGGAACGTTATTCCTATGAGGTAGGGTTATGTGAACTCCAGTTAGCCACCAAATTTTTAACTCTTGAAAATGAGCAAATCATATTTCTGATCATTAGAAGATTCAATGAGTGCGAAAAATTTGGCATAACTTTAGACAACACTATGCGCTCAGTCCTGTTCGGTGATGAACGGTACTACAGCACAAATGTATCGCTAGGAATCAGGCATTATGATACAGCCATGGACATTGTGACGGGGTTAAACAAGTCTTGAAAGGTCGTGCCTGACATACGATTTACTTTTTGAAGTCGTAAACATAGACACGCCTGCATGCACATTGAAGTTAAAGCAGTGGCGTACTAAGGGGGGTGCGAGGGGGCGGTCCGCCCCGGGTGATAGCCAGGAGGGGGGTGCCATCGGGAGAGTTGAAATACCAGTACAAGTTTTCAAACCAAATGAAAAATTCGCGAAAGTAAAAAAAAAATTAAAAATGTTCAAACTATTACAACAGCTTAATGTTAATTTCCACTATAAAATAAATTATTTTTGTCAATACAAAATTTACAAACGAAAAATTAAATATTTGATAAAAATTACATCGGAAGGCGAAAGATTTTCGATGAATTCTCTGATGAAGATAGTGTGGAAATTAGACGAATTCGGAGGCATTTGGAAGCTGCCAAAATCAGCGTTGAAGAGGCAAAGAAATGGACAGCATTGCAGTTTCTGGAGTTTATTGTGAAATGGGATTTTTGTGAATCTTTGCCAAGCTTGTCACTGTGTTTGAGATTCTTTTTGACTGTCTGTGTCTATTGCTTCATGTGAAAGAAGTTTTTCCAAATTGAAATTGATAAAAAATTTCTTTCGCTCGACCATGAGTCAACAAGATTGACAAATCTGGCTTTACTTTCAACTGAACATGAATATGCAAAAAAGGTGAATTTTGATGAGGTCATTGATCAATTTGCAGAAATTAAGGCTCGAAAGCAGACTGTGAATCCTCTCTATTTACCTTTGAAGAATAGGCTGAGCGTTGAGACTGGATTTCCTGTGTTTTTTGTATAAAATAAAATGCAGTATTACCTGTTCACTGAATTTTTAATGTCCTGCATTTTTCTTATTTTCATTTTGCTTATGAGAGTACTGTACTGTTTAAAAATCTTCTTGCAAACATATATTTTTCTGTGTGTTTAAATTTTAAAATTATTTATGGGGGGTGTCAAAGGAAGGATCCTCCCCGGGTGCCAAATACTTTAGGTACGCCCCTGAGTTAAAGTCAACGCTTAGTAGAAATATTAAAGATAAAGAGCTGTTCACAATTGTGGCTGAGGGCCGATATAGTGCAGCTCTCCAAAGAGATACCTTTCACGAGGCACAGCATGACCTGTCCAGCTTAATGTATCAAATGAAGATGGAGAAATTGGGTGAAAACTCTCCGCCCCCAGACATGTGCTATATTTACAGCAATATCGTAGAGCACCAATTTGTTGGGGACACCCAGGCCCGCCTGCTGCGCATTGCACACATCCCCAACCATAGAGGGAAAAGTTTGAGCATTACATATGACAAGCCCCATTATGTAAATGTTGCGACTAATCTATTAACTAACATCTCGATATATATAAGAACGATTGAGGGGAAAAATTTCCCATTCGTTGATGGGAGCTTAACAGTGAAACTACTTTCGTCGTTTATAATGGCTCGAAAACCATTCACAGTCTACCGAGGGGTGAGGTACCAGCGTGGGAGTGGACTTGGATCCATTTTTTCATCCATACTGCGCACCGCTGTCCCACTGTTGAAAAGGGGTGCCAGGTACCTAGGCGGAAGGCGTTACAAACAGGTTTTAACGCGGCAGAAGACATAATGGGTGGAACTAAGCCTAAAGAAGCTCTAAAAAAACATTTAAAACGTACACGGGACGAAATCGTCAAAGATGCAAAGAGAAAAATGCGTGCTGGCGGAAAGAAGAGATCTGCCAGGAAGAAGGGGTTACCAACACGTGGCGGAAAGAGGAGATCTGCCAGGAAGAAGGGGTTACCAACACGTGACGCTAAACGTAAAAGGAAATAAAAAAAGAAGTGCTCTAAGCGTATGAAACCTATGGCTGATCATTTTTTTAACTGATATAAGCTGAGGACACTACTCACGAATCATAGGTTGACTAATACTTGTCGAGGGAGGTGGCACTATTTCTGACTCGTCATGGCACTTTTCATCCATCCGTGTAGTTCACAATGCTGTAAATCGGAACTGTCCCTCTTTGATATGCCCCCCACTCAGGTCTCTATTGAGCATAGCGACTTTACTACAATTAACCCATTAAACACAATTAGTTCGCCCAGTGCCCCTATGGAATTCGTGATACCCAGCTCAGGCTCTTACTTTTTTGACCCGAGCTGCATGCACATGTACGCTAAACTGCGTATAGCCCATTCTGATGAAACGGACTGCGATGATAATTACTCTGCCTACCCTGAAACCAACTTTTTACAATCCATATTCAGCCAGTGTGAAGTGTATTTAAATCAGGTTAACATCTCGGCAGGAACGGGATACTACCACCTACGAGCCTATCTGGAAAATGTCCTCAACTTTTCTAAAGAAGCGAAGGACACCTTTTTAACCGCCGAGGGGTATTACCACACTAAAGATGAAAATGGAATAAAGGATGAATTTAAAAATTCTAAAAAAAAGATATATGAATGTTTTGGACGCTTGCATACAGACTTCACATTCCAGGAGAAGTTGCTTATGAACGGGTGGATATGAAGTTGAAGTTTACCCGCACGATTCCTGAGATCTGCATAAATCTAGGGTCTGATCAAGAAGAAGGCACGAAGCCCGTTGTGATACACATCATGCAGACGTATTTGCATATACGCCGAGGGAAATTAAGTTCCCCAAAACAAATAGAAATTGAGAAAGACTTAATACACGCCACAGTAAAATACCTAATTAACAGGGTACAGATCAAACTATACACGATACCCGCCGGGTTGGCTTCGAAGCAACTAGAAAACGTAGCCCTTGGAGTCCTACCTAAAAGGATATTAATTGGAATACAGGACCACGCCTCGACGAATGGAAAATATAAAAAGAGTGCCGTTAAATTCGAGAATTTCGGCCTTAAAAATATTACTCTATACGTAAATGGCATCACATTGGGAGGGACCATGATTACGGACTACTCATCAGACGCTGTGTTCCCGCTCTGCGCGAGAGCATATAGTAGTCTGGCTCATAATACAGGCGCCTGTGACGAACTTGGTTTTGGTGTAACGCAGAAAGAATTTGTCGAAGAATTTAACATTTATTCATTTTATATTACGCCTGACTTTTCTGCTGGCGCAAATACGCATTTAAGTCCACAGCAGAGTGGGAATATCTCAGTCGGGTTGGAATTTGTCAAGCCTATAGACACGCCCATAAGTGTAATCGTGTACCTCGAATCACAGGCACTAATAGAAGTTGATCGTTTCAGGAACGTGGTCACAGACTTTTAAAATGGACGCGAATACACTCCAGAGAGTACTGAAAAGTGATCGTTTCACACGCTCAAAATTATCGGTGTGTTATTGAAGCTGCCAAGTACGAGAAACTGGTACGGGATTATCGTTAACACCGACATTGTAGGGGTGAGGGGATTCATTGGTTTGCAATCTATTTTAAAAATGGGGAAAGAATGTACTATTTTGATTCACTCGGATTTCAGCCCTGGAATGATTCGGTAATTGTACAGTTTATAGCGCAATTACATGTGCCTGAGATTGTTTGGAACCCATATCGTTTTCAAGTATATTATACTGAAACGTGCGGGTTGTATTGCATTTCCTTTCTCATGCATATGTCACGTGGGAAGGGATTTATAAATTTTTTAAAATTATTCGATTTGTGCGACACAGAGATGAACGATAAAAGTGTATGCAGACAGATAAAGAAACAGGTTCCCATATGTTAGCACCTCCTGTAATGTGTAAAGGTGTATATCGATATTGTGTAAAGTTGTATATACATTTGTAACTGTAGTCATTAAGACTTGTTTAACGGACACTGGTTCCGCTTTGTACATGCTTTCTGCCATTTAATAAATGAAAATACAATGTCTTTTGTTTTTAACCTCAAAAATACATTAGTTCCTCGATAATCACGGGATTGGTTGTGCGGAGAAGCATCCATATCATTTATTCCCCTTTCATCAAAAGTAGCTATAACACGACTGAGTTCCGAATCGGTCCTATAAGGTTAAGTAAAAATAAAGAACTACAAGAGAAATGCCACGAATTTAAATGCAGATAATTCTTAAAAGTTTTGGTAATTTAAAAATCCTATAGCGGTGCTGAATTATCGAAAAATATTATTAAATCCACCATATATATATATTATATATATATATATATATATATATAATGTTTCAGACCAACAAAGACCCTAGGATCCACTCATGGCTGGTCTACCTAACTGTGTTCGTAATTGTGTATTGTGCATGTCCTCCGTGGTGGCGGAGGGGACCTACAATTTTTACGTGGGTTCCGAACCACAAGAACATAAGAACATAAGAAATTTTTATAGTGGGCACACTAGGGGCCACTTCGGCCCATCGAGGTGGCTCCACTATGTAAAAACTGCCTGTACATTGGCAACAAACCAATTTTTATAAAACTAATTAATTATCAATTTAAAACTAAAGATAGAATCTCTGGATCCAGAGGATCAAGTCATAATAGACTACTATCCACAAATATGTTACACTCTATATCTATTTATAACCGACATGCAAATATATCAGATCCAAAGAATCCAGTCAATTTCATTACGGTATCCATCAATACCAGTACCTTGCCAACCAAAAATAAGTCACGGTCCATATCAATTGCGGACCAAGTCACAATTTACAACCATATACATTACAATATATATACTTAGGAGGAAAAGTGTAGGTGTGGCTGTAAAGACTGTACAGTAATGTAGAAATGTGTGTGCACCCATTTGGGTCTCCCATTTAAAGGTGTTTGTGGGGCAAGTGAAGATCATGAGTTTTTCAATACCTCACAGTACTATGGGGGGCACCGCTCGGCAGAGGAATCTCTTTAAATGGGGTGTGTAAGGACAGAGTATCCCCTAACCCAAGATGCTGCCTCCCTATATCCCACAACACTTGTAAAACTATGTTTTCTTAAATTTGTTCTACATCTTGGCTTAAATAATTTCATACTATGACCTCTAGTCTGGTTATTGTGATCTTTAATGAAAAGAGAATCAAAATCTATCTTATCCAACCCTTAATTTTACTACCTTAAACTATACCCAATCTATCAACATATGCGTCTAATCGATTTTTAAACATGTTTATAGACGTGCTACTAATTACTTCTACCGGCAAACTATTCCAGCTATTTACTATTCTATGCGTAAAAAAGTTTTTGGCAACTGCTGTCTCGAACCTTCTACTTGTCAACTTACACCCGTTATTTCTAGTCCTATTATATTGAGATATTTCGAAAAAGCTATCTCTGTCTACGTTATCGAACCCATTCATAATTTTGAAAACCTGGATTAGATCACCCCTTAGCCTCCTAGTCTCGAGTGTAGTCAATTTTAACTCTTTAAGCCTATCCTCGTACGACTTTGACCTAAGCGACGGAATCATCTTAGTTGCTCGTCTTTGAACTCTTTCGATTTTGTCTATATCTTTGCGCATATGCGGATTCCAAAATTGGATCGCGTACTCCAAATGGGGTCTAACTAATGATTTATAAAGAGGAACTATAATATCGCGCGATTTGTACTCAAAATTCCGAGCTATAAAACCTAACACTTTGTTCGCTTTATTGACCGCTGCTGTACTTTGTTTCGCTACTTTTAAATCACCAGTGACTATAACTCCTAAATCTTTTTCCTGCTCTACGCTTATCAACTCTTTCCCTGACATACTATACGCAAAATTACCGTTACGCGAACCTATATGTAAAATTTTGCACTTATCGACGTTAAATCTCATTTGCCATGTGACTGACCAATCAACGATTTTATTCAGATCATTCTGGATTTTACCTCTATCTTCGTCATTAATCGCCCTACCACCCAGCTTCGTGTCATCCGCAAACTTTGAAACTGTACTGACTAGGCCGACATCTAAATCGTTAATATATATAAGAAAAAGCAAGGGGCCCAATACAGAACCCTGAGGAACGCCACTCGCTACATTAGCCCAACACGACTCCGCTCCATCAACGACCACCCTCTGTTTCCTACCTCGCAACCACTCTTCTATCCAATTTATTACTACACCCCTGATTCCATGAGCCTTAGTTTTCTCAATGAGTCTTTTGTGCGGTACGGTGTCAAACGCTTTTTGAAAATCTAAATACACTACATCAACCGCCCGATGACTATCGTAAACGTCAACCACGCTTTGAAAAAATTCTAAAAGATTAGTTAAGCAAGATTTGTTTCGCCTAAAACCGTGCTGCGTATTTCTAAGTTATGCAATTCTAAGTGTTCGACTATACGATCCCTAATTATTGATTCCAGTAGCTTACCTACAACAGACGTTAAACTGATTGGCCTATAATTTCCCGCCGCACCTTTATCGCCTTTCTTAAAGATAGGTGTTACGTTTGCTAACTTGAAATTATCTGGTACGCACCCCTCAGAAATAGACGCATTAAAAATCTTTGTTAGCGGCACAACAATGCTATCTTTTAATTCTTTTAGTTGTATGGGATATATGGAATCCGGCCCCGGTGATTTACGCGTTTTCATTTTATCAATATAGCGCATTACCTCCCCTTCACTAACCACAATATTATCCAAAATATTACCATTATCAAAGGTATTATGTCTATGACCGTAGGGATATTCGTTACATCTTCTATAGTAAAAACTGACGTAAAGAATTCGTTTAGCAAGGTAGCCATTTCCTTGTTTTCAGAAACTAGATCTCCGTTAACATTTTTCAACGGCCCCAAGACACTTTTTACTGGATTTCTATTGTTGACGTATTGAAAGAATCGCTTGGGGTTTTCTTTACCGTCACGAGCTATGGAGATTTCAAATTCGCGCTTGGACTTTTTTATCACACTTTTCGCTTCACGCCTTAGAGATATGTAGTTGTTTCGTAACCACAAATTGTCTTTATCGCACTTATGTAGCCTATAAGCCCTATCTCTACTCTTTATAATGTCTCCTACTCTAGAAGTAAACCACAAGGGCTTGTTATTTACTTTCGCACGCTTAATTTTGTACGGTACACATTCCTCATTTATAGTCCTAAATACTGTTTCAAACGATTCCCACATTAGTTTTGCGTTGGAGTTCCCCATTACGTTTTCCCAATTGACGTGTGACAATTTATTTCGAAATTTACAAAAGTCTGCGTGCTGGAAGTTAGGAATTTTAGTCGAGTTAGCTGGTTTCGAGTGACTTACTGAGAGGACAAACTCTACCATATTGTGATCGCTATTGCTTAACGGTTCTATTACTTGAAGATCAGTAATTAGCCTATCATCCGTAGTTATTACTAAATCTAAAATACTGTCCAACCTCGTAGGTTCCCCAACCTTTTGAATAAGAAAGCTATCCTCGAGAAAATTAACTAAACGATTACCTTCCGCGTCTCCCTGCATTGTATCGTAATTCACGTTGGCGCAATTAAAGTCACCCATAACTAAAGCCTGCTCACTACCTATTATTCTCTTTAGTTCACGATATAACGCTTCGTCCGTATCAGCTGTTTGATTAGGGGGCCTATATATAACCGCAACAACAAGTTTGAAATCGTTCAATTTAAGTTCTGCTATAGTCGAATCTATTGGTTCTGGAATTGTGTGCTTTACTTCTATAACGTTCGCAATATTATCTTTGATATACAACATAACACCGCCTCCTCGCCTACCTATTCTGTTTTTAACAAAAAGTCTATAACCTCTAATTTGATACTCCCCTACAAAGTCACGTGTTTCAGTGCTAAGCCACGATTCATTTATCGCAATTAAATCATAGTCTTTACAAGCAATTAAAGAAAAAAATTCGTTTATTTTATTTCGTAAGCTACGAGCATTTAAGGATAGAACCTTCAAATTGTTTGTAATTGCGACACCTTCGCGAGCGCAGGGGAAATTTGTGGAATTTACGCTGGGACCGTTCGAGTTACGGCAGCCTGAAAAGAAGACAGTATTATGAAATAGTCTTCCTAAACGCGCAGCTCCAACGTCATTAAGATGAAGTCCATCTCCGAGGAACAAGTCCCTCCTGCCGTAGAAATGTTCCAAAAATTCGCAAAATGCACTCCTTCCTGTTGGCAAAGAGACTTTAGGTTATTGTTAATATAGGTCGCCTTGCTGTAGAAATCGTTACGTTGGATAATTCGAGGAAGTATACCTGTTAAAACAATCTTATTAGTTTTTTCCTTTAATCGCTCTAGTAAGTCCCTGTACCTAGCCAGCAGTTCTTCCGATCTAGAATTTAAAACGTTATTAGTACCGACATGAATAACATACGTTGTGTCCTCGGCGGTACCGTCTGTAAAATGGTCAACACTATTAGTTATATCCTCCACCCTTGCACCAGGGTAGCAGTAACGGCGCCTACGACGAGGGTTTCTCCCACAGAATTCCTCGAGCTGCCCTCGAACAATGGAATCGCCAACGAGTCGTATTTCCGGTTCATCAGCATCTTCGAAACCTAAAACAGAAAACTTATTGTTTGTTATTACTGGTAGACAAGTCTTAGGTTTTCTCAATGGGGCTCCATTACGCACTCGAACGAAGGGTTGGGAACTAGGGGAAGAGATAGGGCTATTAGTACTATTTATATTATTAGTAGAAACTGAGGCAGGAGGGGTCGTAACTGGAGTCTCAAGGGATTCTAATTTTGCCGTCAGGAGCATCACGCTTTCTTCAAGCTTAACTCTGGCCTCCCTCTCACGTTCTAACTCGTTCCTCAGGATTTCCATGCTTGAGCACCACCTGCAAACTAACTGTTCATTATTATTAGCCATTGTAAACGCGTAAGCGGCAAATTTCCCTTCACAGCGACTGCAAGTACTTGACGGGGGTGCCATGCTCTTAATTAGTTAAAAAACAAAAACGAGCGCTTGGAAATTAATAAATTACAACGTAGGTCTACCGCGTGCTTATTGCGCCGTCACCTGAGCAAACCCGCAGAAACGTTCCTGAAACGCAGAAACAGATTCTTGTAACACAAATTTATTCTAAATGAATATATAATTAAGCTACCGACGAAAAGATCTGTAAAAGAAAGAATATAAGTAGTACTTATCTGTCTGCGATTCGACCGACTTTTTTTCCTTTTTTCCCACGGTGTGACACACTCTACCTGACCTCCCTAAGGAAGGGAAAATGAACCTGATAGATTTCTGATAGATTTGAAAAACAAACAAGGCAAGCCATGTGCACTATCCTTAGGTTGATCAAATAATATAGCACTGAATAAAGTCAGTAGATGAAATATATTCGTCTTTTTTTTTAAAGATACCTCAACGAAAACCACTTATTCAATTGATAACACAGACAAAAACATGATGGGGTTAATTTTACGTTAGAGTAACAAGAAATTGTAACCATAAGTAGATATCCTGACAGTTTTCAAAAGTAAGATTAGCTGGGTGTGCTATGATACCGTGCCGTTTGGCTACCATAATCTTTGATATGTCTATTGTTAACTTATTTATTGTACGTATTTGTAAATATATATACACCTTGAATATTTCGTTTATTAAATAAATCGTGTTTCAATTAGCGTTTCATTTTCTCCTTTGTGTGTGTGTGTGTGTACAGAAAAGCTAAGCCCCGCCCACTGTAAGATCGGCAACGTGAGTCATGCCGCTACCTGAGCATGCCTCTATCCCTGCGTGCTCAGTTGACCTCTGCATACCCTTGAGCTCAGACGTGTATTCTCCCGCGTAGAAGAAAAATAGTAATGGCTACCTTTAATATTGCGTGTTCAACATTTATGAAGTGGTATTCGGCAAAGTGCCAAGATGTGGTGGATACTGAAAAACTCCTTATTCCCCCCTCCTTTGCCACTTTTAAAGCTACATTGAACGGTGCGAAGGACCAAGATGTTCAAATACGCTACGGGTATTCTGGCGAGGGCGTTGTATGATTTCGTAGTACAGACGATGTATTGAAGTATGTTATAGACCTAACCTTTATAAAGGCTCATATATACCGCGAAGTAGAAGAAGCAACACGTTCAGAAGATAAGCAATGGTTATGGATAGCGAGTCTTGTTGATGAGTGGTGTGACAAGCGATATTATGTCATGTTACACCATACCGACTACTCGTACTCTACGGTTGAGAATGTAAATCTTGTCATCATGGAGAATCTTAAGTATTTTACCACTATATTAATATACAGGGTGTCCCATAAGTCCGGCATCATAGGAAAAATAATAAAAAAGGCAAAACAAAAGCTTTTACTTACGGAACGTGCTCAATATGTCCGCCATTGTTTTCAATACACAAATTCAGACGTGATACCCAGTCAGCAAGCACACGGTGAATGATGTCAGGAGTAATGGTGTTACATGCCCCAATAATGTGCTGCCGCAAATGTTCAAACACTCCTAATTTTCTCTGCGTATACCAGCGCTTTCAAGTAGCCCCAGAGATAAAAATCTAGTGGCGTGAGATCCGGGCTTCTAGCTGGCCATTCCACAGGCCCTCGACGTCCTATCCAATGACCAGGGAATTGTTGGTACAGGTATTCCCTTACTTGGGTGCTGTAATGTGCAGGAGCGCCGTCTTGCTGGAACCATGTGGGAAATTTCCTTCTTCGTTCAAGACACTGGGAAATGCTTCTTCCTTGAGCATACGTAGGTAGGTGCCTCCAGTGACATGTTCATCGAAAAAGAGGGGGCCTATGATGCGATCCTTCCAAATGCCACACCATACCATCACCCGAGATGCACCTTGTTCCTTTGAAGAGGTATACCAGTGAGGGTTGTTTTGAGACCAGTAGCGGGTGTTCTGTCGATTTACCTCACCATTTCCATAAAAAACAGCCTCGTCACTGAACAGAATGGTGGACGGGAAATTGGCATCCCGAGCATATGAATTAGGTTTGTAGAAATAGAAAAATATGAATTTCTCCTATGATGCCGGACTTATGGGACACCCTGTATATCATGATGAGGTTTGTAGTGAGGTTGTGGCTAATGGGCTGTGTGAGTTTTTAACAGACTTTAGAGACGAGTATCGCTGTTAAAAAAAAGGATAAATATGGACAATGGACATATGTTTCTCTCAAATAGTGCGCCGGATTGTGAAGATGTTTAGTTTGTGGAAATAAACGTCTGGTGAGTGATAAAACATTAAAGTCGATATGTTTCATGGAGTGGAAAATTCTGTTTGTCCAAGAGCACAAGTGTTCGAACAGGCCTGTACACGCTTTAGCAGTGTGACGCGCTCCCCCCAACGAGTCGCCCACCCGTGTACCTCACGAAGCACACGAGTTCGAATAAATTCGTACACATTTCATCAGCGTGACTCACTCCGCCCCATCGAGCCGATCCGTCCACCTGTGACTCATAGTCATCTCAGAGCTTGAACCGAGTGGAAGTGCGAATACGATGGAACTTCCTTTGAGAAGCATCCTCAGCGCCTCGTACGATGTCTCCGTGACGAAGTCATTGCGCGTGTTCAAGCGTGAAACCTGTGCCATTAACTATGTACTTGAAACGATTTTCCGGCAAGCAAGCAAACGTAATATTATTTATTTAAGTGCTGAGGAGATGAATAGAGTCTTCGTGATAGTTGAGAAGTCGGGAGAGGACCGTTATAAAATACCTGCAGGTGTAGGTACAAGAAGAGAGCAGATTAGTGACGCCCCCTCATATGCCGTTGTTTGCACGTTGTGTATAAATAACGAACAGCCATGCATTGATATACGACTGATGTGGAAGAACGCATCTGATAATAACGTCTTGTCCCTACGCAAAACCGTTTCATCCTCGACAGAATGTTTGAAATCGTCGGATTCCGCAAACTAAAGCCTATATTAGACGCTCGTGTTACGGATATGATTTATTTTGACACGGTTCTTGAATACGCATACAACGCTCTGCTCGACGGATTTATCGAATGTAGGAATGAACAAGGCGAGATGGTCTAGAGCTGGATGCATATTTAAAAGGTTTAGATTCTTCGAAATATCCTGAACTTTGGTACAAAGCACTTGAGCGGTACAGGGCTGAGCTCACACTGTTCACCCTGAAGAGCTGTACCTCTATATAATGAATAGATGTCGTTACGACTTGGAAGATTATTTCAATTGCCGCTATGCAGAGTGAAGAAGAGTTCACGATTGAAAAGCTCGGGACGGTAAGAAAAAAACCCTCGATTGGAAAGGAGTGTTTATGAACTTGTATTTAATAATGATGTTGTGGTTAACGATGACCTCTTTGTGCGTGCTTTTGATTGTATTCTAGCCGTGTTTAAAGATAACTTGCTAACCGGATGTAAAGTAGGCACAAAAATAGTATTGAACGATATGAAAGCCATTTATGTCGAGTATAGGCCTTCGTATCAGTTAAACGGTGATGTGTTGCTTAGTCGGTTTTACCACGTAGTACAAAGTAATATCGATGTGGATGTAGACTCTATTACGTGTGAGTTTAGCGTTTTGCACCTTAGAACATAAAGGATGTATATTTAATTATTTAATTGTGTGTATATATATATATATTTCCTGTACTAATATGCAATTGATTATACGTTTCGTGTATTATTATTTTTATTTATTTAATATAACCCGTAGAACATAAAGGATGTATATTTATTTATTTATATATATATATATTATATATATATTTCTTATATTTCTTGTACTAATATGCATTTGATTATACGTTTCGTATTATTTTCAATATGTTTAATTATTTAATATAACTATATATTTTTCCTGTACTAATATATTGATAATACAACGTTTTGTATATTTTTTATTATATATTTCCTGTTCGTGATGCTATTATTATTTTTTGATCATATATATATTCCATTGTATATTTATTATAATTCATCGTCCGTATGCTATTATTATTTTTGATTATATATATATATATATAATATATATATATATATGTATATTTCTATATATTTCCATTATTTCGCCTAAATAAACAGAATGATGTAATGGTGTTTTATTTATTCCTTTTTGTTTGTACACAGTATTTAATTATATCAATTGGCTGGCTTCTAAAGCGGATTTCTAAACCAGAATATATGCATTAATTAAATAAATAGTGCTATCTGGCAACTCAGTCTGTACACCTGAACAAGCCATTTACGCCTTCTAAGTCAACTGGCTGATTAAGCCAGAATTATACTTTAATTAAATAAATAGCGCAAACTGGCAACGCAGCCAGATACGCCAACTGGCGGATTAACCAGAAATATGCTTTATTTAAATAAATAGTGCAAACTGGCAACTCAGCCAGATACGCCTACTGTCGGATTAAACCAGAATATATGCTTTAATATATGATTAAGTCAGAATATACGCTTTAATTAAATAAATAGTGCAAACTGGCAACTCATCCTTCTGAGCCAACTGGCTGATTAGGGGCCCTATAAGACAACAGCCGCTCGGCTGAAGTCTTAATATGCGCTTGGCTGCTGTCAAGCGAACACCTATCTTTCTCTCTCTTAGGTTAGGTCTCCCCCAGCGGGGTTCATTGCAGCTTGGGGGATAACTCCGCCTCCAAATTGCAACATTCCCCTCCCCCATTTAGGGAGTACTTTGCAACAAAGGGGAAAGGGGTTGGCACTATGGGTGCCTTGCAACAAAGGGGGTTGGCACTATGGGGTGCCTTGCACAAGGGGGTGGGGGTGGCACTATGGGGTGCCTTGCACAAGGGGGTGGGGGTGGCACTATGGGGTGCCTTGCACAAGGGGGTGGGGTGGCACTATGGGGTGCCTTGGCGCACTTGCAACATTTTCAATTGCATTGCACTCTACCATTTTGCAGTCATACTACTGTATTAATGTTCATAACTACAAATATAATAATAATAATGACATATGCGTACCCTAGGTTGAAAACCCCTGCGCTACGCGAACTAGTCCCATGTTTAGCATGGGAAACCAAAAATTGTAAGGTAATTACTTTAACCTAACCTACGAAAAAAACACTTGCATGCGGTTGTATGCTCTATTGAAAGTCTCGTAAACAATTTATTTTTTAAATAAAACAAAACTGTGTTCATTGTTAACTTCAGCCCATCGTGGCTATGTGGCAATACAGCTTCTCTTAAGGTCAGTTTAGTTAAGCGACATTGGTCTCGGTCAGTGATGGCGAACCACTGACCCACGAGGCAATTTTTAGTGATCCACGAGCTCTTATTTAAATAAAATATTACTTTAGTTTTGAATATTTTTTGTCAATGTTGGGTGTATCTTATTCGTGTGAACAGTCAAATCCACCACTAGGAATCGCCTTGGCACAGATATGAGTGCTGCATGCGTGAGACTAAAGACAACTAAATATAAACCTCAGATCAAAACATTAGTAGCTACAATCCAACAAGAAGTTTCTTACTAAAATAGTAAGTAAGTAAATTATTGTGACCCAATTTCATTTTTTTATTAAATCAAAAGTAACAAAAAATGACCCGCCAGCAAAAAACGTTCGCTACCACTGGTCTAGGTAGTATTTCGATGGGTGATCGTCCTCTGGATGCAGATGACGTATCAACCTGTAGTTCAGTTAACACGTTAGGGTGTAATTCCACTCTATCGTATGATTTTGTCTGTTAGTAGGAAAGTTAAATTAGACATTTAACAAAATCAATCCTTATATACAGGGTGGGGCACGGGAACCAAGTGTTTTTGGAATAATCAGGAAAATGATATTTATTTTTGTAAAGAAAATATATTGGTAGAACAACATTCGTAAGAACATAGCATTTCATGTCATAATAATCATGTACCGAAAATTATATCTGGCATATGATGTCCTTGGCCGTCGACGCATTGTTGAAGGCGTTTACGAAAATTGGCCTCCACTCTTCCCAGCAGGTCTCTGTTGATTTGGATGATTTGTTGACGGATCGCTTCCTTCAATGCATCTAATGTACGGGGCTTGTCCTCGTAGACACGTGACTTGAGGTACCCCATAGAAAGAAGTCACATGTGGACAAGTCAGGGGACCGAGGGGGCCATGCAATGTCACCAAATCTCGAAATGAGATGGTTGGGAAACAGGGGGCGAAGAACAGCCATTGACGCTCTGGCGGTGTGTGGCGTGGCCCCATCTTGCTGAAACCACAAATGTCGACGAGCAATACGCCTTCTTCGTAACTCAGGGATGAAAAAGGTAACGCCCAGATGTTATGGTAACGCCCAGATGTTATGGTAACGGTAACCCCATTTTGTTCGAAGAAATAGGGACCGATGACGCCAAACTTTCCCACCGCGCACCAAACTGTAACCTTAGGGCTATGCAGCGGTTTTTCATGGAGTTGTCGCGGATTTTCAGCAGCCCAATACCGACAGTTTTGATTGTTGACGGCCCCATTAAGGTGGAAATGGGCTTCATCACTCATTACCACCATCATTTTTTCATTCTGCTCATAAAGTGCAAGCATTTCCTGTGCAAAATTCAGTTTCATGCAAAATCCGTCTAACAGTACGATTGCTGATTCCGAGTGCAGCTGAATGTCTCCGAGCAGAGCGGCCTGGGCTTTGCAACATCGCTTGTCTGACCCTTTCAACGTTCTCTGGAGTACGCACAGTGCGTTGCGGCCCCTTCGGTTTTGTTTTCATTATTGAGCCTCCTGTTCGAAGATTGTTAACCCAACGTAAGATTGTGTCACGAGCGGGAACAGAGTCATTTCGATGAATGTTGAATCTGCGGCGAAACGCACGTTGAACTGCTGTCACTGACTCGCCACTCCTAACAAAATGATCATACGCGAACATGCGGTGTTCTAACGTCCACTGCTCCATGATGGCACCTGAAAGATAAAGGTGAGTGTTAGTTAAAGTTAAATGCTATGAACCCAGGAATGGAATGCTACCTACCGCACGCCCCTCCCATTCCTAATGGCCGATACTAGCTATTCAAAAAACACTTGATTCCTCGTGCCCCACCCTATACAAACTACTTTTTTTAATTTGGAACTTATCGAAGGAAAACTTTGAATAAATATTAATGATTCGTCGAAACACTAAAGATAGTAAAAAATATATATGATTATGATGTAAATGTTACTTTTGTATTATTTGCTTGTGGATAAAACCACGTGCATTTTATTTCAGAATTTTGTGAGCATTATTACACTCGTCCATTCACAAGGCCTTCGATTAGAAATTTTGGCTGATGTGGTTTTGTGGTCACCAATTTCACTCATCCGCTCATTTAATACGTCGGGCCAATCAGGGTAAGCGTTATTCCCGGTTAGGCTCAGGGCGCCGAGAGGGCGGGAAGCCGGATAAATCCCATGGCCCGGACCTCTAGGGGGCCCGGAAAGAGGGGGGATAAGTCTAAAAATATTAATAAGCAATTGATTAAATAACAGAGAGGAAATATAATTAATGAACATACATTTTATAGAAATTATTATAGTCAAACTGAAACATAAAATATCTGCGGTCCACCAATGCCCAAGACCGACTGACAGATCTGGAACCATTGTAATTGAAAGCCAGTTAGCCCGTAACTTAAATTTTATCAGAATCATTACCACTTTCCTAGAGAGAAGACAAAGAAAGTACATTTCTAATTATGAAAATCTCGCAGTAAATAATTGTCTTGCCTGCATGGACTGGTACTGCATTTGTAAACTGTATGTATGGTGAAGAATTAATATAATTGATCGAAAAATAAAATGGTCATTTCCTTCTAAGTTAAGGTGATCAGAGTCCCGATTTTCGGCGGACAGTCCCGCTTGGAGATGAGAAGTGTGTCCCGCTGACGTATGGTGTCCCGAAATTGTCCCGCTTTTTGGAGATATTGTGCAAAAATGTCCGCTTTATTAAAATTACTACCAATAAGCTTTTCATGAATGGTTATTGACATACTTCGATTTTTTTAACTTACTACCGTAGTAGATGCTATTATAGACTTGTGCAATAAGTTAGAGTATTAAGTATAATGTTAGAATCCTTTGAATTACTTTATTAAGACCGAGTTCCCCAGCAAAGATTATTATTATTATATAAAATTATTTTATATATATATAATTTTTGTTTTTGTTGTTTTTAATTAATGTTTATTGGTATTCAAGCAAGCACGTAATACAAGATGAAAGTTGTCAGTTTGCACTGGTGGAAAAGTGGTAATTTGACTCTGACTGTTTCGTTATTGTCTATTATTTGATTTTTATTGTTAGTATTGTATATATACAGTATTTGGTACAACAGAGAATGGAGCATATATGTATGTCATATGTTTTTTGCTGAAATTAACAGTGAAATATTTGCTTACGATGCCACCAAAACGTGTTTTGAGTATTGCAATTTCAAAATTTTCTCAACAGCGGCAGGGGGACACCCCTTTCCCCCACTGAACCCCAGTTGGGGGGGTTCAGGAGATATCCCGCTTTTGACTTAAAAAAAATCTGGTCACTTTATTCTAAGTTGTTTATTCATACTGTATGTTTTGAATAGTGACTTGGACATATAATCAGTTTGCTTGTTATGTACACAAAAAACATTCATAATAAAATACTGAGTAAACAGGGAAGCCTATATACCAATCCTTCCCGGGGGCCCGTGGCAGCTCTCGGCGGCCCTGGTTAGGCTACACTAGGTTAGGTGGTCATTCAAGGTTGGTTAGTTATTTTCCACGTCACTAAGTTTCGGCCAATAAGGGTTCATAGGCATTACTAAAAATAGGTAGCCACGAAACATACTTACAAAAATTTTTTTTAGAGATATTTTAGTTATTTATGGGCTCCCCAGTAACTCGGTGGTCTCGCTGTCGGCTTTGGGTTCGTTCGCGGCTGCTGGTGCCTGGGTAGGGCCTGCCACTCGCCTTGTTAATGCTCGGGCTCGGGGGATACTTGTGGCGCGCACGCCCAACATAGTGGGGAAATTAGTTTCGAATATTGCCTGTGGCCTTACTTATCTATCTACAGTATACAGGAAATTAGTGTCGAGTAGATTCTGCCATAGTTTGGTGCACCTTAATTTAAGGAAGAGTTCAGTATCTTTTCCTCTTTTAAGATTAATATGAGCGCTGTGAACATACAAAAATAACTTGGTTATCTAAAACAAAATTAGGAGAAATAATTTTAATAGGTGGCTTACAGTAAACTGGTACTAAATATTCAAGTTGAGATAGGAATGTCAAAATTTAAATTCTTAAAATAATTGTTTATCGACAATTGAACTTAAAACGAAACTTTTTTAATATAGTTATCAAACTTTATAATATAGTGATCGCAAACTTTACAGCCGTGCATACAAACTGCAAAATAATTAATTAGAACATTACTTGACATTTTTTAAAGTTTTTTGTATTTTTAAAATTTTGAGACTCAACTTTTTATCAATGACGCTTCCTATTTTACTATTAAAAGCCTATATAACATTATGCAGATACTACTACTATGTTCCTTTTGATCACTGGAAGGTATACCCGATCAAAATTTCCTTTGTCCAAACTGCCCCCGGCTGATAGAAAATGATAGAAAACCCTGGCACCGCCTCTGCAGGGTACCCATTTATTTACCAAGATTTTTACGGAGGGATGAACAGCTGGGTAAACTGCACGCCATCTGCTGTCGTTTATATATATATATATGAGGTGTCGCGAGTACGAAGGGGGCGAACTCCCCAAACTAGTTTTGATGTGTGTGTATATATATACACACACAATAAACTTTCAAATTCCAAACAAACAAACGAGAGAGCATGTGATGTTGACAAATGAATAACGAGAATCGTATTTCTTTTAATATACTATATTGGCCGCACCGAACTGCATGGGTGGTGGTAATTCCTTTAACTAATTCAGTTTTGTATGTATTAAGGTGTTTCCATTTCACCTTATTTTTTATACAGACAAAAAAAATAAAAAATTTATACCACATCTCAGAAATAACTCCTAACTTGGCAAAGACAGTGCAAGAAAAGCGGGAAAAATGTGTTCTGTATACTTAGAACACCTAAACAAACTTATTCATAGTATGACGTAGATGGGCGAAATTCCGTTAAAGACAACAATAATAATATGAATGTATTCTAAGAATGAGTTTTAATTAGGAAAGGTAAATAATGACTCACTAAAGAGTGATTTTTATATTTAGAGCATTTCGTCATGTAAATCTAAGGTTACATCTGTCAAAAGATAATCCTCCGTTTATTGTCGGTCATTAAAGAAGGTGGAGGGGCAGAGCGCGAGATTTAAGCTTTGGCAAACTTTACCTTGCAGTCAGTTACATAACGAAAAATAATGACAGAATTTTGTTAAATAACACACAGATCTATAGATGCCAAGCACTATCTTATTTAGGGGATTTTGTGATTCGGCCTAAATGTAGAGACCTATATATAATTCCATTCTAAGTTGTAATATATATATATATATATATATATACACAAATTCAGAATGGTTCCCTGAGACCGTCCCGGTCATTGGCGTCTCTGGACAATTGCGTCCCGGACAATTGCGTCCCGGACAATTGCGCACTTCTCCAACTACTATATGAAGTTTATTTATTAGAGAAGTGAATAGAAAGTTAGTATCGGAATTTCAAATATACTTTTCATTTTAACCTATTAAACTTGTTATATGTTCATAAGTTCTGTTCGAAACTGTTCTCTAAAACTATCCATCATCAGCAACATCATTGTCAAATTTTATGGGTTACGTCCACTTAAGATAGTTAGTTTCGTTAGTTTTAACGAAAATATCACAACTTAACCTAACCAATCGTCAAGGGCATACAGTTGACCTAACTGGGCATTCAATTAATCTAACCGAGCATTATATCCCATACAAAATTACAATAACAAACATACTCGTCCCTCGTCATTGGCGTCCTTGGACAATTGCGTAGGTGAAGTCACAATGAACTTTCTATTCACTTCTCTAATAAATAAACTTCATATAGTAGTTGGGGAAGTGCGCAATTGTCCGGGACGCAATTGTCCGGGACGCAATTGTCCGGGACGAAATAAAACCGGACGCAATTGTCCAGGGACGCCAATGACCGGGACGCATTTGTCCGGGACGCACTGACCAGGACGCAATTGTCCTGTCACTATATATATATATATATGTGTGTGTGTGTGTGTGTGTGTGTGATGCAAATCGACAAGGGAAAAGAAAAAAATATTCCAAGTACTTTCATGTATTCAGCAGTACACCTCATCAGGGAATAACGAGGTGTACTGCTGAATAAGCGAAAGGGCTTGGAATAATTTTTTTTCCTTGTGGGTTTGCATCATTCATTCATTCATTTCACGTGTTTAAGTGTGAAATTCATCCCATATTTTATTTATTTACTTATTATTATTATTATTATTATTATTACAATATATGAACCTTTTTAAACAACTGCTGAAATTACTTCACGTGTGAAAAACATTTTGAAAGTAAAAAGTTTCATGTATTTACAGCTTGTAAATACAATACTGTACATACCTTTATCATGGTTGGTAAAATTTATGTACGAGTAATATAGTATATTAGTACGACTATTTAAGTGTGATTACTAAACATTTTAAAATACAGTATAATTTGAAAGTAATTTTTTTTAATTTCAAACTCGAAGGTCTGTTGTTATACGTAAACACCTGTTGGTTATACTCATTAAGAAAATGACCCTTATCGAGAACTCTGCAGACATGATGGCAAGATATCGTCACAACATACTGTAAGCAGGGTCGGAATGAGATCCTCGTAGGCCCTTGAATTTACCTTGAAGCGCTTCTGCCTCAAGGGTGCTGCTCCTACGAAGTCCTCTCAGCGCCTCCTGAGGCGGGCCACGACGTAGTCGCCACCCTTCTTTTTTCTTGCTCCTGCCATGCAATTTGGTCCACTATTGAATTTGTGAGGGCTGGTCTGGCAGAGGAATACCCTAGCACTGTGGGTTGGTCGGGTATGTTGGCTAAAAACATGTCCAAATGTTTTTTAAAAGTATCTACTGGGACTGCACTTGTATCTCTAAGATATTGAGGCAAGTAGTTAAACAGGTGAGAACCCTGACTAAAGATACTATTATACTGAAAGGTTTGAATCCCTCTCAGGCTGTTTGGTATTAAGTGATGTTTTTGACATTCTGCCAGTTCTTGTCGAGGTGGGCACAATTGGTTCAGTATTGGGGGCAACTAAAAGCCCTTCTAGAATTTTCCAGGTGTAGATCAGGATGCATCTCTCAAACTACCTCCTCTATGGAATAAAGGTCTCTGAGCCTATTCCGGTAGTTTAATTTGTTTTTACTCACCTGTTGCTCCTCAGGTTGTTTAATATATGAAGTAAAGGTTCTTTGTAGTCCCTCAATGTTTTGCAATTAGGCACTTCTGTTTCGTAGGCCCTTTGGTGGATGCATTTTTATGGGTGTATCGATTTCTATGGGTAGATGGGTGATCAAAATTATCTTGAATATTTTTTTTTAATAATAATTAATTTCAAATCATTTACTCGTATACAATTTTGTTTTGTTTTTCTCATTTTAGGTGATTCAACCCTTCCCGGTCTTCCAATATGTCAGATGGATATGAAAGAAAGCACGAGTCAGGACATGCGAAGAGAAATAAGCGAGAAAAGAAGGATGAAACATTAAAAGGGATCAAGGGATCTATTTTGAAAACTCCAATGGATTCATCACCATTAATGATACTGTTGGATCAGCATAATAGTGAACCTTGTGAAAATGTTGTTCTTGAAGCAGAATCTTATTCTCACATAGAGGGTAGATCAAGTGAAGAACAGGCCACTGTCCCTTTGGAAGCAGATGATGTGGTAAAAAAATCACAGACTCCAAAGCTAACATCAGATGCTGTCTTTACTAGTAAGCCTAAAGCTGCCATGATCCTGCACTCTGGACAGAAGTCAACTGCAGATTTGAGATCCTATTTTGCTGATATCACTCCATCTCGAATATTGATGATTCTGACTTTTCAATGTCAGATAAAGAATTTGGTGAAAAGAAGAGGTATGTAAACAAGGAATTTGTTCTGCAGGCACTTGGCAAATGGAGAGGCTGTCCAGAGATACTGGCTCATTTACTCACTTTCAACTGGTCAAGTGTATTGCTGTGTGTGTGCAAACTATTTGGCAGCAGCAAGTGTTTTAATCAATTTCAAACTGGCTTTAATGATTGGAAGAATGCAAACACCAGGATTACTGCTCATGACCAGTCAAAGGATCACATCAAAGCCACTGTCCATGATGCTGGAGCACCATACATTTGCCAGAATTGATACAGAGCTGCAAAAGATGAAAGAAAGATCTTGTAAATACTGGGTTGAAGTTTTGAGGAGAGCTGTTGCAGTAGTAAAGTTCCTTGCAGAGAGAGGACTGGCATTTCGTGGTGATACTGAGGTGCACAATTGTCAAAACAATGGAAACTATGATACCTGGGTTGCATTGACCTCTTAACAGAATTCGACCCATTTCTTGCAGATCACATTCAGATGCATGGTAATCCAGGGAAGGGAAATGTGTCTTACCTTTCGTCAACCATTTGTGGTGAATTTATTGATCTATTGGCATCTGAGTTATAAAAACCATACTATCTGAAATCAAGACAGCTACGTATTATGGAATCAGCAGTGATTCTACTCCTGACATCAGTCGCACTGATCAGCTGACAGTGATATTCCGCTATGTCACCACTGATGGAAATGTTGAAAGATTTCTTCATTTCATCCCAATTCAAACAACATAATAGAAAAGTATTTATTTGAAGGTCTACAAAGTCTTCTCGAATCTCATGGCATCAATATGGCAGACTGCATGTCACAGTCGTATGACAATGCCAGTAACATGAGTGGCATATACTCCATATCCAATCCTTCTATCATATCATGGATCAACTTATTGTGGAGATGGAAAAACGGCGAGATGCATATGCTAGATAACGGATTGAATGACCGATTCAGTTTCCTTGTAGATAGATCACTGTCCACAGAGGAAATTGTTTTGCGGGCCAATGCATTGGTTGCTGCATACTCAGCAGATCTTCAAAAAGCATTCACTGATGAATTCCTGTTGTTCCTGCATTTGTATGCAGAGATAAAAACAGTGAAGGGGAGCATTCTTTTTCGAAGCTAAAGCTGATAAAAAACTGTCTCCGATCAACCATGGGACAACAACGCTTGTCTTCCCTTGCACTACTCTCTATTGAGAATGAGATTGTGCGAAAAACATCATTTGAAGATGTTATTGCTGATTTTGCAATGAAAAAATCTCGAAAAGTTCATCTCTGGTGTTAATTCTTGCACTTTATGAAAAAAAAAAAAAAGATTGACATGACTCTGCCTCTTTGTACATTCAAGAAGAGTTCTTTGTTACAGTTTTTATCACACAAATAAAAAAAAAATGGTCAAATTTTTTCGTAGGCCTTTGTTTTCGTAGGCCCTAGGCATAGTGCCCACTGTGCCTATTGGATAATACGGCCCTGACTGTAAGTACGATTCTTTGTAAGAATCGTGTAAGAACGGTGACTCTCTCGTTTATTGTGTTTGCAGGAAATAATAATTGGTACAGAATTGGTTGGTTATTTGAGGACAACATAGCGAATGACGTCAGAACTCGGATAAAATGTCACACACTTTATGCAGAAGTTATACAGTAGATCAGGGGTTCCCAAATTGGTGTTCCGCGGAACACTTGTATACCGTGAGAAGTGTTCCGCGGAACACAATTTGGGAACCCCTGCAGTAGATAGTGGCGCGCGCGCGCGCACGCACACACACACACACACACACACATATGTGTGTATGTATATATAAAATTACTGGGAAAGGTTACGCGAACTAAACCTATATTCACTGGAAAGGAGAAGAGAGAGATACACCATCATTTACACTTGGAATATAATGGAGAAACTAGTCCCTAATCTTACTCCGAACCCTGTAACTCCCCAAACAACAGTGGAAAGTAGAAAAGGAAGACTGTGTCGTGTTCCCCAATTAAAGGCTAGACAGGGAACATTCTTAACCCTGAAAGAAAGTAGTTTTGTTGTGAGAGGACCAAAACTGTTTAATCAGCTGCCCAAAGACCTAAGGAACACGAATGGTGTGCAGTGGACATCTTCGAAAGAAGATTAGACGCCTGGCTCAGAACAATCCCCGATGAGCTGGGTGTACCTGGCTATGTGAGGTAGAGAGTACAAGAACCAACTCACTACTTCATCAGACCAACTCGAGAGGGGGGGCGACAAGCTTGACCTTCGTGAAATGAGGAATCATCGCACGGAACCTTTGAAAGGTGTATATATATATATATATATATATATATATATATGGTGCCAAGGATATAGGCATCATTTTGCCGTGAAGTAGCAATTTAGCTACCACTTCCTAAAGGCAGCTTAATTGAGGGAAGTCTGTGAAACCTAAGTTATAGGCTATCGATTCTTAACGAAAGTAAGAGGCCTCGGTAGTTTATAATTTTTATAGGTTAACGAGATAATTACTTAATTTGTTGTTGTTGTTGTTTAGCCGATCAGCCCACCCTGATCGAGCAAGCCGGCGGCACGCAGGTAACCGATCGCCCTCTCCGGAGTGAACCAGAGGTTCAGCGCACTAGTGATGTGTTCGTTGTTGTGCTAGACCGGTACAGTCTGTCATAACGTGTTCAATTGTTTGTGGTGTGTCCTGGCACAGGTGGCAGGTGTCGTCTGTGGAGTTGTCTAGTCTGTGTTTATATGTCCGTAAGTTCGGGTGATGTCCACATCGGAATCATACTAAGTTAACTCGATCCGATCTGCTCAGGCTGATCTCTGACCTGTTAATGGGTGGCGGCTTCGCACCTAGGACCGCATTCGGACCGAGTCGTGTCAGTGCTTTGTGGGTTAAGTGTGTGTGTGTGTGTGTGTGTGTTTTCTGTACTGTGTGATGTCTGTGGGGGCGTGGTATGGAATGGAGTATTTGGTTATAATGTCTCCCTGGTGTTACCTTAATGGTGCGAGGTGTCGATGCATGATTGTACATGTAGTGGCAAGGGTGTTGTGGGTTAGTTGTCGCAGCTGCCATGAATTGTGTTCCCCTCATGCCTAAATGTTCCTTAACTTTCAGTATTTTTGTTTCTGTGTATAGGTGTTCTATTGGTGTTGTTTGAGTGCATCCTGTAATGATACGAAGTGCGTTGTTTTGTATTGTTTGTAAGGTGTTTATGTGTGTGTTTGAGATAACGGGTGCCCAGCATGGGCTAGCATAGTCCATAACTGAGCGAATATATTGTTTGTATATAAGTGATGTTGTTTCCTGCTGGTGTCCAAAGTTTGTGCCTGTTACTACCCTAAGCGTGTTAAGTCTTGACGTACATTTGTTTTTAATGTCCTGAATGTGGTTTGCAAAAGATAATGTGTTGTATGTGACCCCAAGTACTTTGGTCCTGTGAGTGTGTGGAATGTTGGTGGTGTTTAGTGTAAGCTGTGGAATTATCTGGTGTTCTTTTGTATTGCTTGTAAGCAAGGTGTTGGTTGATTTTGTGGGCGCTACTTTGAGTATATTGTGTGTGAGCCAGTCTTGTATACTGCTTATGAATATTTATAGGTTATTTGTAGCGGTGTCGATGTTGTTGTGGGTGGATGTTAGAGTGATGTCATCTGCATATGATGATAAGGTAAGCTTGTTATTTATGGGTGTTGGAATGTCATGTATGTATAAGTTGAACAGTGTTGGTGAGAGAACAGAGCCTTAAGGGACCCCGTTCGGAAAAAGTTTGTTTTTGGATGACTTGCCATTAAATGTGACCTGTGATGGGCATCGATACATGAAAATCGCTAAAGCGATACCGATACATCGATACATGAAGAACGTCTTAGGCGATACCGATACGCCGATACTTTCTAGATGTCTTAAGCGATACCGATACCGATACATGCATCGCTGATACATGTATCGCCGGTACATTTTTATAATTATTCATTTAATATGTAGGTATCAGTGTTGGGCACTAAAGCGTTAATCCGATAACAGTTAATTAACGAAGTTAACTTTTTTTTAACGGACTATTAACGGAAGTTAATTTCCATTTACCGTTATCGGACCAGTTAACTTCCGATAACTCGATATTTAGTCTGTTAAAGTCCGTTAACACGTTAACTGCGTGAAGATCACCGCTCCGCGAATGAATTCAAACCGCCATTACTTCAGTCTGCCAATTCCGTCCTCTGCCGCAGTGGAACGGCTCTTCTCTCTCGGCAAGGACATCCTGAGGCCCAAGAGGTCAAGACTGGCAGTTGGGCCTAACTTTGAGAAGTTGGTCTTTCTGAAGGGCAACCAGCACATTGTGTCAGAGTCTTTAATAAATGTGCCTAAAATTTAATTTTACCTTTCAGTTCCCGCCATAATAATTCTCTGGTAAATTAAAATTTAGTTAATGGTTAGTGGTTACAAGGGTTTCAAAACATGTAATCAGTACATTTTTTATTAAAAAAAAAAAAAAAATTATTAAGCAAAAAAGTTGCAAAACTTGATAAAAATAGTTAAATACCTATTTATTGTTGGATTTTGCATAAATAAACATTTTCTATGGGTTTTAAAGCTTTTTTCCTTGATTTTTTTTAAATGTTAGTAAAGAAATAGTTATCGTTAACGCATTATCGTTAACTTCCGTTAACTTTGTAGTAAAATTATCGGATTATCGTTATCGGAGTTAAAAATTGGGGTTAACGGATTATCGTTATCGAAGTTAACTTTTTGGTTAACGGTGCCCACCACTGGTAGGTATTAGATATTATTGTTTATACTAGTAATTTGTACGCACTGTAAGTAAAATCAACGACATTTTAATGGGTTTTATAGATGTAAATAAAAACAATTGCTTTATTTAATGAAAGTATGTTTTAATTTTGTAGGATACATGAATGACTGAAAATATTACACTTACAATTAAAAGTAATTACTATTACCCTTCAAAAATACCAGCTGGCTAAACATCTGGTCAGACAGTTTATTCCTGTTTGGAGCGTGAATGTGACCAGCCAAACTAAACAACCGTTCTACAGGAGCAGAGGATGGTAGTGGTGTGTTATACTTCAGGAAGACCCGTAGAATTCCTGGGTACTGCCTCAGAGATTGGAGAGAATGACTTCCGTCA
The DNA here is from genome assembly GCA_023014485.1 of Bathynomus jamesi. Lineage (NCBI taxonomy): Eukaryota > Metazoa > Arthropoda > Malacostraca > Isopoda > Cirolanidae > Bathynomus > Bathynomus jamesi. Next base: position 117,639 of record JAJOZX010000873.1, on the reverse strand, counting down.
CCCAGATACTGTAAAACTTCCATCTCAGTGGAATCTTGGGTTGCAGAGACATTAGTGGAAGCAGACTCATAACAGAAGAAATCATCTGCACTTCCGTCAGATGCAGCATCACTTAGTTGTTGCTGGGGGGGTCTGCTCGCTGAGGAATCGCTGCGTTACAAGTATGAACCTGTTTAAACTCAACACCGAGTGGGCGTGGCCAATAGTGTTGCAACACCAATGAGCGTTTCTATATTATATGAGCGTTTCTATATTATGAGCGTTTCTATATTATGAGCGTTTCTATATTATGGTTAATTAATCTCAATAACACAAGTACAAACGTGTTTAAACGTTGCGCCGTACTCTGGGACGTGACCAGTAGAGTAGAACTGTCATTAAATAAATATTTAATAATATTATTAATGTATATTCATAAATATAACTTAGTAGTGTCATATTATAACATCTATTTAAATATTTAAAAATTCTTATTAATGTATCGATGTATCGAAGTATCGATTTTTTTCGATACGTTTAAGAAAATTGACCTTAGCGATACCGATAAATCAGGGCTTCTCAAACTTTTTTCACTTGCTACCCCTTTGGATCAGACAAATTTTTTCGCGACCCTTCACTCAATGTCATAAAAGCAATAGGTACTAACACTGTATATTTATGAAAAAAATAATATTTCAAATGTTTCTGCGACCCACCAATAATATTTACGCGACCCCTAGTTTGAGAAGCGTGGGATAAATCGATACATTTGTCAAGTAGCTAAAGCGATACCGATACCGATACAAAAGCATGGCGGTACATGTATCTAGAATCTAGATACTGCCCATCACTGCCTGTGAGTATCTTCCTGAAAGATAGTTGCTCAGCCATCTTTTAGTGTTATTGTGCAATGTGCATGTTTGTGTTGAGTATTTTGTTTATGAGAGGGAAGCGTGGGATAGCATCAAATGCTTTACTAATGTCTATTATTGCTAATAGTGTACGTTCAGCTGGTCGTCTGGAGTTGATGCCATCCATGATGTGCTGGGTGAGGTTAGTGAGTAATGTCGTGGTCTGAATCCATGTTGAGTAGGCGATAGTGGTATGTGTGGGTTGGTGATTTGTAAGATTAGTCTTTCTGTTACTTTGGAATGTGTGCATAATAAAGTAATGGGTATATAGGAAGCTGGTTCTGTTGGACTTTTGTTTGGTTTGAGTAGTGTAATAATTTTACCTTGTTTCCATATGTCAGGAATAACACAGTGTTGGTATGAATATGTGCTGATATTTGTGAGAGCTAGTAGTATTCCCTGTGGGCCCAAGTGTTTATGGTGTATGTTAGATATGTTGTCTGGTCCAGTAGCCTTCGAATTCTTAATGTTTTTGATGATCTTGGTAGTCTGGTCTGTATTGAAGGGTGTAATGGTCGTGTCGAGTCTGTAGGTTTTCTTGTGTCTGGCTGTTTGTCTGTCTGCGTGTTTCTGATTGTTGTCTTTGTTTAAGTGACTTATCTTTGCGTAGTGATAAACTAGAATGTTAGCTCGTGTATATGTTGGGATATTATTTTGGCTGCGACAGATAGCCGCGTGTGAAGTGTGAATGCCGCTGTTAGTGGGTAATGCTGTGTATAGTCTTGTATAGCCTGGATGTATCTGTGGAGTGGTTTAGTGTTGCTATGAATTCCCTAAATGTTTCCGTTTGTTTTTCTTTGAGTTTGTTGTTTATTTCTGTGTTGAGCTGTTGTATCTGCTATTTTGTGGTTTCTGTGTGCTGTGTTTGTGTGTTATGTTTGAGGTTGTTACGTTGCCTTATGAGGTGGGCTATTTCTCTAGTGTAATTTGGGTTGTATTTCCTAATGTTGCCTTTGGGTATGTATTTGTTTGCATTATTGATGATCTAATTAAATGTCTTGAGTGTTGTATTGATGTTTATGATGGGTGTGCTGTTTAATGTGGTGAATTTTTCCTCAGTCTGTATTTTGAACTGTTCCCAATCAGCTTTCTTGTAATTTCTGTAAGTGTGCCTAAGGCTGTTGGGGCAGAGTGGAGAACGTGTTGTAATGATGATGGGCAGGTGGTCTGATGACAGTTGTTTTTCTGTTCTCCAGTGTGTATGTATCGCTAGTGAGGGGGAACAGAACGTTATGTCTGGGGAGGAGTTTGAGTATCCTGCTTGATGTGGTATGTGTGTATGTTCTTCTGTATTGTTAAGAATGAAGAGGCTGTTTAATTGTGTGGCTATGTTGGTACCTCTGGTGTTGCTTTGGTTGTGCAGGTACCAACTAGTGTCTTTACCGGTGAAGTCTCCTCCTAAGATGACATTAATGAGAGAGGCCAGATTGTGTAACTGTGGATTGTAATTGGCTGGCACCTGAGGTGAACCATCTGGTGGGATGTAAATGTTGATTTGTGTGGTGTGGTGTGGTGCTGTTTTGTGCGTGTTTTAATGTGAAGTGCCTGTATTTCTATCGTGTTATCTGCTTGGATTGTGTTTGTAATGTTTTGGGTGGCATCAGTGTAGCTAATGCTTTTACGTATGTAAGTGATGAGTCCACCCTCCTTACCCCTAGTACGATCTTGACGGATCGCCGTGAAGTCAGGGATGGTGGGTGTTTTGGGTGTGCGTTTTAGTTTTGTTTCTTGTATAAGTGCTATGTGAATGTTTTGTTTGTGTACGAATTTCCTTAGCTGCATGATTTTGTTTGTGAGGCCATCTACGTTGTACTGTAATATGTTAATATTATACTTCTGTATGTCTCATGGTGCTATTGTGTCTGACTTTGTGTATGATGATGACATGTGTAAGTTGTAGTGGGGCCTGAATTAGTCTTAATGTCGCCGGAGAGTAATAGTAGTCCGGGGAGCACGCAATTGCTCCCCGTAAATTAAAAAAATAACACGCTGAGAATAGGTCCGGCCCCGAGAGCCGATCGGCACTCTGACCGTGCCAAGCAACAGGCCGTCGACTGCCAGTCTGGCCAACCGTAGACAGCCCGCTGCACGGAGATTTGAGGAAGTTTGGCCACCAGCGCGTTGATGTTTTGTTTTGACGTCGCCTCTTCTTCGCGTTGGTGTCCCGCGCTGGAGGATACAGCCACTGTTAGAAGCTTCCTCGTCAGCTGCTAACACTTTTTTCACGTTGTTCTAGCTAACTGTTCAGAAGTTTTTCATAAACAAATCTCAGTTTACTTAATTACTTAATTAGTATTTAATAGTTGTATGGGGTCATCAGGTACTAAACTTATCAGTTCAGGAAAGACTGAACTGGTTTTCGTCTTACTTAACAACAAATAACATTGTAGTTGCCTAAATTAGAATGTACAATGATTGAATTGTTGGAACTAAATGTTAATTACAATGTAGGAGCAGGGCCGGATTTAGGAGTGGGCAAAGTGGGCAGCTGCCCATGGGCCTCCACATCTTGGGAGCCTCCACATATTAACAAGCCATTATCAAAATAGAAAAAACCCGAAACTAGAAAAACCCGATAGATGATCAACAAAAAAACACGCGCATCCAATACCACTGTAGTACATAAACTTTTACCAATTACTATTTGTTGTGTACTGATTATTATTTTGTTTTTATTACTCTTTTAGGCCTACTCTCACTATAATGGAATACCCGAGTAACCCGAGGCTTTCATTTTTTGCAGAAATGAGTGGAATGGACAGACACAAGAGTGCACGATGTTTTGAAAGTGTATGTATGTTAATTATATTATGAATCTTATGGATGACTTCAATTATGTCTTCCCCTAAGGTAGGGGGGCCTCCACATGGAGGCTGCCCAGGGCCTCCACACGTCTAAATCCGGCTCTGTGTAGGAGAATGCACAGAAATAAATGGAAGATAAACTGAATTATTACACCAGTTATAAGATAACGCGCGAATGAATTTCAGAACTCTTGAGGGTTAAACGGAGTGACAAAGTAGGCCATAGCGAGGGCCTATTTAACAAGATGTTACAGCTTCCAAAATTAAACGGTGACTGAATACTACTAGTTCTTCGTTGTAATTTCTTTTGCCGCTTCGGTTTTCTGGAACCTGGTCAGTTCCAGCAGGGATAAACCTTGATGCTTTGTAGGCCTAAGAAGGCTTCTTACGGCATCATGAAAGTGCTTTATGGTGCTGACGGTTGTTCAAACGGTTACGAAATTAATGTGGCCCTTAGTATCCGAAAACGTCCGTTTGGCTCGTCCTCTTTGCCTGCCAAGGAACCTTTTTGGTCGTTAGTCCAAATGTAACGAAGATCTGCATGCATCTTTATGACCATGATTAATTCAACTCCTGAACTTTTTGAACAGAGGGCCAAAATCCCCTTTGTAAGGGTGGCCTTTTGCGGTCTTAACTGATGTTATTTGATACGCACTTGAGAAGTGTATTACCGTACTGTGTCGAATCTATGAAGTTTTTACAATAAAACTATAGGCCTATAATGAAGTGTTTTCTCTCTCTCTCTGTATATATAACCTTGGTTAAGCTTCCGCCCGAATTGTTCATTCTAACGAAGGTCAAGCTTGGCACTCCACATAGACCTACAGTTTAACGTGGAACTTGAACCACGCCCCACCAGCAGCCCAGCGTCTTAACTACTAGGCTACACAGGTACCCATTTGTCACCAACCAATTTTTTTTTTGTGGAAGGATGAACAGCTGGGTTTTATATATATAGTGGCCTTTGATAAAAAAAATCCTGCGTCACGCTTTGTATTCAAAATGTCCCGCAAAAAACTTTTTAAGCAAATTTTTTCGGGATGAATAATTCTAGAATTATGTAGGACCCTGTAGAATTCTGTAGAGTAATGTTGAATGTTCTAGAACATCCTAGAAATTACGAGGGGCGGTCAGAAAACAAGTTTACACGGCGTATAATTTTGTAACTAAAGGACCTACATTGATTACACTGGTATGCATCAATTTTGCTGTCAAGGGTTTTGTAAGTGATTCTTATAGAGTTTTTCCTGCTGATTTCGAATCTGCAATCCGTTTTTCTCAATCAGCTCAGGTTATCCGGCTATGGCCTCATAAGTAAAATAGAATTTTTCGTGATTTTGTCAAAGCGGAATTGGAACAGTAACATCTATCATCACTTGTTTCACTTGTATAATATCTTTTTTTACTTTTCAGGCATATAGATAAAATATTTCGTAATGAATAGAGCGTGTAAAAATGATCCCAATAGATTCTGCTACATATGTGGGACGGTTACCATGCCAAATAACCAGTCCCAAATCACTAAATTTGTGAAGACAATGTATAGAGCATACTTTGGAATTAAGCTAGGGGACCAGGACAAAAATTTCGCCCCTCATATGTGCTGCAAGATGTGCATTGAAAATTTGAGAAGATGGAGCAAAGGCAGAGCGAAATCTTTGCCTTTTGGAATTCCCATGATTTGGAGAGAAGGAAAGGATCACGTGACAGATTGCTATTTCTGCATGACAAACCTCCAAGGTGGGCTTATAAATTTATTTTTCTTAAATATTTTGAAATCTTCGTATGAAACTTGACATAATCTTCACCATAATGTAATATTCACCATATATAGCATAATATTCACCATAATGGTAATCATACATTTACATATACATATTGTTATAGAAAATACATTTACACATACATATTGTTATACAAGTTACATTTACATATACAATGATTGTATATTTTCTTTCTTTTTCATTCATATTGTCCCCGAAGGGACAATATGAATGAAAAAGAAAGAAAATATACAGACTCCATCGACCTATTTCATATCTTACAGACCGCAGCTTTCCCTCACGAGCCGCCACTGTCTGAATGCTTCTTCTATTTCATATGCAAGTTTTATATCCATGTTTCTGTGTTTCTATTTTCAGGAGTTAACAAGAAGAATAAACACATTGTTGTGTACCCTGACATTCCTTCTGCTATGAGACCTGTACCCCATGGTCCTGGAATTCCAATGCCCGACCCACCTCAAACCCTGGACTTCGATGATTCTGATGATGAATCAATGACCAATGCCAATGACCAGTCCCAGTCGTATATACCTCAAATACCGCTTCAAATGAGCCGAGGCCTCTCAACCAGGCCAAACTTAATGATCTTACCAGGGATTTAGGACTTTCCAAATTAGCTGCCGAGATCTTGGGCTCACGACTTCGAGAGGACAACTTGCTGGCTCCGGGAACAACATTCTCCTGGTATAGGAAACGAGAGGAAGAATTCCGCAAGTTTTTTGCAGTGCACGAAAATACCTCTTCCTTAGTGTACTGCTGCAATGTTGAGGGGCTAATCGAATCCTTGGGCCTGCCATATAACGCATCAGAATGGAGGCTATTTATAGACTCGTCTAAACGAAGTTTGAAAGCAGTACTTCTCAACATTGGGAATAGGGTTGCATCAGTCCCTGTAGCACATTCCGTACAACTTACTGAGAGCTACGATAACATGAAAATTTTACTGGATGCTCTCGTATACGACCAACATAACTGGAGGATCTGTGGAGATTTGAAGGTAATACTAATATCATAAGTAAACTATTGCTATTGACTATGTTGTTTTTCCAAAGGTTATTTGAGAGGTATAAGAACACTTAACTTCCCCACAGAAGTGATACAGTCCAATGCATAGATTTTTTTATCTGATAGAACAAATTCTCTAAATTCTTTAAATATTTTCATTTTTTTTCAGATTGTGGCATTTGTATTGGGAATGCATGGGGGATACACGAAATACCCATGTTTCCTCTGCAAATGGGATAGCCGAGCGGATGAGAAGCACTATGCACAGCGTGAATGGGCATCCAGAGAGAATTTTGAACCTGGGTCGCATAATGTCGTTTCAGTGCCCCTTGTACCACCAACAAAAATTTTGCTCCCACCACTTCATATTAAGCTGGGCTTGATGAAAAATTTCATCAAATCAATGAATAAGGAGGGTTCAGCATTCCGATATCTCGAGAGTAAATTTCCTCATATATTTGATGCTAAACTAAATGCTGGGGTTTTTGGTGGTCCTCAAATAGTGATGTAGGTCACATCCACATCCGCGGAACATCCGCATATTTTCTCGCATCCGCGTCCGCATCCGCACTTTGGACTGCGGATGTCGTGCGGATGTGGACCGTTGAGATAAAACGTCATTAATAAGCGGAAATTATCACATTCTACTATATTAATAGAACTAGTTCATTGTGCGCAAAAGTGATGCAAGCGACAAGACGAGAGGCTGTTCTTGTATGAAGTTACTCTCTTGCAACCTACTTAGATCCACGTTACAAAGCTAAGTTATTTTCACCTAGTACATTAGAACGAGTTAAATCATCACTTGGCAAAGCAGTTGAAGAGCTTCAATCTCTTGAATCTGTCGCTTCGCCCCCCACCAAAAAATAAACGTTTCAGTGACAGAACCAACACCTTCAACAAGCAAATCTATCACAGAATCTGTCTCTCAGTTTCTTGAGTCAAGCAGCAATGACGAGACCTACGCGATGTCAAAAGATGTAGTAAAAATGATCGAGAGCTATCACCAAGAAAAACGCCTGGCTGCATGTGACAATCCTATTAGTTGGTGGAAAATACGCAGAATATCTATCCATACTTGAGTAAACTTGCAAGGAAACATTTAGCCTCTCCTCCAACAAACGTACCAAGCGAGAGATTATTTAGCAGTGCTGGATTAATATATGATGAAAAGAGAAACAGACTGGCAGCAGAAAAGGCAGAAAAATTAATGTTCCTTAAGCATAACCTTCCTATAATTAAGTTTGAACATTAAACGATGAACATCTTAGTTTACTTTATTTTAATTACTCATTTATAAATATGCCTAATAAAACTTTAAACTTAATATAAATAGTTATCAAGCTAATTAAAGATCTCTTTCTATAAGGGTGGAGGTTGGGGAAAGAGGTCGGTGGGGTGCTGAAACTCAACAAAATATAACGAATTTATTTGCAGACGAATTATCTAATTGATTTCTATATTAGTTAGATGCTTGATATTATTTTATATGTTCAGAGAAAAGTACAGCAATTATTGTACAATTAATCAATTATACTACATTATAGCTACAGCTCTCTCTATATAATAATTTATTATATACGTTAAACACAACAAATCTCGAATATATCCTAAAAAATAACGAAAATGTAGACATCCGCATCCGCGGATGTTGAAATCAAACATCCTCATCCGCGAATGTGAAAAAAATGACATCCGCTACATCACTATCCTCAAATTCGAACTTTGATCAAGGATACTCAGTTCGAAAACGCAATGACTCCAACTGAGAAGAATGCCTGGCAGGCATTCAAATCAGTTGTCACTGATTTTCTTGGCAAGCGTAGAAGTCCAGAATACGAGTCCGTTGTCGAAAACTTGATGGAAGCTTTCAAAGCTCATGGGTCGCGCATGTCCATAAAAATGCACTTTTTGTGGTCCCACTTGGACTATTTTCCTGAAAATTGCGGGGATTATAGTGAGGAACAGGGTGAACGATTTCATCAAGATATCAAAATAATGGAAGAGAGGTACCAGGGAAACGGATATCAATATGCTGGCGGACTATTGCTGGTGTTTGAAGCGAGACGTACCCGAAGAAAAACACAGACGGAAAGCCAAAAAAAACTTCATTCTTTCCTCAATAAACTTTTTTCCATATTCATTGTATGAATAAAAGTATTTATTCACACAATGTTTTCATTTTTCACGAGTGTTCTTATAATATTACTCGTATCTACAGTGTTTAAGCTAAAAAAATCAATAAATTTGGGGATAAAATTGGACTTATAATAAATGGCCAATAGAGAAAAAACCTGACCTGATTGAGGAAAACCAATGTCATTTTCGAATTCAGCATGGTCCAATTATATAATATGAGTTGAAAAAACCCTCACAGTAGACAAAAAAATTTCATATGCATACCAGTGTTATGTTTGTATCAGGTGAATTTGTTAATCATTGTTGGCAACACTGCACGTCGATTCGGCTGCCATCTAGCGTACATCGGTTATATGAGTCAGTTGAACATGGCGGCTCGACTGGAACAGTGCCCTGTTATTTCTACAACGATATTCAGTCTGTCAGTGGTCAAGAATTTCTCGAGCGCATTGTCACAGGAGACGAGACATGGGTTCATCACCGTACTCCGGAAACAAAACGTGCCAGCATGGAATGGAAACACCCTGGGTCCCCGCGACCAAAGAAGTTCAAGATTGTGAGGTCCGCTGGCGAAGTGATGGTTACCGTGTTTTAGGACCACAAAGGCGTTTTGCTCGCAGACTTCATACAAAAAGGCACGACAATCAATGCAGCTGCATATTGTTCAACACTGGAACATTTACGAGAGGCCATTAAACGTAAACGTCCTGAACTGCTCCGTAGGACAGGGCACTGTTCCAGTCGAGCCGCCATGTTCAACTGACTCGTATAGCGGCTATAGCCAATGTACGCTAGATGGCAGCTGAATCGACGTGCAGTGTTGCCAACAATGATTAATGTACGTCCTTTAGTTACGAAATTATACGCCGTGTAAACTTATTTTCTGACCGCCCCTCGTACATAACGCTTATAAAATGTTTTGTTTGGTCACGGAGTTGGCAGTTTTTCGGCTGTAGTTATATTGTAAGCTTTGAATTAGTGTGAATCCTGCGCTTGCTTGACCATACAACTTGAGATTGTGTAATTCAAATAAAATCTGTAAGTATGTCTACTTTTTATAAGAAATCGTTCAGGTGTACATTGCTGCATTTGCGTGAAAGGGGAACATACACCGCATGATTTTATTTATAAGATTTAGAATATTTTTTTGAATTAATTCTGGAGCATATATTTTCCATTCCTCATTCCAACGCTGTGTCTGAAAGAATTTTCAGCTTGATGGCAACCAACTGGAGGAAAGAGAGAAATCGGCTGTTCATCGAAAACTTGGAATCAGAACTCATGATTAAAGACATTTTTTTTTCTATGACCTGCAAGGAATTTCAGTTATACTTGAAGTCAGAAGATGGAGCTAAAATTTTGAAGATTAAAAGTTCAGAAAAATATTGACATACTGTATGTTATAATATAATTAGTAAATTGATGTATATTACAATATTTAATATGCTATGATAATTTCAATATTATTTACGATATTTCAATATTATGTATAATTATTTCATTATTATTCACGATGTTTAATTGTTAAGCATTATTTTAATACAATTTTTCTAATTTTTGTTTGTTTAACCATTGAAGAAATCTAGTTTCAATTTGAAGAAAATTGTCTTAAAAAAAAAACTGAATTTTTTGTCCCGCATGGGCATTTGAAAAATCTGGCAACCCTACCTACTGATCAGCAATTTGATGTGGTCAAGAAAGTAGGCTTACTATAATTAATTAATTATATTGAAATTAATAATTAGGGTCACCATTTTGGAAATACAACCCAAACAAACAATATTTAATAATGAGAGAAAAATTACTTGTTGTTTTGTTTAATTAGAAAAATAAATTATTTGTTCACAGCGATTATCAATTCTATAACGATATTTATACTATGTTACAGATGACTGATTATTAGCAATAACAAATGGTTATACAGTCTAATTGTTAAGCAAGTACAAGTTAAGTAAGTATAATCGTTAAATAAGTACACTAATTTCGGTAGGCTAATGAGATATGCAGCGGTGAACACAGAATAAGTAATTAGGCCAATAAAAACTGAAATAATGAAAGTACGGTATGGTGCAGTAAATGGATTAGGTCAGTAAAAATTAAATGCATAAAGGAGCAAATAAACAATCTGATACAAAATAAGTAAGTTGTATGAATGAACAAGATAACAAGGTGATACAAAACTACGGTATTGGTACAACACTTGAATAGGCCTACTGCGGTCTTAACGGGAGAGTTAGTTTGAACGGTATTGAAGACACTTTTTAGGGACTACGCGATTAGGCAGAGTTTGTGGACTTTTCAGCTTTGAACCCTGAATAGTCTAGCACAGTGGTTCTTAACCGGGGGGGCGCGCCCCCCTAGAAACAGGAATTTCTCTAATTGTATTTATTATTCTCTTAACGAGAGCATGGGCTAATATTGAGAAGTTATTGAGAATGTTATTTTGATTGAAGGGGGGCGTGGAGGGAAGGACCAATTCCTAGAGGGGGCATGGTAGTAAAAAGGTTAAGAACCACTGGTCTAGCACGACGTAACAAAACACTGTAGGCCGAGCGAGGGCCTACAAGAGGATTACCGACCTGCGATTTCTATGCGATAACTCTGGAGACTGAAGAAACCTACGTGAAGGTTTACCGTCCTGCGTTTCGGCGTGGATAACTCTGAAGACTGACGAGGGCCTACGTGAAGGCTGACTGTATTGCATTTCACCGTAGATAGCTCTGAAGACGTGTTGGCCTACCGGCAGGAGGATGTGCTAAGGGTCCGTTGATGGACTTGTTGAACGGGCGCCGATCGAATTGTGGTGAAGGATGCGTGAAGCCAGTGCCAGAAGGATGACTCCGGTAGAGTGATGTTTGCTTCCGGCGGGATAAAATTGTAGGTCGCCTCAAGTGTTGATTCACTTCGTGTACAGTTGGTGTTGATTGAGGTCGAAGCGGCGCTACGTGAAAGGGGAGATTCACGAGGAGTAACGAGCAGAGTGAGGGCGATTTTCAGTGAACTCTGGTTTATATAGGCTCGTAAGACGCGAACTTTTCGCGCGGCCCTTTTTGGAAAAAAATAAGCATCATTTTGTTTCTCTCTCCTTGAAAACCATGTATGTTTTTCAATTTCTGATGATTCCCACATTTCTACATTACTGTGTATATATATTGTAATGTATATGGTTGTAAATTGTGACTTGGTCCGCAATTGATATGGACCGTGACTTATTTTTGGTTGGCAAGGTACTGGTTTTGATGGATACCGTAATGAAATTGACTGGATTCTTTGGATCTGATATATTTGCATGTCGGTTATAAATAGATATAGAGTGTAACCAGTGGTGTAGTCGTAATTTCTTCAGTGGGGTAACGCAACAACAATTTTTCTTATATAGCGTTTCTATAAAATTCTACAGCGTTTTAAATTTTATGTACATTCCCAAAAACACGTTGAAATTGAAGGGGTTAGGAAAGAAATATAGTTAGAAAGAGTATGTATTACAAAAATGTTCAGTAGAAACAGCAAAAAATATAAAAAATATAAAGTAAAATAAAACCAGTAGGGTAACGCCGTTACCTTGCGTTACCCCCGGACTACACCACTGAGTGTAACATATTTGTAGATAGTAGTCTATTATGACTTGATCCTCTGGATCCAGAGATTCTATCTTTAGTTTTAAATTGATAATTAATTAGTTTTAAATTGATAATTATTCAGTTTTGTAAAAATTGGTTGTTGCCAATGTACAGGCAGTTTTTACATAGTGGAACCACCTCGATGGGCCGAAGTGGCCCCTAGTGTGCCCACTATAAAAATTTCTTATGTTCTTTGTGGTTCGGAACCCACGTAAAATTGTAGGTCCCCTCCGCCACCACGGAGGACATGCATAATACACAATTACGAACACAGTTAGGTAGACCAGCCATGAGTGGATCCTAGGGTCTTTGTTGGTCTGAAACATTATAACATTATAACATATGAATAGTAACAGAATAATACTTAAAAATGTTTGTCACCTTCATAAAAGTCTCGGGCTCGGGAAGCGTAGCCTATAAATTTCTCATAATGTCATAATGTGCATTCAGAATATTGGGTTAGAGATTGAGTTGTCCAGATGGGGACCATGTTTCATTTCTTCCAAGTTGACCAAGTAAAAGAATACCTTAAATTCCGTATTATTTCGTTAGAATATATTTGCAGTGGTAATACTATGTGTATATATAGTGGCCTACGATCACACCGATTTGATGTGGCTAAGAAAGTAGGCTTACTATGATTATTGTGTAAAATTTAAATGAAATAATTATGGGATCACCACTTGGGCCTACTGCCCAAATAAACAATATTTAATAAGGAGAGAGAAGTTACTTTGTTGTTTTGTGTTTAATTAGGAAAATAAATCAATTATTTGTTCACAGCGATTAACAATTCAATAAAGTATTATAGTGATTAACAATTATATAACGGCAGGGTGTTGTAATAAATTGGATAGAAGAGTGGTTGCGAGGTAGGAAACAGGGTGGTCGTTGATGGAGCGGAGTCGTGTTGGGCTAATGTAGCGAGCGGCGTTCCTCAGGGTTTCTGTATTGGGCCCCTTGCTTATTCTTATATATATTAACGATTTAGATGTCGGCCTAGTCAATACAGTTTCAAAGTTTGCGGATGACACGAAGTTGGGTGGTAGGGTGATTAATGACGAAGGTAAAATCCAGGAAGATCTGAACAAAGTCGTTGATTGGTCAGTCACATGGCAAATGAGATTTAACGTCGATAAGTGCAAAATTTTACATATAGGTTCGCGTAACGGTAATTTTGCATATAGTATGTCAGGGAAGGAGTTAGCAAGAGTAGAGCAGGAAAAAGATTTAGGAGTTATAGTCACTGGTGATTTAAAAGTGGCGAAACAAAGTACAGCAACGGTCAATAAAGTGAACAAAGTGCTAGGTTTTATAGCTCGGAATTTTGAGTACAAAATTGGAGTACGCGATCCAATTTTTGGAATCCGCATATGCGAAAGATATAGACAAAATCGAAAGAGTTCAAGACGAACAACTAAGATGATTCCGTCGCTTAGGTCGAAGTCGTACGAGGATAGGCTTAAGGAGCTAAAATTGACTACACTCGAGACTAGGAGGCTAAGGGGTGATCTAATCCAGGTTTTTAAAATTATGAATGGGTTCGATAACGTAGATAGAGATAGCTTTTCCGAAATATCTCAATATAATAGGACTAGAAATAACGGTTGTAAGTCGACAAGTAGAAGGTTTGAGACAGCAGTTGCCAAAAACTTTTTTACACATAGAATAGTAAATAGCTGAAATAGTTTGCCGGTAGAAGTAATTAGTAGCACGTCTTAAACATGTTTAAAAGTCGATTAGACGTATATGTTGATAGATTGGGTATAGTTTAAGGTAGTACAATTAAGGCTTTGTGGTTCGGAACCCACGTAAAATTGTAGGTCCTTTCCGCCACCACGGAGGACATGCACAATACACAATTACGAACACAGGTTAGGTAGACCAGCCATGAGTGGATCCTAGGGTCTTTGTTGGTCTGAAACATTATAACATTTATACTATGCTAAATATGACTGATTCTTAGCAATAAGGAAATGGTTATACAGACTAATTGTTAAGTAATTACACTAATTTAGATAGACTAATGAGGTATGCAAAAGGGAACACAGACTAAATAAGCTTATTGATAACTGAAATAATGCACGTACGGTTGGTACAGTAAATGGATTAGGTCGTTAAGAATGAAACACGCAAAAGATCACACAAACAATGAGATATACAAGATAAGTAAATTACACGAAGGAACACAATAACAGGGTGATACAATATTACGATATTGGTACAACACTTGAATAGGCCTACTGCGGTTTTAACGCGAGAGTTAGTTTGACCGGTACTGGGAACACTTTAGGGCCTACGTGATGAGGCAGAGCTTGTGGAAGCACGCCGTAACAAAACACTGTATCCCGAGTGAGTGCCGAAGTAGCTTACCACGATGATGAACTTGGAGACTATAGGCCTAAGTGAAGGTTGACTGTATTGCGTTTCGCCGAAGATGAACTTGGAGACTGTAGAGCCTGTTGAAATACTTGTTGAATGGCCGCCGATCGAGTTGTGGCGAAGGATGAGTGAAGAGTGAAATAGGTTTGTGGCTTGTAGCTTAATAGGAGGTTTACCTATGGGCCTCAAAAGGGGTTTCTGTAGTCAGACTGGCCTTGCTGGCGAGAGGATGAGTGTTGACAGCGGGTAGAGATTTGTTGCAGAGAGGCCAGCGGAAAACGCCTAGAGCAGTGATGTTCTTTCTTGCAGGATGGAATTGTAGTCGCCTCAAGTGTTGCTTCGTTCTTGTATAGTTGAAATGTGACTTGGGACTGAGGCCAGCTGAGATCGAAACGGCGCTACATGGAGAGAGTAGATTCACGAGGAGAAAGTAACGAGCGGAGTGAGAGCGAATTCCAGTGTACTCTGACTTATATAGGCTCGTAAGACGCTAGCTTTTCGCGGGCCTTTTTGGGAAGAGACAAGCGTCCTTTTGTTTCTGTTTCCTTGAACACCACGTGTTTCTCGCTTCCTGATGATTCTAAGATGTCTGCAAACGGCGAGGAAGGAGGAATTTCTTTGTCTGCCCTCTACATATATAACATTATTAGCTAATTCTTTAAAGTTTTCTTTTCTTACAAGTACATCTCGCTTTAAAAAAAAACAAATGTTTGAATCTTTGTCGTTTAAGTAACGAGGTTATATAATTCATACGGAGGGGACTTCAAAGGGAGCATGGCTACGTCGTGGCTTTCCGTCGATTACCGAAGTTAAGCGACATTAGGTCCGGAGAGTAATTGGACGAGAGACCGTCCTCTGTGTTCAGATTATGTAGCGACCCGTGGCTCAGATTCCATATAAAGTTGTAGGTCCCCTCCCTCATATGACCCAAGATGTGGCGAAGGAGGTTAAACAGTCCCATCATTACTTATTCAAAGGGAGGGGGGCAAGTAGATTTTTATAAGTAGGCCTATTATAAGAGACATTGCTTTGTAATGTAAGTAATTAGGCACACAACTTTCTTATTAATGTAGATGTACAGTAATTCTAAATTCTTTATTATTATTATTATATATATATATATATATATATATAAAATCTCGCTTTGTAAAACAATGTGTAGCCTACATATCAAGAAAGGTGAAATTAACTAGGCCCTTCACAAGTTCTAAGAGTGAAGTTTTTCCACATTCACAACTATAATATGAATACCTGTGTTTAAGGGTCAAGTGAAAAAATGAAATAAAATTTCAAATTATTTTATACACGATTCACACATTAATTTGTGAAGTAAAACTATACTTTAAATGTAAATGTCAACTTAGCCTCAACTAATTGAAACCGACCTTGAGCTTAAAATTTGGCTAAATCGAGAGTATGCAAAAGAAACACATTTTGCATACCAATTACACAGGCCTGCGAATGAGAACTTTGTAAGAGTTGTTTTCTTACTAACAACTGATTTTATATAATTCAACTACGCTGATTTCAAATAGGGTGTTCATTTTTTCTATCACGTAAGGATTTTCTGCAAACTGGAAGGGAAAAACAACAACAACAACAACAACAACAACATAAATAAATATTATTTATTTCAATTTACATTAGGTACCAATTTCGCTTTGTTATACTAATTACAAATGCAAGCAATTTTAAAAAGAAAGAAGCCTATTAACGTCAATTATTTATATATTCATCTTTACTTGTCCTGAGTTTTCTCGTGAGATCTATGCCTTTTAGTCTCGAATGTACGCGCTGTTCCTTTTCTTTTATGTAATAATTCTGGAGTATCCCGTTTCAACATCCAGCAGTAATCAGCCATCATGCTAATGTCCCACCTTCCCTGATATCTCTCTTCCATTTCTTTGATGGCTTGGCGAGTCAATTTTAATGAAAATTACTTACGGTACAACCTTACCTTACAACCTTATAAAGGTTTCGCGCGATGATTTCTCATTTCGCGAAGGTCAAGCTTGTCGCCACTCCTCTTGAGTTGGCCTGGTGAAGTAGTGAGTTGGATTCTTGCGCTCTCCACTTCACATAGCCAGGTACGCCCGGCTCATCGGGGATTGTTCTGAGTCAGGCGTCTAGTCTTCTTTTGAAGATGTCCACTGCAACTCCCTTCGTGTTTCTTAGGTCTTTGGGCAACTGATTAAACAGTTTTGGTCCTCTCACTACAAAACTATTTTCTTTCAGGGTTGAGGATGTTCCCTGTCTCGCCTTCAATTTGGGAATACGACACAGTCTACCGTTTCTACTTTCCACCGTTGTTTGGGGAGTTATAGGGTTCAGAGTAAGATTAGGGACTAGTTTCTCCATTATTTTCAAAGTGTAAATAATGGTGTGTGTCTCTCTTCTCCTTTCCGGTGAATATAGGTCTAGTTTGCGTAACCTTTCCCGGTAATTTAGTTCTTTGCACCCATTGATCTTGGCTGTGAAGCTTCTCTGGATCCCTTCCAGCTGTCTAATGTCTTCTTTTTTATATGGGGATGTTAGGACCGAGCAGTATTCCAATTTGGGTATGATCAGGGGTTTCAGTAGAGGAATCATTACATTCCTATCCCTTCGTTTAAAGGTTCTCAATATATGTCCCGTTATTCTCTGTGCTCTGTTTACTGCTATCTTATTTTGTGTTTCAAATTTCGCATCATCTGTCATTACAACCCCTAAATCTTTTGCTCTGGAATTTCTCTGAATTTCCTGTCCATTTGGAGTATAATATTCTATGGATTTTAGGTCCTCTTTTTCCGTACCGTAATAGCTGAAATTTCTCGGTGTTAAACTTCATATTGTTGTCTTCCGTCCACTTGTAGATTCTGTTTATGTCGGTTTGTAGAGATCCTATGTCTTCTGGGTTTCTTCTTTTTCTACTGATCTTTGTGTCATCCGCAAAGGATGTTACTGTGCTGTCTTTGGTAACGTCCTCATCTTTGTCAGTTAGCATGATTATGAAGAGTAATGGAGCTAATACTGTTCCTTGTGGTACTGAGCTTGAGGACCTTTCATTCTGATGAAGATACTCCTTGTACTGTAACGACTTGCCGCCGCTCACTAAGGAAATTATATATCCATTTCCCTACTTTTCCTGTTATACCCATATATTTCAGTTTATGCATTATGATTCCGTGGTCACATTTGTCGAACGCTTTAGCAAAGTCTGTGTATAGTACATCATAGTTTTCATTACTTTCAAGTGAATCAATAATGTTGTTGTAGTGTTCCATTAGTTGTGTGATAGGCATGATCTGCCTGACCGAAACCCGTGTTGGTTATCATTGAATTTTTTCCGAGTTTCCAAAAAGTCAGATTTTCTGTCTAACTATTCTTTCAAATATTTTAGTGAGATGGGATGTAAGCGATACTGGCCTATAGTTTTTGCCCTCGGATCGATCTCCTTTATATACTGGGACTATGTTCGCGCTCTTCAGAATGTCCGGTATATGAAATATGACATTTTGTGAAAAATCTGTACGTGATGGTGAAAAATTAGTATTATTTTCGGAATCAGCGTGCAAAAATTACTATATAAGTGATAAAATATTTTGGACAACAAAACCATCGCAGGCCTATGTTATGGTTAGGCGAGTAACTTAATTTTTTTTTTTTTTTAATTTCAGCATTATTATACAGTATATGATACTGTACGTGTGTATATGTGGGGGATATTTTGCGCGCGCGCGCACACACACACACACACATCTCTATATTTGTAAACAAGTTTCGCTTGGATCTTTCTTCAAATATTAAATAATTAAATTTATTTCTGCTTTAATGCTTAACGGAGAAAAACAAAATCGAAATGATTTTTACGAGACATAATTGCATTCTTATACTTGCTTTGTGAGCACAATGTATGATATAATAAAGCACGGTATTCGGGAAGTGCCAAATTCTTATTATAACCTAGTGGTTAAGACGCTGGGCTGCTGATCGAAAGGTCGTGAGATCGAGTCCGGACAAGGAGTTTGAAATTTCAGACTTCCTTTATGGATTATGTTTCGGGTTCCACGTTAAGCTGTGGGTCTAGGGTGGGATGAAAAGACTGACCTTCGTGAGAAATATTTGGGGCGAAAACTATATATATATATATATATATATATATATATATATATGTGTGTAGCGGATCGACAAGAAATAGACCAACAAATCGACAGACATACTTTCTTTCCACGCTACCATAAAACAGTTTGGAACACACGTGGACAAAAGTCAAACAATGGAAAGTGTGTCCTCCCAAGAAAGGCGCGAATGAAGCCTTTGTAAACTAAAGGACACGCGGACCGAGCGTCTTAAGATTTGGTATAGTCCTACGTCACCAGGGTATAAAAGCGAGCTTCCATTTGCTTTCATTCTCACTCTCACTCACTCGTACGCATGTCATCACGTGAGCAGCGCGTCCACCAGCCGCTGTCCGGCCCCCTGGCCGAGGGGCCGTGGCCGCTACTTTCTTCAAGGCCTACAGTTATCATCAAGTAAGATCTACAGACCGCCTGCAGAAGTAATCCTTCGAGGCCCAACCGGAATCACTTCGGGCCTGCAGTTTGCCGGGTCGGCCTTCAAGTTTCTCCACGTTCCTCGAGATATCTTCCGCACCACAGGCCTACGCCTGCAATATCACAAGGCCAGCCTGCACCTCGACAAGTAACATCACCTCAGGCCTCCACGAAGCCTACATCCATCATCTCAAGAGGCTTAACGGACAACGACAACTCCAATCTGCGTAATAGGTTCGTTTTCAACCCGCCTTCAACAAAGTTTACGTCACCATAAGATAAGTACCTCCTATCCTAAGTACTCTTGTGAAGCCTACATTAGCCTACCGCCGAACGGTAGGCTATACTCCCAAAGTGTGTAATCACGCGTCCCACTGACTCTCGTGAAAGAACGCAGTAGGCCTGTCATCCAATTCAAGTGTCATTTTTCAATACCGTTATTCCGCGTATCATCCGTCATTATGTTCAAGTCATATATTTATATGTTAACTAAATATTCTCTTGACGTAATCGTTTAACATCACATAATGATCTTCTATATAAAATGATTTGTGTATTTGTCAAGCATTTCAATTCATTATTATTAGGCCGCATCAATTATTCTATGTGCATCCATGCAATCATTTAGCCTACTTAATCAGTGTCATGTTTTTCCATTCAATGTACCAAACGCACGTGCATTCTTTATATCATTAACTAGGCCTATTCAATGTTCCATGTAGCATGCCATTTACATACCATCGATGAGTACAGTACTTATTGCATGTAAATTAACTATTAACATTTCATCCTATTAGCTAAGTCCATGTCATAAGCACAACGTAAAACTACCAATTAATTACTGTCAATTCTTTGTTATATCACAGTGAATAAAATAACGGATTTATTTTCATAATAAACTACAAAACCCATAAGGTGTCTTTTATAACCTTAACATTAATTTGCTTGAGCGTAAATCAAGCTGGTGACCCTCGCTGCGATTTCGGTCACTTCCAATAGTATGGTGGATCTACTCAAATAGCCTTTCATTAATAAGTAATCAGTCAGTCATTGCCTTAATCAATCGTTGCATACAATTAAATCATTATCACCTTAAACGGCTAAAACTAGGTCCACTATATATATATATATATACAGAGCTGGGCAGTAACGCGTTATAAGTAATGGCCGTTACGTAACGCGGTACTTTTTTTAGTAACAGTAGCGATAACGGCGTTACATTTCAAATCAAGTAACTCTTTCAGTAACGACGTTACTTTTTTAGGGAAATACATTCGTTAGTCGTTACTCGTTACTTTTTTAGCGTACCTCGCAATTAGTTTCTTTCGATCCTCACTCATTATTCAATAACCGTTAAAAATTTGTCCCTTCACTATGAGCTGAGGTGTAATGTTGGCCGTTGATATGTTGGCAGCCTACCCCCAACCACCCTCTCCCCCTACACTGACAGTACTGTCAAAGTAAAAAGACGAAGAACCCTGGAGCAAGGAGGGACCTAAGTTCAACAGAGGGTTCGTCATTCCTCTCAGCTGGGCCTTCACAGCACGTTAGCTCTGCATCCTTCCCATCCACTAACTTTAAAAAATTGTTTATTAAACTTAACACCCCTATTATATAGGGTTGCCATTTCCAAATTTCCAAAAAGGAGGACACTGCGTATGTGGCCGTACGTTAACATATATATATATATATATATATATATATATATATATATATATATATCGCTACTGGTCTCAAAACAACCCTCACTGGTATACCTCTTCAAAGGAACAAGGTGTATCTCGGGTGATGGTATGGTGTGGCATTTGGAAGGATCTCATCATAGGCCCCCTCTTTTTCGATGAACCTGTCACTGGAGGCACCTACCTACGTATGCTCAAGGAAGAAGCATTTCCCAGTGTCTTGAACGAAGAAGGAAATTTCCCAACATGGTTCCAGCAAGACGGCGCTCCTGCACATAGCACCCAAGTAAGGGAATACCTGTACCAACAATTCCCTGGTCATTGGATAGGACGTCGAGGGCCTGTGGAATGGCCAGCTAGAAGCCTGGATCTCACGCCACTAGATTTTTATCTCTGGGGCCACTTGAAAGCGCTGGTATACGCAGAGAAAATTAGGTGTTGAACATTTGCGGCAGCACATTATTGGGGCATGTAACACCATTACTCCTGACATCATTCACCGTGTGCTTGCTGACTGGGTATCACGTCTGAATTTGTGTATTGAAAACAATGGTGGACATATTAAGCACGTTCTGTAAATAAAAGCTTTTGTTTTGCCTTTTTTTATTATTTTTTCTATGATGCCGGACTTATGGGACACCCTGTATATATATATATATATATATATATATATATATATACTTAAAGAAATGAATATTAATTTTTACTCCTTGGGCAGACTGACTGTCCGACTCGTAGTCATGAAAATTGAAAACAAATGCGGCTTATCAGCAGTGTTGCCAACTACATATAATAAAAATACGTTAGCGGTTATTATGGCCTTCAGTACCCGCTATTTTAAGTGTACCTGAGGTAATTTATATAATTCTTTTTAGCCAGACCCCAAAAAGGAAGACAAATTAACGTCCAGCTCAAGGTGGCTCCGGATGGAGGACAGAGTGCTCAAAAGGCGGACTGTCCGGCCCAAAGCGGGACTCTGGCCACCCTACCCCTATACCATTTAGTGACGCTGTTGAGCCGGTTATTTTTCAGTAGGGAAGGATATACTGCGTCCGAAACGAGGCTCGCTCTTAGATGTAACTTTTGAGAAACTTGTTTTCTTGAAGGCCAATAAAGATCTTTTGAATAATAGTTCTTAAGTTTGTATATTTAACTAATAAGTTTCAATTACCATTGCCATGCACAGTAACTCATTTGATTCATTTCTTTAGTATTTCGTATTATTGTTTTGTAAAACTAAACTTTCCTGGTATATTCTAGCATTAGTAAATTAGTATCAATAGTATGCTACATCCTCTGTTATGTTGCAATTCCTAGTAATTAAATCTAATCTTGCAGTAATTTTGTTTCACTTTTTTTGAAAATATTATGCCTTATAAGTCATAACGCAATGAAGGCATGCACAGACTTCATAGCCTATGGCCCTATGCATTAACCAGTGGATACAAACCAA
The DNA here is from genome assembly GCA_023014485.1 of Bathynomus jamesi. NCBI lineage: Eukaryota > Metazoa > Arthropoda > Malacostraca > Isopoda > Cirolanidae > Bathynomus > Bathynomus jamesi. Next base: position 95,348 of record JAJOZX010000873.1, on the reverse strand, counting down.
CACATACTCGCACAAGCGAATGTTAATATAATATTTTAGGTATATATAAATTATAATATACCTATGCATATATATAATATATTTAAATTTCATTAAAAGTAACGGTAACGAGTAACGGTGCCGTCACTCGTTACTTTTTAAGAATGGTAACTGTAACGATAACGGTGTTACATTTAGACTGTAGTAACGGTAACGGTATTACATTTATAAAGTAACGAGCACAGCACTGTGTGTGTGTATATATACACGTCTCCGCTCGTAGTATTTTCGGGAGCCTATTATCTTCCATTCTTTTTTGATGCCCTTACCATCACAACTGGGTTCTTTGAATATACTCCTGCACCGGCTCCATCTTCAATTCCCTCCGAATGAACTCATTCCGCAACCTGTCCGGCGGGTGACTCCATAAATCAATCTCAACACCCTCATTTCCGCAACCTGTATAGGGCTCTCCAGATCAGATCAGATGTCACTTCGGAAGTTTTGCCTTTACAACGGTGTTCCAAAATGTATTCCCTTACTAATTAACTGATTGAACGCTGTGCTGCTTCAATTTTATTTTTCCGTTTTTTCTAGATTTGGTATAAGATTTCCTTCTTATTATTTATATTATGATTGTCAAATAGAAATTTTCCAATTATTTAATTTATATTTTCTATATATGGCTGTTGCAATTCCAACAATTTCTTTCTCTATTCCTGAAATTCCCAAATATTTGAATTCTATCGTTTCCTTCACCTACAGTTTCCAGTCATGTGACTTACTCTACGTCTCTAGCCACTGTTATGACTTCACATTTATTGGCATTCAATTTCATACCATTTTTCTCCACTACCTCTGTTCAGTTGTTCAGAGCCCTTTGCAAATCTTCTATATTCTCAAATACAAGAGCCACATCATCTGCATAAGTCAATATTGTAACCTTGTCTTCCTTCTTGTATACAGTCTTCATTATCTTGTTCATGTATAATATGAATAAAAGCGGCGACAACACACTTCCTTGTCTTACTTCACTTCCGACAGTAAACCACTTAACTTCTTCAGATCCAGATTTCACAGCACTTTGACATCTCGTACAAACTTTTTATGGTTCTCAGTAAAGGCATTGGCACTCCGTACTAACGGTCTTCCAGCACCCTCCACAGTTTGTCCACTCCCAGGACTTTTCCAGCAGCATTCTAAGGGTAAATACTAAATTCATTATTCCTCTGCTTGGTTGGAAACCATATTGTTATTTACCAAGTGACTGTTCCACATTTTCTCTCAGGCGATGTTCCAGGTCTGGTGCCAATGTCTCCGCGATACAATTACTGAGAACTCAAACAATGAACACTCTCGTACATCTTTCCCACATGAGTTAACAGGGATATTGCTCCATAGTTTTGACATCCAACTCTGTCTCCGTTTTAGAATATTGGACATATTAAAGACCTTCCCTCATTCTTTTGGTACTTTACCAGGACACCATGGTGTATTAAACATCTTTTCGATGAACGTGAACATAGCATCTCCACCCTCTTTAAACAATTCGATAGGTACAGTAACTAGTCATATCCAGGGGCTTTTTCATTTTCCTAAGTGTAGTAGTAATCTCCTTCGTGCTATGGCATTGTACGTTTACACAAAGTGGGTCCACACCGTGTAGTAGAGATCTGCAAGGTCCTACTTTTTCAGGCCCGGCCAGGTCCCGCCAGTTATGTTCTCTTTATTTTGAAGCCCCTGTCCGGCCCGGCTCGGCCCATAAGAATTTTATAAAACCTGTACTCTGCTCGACCCCGCTCGCATTTGACACTGTCACTAACCTATAGTGCGTGACTATCGAAATCGTGTATTGTGACAAGCAGCAACTATAAAATTAATGAATGTTAGCAGCATTTTTTGTTTAAATTTACAAATATTTTAAATTATTTTATTTTTATCGTTCGCTACACATTTGAAAAAAGTTGAAGCCTGTAGTCAAACACTATACTTTCAGCCCATGCCCAACCCATGGGTTGTGCCGGGCACGGGTTTACGGTTCTACCCGTGCCCGTGCAGACCTCTACCGCGTAGTTCAACCGTTGGTCCATCCACATTCCACAAGACCGAGAAATAATAGTTTTTTACCATTCATAAAATCTTCCTCTAACTTTTGATCTATAAGTGTCCCAGCACTCGACTTTTGTTTTTCTTTCCAATCTGTTTACTTCGGTTCTTGCCATTTCCTATTCAAACCTTGTTTCCGCAGTTCTTCTCTTCATCTATAATAATCTAAAAGTTCTCATCTTTTGTGTACTGCTTCTTTCGCTTCGTCTGTCCACCAAGGCGTTCGCTTTTTTCTTGATCCGACGTACGTACATTCTAAAAGTCCTCTGCCACGTTCAACACATTTGTTTTCAATACTTGCCGCACAGTTTCTACCTCATTTTGGTTTTCATCACCAGGTTCATGCACATTTAAACTTTCACTAATCCTTTCTTGATATAGCTCTTTGGTTTGCAAGATTTTTAGGTTCTCAGTCTTAATATGCTTGTGCTTGACATTGTCCTTCTACAAGATCTGGCAAGGCTTAATTTTGCCACCACTAACCACCTGTGATCCGCGTCCATAGAGTCGATGGAATACTTTTCACATCCATCACCTTTCTTTTATCATCGGTCAAAACTTAATCATGGACATGTTAGTATATCCTTGTTGTACATTGTTCCACCTGTACCATGTCCACTTATGCTACTCTCTATGCCCAAGAACGAGTTCATCACTGCTAAACCATTTCTCATACTGAAATCTACAATTCTCTCGCCATCCCAGTTTTTCTCCTACACCATAACCCCCAACCACTCCCTCGCATCCACCTCTGTTTTTTCCCATATGGCCGTTTAGGTCTCCAGTAATGAAAGTATCCTTTGTTCCCTTAAATCTGGTAAATATTTCTTGCAGCTTGTCATAAAATTCCTCTTTCTCTCTATCTGCTCTTCCTTGTTGGGGAGCATACACCTGAATGAGGTTTATGCTTTCATTTTGTAACCTTAGAGTAACAGCAATAATCCTTTCATTTACTCATAATATCCGTTCGGCTCTGGTTGCCAACTCCGGCCTGACAATAATAGCTTTTTCATACATTGTATCATCTATCCTCCCTCCAGACATCATTTTACACCCTTCATGAGTGATCTTTTCTCCTCCTTCCTTTAGTCTTGTTTCAGAGACTCCCAGGATGTCCAAGTTCCTTCTTTCCATCATTTCCACCACCACCTCCGATTTCTCTGTCATCGTAGCCATATTAATGGTTTCAATTCTAAGCGAATTTTGAATCCCTTGTTGAGTTCCGTTTCCAATCGTTATCCATGAGCTCCATCCATTATCCCAGTCTCTGCTTGAGTTTCACGAGCTACAAAGATTCAACCACTGACTAGCTAGACCTGTCATGGTTATACTCTCCTCTTTTGTACGGGCTTGAGACAGGCATGGGATTCTAGATGTTATTTTCCCATGACATACTCGTATGTATTTATAAAATAATTTCCAACGAGTGTTCCAGTATTATCATTGCATTGGAAAATTGATAAAATATTAAAAGTTTTTGAAATGTTTTAATACATGTAAAATGATTATATCACTGGGGAACAAATTTTAACTTTTTTTTTGTTTCTTGGACGTGAACAGGTCGGTCTTATAGGACTTTTTCCGCTGATTCCGAATATAGCCGTAGAATTTCTCTATCACCCAAGGTTACTGAGAAATTTGTATTTTAATATTTATTCAAAAAGTGTATAGAAGTTAGTAAAAATACTTCATAAAAATTATATTAGTGGCAGATTGGCATTTAAAATATTCTTCTTAAAACTTCTTTGTCACTGATTTTCTCTTGTAGTTTTCATTAGGAGCTTCTCGCATCAATGTCCAGCAGTAATCAGCTAACATTGCCGGATCCCACCTCCCTTGGTAGCGTTTCTCCATAGTAGCTATATCTTGGTGGAACCTTTCTCCATGCTCATCGCTTACGTCGCCGAGGTTTTCAGGGAAGAAATCTAAATGGGAGTGCAAGAAATGGATTTTTAGTGACATATTACATCCCAATAACCTATATGCTTCAATCATGTCCTGCACTATTTTTTTATAGTTAGAGGCTTTGATGTTCCCTAGAAAATTTGTGACAACATTCTTCATGGCCTCCCATGCCACTTTTTCTTTTCCTCTCAAGGCATCATCAAACTTTTGATCTTTCATGAGCTCTCTGATTTGGGGACCAACAAAGATCCCTTCTTTTATCTTTGCATCGCTAAGTCGTGAAAACCTTTTCTTCAAATATTTGAATGCCTCATCTTCCTTGTTCATTGCTTTGACAAAATTTTTCATGATGCCAAGTTTGATGTGAAGTGGCGGTAAGTATATTTTCTTGGGGTCAACTAAGGGTTCATGAGACACATTCTTCAGTCCTGGGATACATTTTTGACGAAGTGGCCAATCCTTTACAAAATAATGCGAATCTCTGGCTCTGCTGTCCCATTCACAAAGGAAGCAGCAGAACTTCGTATAACCGAGCTGCATTCCCAGAAGAGCGCGACGACTTTTAAATCCCCACATATATATCAACGAAACTGGTCATAATTAATCTGCTGAAGGATGAGTTTCATATTTTCGTAAGATTCCTTCATGTGGACAGCGTGCCCTACAGGAATGGAAGGGTATTTATTTCCATTGTGAAGTAGTACAACCTTGAGGCTTAGCTTCGAAGAGTCAATAAATAAACGCCAATCTTCAGATTTGTGCTCATGACCGAGAGCTAACAGCAGTCCATTTACATTATTACAGTAGCATAAACCACCTGACGAGGAGAAATACTGCATCAGATCTTTTTGGCGAGTGCGGAACGCCGATATGCTTGTATCTTTTGCCAGCAAATTCCATTCACGTAACCTGGAGCCCAATAATTCCGCTTTCTTTTTCGGAAGGTCCAAATCTCTCACGAGATCATTCAGCATAACCTGCGTTATCATACGTTGTTTATTTGATTCAGGTTGCTGAAAGTCTGTATCTTTAGTGTCATCAATTTCCATTGGTTCAACTTCAGACTCTTCATCCAGTGTCCATGACTTTGGGGGAGTTGGAATTGGGTTATCATCGTCATGTACAGGGTGGGCGGAAAGTAGCTCCCTATTTTGGATTGGTAAAAAAATACGTATATTATCCATTTATTTCAGAAGAAATAATATGAAAAGGTAGGCATACATGGTAGATTTTCTCTAAAATTCAATGTGGGCTCCAACTCTTTCCACCAGCTTCTGGAGCCGCCCAGGAATGGCGTCCACTGACTTTAGCAGGAACTCCGGCGGGATGGAGGACATGACTTCCCGAATTCGGTCCTCCAGTTCTTCCAATGTCCTCGGTTTGGTGCGGTAGACTTCTTCCTTTACCCACCCCCAAAGAAAGAAGTCGCACGGTTACCGCTGAAAAACGGCAGAATCGGTTCAGTGTAACGGTGTGGTGTGGTATGACCTCAGATCAGGTTGTGGGCCCGTTCCTTCTGCGCAACACCATGAATGCTGAGCGGTACCTGCTATGTTGCGAAACGAGGTCTGGCCGGTTGTCAGCACATGGAGAACATCGACGATCTGATATTTATGCAAGATGGCGCCCCTCCGCACTTCGCTCTTGTTGTCCGTGAGTGGCTGGATGCCCACTTCCCTGGGCGTTGGATGGGTCGTCGTGGTCCACATCAATGGCCAGCCAGGAGCCCCGACTTGACACCGTGCGACTTCTTTCTTTGGGGGTGGGTAAAGGAAGTCTACCGCACCAAACCGAGGACATTGGAAGAACTGGAGGACCGAATTCGGGAAGTCATGTCCTCCATCCCGCCGGAGTTCCTGCTAAAGTCAGTGGACGCCATTCCTGGGCGGCTCCAGAAGCTGATGGAAAGAGTTGGAGCCCACATTGAATTTCAGAGAAAACCTACCATGTATGCCTACCTTTTCATATTATTTCTTCTGAAATAAATGGATAATATACGTATTTTTTTACCAATCCAAAATAGGGAGCTACTTTCCGCCCACCCTGTAGTACTGGTCTCATGGCAGATGCAAGATTTGGGTATTGAATTTTGTTTATTTTTGGCAGAGAATCCTGAAACGTTAGTCATACAAAAATAGCAATCCGTTAGGTGATCCTTGGGCTCTCTCCAAATCATTGGTATGGCAAATAGCATAGATTTGCGGGTACCTTTAATCCAACCCCTAGGAGTGACGGCACAGGAAATGCATGAGATATGAGGTGCCCAGGATTTGTCTTGGTCGCCTACCTTACATCCAAAATAAAGTTCGTAAGCCTTCTTCACGAGTGGGGTCATCGTCTTCCTCTGTGCCATTATGGTCAGTTCTCCACATACGTAGCAAAATGTATCTCTGGGATTAATACAGTTTCGATTCATGCTGGGGGAAAATTATTGAAATCACGGAAAACTTTTTGGAATGAAAAACCAATTTTTTTTCTACTATGAAAAATTTTAAAATTTGAGCAAAACTTGAAAAAAATTTCTTTCTTTTTATTAAAAATCTGTTTGTTTAAATAGCTATATTTTTTTAATGCAAAAAATACTATTAAATATAGTTAACCTGGGAAAAAAAGAAAGTAAAATTAAATTAGTACACTTAATTTTAACTTATATTTTGGGAAAACTCTGAGTAAATGGAAATATTATTTTCTCGAAACCTATGGGTGATAGAAAACTTCTGAAACCATATTTGGAATCAGCATCAAAAGTTCTATAAGAAACACTAAATAGTTTTCAAGAAACAAAAATGTTGTTCCCTAGTGAATTATTATAAAAATTTGAGTCGTCTTTCCTGCTGAATATTTTTCAGAAGCACGTATAAACTTCCTTGAAGAAAGGAGAATAATTTTTCATTCCATTTTGGTATGAAGTAAACTTAGTCTAAAGTCTAATATAATAATCATAAATCAAATGTTCCATCTAATAGTTGGCACTATTCACACATTGTAATAAAGCCTATTTTATTTTATTTGCAGATGGAGAAATGCTGCTTCACATATTTTATGCTTCCACTGGAGTTCGACAAGGAAAATATTATCTCCATATTAATTTCATATATACGATATAGTACATATGGGGATGATCTGTTATGAGATGAACAGGTTGTGTTACTGGCTTCAGGATTACAAGTCATTTGATTTATGCAGATAACTGGACTGTTTTATTTTCATCTGTAACTGGACCTAAAACACTTGGGAATTTGTGAAAATGGTGGGAAGGAACATGTCAAAAAATATGAAAAGGGAAAGAGTTATCGTAGTAAGAGCTTACAAGCTTTATAACTTGAATTTAGCAGTAGTATCTTTTACCAACTATTTGGTAAAGGAGGAATGCGGATGGACTAGGTGTACGTTCGGCAGTTCAGATTCTCTGCAGCCTACTGCAACCAGAATATACAGCTAGCTGTGACATATACTGCCCAGGAGTAGTCTAAGCATCATCATCCTGTTTGCATATACGTTTTGTTTGCATATACGTTTTATATCTTTTATAACTTGAAGAGCCTAATCATTTTCATTAATCAATAAAGTAACATAAATATCATCAACTGTTGCCACAAAATAGAAGTCAACATCTTCCTTCCTTCCTTGAATAATCAATTTTAAAATTAGAAAGAGCCGTTTTGAGCAGAAAACTGAGATTTGTTTACAAAAACCTCTGACCAGTTAGCTAGAACAACGTGAAAAAAGTGTTAACAGCTGACGAGGAAGCTTCTAACAGTGGCTGTATCCTCCAGCGCGGGACACGTCAACGCGAAGAAGAGGCGACGTCAAACTGAAACATCAACGTGCTGGTGGCCAAACTTCCTCAAATCTCCGTGCAGCGGGCTGTCTACGGTTGGACAGACTGGCAGTCGACGGCCTGTTGCGTGGCACGGTCAGAGTGCCGATCGGCTCCCGGGGCCGGACCTATTCTCAGCGTGCTATTTTTTCATTTACGGGACGCAATTGCGTGCTCCCGGACTACTATTACTCTCCGGCGACATTAAGACTAATCCAGGCCCCACTACAACTTACACATGTCACCATACACAAAGATATGGATACAATAGGACCATGAAACACATACAGAAGTATAATATTAACATATTACAGTACAACGTAGATGGCCTCCCAAACGAAATAATGCAGCTTAGGAAATTCGTACACAAACAAAACATTCACATAGCACTTATACAAGAAACAAAACTAAAACGCACACACAAAACACCCACCATCCCTGACTTCACGGCGATCCGTCAAGATCGTACTAGGGGTAAAGGGGGTGGACTCATCACTTACATACGTAAAAGCATTAGCTTTACTGATACCACCCAAAACATTACAAACACAATCCAAGCAGATAACACGATAGAAATACAGGCAGTTAACATTAAAACACGCACAAAACAACAACACACCACACTAATCAACATTTACATCCCACCAGATAGTTCACCTCAGGTGCCAGCCAATTACAATCCACAGTTACACAATCTGGCCTCTCTCACTAATGTCATCTTAGGAGGAGACTTCAACGCCAAAGACACTAGTTGGTACCTGCACAACCAAAGCAACACCAGAGGCGCCAACATAGCCACACAACTAAACAGCCTCTTCATTCTTAACAATACAGAAGAACATACACACATACCACATCAAGCAGGATACTCAAACTCCTCCCCAGACATAACGTTCTGTTCCCCCTCACTAGCAACACACACACACACACTGGAGAACAGAAAAACAACTGTCATCAGACCACCTGCCCATCATCATTACAACACATTCTACACTCTGCCCCAACAGCCTTAGGCACACTTACAGAAATTACAAGAAAGCTGATTGGGAACAGTTCAAAATACAGACTGAGGAACAATTCACCACATTAAACAGCACACCCATCATAAACATCAATACAACCAGTGGCGGCTCGTCGGTAGGCACTGCGGAACTGCAGCACCCCTAAATTTTTTTTTACAATTGAAATAATCAAGAACAATATAAGGATGAGCTTACTGAATAACTTTTTCAATAACTTTTGAAACTTTTATTCATTGCTCAATGCTCATCCTTTTATTTCAGTAATTATTTCAACCCATTCTTAGAGACAGCACCCCTAGAATTTTTAGTCACGAGCCGCCACTGAATACAACACTCAAAACATTTAATTAGATCATCAATAATGCAAACAAATACATACCCAAGGGCAACATTAGGAAATACAACCCAAATTACACTAGAGAAATAGTCCACCTCATAAGGCAACGTAACAACCTCAAACATAACACACAAACACCACACACACAAACCATAAAACAGCATATAGAACAGCTCAACACAGAAATAAACAACAAATTCAAAGAAAAACAAACAGAAACATTTAGGGAATTCATAACAACACTAAACCACTCCACAGATATGATCCAGGCTATACAAGACTATAAACAGCATTACCCACTCTAACAGCGGCATTCACACCTCACACGCGGCTATCTGTCGCAGCCAAAATAATATCACAACATATACACAACAAGCTAACATTCTAGTTAATCACTACGCAAAGATAAGACACTTAAACAGAGACAACCAGAAACACGCAGACAGACAAACAGCTAGACACATGAAAACCTACAGTCTCGGCACGACCATTACACCCTTCAATACAGACCAGATTACCAAGATCATGAAAAACATTAAGAATTCGAAGGCTACTGGACCAGACAACATATTTAACATACACTTTAAACATTTGGGCCCACAGGGAATACTAGCTCTCACAAATATCAGCACATATTCATACCAACACTGTATTATTCCTGACATATGGAAACAAGGTAAAATTATTACACTACTCAAACCAAACAAAAATCCAACAGAACCAGCTTCCTATAGACCCATTACTTTACTATGCACACCTTCCAAAGTAACAGAAAGACATCTTACAAATCACGAACCCTATTGAAAATTTTATTGAAAAATTTATTATTTTTTTTTGAGAGAGATTATTTTTATTTAGGTGTAATATTAAGGCTGTATTGCCCTTAAGTTTTTGTTTTTAAAGGTTTAAGGTTTTGGAGGTTTTTACTCGTTAAGTTAGGGCTATATTGCCTTTAAGTTTTAATAGGGGCTATAACAGCCATTTAATTATTTAGTTAGGGCAGTTGTAGCCCGGTTCGAGTTTCTTCTAGGTACCTAGTTTTAATCTCTTACCTTAGTTATTTTCTTTAATTAAATTACTTACACCTAGTTCTGGTAGGCCACTATTTAGTTAAACAGGGTTTTAGTTTAATTGCAGTGGTTAATAATGAGGTTTAAAGGTTGTGAGGTTTAAAGGTTGACTTTAAGTTGCCCGGTTAGTTGGGGAACTAAGAATTTTTTTACGAAAAAACTAGCCCACTTGATTCAGCAGTCAAAATTTTTCAAGAATCGACAAAGAGCTCCGTTTTTCTTTGTCTCAGAAACTTTTTTTCTTCTTCTTTTTGTTAATTAGGGAAACCCAACTTCACTAGTTGGTTAGAAACGAGGGTTGTTATTTTTATTCTATATTTATTTTGTTTATATTTTATTTGGAAATATATATGCGGTTATTTCTACCCACTTTTTTTAACAAACCCACACATACCACTATCGCCTACTCAACATGGATTCAGACCTCTCCACTCAGCCACGACATTACTCACTAACCTCACGCAGCACATCATGAATGGCATCAACTCCAGACGACCAGCTCAACGTACACTATTAACAACAATAGACATCAGTAAAGCATTTGATGTTATCCCACGCTTCACTCTCATAAACAAAATACTCAACACAAACATGCACAATAACACCAAAAGGTGGCTGAGCAACTATCTTTCAGGAAGATACTCACATGTCACATTTAATGGCAAGTCATCCAAAAACAAGCTTTTTTCGAACGGGGTCCCTCAAGGCTCTGTTCTCTCACCAACACTGTTCAACTTATACATGCATGACATTCCAACACCCATAGATAACAAGCTTACCTCATCATCATATGCAGATGACATCACTCTAACATCCACCCACAACAACATCCACCCACAACAACATCCACCCACAACAACATCCACCCACAACAACATCCACCCACAACAACATCCACCCACAACAACATCCACCCACAACAACATCCACCCACAACAACATCCACCCACAACAACATCGACACCGCTACAAATAACCTACAAACATACATAAACCGTATACAAGACTGGCTCACACACAATAGACTCAAAGTAGCGCCCACAAAATCAACCATCACCTTCCTTACAAGCAACACAAAAAAACACCAGATAACTCCACAGCTTACACTAAACAACACTAACATTCCACACACTCACAGGACCAAAATACTTGGGGTCATACACAACACATCATTATCTTTTGCAAACCACATTCAGGACATTAAAAACAAATGTACGTCAAGACTTAACACGCTTAGGGTACTGACAGGCACAAACTTTGGACACCAGCAGGAAACATCACTCATATACGAATAATACATTCGTTCAGTTATGGACTATGCTAGCCCATGCTGGGCACCCATTATCTCACACACACACACACACACACACACACATAAACACCTTACAGACAATACAAAACAACGCACTTCGTATCATTACAGGATGCACTCAAACAACACCAATAGAACACCTGCACACAGAAACAGAAATACTGAAAGTTAGGGAACATTTAGACATGAGGGGAACACAATTCATCGCAGCAGCGACAACTAACCCACAACACCCTTGCCACTACATGTACAATCATCCACTGACACCTCGCACCATTAAGGTAACACCAAAGAGACATTATAACCAAATACTCCATTCCATACCACGCCCCACAGACATCACACAGTACAGAAAACACACACACACACACACACACACACCTAACCCACAAAGCACTGACACGACTCGGTCCGAATGCGGTCCTAGGTGCGAAGCCGCCACCCATTAACAGGTCAGAGATCAGCCTGAGCAGATCGGATCGAGTTAACTTAGCACGATTCCGATGTGGACATCACCCCAACTTACGGACATATAAACACAGACTAGACAACTCCACAGACGACACCTGCCACCTGTGCCAGGACACACCACAAACAGTTGAACACATTATGACAGACTGTACCACTCTAGCACAACAACGAACACAACACAACACTACATCACTAGTGCGCTGAACCTCTGGTCCACTTCAGAGAGGGCGATCGGTTACCTGCGTGCCGCCGGCTTGCTCGATCAGGGTGGGCTGATCGGCTAAACAACAACCTAAATTCGATTTTAATAGTTTAATATTTAATTAAATGGAAGATCACTTAATAAAGTAAGCGTTTTGGCTTTTATTCCTTTGAAGATGAATGTGATAATATTCAGACATAATACGAAAACTTGTGTGTGTATTAGGGTGTACCATTTTTGGGTCATTTTCAAAAAGTCAAGATCCAGGAGTCTAATGTTGTGCCAAATGATGTCCTAAACACGAATTTAACAAGCATTTTCTAATCCAACAAATTTTGAATCCCCCCACCGCCCTTGAAATTTTGCCCATCCCCTTTTCCTAAAAACCCCATATATCTAAAAAACTATCAACTTTATCGAAAACTGTTATAGAATAAAAATGATTTAGAATCAAACGTTCTATTAGAAAAGTTCATTAAGATAGAAATTTACGTAATTTTGAAAATTTTCATTTTCTTTTGTCCAAGAGCACCTTATTGTATTAATATAAAATAAGGTGCTTAAGTTACATTATTTATGAGTATATTGTGAGTATAATCCAAATTTAAAAATCCTTTTTTACATTGAATTTTAATAAACAAGCATTGTTTTTACTCTTATTGTTTCTTTTCAGGCTGCTTTATTTGAAAAATAAATAAAAAATGAGTCAAACAGCTACAAAACAGCATGACTTTATTCTTGGTCGCTTGCAGGCTGATATTATGAGTTCATCTAAAATTGTTTTACCATCCAATAAAGATGTTCTAAGCCATTTTATTTATTTACGGAGAATGCAGTATAAGGGTCCAAAAGTTACAAAAGATTCTACTGTTAATGAAGTTCTACAGAAGCTACTAATAATATAGCAAAAAGCATGCATTCCTACTATAGATATTAGTAAAAACCCTAAAGGCAGGAAGATGCTGTTAAATCTAGAAGAAATGCATAATAATTTAATCAAGCACAAAAAAGAGCAAGCTTTGAAAATGAACTCTCTAATTTCATGAAAATTATGGATTCCCTTTTTGACATCTCTTCTCAAAATGCCGTTGAATTAATCCAAAAAGACCGCATGAGAACTGAGCCTCAGAAAGCATATGATATTTCATTCTTAGAAGATCAAAGAACAAAACGAGAAACATGTTTAGGTTTGCTAGATGCAGATTATGCATCAAAAGTACAGCGCAAGTACATTAGATTAGAGAAGAGAAGAAACGCAAAGAGAAACATAAATCAGTGAAGCAAGTGAGTGCTACAGCCAGAACATCAGAGACCCTTCTTTCTAGCACGACCAGTTCTGAGACAGACAGCTATGAAGAGTTTCCGACAGAACCTACAGCAGGACCTTCAAATGCTTCCAGCCCCCAAAATATTCTTGCCTCGCCATTGGTTTCCTCCACTGCAGACAGACTTAATCTCTCTATTGGACAACGGACTGTTTTTTGCTGCTGCAGTAGCCATTAGGTGTGGCAAGGATATTGAAAAACTGTCTCTCTCCAGGACCACATCTGCAAGAGCCGCTCGAAAGACAAGAAAACGAAAATATGAAACTTGCATCAAGGATTTTACTCCTCCTGATCACTGCCTAGTACATTGGGATAGCAAGCTGCTTACTAAATCATGTTCAGAACAAGAAGACCGCCTTGCAATACTTGTTACTGGATACCCAAATGTAGAAAAACTTTTATCAGTTTCTATAATAGATGATTCCACTGGATTGTCTCAAGCCACTTCTGTATTTCAAAGTATTGAAAAATGGAACTTGAAGCAAAATGTCTTTGGAGTATCATTTGATACCACTGCATCCAATTCAGGATGGATGAAAGGTTCCTGTAAGTTACTTGAAGAACTTTTGCAAAAGAAATTGATTTGGTTAGCATGCCACCATCATGTGGCTGAAAGAGTTTTGTGTGCTGTGTATGAAACCATTTTTGGCCCAAGTAAATCTCCTGAGTTTGAGTTATTCAAAGAATTTCGCGAGTCTAAATGGAAGAAAATTAATACGAAATCTACATACAATGTTCTTGATGTTAAATCAAGGTATCAAAGAGGCCTAAAGGAAGAATGTGTAGAATTTATGACCCAATGTTTAAGAAAATCTGACTGCTTTCCACGTGATGACTATAAGGAAGTTGCTGAAACAACTTTAATGCTTTTAGGAGAGGTTTCCAGAGAAAACAGTCATTGGCGGAAACCTGGTGCAATGCACCGTGCCAGGTGGATGGCAATGATTTTGTATACAAATAAATGTATGCTTTTGCCCACCAAGCATCATATGATGAATCATTGATTAAGAAATTAAAGAGAATGTGTCTATTTAATGCATTAATTTATGGAAAATACTGGCTTTTATGTTCTAATTCACTAGATAGTCCAGCTAATGATCTGAAGTTTTATCATGATTTGGTGAATTACAAGAAGGAAGATAGGGAAGTTGCAAATGCTGCTTTGAAATCTTTTGCCAATCATTACTGGTATTTGACGGAGGAAGTGGTCCCTTTGAGTTTCTTTGGATCGCTAAGTAATGATGAAAAAGATAAGATCGCAAAATCCTTAAACAAATATCCAGTTCCAGAAAATTATGTATGTGGGCAACCTGTTTTCCCCATTTTAAAGGAAGACACAAAGCTTCATCAGCTAGTAGGTCCAATTTCATGGCATTTATTTCAATGCTGTGGGTCAAAACCAGACTCATGGATAAAGAAACCAGCATCAACATGGGAAGAGGTCGATGACTACAACAAACTAAAAACATTCTTTCATCTATTAGAGTAGTCAATGATACCGCTGAAAGAGGAATCAAGCTGGTTCAAGACTTTCATGACAAATGTCAAAATGAAGAAGAATTTCAAGGTCTTTCGCAAATTGTGGAAGAGAATAGAAGACTAATTCCTGATCCTAGTAAAGAGACTCTTAAAAGAATGAAACTCAGTAAAGAATAGTTCATTAACAGATAGATTAGGTATTTTTATTTGCAGAGATTGTTTTAATTTAGAAGAGGCTGATTTTTTTTTGTTATTAAATATACCATAAATTGTCTCTTCTTATTTTTATGTTTAAAAAGCTCTTATATCAATGATTTCTAATTAGGAAACTTGTTTCTTTTTATTTTTTTGAGGAAAGTGTTGAATAAAGGGAAAAAAAACCGATGGGACCTCACAACTATAGATAAAGTGTTAATTTTTAGCTTTATTTTATATATATATAGTTTTGAGGTTGTCCTCACTTTGTATAGGCTAGTTATAATAAAAACTAATTATGATTTGCATTATAACTAGCAAATACAAAGCCCATCGCCGCGAAGCTGCATTGGGGTGATGCTTCAAAGGTGGCGGTAACACCTTATTTAAGAAGGCACTGCAAGCAAAAATTTTTTTAAATTTAAATTTTTAAAAATAAATGAAAATTTTCAAAATTAAGTAAATTTCTATTTTGATGAACTTTTCTAATAGAACTTTTGATTCTAAATCATTTTTATTCTATAACATTTTTCGATAAAGTTGATAGTGTTTGAGATATATGGGGTTTTTAGGAAAAGGGGATGCGCAAAATTTCAAGGGGGGTGGGGGGGATTCAAATTTGTCGGATTAGAAAATGCCTGTAAAATTCGTGTTTAGGACATCATTTGGCACAACATTAGACTCCTGGACCTTGACTTTTTGAAAATGACCCAAAAATGGTACACCCTGGTGTGTATATACTGTATTTGTTGCCAGAGTTGCTGAATCTGTTAAATTAAATGAGGTTATGGTTGGAGATTGGCTAGTTATTAGGGTGTCCATACGTCCCGGCTTTGCACATTTTAAATTATTAATTATATACTATGCGAATGTGAAACTATAAGGTGTGTATTATTATATTTAGCATTCGTTTACTATGTTAAAAAGTGTTTTCAAATTAAGCATATAGGCTATAGGGCATAGATCTGCTCCTGTCCCGTTTTTCCAAGCACATATCTGGACATCCTACTAGTTATATCTGTTAACACTGCCGTAAGTAGCTAAATATGTACACATTTTGTTAACTAGATACAAATATTTCACTGTGGTGATGCTACTCGTATATTATCAATCGACCATTTTATAGTGACCAGTTGTATACTTTACTGTGCGTGTCTGAAATAAAGTACTAGTATATTTTTGTTACCATATTTAAGTATTCTGTCCCGAATTGTGTACACAAACTAAAGATGAATTGGTGCTGGTTAAGTGTGCGGTCTACCTACGATTCGGCGGTCTACCTTTTAATTATAGCTTCTTATCTTGTTTACTAATTGTTTGTTTACATCCCATTGTCAATCGCCCTTGACGATTGGTTAGGTTTAGTCATGATATTTTCGTTAGTTTTAACGAAAATATCATGATTAAAGTTTAAACCTAACCAATCGTAGGTAGACCGCACACTTAACCAGCACCGATGAATTTTCGTTATCTCGAGCATAACCATGCATAAAATAATATATAGGGTGTCCATAAATTATTTATCTTTACAAAGTCAATTAAACTTTAATCGAATTTGTGAAATAATTTATGGACACCCTGTACATTTATATAAATTAGGTCAAATAATTCAAATTTAGCTTCACTTATTAGTATTTAATTTATTACACTTCCAATTTATTTCCTCAGATTTTAATAATTTTTAATTATACAGCATATTATTTTATCTCACATCATTTCAATCAGACAGGTTATATATAACCCCATAAACAAATCTTTTTGACAATGAAAATAAGGTTACTCACCAAATGCATGACCCACTTTTAGGATATATGAATGACTTATAAATACAAGTGTAAAATAGATTAAGTAAATTGCATACTGTATGCATTTATTTAAATATAAATGAAATTATGATAATTTATTGTTTTTTCATGTATGTATAATTAGGGTGGCCCACTTTTCAATTTTTTTTGTAAAGTATAAGGTGATCATGGTTTTTCCCA
Source organism: Bathynomus jamesi (assembly GCA_023014485.1). Classification (NCBI taxonomy): domain Eukaryota; kingdom Metazoa; phylum Arthropoda; class Malacostraca; order Isopoda; family Cirolanidae; genus Bathynomus; species Bathynomus jamesi. The sequence continues at coordinate 78,140 of JAJOZX010000873.1, read as the reverse complement.
TTATTTGGCACTATACTAGCACATTGGTACCATTTTTTACAAAAATTGATCAATATTTAGGGGTCTCGCATCGACCTTGAAATTACTATTTTTTTAAAAAATGCATACTTTTTAACTTTTTACTGAATCAAGATAAATCATTAAGTAGGGATGTTTTCTGAATCCTCTTAATGAGAGAAGTCGTTTGGTGTGCCTGCCAATGTCATACGACTAACGGTTTAAAGGTTGTGCCTGTATACAGGTAATACCAATGTGCTAGTATAGTGCCAAATAATGGGAAAAACCACGATCACCTATACTTTCCAAAAAATGAGTCACCATACCCGGGCGGAATGTATAATGTATATAGGTAATTAGAAAATGCACTATGCCTGTGCCAGGTACCTAACCTATTTCTTTTTTTGCAGATCATAACATTTTGAAATTCTGTCTGAGTTCCTCATCCTTTGTCATGGACAAATCGATGGCAACCATAACTGGAAGAACTCTTGAAGCTACAAATAGAGAGTCATCAAAAGGAAAGGCGAAAATAACATTGCTACCTTCTCTAAGATCGGCCTCGGAAATTTTTTTAGTTGGCCAACAGTCGTCCTCCATCAGTGGTAGCAAATTGCCAACAACACGGCAGGTTTTGCAATACTTCTTCAGTGTTATCCAGTACACTGCTAACAGGAAAGACGCATTCAAAGAAACCGTAAACAACGTCTTAAAGTTTTGGAACATGGCCCGCATTAAAACAATCACAAAGTTCAACTGCGAACGGAAGCTAGAGGCATTGTGGAAAGAGTGGCACTTACTCCAAAAGAGCAGAAAACGAGAAACTGACGCCGGAGGAAAACGGCAGAAGTTTTCGGACAGTGTGGACAAGCTGTGGGATATCGGAGCATCTGACGCTGTCGAAGATATAAAGAAGAATCGACTGCTGTCCGACAAGGACAAGAAAGAAGACATTGACTTCTACCTCGATCAACGTGGTCCTCGGGTGGCAACGATGAGCGAGAACGATAAAGTTTTCGCTGTAAAAAGAAAGCTACAGGAAGGAAGAAAACGTCCTCGCCAGGAGCCGCAAACCTCAAAGTGTGCATACGAAACCGGAGATGAGGCCATGGAGAATGATGATACTGGCATGTCAGGAGAGTCGGAGACAGAACTAGCGTTCCCCCTGCCGAAAGAGCCAAGTGTGTCTGTCAATCTTCCTCGCCGCATCCTTAATGCACCTGCTGTCATGGAAGTGGCTGATCGTTTCCGCATGTCCAATAATCAGGTGCGTATTGTGTATAGTATTCATCGATAGCGTCAGTTTTAAAGTGTCCCGTAACCCACATGTATTCTTGACAGTTTCCTTTCCACTTTCCATTCTCTACATAGGTAGTAAGCATTGTGGCTGCTATCACACGTTCGGCGGATCCACCAGCAGACCTCAATCAGTTCAGCATCTCGAAAGAAACGACTCGCCGGGGAAGAGTGTCACATCGCCGTGAAGTGGCGACGGCAGAAGCGTCACTGGCAGTGATGAGGCGGCACTTCTGGTATCTGAGGCCTCAGCCCGTCATCTTCGCTCTATGCAGCAACAAGGTGGATGGCATTGTGAAGCAACAGATGGCAGAGAAGCTGTCCCACCTCCCTGTACCCGAAGACTTCACATACGAGAACGTCTCAGTCGACGAGATGACGCTACTCCCCGACCTGATCGACGAGTCCTCCTGGTTCTTATTTGCAGGTCTGAAGATGTATGGGTCTTCGTGGCTCACCCTGCCAACTGATAAGTGGGACGAGAACGAGGACTTTTGTCGTCTGAAGGATGTGATCTCTAATCTCCAGGTCACCAATGACGTCGCTGAAAGAGGAGTCCAACTGATACAAGACTATGCGAACACGGTCACAAAGGACGAGGCACAGCTGCAGGATCTTCTGCAAGTGGTGGAAAAGAACCGGAAAGAGCTCGGCGACTTCAAGAAGTCATCACTCGCCACGATGACATAGCACAGAGGGACAACGTTGCAGCGAGTGACGTGTGATAGTGGTCAATACAATGCAAAAGTGATTGTTTAAGTTATTGTTTCTTTCTTCCTTATTTGTCTGCTATTTGCTGATTTTTTTGAAAAGTATAGGTGATCGTGGTTTTTCCCATTATTTGCCACTATACTAGCACATTGGTATTACCTGTATACAGGCACAACTTTTAAACCGTTAGTCGTATGACATTGGAAGGCACACCAAACGACTTCTCTCATCAAGAGGATTCAGAAAACATCCATACTTAATGATTTATCTTGATTCAGTAAAAAGTTAAAAGTACACATTTAAAAAAAAACTCGTAATTTCAAGGTCGATGCGAGACCCCTAAATATTGATCAATTTTGTAAAAATGGTACCAATGTGCTAGTATAGTGCCAAATAATGGGAAAAACTACGATAACCTATACTTTAAAAAAAAAATTGAAAAGTGGGCCACCCTAAATTGTATATGCGTGTATGTATGTACGGATGTACAGAGTGGCCAAAAAGTCCCTTTGCAGTGAAATTACAGCATATCTGTTGCCCTTGTATTTCATGCAAAAGGACTTTGTGGCCACCGTATATATATATATATATATATATATATATATATACTGTACATTTTAAATTTAACATTAAACTTTAATAAAACTAAAGAACAAATGCTTAGCCGTGAAAGAAAATGAAAGTCACTCTAAATACCTTTTCGCCGTTTATACAATAGCGAAAACAAAGCTATAGAATGAGATAAAAAAATAAAGACTAAATTTAAAATTAATGGCAGACTAACATATGTTGTAAATAAGTCCAAATCTTTAACATATGTATGTCCCATCCATTCATCGTGTTCTGCCAATAAGGCAGGTCCAACTCATGTGTCCCGCCAAAGTGTTCTATCCTGAGCTATCCTGTTCATCTCATGGTAGCTCCTGCCTGCCTTCAAATCATCCAGCACTGCCTTCCTTTTCCTTCCCCCTCGGCCTTCTACCTTCATATCTACCCTCTATCACCTTCAACAATCCTTCTCCTCTCAACACATGTCCGATCCATTTCTTGTCTTTCTCTTATCACCTTAATGAGTCTTCTTTCCTGCTTAACCTGTTGCAGTAAGTACTTCCTCATTACTTTGGTGTTCCCTCCAGCTTATCTTTAGCATTCTTCTCCAAATCCACATTTCAAAACTTTCCAGGAGTTTCTTTTCAGTTGTTTTCAGTGCCCATGTTTCTGCTCCATACAGTACCACACTCCATATCAAGCTTTTTACTAACCTTTTCTTCAGCTTCAAGTTGAGTTTACCTGTAAGTAGCCTTCTCTGTCTCTCAAAAGCTATCTTACCCATACCAATTGTTATATCGCATATAAATATGTAGTAAGAAAGTTGCGTGACAAAAGCGTAATGCAGAACATTGCTCTAAATTGGATTCTCAGCTAGCCTATAACTGAGTATACTCAGGGCCGGATTAACTATTAGGCTAATAAAGCTCTAGCCTTAGGCCCTCATATTTTTAGGTCCTAATTTTTATATCATAAACCCTAATCTTTGTCAGAAGGTTGGTTAAGTAATATCATATATAACTGCATAATTATATCTTCAAAGGTGGAAAATAAGAGGTTTTTTAGTTTCAGTTAAGTTTTTTTTTATATCATTATATTTGATGTATTATTGTCGATATGCATGTATGATTTTCATCCATTTTTGTATGATTGGCTTCAAAGGGTTAATCTGTTTCCCAAATTGTTTTTCAGATTTAGGAATTTGGGCCTAGTGTAATGATCATTCAGCATGTCTAAGAAAGGAGGATGTTTTGTTTGATATCACAGTTTAAAGCCAAGAAGGAAGAAATCATTCTCTATTTGAATTGTATGCTGTTTTTGCTGGGGGGGGGGGGGGGGGGGTATGTACAGAGTGTTCGAAAAGTCCCGTCACCCCTTACAAAATGTACATATTGTAATACCAATTTTATTTTTGTGTGAATAATTGAATTTATGTGATTCATTGACATTTTTTTTTCTTTTCCAGGTATTAGAGTTGTGTAAACAATGGCAGACCAGTCCACTTACACTCTGGAGGAAAGGATAGTGATGAGCACATGGGTTCATGAAAGGTCACATACTGGCAAAATGATGCATGATATCCAGAATGATTTCAACACAAGATTCAATAAGGCTCCACCACCAAACAAGACGGTATTACGCTGAAAGAAAAAGCTGTTTGAAACTGGCTCCATCAAGGATATAGACCACGGTCGGGAAGACTGTGGGGCCGCGCAGTTAATTTTCCGCATTTATATTATTTTTATTAGTTACCGACAAACCAATTTTGCGCGTACCAAATTGTATATATTTTATCATTGTGTAATTTTAAGAATCATATATAATCTTTATAAATAAGTATTGTACATAAATTTATATATATATATTTAATTAACTCAGCTGTATATAAAATAACAAAATCTTCTGTAAAAGAACCCCAGTCAACCAAGAACAAAATAAACTCTGAAAGCGACCAGTTTTTCCTTGAAGATGCTAACCTTCCAAACGACAGGGAGAGAAGAGGACACGAGAGGCCCCTAAAAGAGATAGCCTGCCTCTCGTATCCTTCATTCCCCGGCAAATACAAGTAGTAGCAAGAAGGAACAAGCTACAATTGGTGACCCCGGAGTGACCCGAAGCAGCCAGCGGAAGCAGCATCCTTCAGTCGCCGGGCGGAACAAACCGAAGCCACGCCTCTTCGCCGCCCACCCGTAGTAGCCGGTCGGAACCGAACCAGCAGCAGACCCGAATTACATTCCCGCAAGATGGAATCAGGTGTGCACCATGTCACCATCAAGCCACCCACGTTTTCTGAAGCGTCGGCCGCAGGATGGTTCTCCATCATGGAGGCACAATTCCACATTTCCAGAATAACATCCGAAGAGACCAAATTTTTCCATGTTCTAGCCTCGTTACCCCCCGAAGTCGTCTCACGAATTTCAGCAGCAACTCTCTCCAACAAGTACACCGATTTAAAAGAAGAAATCGTGAGTCATTACGAAAAGACGAAGCCAGAACTCTTCGAACGACTCATCTCCAACACTCCTCTCACTGGAAAGCCCTCGCAATTCCTTCAAGATATCCACCAAACGGCACTGAAGGTGGGCGTCAGCGATGATTTGGTGAAGCATAAATTCATCCAGGCGCTCCCATCCTCAATAGCGCCCGTCGTAGCAGCACAAAAGGAGCTGACGCTAACTCAACTCGGCAAACTAGCCGATGAGTTAATACCGTTCGCTCAACAAAGCTGCTACGCGGCGCCAACGTCAACTCGAGCCAATACAAGCCCAAGAACGAATATCCCCATCGGCCTAAAACCCTTCAGCGAGAATCAGCGGCCGGTGGTGTGCCGCGCGCACCTTTATTATGGCCCCCAAGCAAGGACCTGCAGGCCATGGTGCAAGTGGCTAAATAAAGATGACGCCAAGCTGCTCCCCTCGTCACGCCCAAATTCAAGATCTTCCTCACCATCAAGAGAAACGTCGGAAAACTAGATAAGCAGGCTGTGATTAACGCGACGTCCGGCCTGCCGCTGATCTCAGTCGCAGCTCGCATCGCCAGTCTGAAGGTCAATTTTATCATTGACACAGGAGCGAGCATCTCAATTTTACCACCAACTTGTGTCAATGATTGTCAACTCCACCCAACCGCAGTAAAGATTTCCACCGCAAACGGTCAGCCGCTCGAAATATTCGGAGAAGTAACACTGGACATATCAATTCCTAAATTACGAAGAATATTCAGGTGGCCATTCGTCGTCGCCCAAGTCTCCAGTCCACTTCTCGGCGCCGATTTTCTATCCCATTATGACATCCTTGTGGACTGCAAGCATGGCATTTTGAAGGATAGAGCAACAACTCTTCAAGCCACTACTAAACCTGTGCAATCCAAAGACCTTCACCTCATCAATATTAACCCTACCGACAAATTACCTCAAGAAATCAGGAACCTGCTTGACAAGTACTCCTCACTACTGAAACCAGCTCAACCGCAGAAAGTTTCCACCAACACTGTCAAGCATACCATCGACACTGGCAGCGCACCACCAGTGTTTGCAAGCCCTCGACGTCTTCCACCCGATAAATTATCCTCAGCTAAGGCTACTTTCAACAACTTACTTCAAGATGGAATTATAGAACCCTCAAAATCACCATGGGCCTCACCGTTACACCTCGTTCCGAAGAAGATACCAGGCGAATGGCGGGCGTGTGGTGATTATAGAAGCCTAAACGCTGTCACGAAACCGGACAGATATCCACTTCCTCATATAAGAAGTCTGTCAACATCTCTGCACGGAAAATCATGCTTTAGCAAAATCGATCTAGTCAGAGCATATCACCAAATTCCAGTCCACCCAGAAGATATCGAGAAAACGGCTATAACAACTCCATTTGGTTTATTTCAGTATTTATACATGCCATTTGGTTTAAGAAACGCCCCTGCAACATTTCAACGCTTCATGGATACAATTTTCAGAGGAGTTGACTGCGTATTTGTGTATCTCGACGATATTTTAGTCCATTCAAATAACGCAGTTGACCATTTGAAAGACTTAGAACGCGTATTCAAGATCCTTCAAGAACACAATTTAAGAATTTCCTTAGAAAAATGCATATTTCAGCAATCCAAAATTGAATTTCTGGGTCATGAAGTTTCCCCAGCAGGCATTCGTCCTCCTGTAAACAAAGTCTCCGAAATTCAAGATATTCCCCAACCGCAAGATTACCAAAGCCTCAGAAGATTCCTAGGAATGACGGGATTCTATCGCCATATGATACCCCGTTACGCCGATTTAGTCTCACCTTTAAGTGAAATCGTCAGAACTCAAGTCAAAAGCAAAAGTCTACAGTGGAACGACGAAGCAATTCAAGCCTTTCAAGATGTCAAGGATGCACTACGGAACGCCGTTACGCTTTGTCATTGTAATGAGTCTTTACTAATTATTGTTTTCTGTGTAACAAGTCTTTACTAATTATTGTTTTCTGTGTTTCAGATCTATGCTATGTTTATGTTGAATAAAGCCTCAAATTGGCCTTTACTTTATCTTTAGCCCGCTAACAAACGCGGCACCACAATTTATTCAACATTTCAATCAGCCATTCAGTCGGCCTTTCAGATACAGCAAGCAAATATTCATCCAGTAATCTTACTATATCATGGAGAAGGTGATTCGCCCGGATAAATTTATTACTTCTCCGAATTCTCCCCAAGCTGGGAAACTATGGAAATTATGGTCGCGCGGATTCAAATATTTCTTGAGTACTATCGCCGAACACAACCCCAATAAATTGGAGGTTCTATTCATACATATCGGCCCCGATGTCGCTGATATCATTCAAGACTGCTCTACTTATGAGAATGCCATGGCAGCCTTAGAGGCCACCTACGTCAAGAAGCCAAACGAGGTATGCGCTCGCCACCTGTTGTCCACCCGTCACCAAAAGCCCGAGGAAACCCTCGATGAGTACTTGCAAATTCTTCAACAACTAGCCAATGACTGCAACTTCAAATCGGTTTCCGCCGACGAAAACAGGAGTTCATCTGTGAGAGACGCTTTCATCCGAGGAATTAGAGATAGCGCCATCCGCACCCGCTTACTCGAAAATGACACACTCTCACTGGAAAAGGCTATCGTCCAGGCTCGAACATTAGATCAGGCCCAGAAAAACTCAGAATCGTACCTCACTCATTACGGTGCTGTTGCAGCCACTGGCTCTCGCCACGAACCGTCGCCGACTACTGACTCTGCCCGGCCTGCCTGCGTCCAAGGAGACGATCTCCCAAACTCTTCAGCCGCTACGAATTTCGACAACAAAGCCGCTCTGTGCTTCTTCTGCGGGTCTCGACGCCACCCACGAAGCAGGTGTCCGGCAAAGGATTCTATCTGTGCGAAATGTGAAAAGACCGGCCACTGGGCCAAAGTCTGCCGCTCAAGTACTTCCTCGGCACGTCAAAAACAGGATAAAACCACAGCGTCTCATTCAGCCGCAGCATTAGCGACCATTAGTACCACTCTATCGTGTAGCTCCTCCATGCCTACCAACTCAACAGTCGATATCCTCGTCAACGGCCGTTCGTGTCTCGCCTTGTTGGATACTGGCAGCTCGGACAACTTCATTCGTGAGGATCTAGCCAAACACTTAGAGCTGCCCATTCTTCCGCACTCGGGCGTCGTATCAATGGCTTCGCCTAATCTATCCGCAGCCATCTCAGGTCGATGTACAGTGAAGGTTACGATGGGAGACCGCGACTACGAAAAGCTCGAACTATCCGTCTTGTCGGATCTGTGCGCTGACATAATACTCGGTACCCCATTCTTAATCAGACACAAGGAATTGAACATCAATTTCGGAGGTCCGGAGCCAGCACTCCATATATGCGGCCTTACTCGATCAAGAATTTCAGCCCCACCACTATTCGGCAACTTAACTGCCGATTGTCGTCCCATCGCCACGAAGTCCAGACGATTTTGCTCTGAGGACAAAATTTTCATTGGGAAAGAAATCGAAAAGCTACTCAGGGATGAGATAATTGAACCCAGTAACTCACCCTGGCGTGCTCAAGTAGTCATCACATCTACCGAAACAAAAAAAAAACGCATGGTAATCGATTTCTCTCAAACCGTCAACCGATTTACCATGCTAGATGCATATCCTCTTCCGCGAATCGATGATATAGCCAACAAAGTCTCACAACACAAATACTACAGCGTAATTGATCTGTCAAGCGCATACTACCAGGTAGAAATCGATCCGTCTGAACGACCTTTCACAGCATTCGAGGCTGACGGAAATCTATACCAATTCAGAAGGATCCCTATGGGAGTAACTAACGGAGCCGCGGCCTTCCAGCGCGTCATGAACGAATTCATATCCTCGAACAACTTATCATCAACATACGCCTACCTCGACGATCTCACCATCTGCGGAACCACTTGGGAAGAGCACGATGAGAACCTTCGACATTTCTGGGAAGCCGCTAAACGAGTAAATCTGAGTCTAAACAAGGAAAAATGCAAGCTTTCGATGACATCAGTGCACCTGCTCGGATATTCTATCTCTCATGGCGTATTGCGGCCCGATCCCGAACGCCTCCGGCCACTACAAGAACTTCAAACTCCTCGCAACAAGTCGTCTCTACAACGCGTAATCGGACTATTCGCATACTATGCTAAATGGATTCAGAACTATTCCCTCAAGATCAAACCTCTGCTCAACGTTTCATCATTCCCATTAACTCGCGAGGAAGTATCAACGATCCAAACACTCAAAGATGATATCTCGAAAGCTGTCGTCGGTTCAATCGATGAAGAACTGCCGTTCACTGTGGAGACGGACGCTTCCTCTTCAGCAATCGGAGCCACCCTCACCCAGAACGGCCGCCCGGTGGCGTTCTTTTCTCGCGCTCTGAATAACACAGAACGTCGCCATCACATCGTTGAAAAGGAGGCATACGCTGTAATCGAATCCATTCGCAAGTGGAAGCACTTCTTAGCTTATCGACACTTTACTGTCGTCACCGACCAGCGGAGCGTATCTTTCATGTTCGATGGAAAAGCTACTGGTCGTATTAAGAACGATAAGATTCTCCGTTGGCGTGTAGAACTAGCCGGCTACTCATTCACAATAAAATACAGACCGGGCCCCGAGAACCGAGCCGCAGACGCATTGTCGCGATCCTTTTGCGCTGCTACTCCAAGAATATCCCTCGCCCAGCTGCATGTTAATCTGATACACCCAGGAGTCCGCCGAATGACTCATTTTGTGAGAGCTAGGAACCTACCATTCTCAGTGGATGACATCAAACGAGTTACGTCGGAATGCCAAACATGCGCTAAATGTAAGCCACAGTACTATAAACCAGAAGTTAGTCACTTAATACGGGCCATGTCCCCGTTTGACCGACTTAACATCGACTTTAAAGGCCCGCTTCCGAGCGCAACTTCGCGACCTTACATCCTAACAGTAATCGACGAGTATTCACGCTTTCCTTTTGCCTTCCCGTGCCGTGATACGAACACGTCAACCGTTATCGCCCGTCTCACCGAGTTATTTTCTACCTTCGGAACTCCCTCTTACATCCACACAGATCGAGGGACATCGTTTATGTCTTCGGAACTAAAACTGTTCCTAACTAAACATGGTATCGCGACTAGTCGCACAACGCCGTATCACCCCCAAGGAAACGGGCAATGCGAACGTTACAATGGAATCATCATGAACACCATCAAACTAGCCATAGAAGATCGCGGGTTGCCGATGTCGCAATGGGAGTCCGTCCTACCAGACGCGCTGCACTCGATTAGATCGCTGCTGTGTACGGCCACGAACGAAACTCCTCACGAGCGTCTATTCACGCACCCGCGGCGTACTTCTACCGGTTCTGCACTACCGACGTGGCTGTCTTCTCCGGGAACTGTACTCCTTCGCCAATTCATTCGCCGATCCAAGAACGACCCCCTCGTCGAGGAAGTTGAGTTAATTGAGGCAAACCCCAACTACGCGTTTATACGGCATCCGAATGGGAGAGAAGATACCGTATCCATCAGGGACCTGGCACCGGCGGGACGTAGCAATACGGATGACACGAATCACTATGAACCCCCCGTACCCAGTCCGCCAATCAATTCCACCCCGCTAACGGACGACTCAGAACCCGCTGAGATCCGCCGACACACGGTCCCAACAGCTCCCGTCGAAGCGACTCCAGTCGAAGTCGAGAGAGGCCCACCTGTGTCAGTAACCTCCGAGACGAGTCCCCCTCTGAGAAGAAGCACTCGAATCAGATACCCAGCTCAACGCCTAAACTTGTAGACTCTTCTTTCTTCCAAAATATCTTGAACTTGTCGTTTTGTTTCTTACCGTGCAATGTATCACGTATTATAAAAGAAGAGAGGAATGTAATGAGTCTTTACTAATTATTGTTTTCTGTGTAACAAGTCTTTACTAATTATTGTTTTCTGTGTAACAAGTCTTTACTAATTATTGTTTTCTGTGTAACAAGTCTTCACTAATTATTGTTTTCTGTGATCACGTATTATAAAAGAAGAGAGGAATGTAATGAGTCTTTACTAATTATTGTTTTCTGTGTAACAAGTCTTTACTAATTATTGTTTTCTGTGTTTCAGATCTATGCTATGTTTATGTTGAATAAAGCCTCAAATTGGCCTTTACTTTATCTTTAGCCCGCTAACAAACGCGGCACCACAATCATCCTCTTCCATCAAGCTCAATCCTTCATTTAGTTACGGACTGCTCACAAATAGCAGCTGGAGCAGTTCTTCATCAAATAATCGACAGCACACCAGTTCCCATCGCCTTCTTTTCCAAGAAATTAACTACAACTCAGCAAGCGTACGCCGCATACGATAGAGAATTACTCGCAGCATACCTAGCCGTCCTGCATTTCCGTCAATTTTTAGAAGGTCGTCAAGTAATACTCTTCACGGATCACAAACCGATGGTTTCTGCCTACAAGAGTCCCTTACGAGCCAAGACAGACCGACAACAACGTCATTGGTCTGCCATCACGGAATACGTATGCGATGTAATACATATCTGTGGATCCGAAAACGTCGTAGCGGACTTCCTTTCACGCAACGTAAACGCAGTACATATCGACGCTTTCGATTTATCAGCAATCGCGGAATCTCAACAAAAAGATCAAGAAACGCAAGAATTTCTCCCACGTCTCAAGCCGTTCCCGTTTCCAGAAAATACAACTTTATATTGCGATACATCCACGCCATATCCCCGTCCTTTTGTTCCCAAGCAGCATCGATCTTCCATCTTCAATCAATTTCATAATATTTCTCATCCAGGCATCAAGCAATCACTTCGTATCATTAAATCAAGATACTTTTGGCCCTCAATGAATAAGGATATTCGAACTTGGTCCCGAAATTGTGAATCATGTCAATCCTCAAAAATTTCTCGCCATACAAAATCAGAAATAACCCCCTTCGATTTACCAAGTTCAAGATTTGAAACGGTACATATCGACATCGTCGGTCCCTTACCGCCAACCACTTTGCCCGGTCAAACATATCCTTCCCCATATAGATATCTCCTAACCTGCATCGATCGTGCCACAAGATAGATAGAAGCATATCCTCTGATTGATACTACAGCCACATCAATAGCACACGCATTTCTCGATGTATGGATTTCAAGATTTGGTGTACCACTGCAAGTCATAACGGACCGCGGATCCCAATTCGAATCCGAACTCTTTAGGGAACTCTCAGCTCTCATCGGATTTCACCGACTAAGAACTTTGTCGTATCGCCCTCAGACCAACGGAATAATTGAAAGATCTCATCGCACCATCAAGACAGCAATCATCGCTCGAAAACAAGATTGGCTCCCCGCTTTACCCATAGTTCTCCTTGGGTTACGCAGTCTCCCAAACGAATCGGGTTATTCACCGTTCACCACCGTCACCGGAACCACCCTATTATGCCCGAGTCCAATGATCGCCAATTCGTCGTCAAAATCCAATTCAAAATTCATCTCCGAATTAGCCAAGAAAATGACGCAAATCGATTTCGCCCAACTCTCTCAAGGAAACATTCACTCAGCCCCCAAATCATGCGAAAAATGCTCTGTATGAATTGGTCCACAATTAACCCACCCCTTATATCTCCAGTCTAACTATAGAGTAGATCAAGTCTAGCCTAGAGGGGTCAGCCTAGAGATTCCGGAAATGGTCCAGAGCGGGCAGATAAATTGAGGTCCACAGTAGGATTCCTCACCAAATTAGGTTAGGGCAATCTACCTTCACCTTTGTTAAGCTATGAGTTGATGCTGGGTCTTAGGCCACAATGTAGGCCTAACTTGTCTGACCCAGCTTAACTTAATGTGATTAAATTCCTGGGTTAAAAAACTCAATTAGTCACTTACTGTTAGTTATTGGAGTCTCTGTTCTCCGGTTGTGTAATTGTCGAGAGCGTACTTGGCTGGTGGGGATCTTTTTCGTTGTCTGTTCTCCTCCCTTCCCCCTGTTTCGTCCTCTCGCCCCGTTGTTCGTTTTCGTACTGCTTTGTTCTCCTCTTCCCGGGGCTTTTTCCACCAGCGTTGTCTTGGTTTTTTCCTCGGTTGGTTGAGCGGTAATGTATCTATTACCGAGCACGCTCTTGTCACACAGTATATAAATACTAGTGTGGAGAATAACTCTGGTGAGCAACCAATTGGTTTCATCCACCCAGTTATTGACATAAAAGGAATTTAATAATTGTTAGATTAACTACCTACCTACTCAGTGAACCATTTTCGTTACCTCCCAACTACCCACTCATCAGTTTTCCATATACTGGGGGCCCCAGGAGATAAAAATTTTGGTGTCATTGTCACCAATTTTTATGTCTGAGTGTAGACTAGCTAACTATTTGACTGTAAATGCCTGTTAATGTGATTAACAGTGCCTATCCTCACCTTCTCATGGAGAAGGTGTAGCATTTAATTAGAAGAGAAAATATACATCCATAGGATGAAACTGTCTATGGTCTTTACCATAAGAAAAGAAAAAATGAAAGTTAGAAGATAAAATTACAATTCCCCAGCATCTATTTTTTGTTGTAAAAAGTCGCGCCTTTAATGCTGTTTGTCGCTGAGGTCTTGTGTCTGTCAATGTTGTAGTAGGATGCGTTACCACTCCTACTGTCAAAGGAATAGTTACTGGAAGTTCAGTGTCTCCAGTTGTTACTGTCAGTGGAGAAGGTTCTCCAAAGTCCATTGTTTTGGGTCCAGACTCTAAAGGGTACAAAAGAGAAATGTCTCTTGTTGTGTCACCCGTTGAAGTCCTTAATTTGACCACTCTTGTTACCCCGTCTGCCCCTGGTCTGAGTTCTGAAACTCTAGCTAGAGGCCAGTATTGTCTTGGAGTACTGTCATGTATGAGAACAAGGTCCCCTACCTTAATTGTGTCAGACCAATCCTTCTTAGTCATTTGTTTATGTCTCTCCCTTAGACCCATCAAGTACTCAGTTTTCCACTGTTTAATGAAATGAGCTTTAACTCTAGTTAAATGTTGTAACTTAGTCTGGAGCTCATCATGTCGTTGAGTCCAGTTTGGGTCTTCTGAAGAGTCTATATTGTAGTCCGGCAGGAGACTAACTTGTTCTCCCCGAATCAAATGATTTGGAGTTAATGGTTCCGGGTCATTAATGTTGTCACTCACATAAGTGAGTGGTCTATTGTTAATGATGTTCTCAATCTCAGCCAGGAGAGTGAGCAACCCAAATAAGTGTATCTGTTTTTTTGCCAATTGCTTTCTTCAAGCAATTCTTTACTGTTTGTATATTCCTCTCCCAGATAGAACCATACCAAGGAGAGGCAACCGGAATATACTTCCACCTTATGTTTGAATTTTGTATATATAATTGTGTGATTTCATCGCTTAACAAGTCGTGGATGACTTGTTCACCAGCCTTGAAATATGTAGCATTGTCAGTCCAAACTGTCTTTGGTACTGAATGTCGTGCACAGAATCTCTTAAAGACAGCAACAAAAGATTCTGCTGTAAGGTCCTCCACAACATCCAAATAAACAGCTCGTGAGGCAGCACATGTAAACAGTACAATGTACATTTTTTGTTCAGTGTCACCCACCCCTACAGTCAATGCTCCTGTATAGTCAATGCCTACAGTCTCAAAGGGTCTGTTGAGAGTAACTCTCTCCTCTGGCAAAGCAGGAGGATTTGGTTTCCTATAGGGCCTAGCATGAATACGCCTACATGTGACACACTCACTCAGGACTGTTTTAACAGTGATCCTTCCCTTGGGTATCCAATAAGTTTTTCTTAATGTAGTTAGTGTCTGTGGTACCCCCATATGATATACATCATTGTGTGTTTTTCTGATGATTAATGTTGTCAAATAGCTAAATCTAGGTAAAAGGATTGGATGTTTGCTTTTGTATGACAGTTTTGATTTGTCTAATCTCCCTTTACACCTTAGAAGGCCTTCCTCATCTCTGAACAAGTTTAGATCCACAACTACTGATGGTACAGGTTCTTTTGTTTGTTTCCCATTAGTTAAGAATTCTAACTCTTTATTGTACTCTTTTTGTTGTGCATGGCCTATCCAGTATTTGGTTGCAACTTCTGTATAATTATGATTGTTTTTTTTAGCTGTTTGTTAATTGTGGTTAAACAGTTGTGAGCAAACCTCAAACAGTAGGCTGTAACCCTGACAAGTTTGTTGAAATCAGAATAAATTTCATAATTAGTGATTGGTTCAACCTTTTCATTTGAAAAGATTAAATTTAATGTCAAGTTAACTTGTTCCACAGGCCATTCGTCTGTATTACAGAGCCACTTAGGTCCCATAAACCAAGTTTTGTTTGACTTCAACAACTTGTAGGATAAACCTCTGGTCAGAAAGTCTGCTGGATTTTGTTTAGTTGGAACATAGTGAAAGTTTACTTGTAGGCTTTCATTAGCTTCAGCTATTTCTTTTAGCCTATTTCTTACAAAGATATTCTTACTATTAATGCCATCATTCCGTATCCAGGCAAGACAAATCTGACTGTCAAGCCAGATGTGGATGTGAGTTATGTTCACATCATGGTAAGCATCCTTAAGCAATGAAATGGTTTTAATGGCTAATGTAGCAGCCAATAGTTCCAATTGAGGTATGGTTCGGGTAGGTTTGAGAGGTGCAACTTTCCCTTTTGCATAAATTAGATGACTTTCTGTAGGGCTTACAAGATACGCACAGCACCCATAAGCTTGTGTGCTTGCATCAGCAAACACATGAAGTCTCTGGGGCTTATCCCTAAACCCACAGCACCTTTGAGTTTTAATGTTCTGCACTTTTGTTAAATCAGCAGCTAACTTCTTCCAAGATTTTTTATTTTCATTTGTTATTGGATCATCCCACCCAACATTTGTCCTCCAAATTTCTTGGAGGAGAATCTTTGATTTTATTGTTGAAGGCAGGAATAGACCCATGGGATCAAAATTTTTGGAAGCCTCTGATAATATTTGTCTTTTAGTATTTGCTTCCTCATGAAGTTTAAAACCTTTAGTACAGATTGAATCATGACTGTTAGAAGTTGCATCCAAATACCAGTTCATACCTAAAGTTTTAACTCTGTCTGATGGCTCAGTAAGACCATTATTATCCTTTAAAATCTCTTTGTTTAAATCCTCATCATTTGAAATCCACTCTCTAAGTTCAAAGTTACCTTGTTGCATAATGTTTTGAGAGTGTTCATAGACTTCAGATAATTCAGATTTTGTTGTTGTTGAGCCTATTAGATTGTCTACGTAAAAATGTTCCTTAAGGAAGTTCAATGTTAAAGAGTTATTAAACTGGTTCAAATGATGTCCAATTGTCAATGCTAATAGGCTAGGTGAGCAATTGGCTCCAAACAACACAACATTAAATCTATAGGTTATGAACCCTTTATTCAAATCAAATGGATCCTTGAACCATAAGAACCTAAGTTGGTTCTTATCATATTCATTTTTAAGATTTATTCTAAAAAATGCCTTTGAAATGTCACTTTGTACGGCATATTTGTCTAACCTGAACCTCAGTAAGATCTTCACAAGGTCAGAAATGAGATTAGGACCCTCAATCAAGCAATCATTCAAACTGTGTTTATCACTGTCTTTGAGGCTACAGTTATATACTACTCTGAGTTTTGTTGTTGGGGCATCTTGTCGATAAACCCCCCTGTGGGTTAAATAATGACAACCATCTTTTTTAAAAGGGTTATTTGTTACTTCTTCAATGAAGCCTTTCTGTAGCTGTTCTTTGAAGACATCATTATATGATGGAATATTATTATCTTGTTTGAGTTTTTTCATTACTTTATATAAATGTCCTTTAGCTACTTTGAGATTGTCTCTTAAAGTTGGACAATTTATTTTCCAAGGTAACTCAATAAAATAACTATTGTCTTTGCACTGAATGGTGTCTTCAAATCTTTCTACCATTAACTGATCTTCTGAAGTTTGATTTGTGTCATGTATACCCACAGATTCTAGCAACCATAAAGTTTGAATTGCCTCATCCAAAGTTTCATTTGATAATGATGAATTAATGTTCTCAGTTGAGATAATATTATTCAAAGTGTTGCTATTCTTACAGGTGTTATGTAGGACTGAGTTGAGGCACATAGTATTTGTTGGTCATGAACTGTTTTGGTTTAGGTCTAGGTTGTATTCTGAGAGGTCACCCAAAGGGGCTATCCCTGATGGAGTCTGAATAGCTATACCATTACCTATCTCTACTATGCCCTTATGAATAAGATTAATATAATCTGCCCCTATTAGCATTTCAATGTTAGCTACTGTGTTGTTAGTGATATGTCTATCAGCTATTTTGTAGTGTTTTCCCAAATGATTTATGGTTTGTTCTAGTTTGGGTATAACCAGTTTGTTTTGTCCTACTTTAGAAATAATAACTGCTTCAATTTTCTCTAATTTATTTTCTAAATGTAGTTCCAGGTCAATTGTCTTATAGCTATTTTTGTCCGAGTTATCCTTAACAAAGGATGCAATATTGAGTTTTTGTTTATTCGGGTTTGGTGTCAAACCCAATTTATTAACTACATTTTGTGAAACAAATGTTTGTTGAGAACAACAGTCTATAAGACATCTCACTGGAGTGGTGCTACCCTCACTATTCACTAAGTCCAAAGTAATAGTTGGTAAAAGAATCTCAGTGTTTCTTGTTACATTGTTTGAACAAACAGAATGTCCCATGAAAGTGGCATTTTCTTTGTTACCTTTGTTTGGGGGAGGTATCTTTTGAGTTTGAGTACTATTGTTTGGACACTTTGGTGAATCACACATTGATGAGACATGTCGTAAACTTTTACAAAACTTACACTTGAATCTTAACCTAGATTTACAGTCTTTCTTATAATGTCCCTGGCCAGTACACTTTTTACACAGGTTCAACTGTTCACATCTTTTAGCTCTTTGGTTAAAGTCTGAATATTTGTCACACCCAGTACTACTGTGTTCATTACTTGCACAAAATTTGCAATGTGGTGTGTAAGTTGAGGCAGCAGTTACATTAAAGTTCTGTAATGTAGGTGTTCGTGTATTATAGTTGGTCACATTTGATTCTACAGTATCAAGTTTTGTCTGTTTGGCTGTAGCTAGTCTCTGGGAACAGTCTTTGGTTTATCCATAGTCTGGGTCTTATGTGTTGGAAAATCTCTCAATTTGTAATTAGTTAGGATATTGGGGAAGTGTTTTCTTATATCTTCCAGATTAGAATAATTTTCTCCCGTCTTTAGAATTAAAATATCTTTAACCCTCAAAGGAAGGCACCTAAGTACTATGCCTTGTATAATCCAAGATGAAGCTTTAATATCTATCTCATTGCTAACTAGTTGTCCTATAATAGCTTCTAATTTGTATAAAAAGTTTTCATATCACTATGGTTATCTTTTATGGGTGCAAATTCAAAAATTTGTTGAGATAATTCATATACAATCTCATCTTTATTAATGTAATTATGTTTTAAGAGATCAATAGCTACTTCATATGAATTCCCTACGGCTGGTAAATAGGCTATCAGGTTATAGGCTGGGCCTTTAAGGGAACTAGTTAAGTAACTAAACTTTTCAACAGTTGAAATATAAGATTTATTACCTATTAAATTCTCAAATTTGTCAATGAAAGATGGGAATTGTACCGTGTCCCCTTCAAATGTTGGTACTAGCAAAATGGGTAACTGAGCCCTCAATTCTTGTGACTCAGGATTTAGCATGCCACTTAAATTTTGTTGAAGGTTAGCTCTACTTTGATTAAAATCAGAATTAGGTTTTTTTGGTGTTAAGTCAGTCAAACGAGACCGTAGTCTCCTTATTTGCTGTTCAATTGAGATTACCTGATCATCATTATCAGCGTAAAGGTCTATCAATTGTTCTTCAGCCATTTCGGATTCAACTAACTCTGAAATACTCTCATTAGTGGCTATTATTTCCTCCTTTTTAGTTTCCAATTTAAGAATTACACACTCTAAATCTTCCTTACCTGGTTGTGTAATATTGTTAAAAGTGTTCACAGCCTTTGTAACAGCTCCCAACTTTGCCCCCCTTTTCTTTTTTAACTTTTTCAATTCCGCACTGTCCATGTCTAAGTCAAAATTGTTTAACTGGGGATCGTAATGAAATAGAGGACAAGAAGAAATTACCAGAGAAGAGAGAGCACAGACAAAACAGTCAAGTTTAAATTTGGTTTAATCCCCACCAAGTACTTATGTGTCACTCAGGTCTAAGCTTATGAGAATGAGACTCCTTAAATGTAAATGTTTCCGAGTTAGGCCCTAGGTTGTAGACCTAATTAGGCTTGATTAGGTTAGGCTTAGGCTTAGGCTAGACCATTTAGCCTAATTCTGCAATTTTTGTTAAGTAAGGTTAAGGTTTGTAAATTCCCCACACGCGGACCACCAATGCGAAAAATGCTCTGTATGAATTGGTCCACAATTAACCCACCCCTTATATCTCCAGTCTAACTATAGAGTAGATCAAGTCTAGCCTAGAGGGGTCAGCCTAGAGATTCCGGAAATGGTCCAGAGCGGGCAGATAAATTGAGGTCCACAGTAGGATTCCTCACCAAATTAGGTTAGGGCAATCTACCTTCACCTTTGTTAAGCTATGAGTTGATGCTGGGTCTTAGGCCACAATGTAGGCCTAACTTGTCTGACCCAGCTTAACTTAATGTGATTAAATTCCTGGGTTAAAAAACTCAATTAGTCACTTACTGTTAGTTATTGGAGTCTCTGTTCTCCGGTTGTGTAATTGTCGAGAGCGTACTTGGCTGGTGGGGATCTTTTTCGTTGTCTGTTCTCCTCCCTTCCCCCTGTTTCGTCCTCTCGCCCCGTTGTTCGTTTTCGTACTGCTTTGTTCTCCTCTTCCCGGGGCTTTTTCCACCAGCGTTGTCTTGGTTTTTTCCTCGGTTGGTTGAGCGGTAATGTATCTATTACCGAGCACGCTCTTGTCACACAGTATATAAATACTAGTGTGGAGAATAACTCTGGTGAGCAACCAATTGGTTTCATCCACCCAGTTATTGACATAAAAGGAATTTAATAATTGTTAGATTAACTACCTACCTACTCAGTGAACCATTTTCGTTACCTCCCAACTACCCACTCATCAGTTTTCCATAATCATTCATTCCATCGGAACTCCACAAATCAAGCCACGTATGGGTACGCATCGACCGCGTTCGAAAACCATTCGAGGCACCATATCAAGGACCTTTCCGTGTTCTCGAACGCCACGATAAGTACTTCGTAATAGAAAAAACCAACGGATCATCAGAAGCCATTTCAATTAATCGTTTAAAACCGGCGTATATAGTTTCAGGTCCCACACAGGTACCGGGCGCACAATCGGACGACATCGGATCGGAGAAAAAGCACGCAAGGAAAAAGGACGATGGAGGACGCACCTCGAGGTAGCAAATACAGACCTCAGGACGGGCGCGCAGGACAACGCAACAACCGGAAACGAGGCCGACTGAGGATCAACGCGAGCTGGACGAAGGATCCGATTCAAATCAAGACCCGAATATTTCTACTTTTGATATACGTGCTCCGCTTCTCGGGGTGGGCAGTAGTGTGGGGCCGCGCAGTTAATTTTCCGCATTTATATTATTTTTATATTAGTTACCGACAAACCAATTCTGCGCGTACCAAATTGTATATATTTTATCATTGTGTAATTTTAAGAATCATATATAATCTTTATAAATAAGTATTGTACATAAATTTATATATATAATTTAATTAATTCAGCTGTATATAAAATACCAAAATCTCTTGTAAAAGAACCCCAGCCAAGCCAACCAAGAACTCAATAAACTCTGAAAGCGACCGGTTTTTCCTTGAAGATGCTAACCTTCCAAAAGACTGGGAGAGAAGAGGACACGAGAGGCCCCTAAAAGAGATAGCCTGCATCTCGTATCCTTCATTCCCCGGCAAATACAAGTAGTAGCAAGAAGGAACAAGCTACAAGACCAACACGAGTAGAACAATGTGAAGGTGTGATTGCATCAGTAGCTCGTTCACCGAAAAAATCACTTCGGAAACGATCACAAGAAGAGATCACATAAAAGATCTCGGCATGAAACCATACCGCCCGTCATTTGTTCATTTGTTAATGAATTAAGCGGTGCACCCACAGATATTTTTGATTAGTAACTGTATTTACTGTAATTAAAGTAATTGTTGCTAGTGACTTGTTTCTTAATTATACCTACCACATATTGTAATACCAATTTTATTCATGTGTGATTAATTGTATTTATACGTACATTTTGTAGGGGGTGACGGGACTTTTCGAACACCCTGCACATAATTTTGATTTTTGTTGTTAAATTTGAATAAATATACATTTCTATTTGTCTGAAGATGTTATGAATTATATATAAGGTGACCAGATTTTATGGAGTTAAACGCGGAACATCTCTTGAATAATGAATAGAAAATATTGCGCTCGCTTACATTGAATAGCCTACTGGTATAAAATAGGTTGCAACATAAAATTATATTTACTGAATGCAAAAAAACAACCTGTTTACCTTTTAATTATTGTTACTTTTTATTTTATTGGGTTCAGAATCCCAGCTGAGCCCTGAACGCCCAAGCTCTGAAGGGCCAGTTTAACCTACAGCCCAAGTTAAGCTAGACTAAAACTTACGGACTTGGAGGTCCAATTAGGTCCTACCTCAGGGTTGCTGACTCGATGTGGCCCTACCTTAGGCCTCAGTTGCATAAAATTAAGATAAAAAACAAAAGGGGCACTATTTATGGTCTTCTTTCTAAACCTTGCAACAACACACAACCTGCATCATTGTACGATGCAACAATCTTGTATATAAACAACCAAACTGAATTGCAAGAGAGTTCTCTATAAGACCACGCCCTGTAAGTGCCGCATTCAACAAACGAGTAGGAAGGACGCGCAGTGCCCCAAAAAATGATGCCACAAGAGTGCCCAATGATGCCACAGTAGCCCAAAAATACTATCTCTAAATTAAGTGAATTTTTCACTAACCTTACAATTATGAGATGGATATATACACAGGTCAGAGATCAGCCTGAACAGATCGGATCGAGTTAACTTAGCACGACTCCGATGTGGACATCACCCCAACTTACGGACATATAAACACAGACTAGACAACTCCACAGACGACACCTGCCACCTGTGCCAGGACACACCACAAACAATTGAACACATTATGACAAACTGTACCGCTCTAGGACAACAACGAACACAACATCACTAGTGCGCTGAACCTCTGGTCCACTCCAAAAAGGGCGATCGGTTACCTGCGTGCCGCCGGCTTGCTCGATCAGGGTGGGCTGATCGGCTAAACAACAACAACAACAACTACTAACGAAAATATCAATCTAACCAATCATCAAGGGCGTACAGTTGACCTAACCGGGCATTCAATAATGCATTTGCACAAGAAATGAAGGTCAGATTCGAATACTGAGTATACTTTGTATACTGTGTTATAAACTTAGTACGCATATCATCAGTGATTCTGAAGTTAAAGAAAGGGTTGTCGCTAAAGAGCAGTGTCGACCTAGTAAAGGGGTTCTTACTAGGGGCCAGGAAATATTGGTAAGTCGGGCAAAGGAAAAGAGAGCGTTTGAATTTTTATGTTAAAGTTCGATATAGATTTCTTCATTATATAACTGTCCAAAAGTGGGTGGGTGGGGGGGAAATAATGGTTTGGTAATGGCAAAAGTGGGAAATTGTGAAGAAAAGTATAAGAATCGCTGATCTAGTAGGACTTGTGGATGATTTGAAAAAAAAATACCGGTTACAATCACTAAAAAAGATAAATCAAATTCCGCAAAACAGCTAGCATCAATGACACTTGAAAATCTTGATATTGCGGACATTCTTAAGTTAGATAAGTTATATATTTTTCCAGTGACTTTCTTTTGAAAATATGCATCGTTTTATCCTCAAATTAATAAATGTTGTGCGTATATTGTATCTTTCAATCATAAAATGCCTTAAAAATTATAACATTTAACTCGAAAGGTGATTAATTAATTATTTAAGAGAGCATATTTGCATGCATATTTAGCAATTTTAAAATGAATACAAATCCGAAGCCTACTAATTACCTTCCATCTCTGATATGTAAGTACGTACTGTATACAGTTTCGGATAAAAGTTCGCCTAGAAGAAGAAAAAAAAAAAAAAAAAAAAAAAAATTAATAATAGTAATGATATTTTTCTTTGGATGTTTTATTCTTTTTGACGATACTTTTAAAATAAAACCAAAACAATCATTACCAATAGTAATTTTTTATGCTTCATAGAAATAGTTTGAGCAAATTTTTTTCCGAAACTGTTTGTATGTACTTATTTTCAATTACACACATTTCGACATTTGCGACAATTCTGAGTTGAAATTATGCCAAGTTTCTTCGTTAATTCTTCTTCGATGAGGGTGAAGGTAATAATAATGATAGAGTTGTTTAACCTTCTCAGCAACATCTCGTTGTCAGTGACGGAGGGAATCTACAGTTTTGCGCGGAATCCGAACCACGGATCGTTACGTAATCTGGAGGCGGAGGACGGTCTCCCATCCAACTACTCACCAGACAGAACGACGCTTAACTTCGACGCGAGGCGGTGTTACGATATTATCCGCACCCTGGGGCTACGTCGTGACCAGAGAAAATCTGTAACGTATCTGTAAAGTTCTTTCTCCACTACGGTTACTTCCTGTTCATATTTTATTAACTGCTGAACTATCCAGTCATCCCGTAAGTAATGTCGTTTTTCAAGAGTGGAATTTGAAGGACAAAAAAAACTCACTGAAACTTTTTAATCTAGTATATATTTTCCATCGGAATCAATGACAACGTCCTACAAGCTTTTCAATGCCATGTTTATAAAATTCAGGCGGTTTTGAGGCAAAAATGTACAAAGATTGGTGTACAGGTCATCTAAAGAAGTATACTGTTTCTTGTCAACATAGTTTTGCAGACTCCTGAAGAGGTGATAATCTGAAGGCGCAAGGTCTAGAGAATATGGAGGATGTGGAAATTTTTCCCACCCAAGCTCCTCAATTTTTGCAGAAGTGATACGAGCGGTATGGGGACGTGCGTTGTTGTGGTGGAACACGATTCCTTTCCGATTAACCAAAGAAGGTCTCTTTTCTTTTAGTGCCGTGTTCAATCGATCCAGTTGTTGACAGTTGTTGTTGTTGTTGTTTAGCCGATCAGCCCACCCTGATCGAGCAAGCCGGCGGCACGCAGGTAACCGATCGTCCTCTCCGGAGTGGACCAGAGGTTCAGCGCACTCGTGATGTTGTGTTGTGTTGTGTTCGTTGTTGTGCTAGAGCGGTACAGTCCGTCATAATGTGTTCAATTGTTTGTGGTGTGTCTTGGCACAGGTGGCAGGTGTCGTCTATGGAGTTGTCTAGTCTGTGTTTATATGTCCATAAGTTGGGGTGATGTCCACATCGGAATCGTGCTAAGTTAACTCGATCCGATCTGCTCAGGCTGATCTCTGACCTGTTAATGGGCGGCGGCTTCGCACCTAGGACCGGATTCGGACCGAGTCGTGTCAGTGCTTTGTGGGTTAGGTGTGTGTGTATGTGTTTTCTGTACTGTGTGATGTCTGTGGGGCGTGGTATGGAATGGAGTATTTGGTTATAATGTCTCTCTGGTGTTACCTTAATGGTGCGAGGTGTTGGTGCATGATTGTACATGTAGTGGCAAGGGTGTTGTGGGTTAGTTGTCGCTGCTGCCATGAATTGTGTTCCCCTCATGTCTAAATGTTCCCTAACTTTTAGTAATTTTGTTTCTGTGTGCAGGTGTTCTATTGGTGTTGTTTGAGTGCATCCTGTAATGATACGAAGTGCGTTGTTTTGTATTGTTTGTAAGGTGCTTATGTGTGTGTTTGAGATAATGGGTGCCCAGCATGGGCTAGCATAGTCCATAACTGAGCGAATATATTGTTTGTAGATGAGTGATGTTGTTTCCTGCTGGTGTCCAAAGTTTGTGCCTGTTAGTACCCTAAGCGTGTTAAGTCTTGACGTACATTTGTTTTTAATGTCCTGAATGTGGTTTGCAAAAGATAATGATGTGTTGTATGTGACACCTAGTATTTTGGTTCTGTGAGTGTGTGGAATGTTGATGTTGTTTAGTGTAAGTTGTGGAATTACCTGGTGTTCTTTTGTGTTGCTTGTAAGCAAGGTGATGGTTGATTTTGTGGGTGCTACTTTGAGTCTATTGTGTGTGAGCCAGTCTTGTATACTGTTTATGTATGTTTGTAGGTTATTTGTAGCGGTGTCGATGTTGTTGTGGGTGGATGTTAGAGTGATATCATCTGCATATGATGATAAGGTAAGCTTGTTATCTATGGGTGTTGGAATGTCATGCATGTATAAGTTGAAGAGTGTTGGTGAGAGAACAGAGCCTTGAGGGACCCCGTTCGGAAAAAGCTTGTTTTTGGATGACTTGCCATTAAATGTGACATGTGAGTATCTTCCTG
The DNA here is from genome assembly GCA_023014485.1 of Bathynomus jamesi. Lineage (NCBI taxonomy): Eukaryota > Metazoa > Arthropoda > Malacostraca > Isopoda > Cirolanidae > Bathynomus > Bathynomus jamesi. Next base: position 52,605 of record JAJOZX010000873.1, on the reverse strand, counting down.
AGAGATAGTTGCTCAGCCACCTTTTGGTGTTATTGTGCATGTTTGTGTTGAGTATTTTGTTTATGAGAGGAAGCGTGGGATAGCATCAAATGCTTTACTAATGTCTATTGTTGCTAATAGTGTACGTTGAGCTGGTCTTCTAGAGTTGATGCCATCCATGATGTGCTGCGTCAGGTTAGTGAGTAATGTCGTGGTTGAGTGGTGAGGTCTGAATCCATGTTGAGTAGGCGATAGTGGTATGTGTGGGTTGGTGATTTGTAAGATTAGTCTTTCTGTTACTTTGGAAGGTGTGCATAGTAAAGTAATGGGTCTGTAGGAAGCTGGTTCTGTTGGATTTTTGTTTGGTTTGAGTAGTGTAATAATTTTACCTTGTTTCCATATGTCAGGAATAATACAGTGTTGGTATGAATATGTGCTGATATTTGTGAGAGCTAGTATTCCTTGTGGGCCCAAGTGTTTAAGGTGTATGTTAGATATGTTGTCTGGTCCAGTAGCCTTCGAATTTTTAATGTTTTTGATGATCTTGGTGGTCTGGTCTGTATTGAAGGGTGTAATGGTCGTGTCGAGTCTGTAGGTTTTCTTGTGTCTGGCTGTTTGTCTGCGTGTTTCTGGTTGTTGTCTCTGTTTAAGTGACTTATCTTTGCGTAGTGATTAACTAGAATGTTAGGTTGTTGTGTGTATGTTGGGATATTATTTTGGCTGCGACAGATATCCGCGTGTGAGGTGTGAATGCCGCTGTTAGAGTGGGTAATGCTGTTTATAGTCTTGTATAGCCTGTATGTATCTGTGGAGTGGTTTAGTGTTGTTATGAATTCCCTGAATGTTTCTGTTTGTTTTTCTTTGAGTTTGTTGTTTATTTCTGTGTTGAGCTGTTGTATCTGCTGCTTTATGGCTTCTGTGTGTGGTGTTTGTGTGTTATGTTTGAGGTTGTTACGTTGCCTTATGAGGTGGGCTATTTCTCTAGTGTAATTTGGGTTGTATTTCCTAATGTTGCCCTTGGGTATGTATTTGTTTGCATTATTGATAATCTGATTAAATGTCTGAGTGTTGTATCGATGTTTATGATGGGTGTGCTGTTTAATGTGGTGAATTGTTCCTCAGTCTGTATTTTGAACTGTTCCCAATCAGCTTTCTTGTAATTTCTGTAAGTGTGCCTAAGGCTGTTGGGGCAGAGTGTAGAATGTGTTGTAATGATGATGGGCAGGTGGTCTGATGACAGTTGTTTTTCTGTTCTCCATTGTGTATGTGTTGCTAGTGAGGGGGAACAGAACGTTATTCTGAGGAGTAGTTTGAGTATCCTGCTTGATGTGGTGTGTGTGTATGTTCTTCTGTATTGTTAAGAATGAAGAGGCTGTTTAGTTGTGTGGCTATGTTGGCGCCTCTGGTGTTGTTTTGGTTGTGCAGGTACCAACTAGTGTCTTTGGCGTTGAAGTCTCCTCCTAAGATGACATTAGTGAGAGAGGCAAGATTGTGTAACTGTGGATTGTAATTGGCTGGCACCTGAGGTGAACTATCTGGTGGGATGTAAATGTTGATTAGTGTGGTGTTGTGTTTTGCGCGTGTTTTAATGTTAACTGCCTGTATTTCTATCGTGTTATCTGCTTGGATTGTGTTTGTAATGTTATGGGTAGCATCAGTGTAGCTAATGCTTTTACGTATGTAAGTGATGAGTCCACCCCCATTACCCCCAGTACGATCTTGACGGATCGCCGTGAAGTCAGGGATGGTGGGTGTTTTGTGTGCGCGTTTTAGTTTTGTTTCTTGTATAAGTGCTATGTGAATGTTTTGTTTGTGTACGAATTCCCTAAGCTGCATGATTTTGTTTGTGAGGCCATCTACGTTGTACTGTAATATGCTAATATATACTTCTGTATGTGTCTCATGGTGCTATTGTGTCTATGTCTTTGTGTATGGTGACGTGTAAGTTGTAGTGGGGCCTGGATTAGTCTTAATGTCGCCAGAGAGTAAGAGTAGTTCGGGGAGCACGCAATTGTTCCCTGTAATTGAAAAAATAGCACGCTGAGAATAGGTCCGGCCCCGGGAGCCGATCGGCACTCTGACCGTGCCACGCAACAGGCCGTCGACTGCCAGTCTGGCCAACCGTAGACAGCCCGCTGCACGGAGATTTGAGGAAGTTTGGCCACCAGCGCGTTGATGTTTTGGTTTGACGTCGCCTCTTCGCGTTGACGTGTCCTGCGCTGGAGGATGCAGCCACTGTTTAGAAGCTTCCTCGTCAGCTGCTAACACTTTTTTCACGTTGTTCTCGCTACCTGTTCAGACGTTTTTTATAAACAAATCTCAGTTTTCTGCTCAACACGGCTCTTTCTAATTTTAAAATTGATTAGTCAAGGAAGGAAGATGTTGACTTCCGATGTGCCGATTGTTTGGTTGTGTGGTAAGGTTTCAAAGTGTATTACACCACCTTTATCCCACCAAACACTAAGCAACACCTTCCGAGGGTGAGATTTGGTTTTGGCTGTGGTGTCGCTGATTCTCCAGCACAAACCCACTGTCGACGGCGCTTAACATTCTGGTACAGTATCCACTTTTCATCACCAGTCACTAAACGGTGCAAAAACGGATCTTGGAGTTCACGGAAATGAAGAGCTGTGCTAATGTTTACCCACACCGTCAGATTGTCGACCGACAATTCATGTGGCCCATTTTCCTAACTTAAGCACTTTCCCGAGTTGTTGCAAATGTCGATGGATGGTGGACGGGGATGAATTGAGTTTCTGGGCCAATTCTTCGACAGTTGTTGACCAGTCTTCTTCAAGTGCGGCTAACAGCAGGTCATCATCAAACTCAGCAGGGCGTCCAGAGCGTGCTGCATCTGTCAAACAGCAGTCACCATTCCTAAACTCTTGAAACCATCTTTGACATTTCCTCACATGCAGAATATCGTTGCCATAAACGTCCTGAATGCTTCGCGTTGCTTCAGTAGCACTATTCCCTTTTTTGAACTCGTAAAGCATTATATGCTCTTCTGATACTGCCATGTTTATGAGGGGTTCACATAAAGCAAAACACACGTCTTCACTGGTCAAGGTCTGTAAAGTATGTAGCGAAACACGATAGATCTCCTCTTAGATATAACCTTCGGAAAATTTATGCTTAAACCTAGTAGGACTAGTTTAAATTTAATCTATCGTAAAAAACGACATTATTTATGGGATGACCTGATACTTTTCGTGTCTGTAGAATCATTGGTTAACGTTAGGGTATGTATATTATTATTACTGTAGGACTCTATAATACCGTGTTATAAACTCTTGGCTTAGTCAAGGGTGTGCTATTTGTTCATTATCACTTAGCAGTATATTTCTACTATAATATACACTAGTTTATAAAATTAAGGCTTTAACGCGAGATTATAAGTTAAGGCTGTAAGTTGGAAATATTCCTAATTTGAAGTTATTGAACTTTACCAGATAATTGACATTCGAAAAAAAATAAATAACTAAGACGCAGACTAAACACATTAAATGATATTTCTTAATGTTAAATGAACGGATAAAAATAAGAATATGCTCACATCTCTACCAAGCCTAAGTTTAGGACTGTTGCCATGATTATATTCGTTGAGAGGTTTTCTAATATATTACACAATACTCGTATTGCATGATCTGAAATTGCTAAATCCCGTGTTCGCTGAGGCCTTAAGTGAGCTTGGCTAGTTTAAAATATAGTTTTAATTTTAAAGTTCTTCTTAAATTACTTTCATAGTGATAATCGAAAGTAGTTTTATCCAATTAGAATGTTTTACCAAAATTTAATCTTTTATTTGATTTTCAAAAAATTTTAAATTTGATTTTTTAACTATCTTAAGTCATGAATTAATGACTCGGCACTTTTTTTACTTTTTGTATATTCAATTAACTTGCAGGGATCCGCTCATTATTCATATCCAAACGATTTCTACTGAATAATAACGTTAAGAAGAAACCGTGTCGTTCAACAGTGACGTCAGAGTGAAAGGTGAGAGCATAGAACAAAAGAGGATATATTTATCATGAATTAGAGGAATAGGAAACCAGTGTGTAATGTATCAGTGTCCCGCAACATCTATTGTCAGAGCTCATTCGTAGGAAAATCTCATTCAGTTTGCGAACATTCGGCACGAAGATGAAGGTGCACATCAAAAGTGAGGCCCGGGAAACTTTTGCTCCAGAACGAAAGGAGTCGCGGATCCGCCCGAAGTGGGGATGGGGGCGGGAAAAGAACCACGAAAGTGAATATACCTTAACCCAACGATCATGTGAAGGACTTTCTAACATCACATTTTGACTATAGAAATTAATGTTAAAAATTTTTTGAATAGACAACCTAAGACATTAGTAGGGTCACAGCAACGGTACTGACGGCGTTGGCACACCAAATAAGGCTACGAACGGTACCCAGAAGAATGACTTCCATGTGACTGCAGGAAATAATACGGGTACAATTTTCAAAGGAGCAGGAAACTCATTGTAATAATTGCGAGAGAACAAGAAATTCGTATCATGTGAATTTTATTAGCACCATGCGATGTCGTACGACTCTTCAATATCAATAAAGGTAACTATTGAAAAGAATAACGTAATGAAGCTAAGACAGACAATTTATTTCATTTTAATGGCCTTTTTACATTTTAGTTGCAAACTAAGGCGGCAAGAGAACTTGCAGCGATTCAAAAGATAAACGTAGGAACATCTCACGTCATCTATCCCAGCAGCCGCGTCCTCGGATAAAGGGAAGATTGTAGTGGTGGCCACTCGCGAGAATCGACAGATGTAAGTGAGGTAATGATCATCCTTTCGTTCGCCGCCCTTCTGGGGCTTCTCGTGATAGAGATAAGTACTAAATTCATTGGCAGGAAAAGGCAAGGGAGTTGAATCCGAGGTAAAGAAAGAATAAGGCGTTTCAAACACGGTTAAGTGAATAAGTCGCCATACAATGGAATTATTTAAGGAGGCATGATTATGAAATGAGTAACAAATATTTATTTACCATATTACAAAATAAATTTCTTATTTACACTATTACAAACATAAATTTAAAACTGGTCTGAATCAGGAGGGCGCGGAATTGCTGAATTACCTTCTTATATTTTTAAATTGTACGTCAATCTAAGAACTTCAATAATTTTTTTTTTTTGTTAAAGGTGAGGGCAGTTTTTCCTATTGTGTCCTCCTTCACCGCATACTCCACACTTTCTCTTGTGGGGGCCATCTCCCGCGGGTGTTTTCCTCTTTAGACCCCCTCTCTGACGTGCAACGGATCCCCGACCTCGAGTATTAGATCCTGATCGAAAAAATAAAAGTGAATGTAGGCTTATTACGATGTTTTCACATTTAGAACAGTTATTACTCGAATATCATGTTCGAGTAATATTTCTTTGCACTAAAAAATTCACGGCTACTATTGTTGAATAAAATAAAGATTATTTAATTTTCAATCTAACATTTCGTCTATTGACTGCAAACATACTTTTATTTAACTGTATTTCAATATTATTTTAAATAACTTTGGTGAAACTAATCACATTTACATAATTATTAATATAAAATATTTTCAAAGTTCAGCATTTAATTGACAAATTTAAATGGGAAGTGATTCAGCTATTAGTAGATCATAGAATCGCTCAGTTCGTTGCAGAACTTTCAAGATTTCATTTGTTAGTAATACTTTCCTTGTTCGTATTTGTCGCATAACCAATGTAGGAGGAGTTACATCCTTCCTCAGAACAGTTAAATTGGTGTACGACGTTACTCGTTTCGCTATTAAAACTTTTCCCCTAGTAGAAAATTGCGAGGACACTTCTTAGTTTGTTGTAGCCTCTGATTTTTATATCTTTATTATGCGTTTAAGTTTCAATTCTTCGCATTGTATTCCATGTAAAGTTTCGGGTTTATTTATAATACAACGTCATCTTTGCAGCGATTTATTTAAATATTTCTCGGTTGCTTCCTCTTATGATCATGTACCGTTGTTTATTAAATTATTTATTTATTCTCTCTACTTCGATGTTGATAGGTGCCAGTCAGATGTTGTTCTGATTAGTGGTTTTATAGTTAGATGGAATGTACTGGGTAAACCCATTGAGACTTTATCCGTCTGTAGGTAAGCGTTGTCGTTAAATTTTAAAGGTGTTTAAGTATAGACTTTTAGGTTGTTGGAGGAATAAGGCAGCAAGCACTCTCGATAATCAAAATATGAAATTGTAAAATAGAGTTCATCTGTCGACTTTACGGTATGTTTTTCGTTAAGTACGGTCGTATTACAGTATATTATTCAAGAATTGGACTATCATAGATTATCAAGAGTATTTGCTGCCTCGACGTCGATACCCTATTCACTAATGTACCAGTTAATGAAACTATTTAGATTATTCAAAAAATCATAATATTCCTCCACCAACAACCTAAAAGTCTATACTTGAACACCTTTTAAATTTAACAACAACGCTTACATACAGGTAGATAGATGGAATGTACTGGGTAAACCCATTGAGACTATAAAACCACTAATCAAAATATCTGACTGGCACCTATCAATATCGAAGTAAAGAGAATCCCAGTACATGATCATAAGAGGAGGCAATCGGGAAATGTTTAACTAAATCACTGCAAAGAAAACAATGTTTTATAAATAAACCCGAAACTTCACATGGAATGCAATGCGAAGAATCGAAACTTAAACGCATAATAAAGATATAAAAATCAGAAGCTACAACAAACTAAGAGTGTCCTTACAATTTTCTACTAGGAAAAAGTTTTAATAGCGAAACGAGTAACCAATTTAACTATTCTGAGCTGAGGAATACTGCAACAACAACTACATTGGTTATGCGACAAATACAATTCGAACAAGGAAAACATTAGTAACTAACGAAATTTTGAATAATTTCAAAATTATACAACGATCTACGAGTAGGTGAATCCCTTTTAATTAACAAATTTAAGTAAAAAATCCAAAATCATATTGTAAAATATTTTAAGTTACATATTCTTAATTGCGTAAATGTGATTAAAGAAAAACTTCAGTAAAGCTAAACATTGTTGTTATTTTAAGATATTTTAAGTGTACAAACGAAATGTTAGATAGGCTAGTGCTTTGTTAATTTTCAATCCATGTTTTACTCAGTTAAAGAAATATTTTTTGTACTTAAATATAAAATTACAATTTTTTGAAGTCTTTTATAAACATATTTAGATCTCCGTACAGGAAAAGTTTATTGGTGTATATGTACAAAAAATAAATTTCCTCCGGGCGAAATGAGGAGCCATCCTATTCTCAGAAATGTAAAATTGGTTTATAGCTTCAATGTGGTGCTAATTTGATCCAGATAAGGTTGTATCAGACCAAACTTTTAAGTACAAGTTTCGCGTTTACATTTGATCCAACAATTTTACAACCATGACTAATATTTAAACTCAAAAACCCTACCTCGCCAACTGCTGGTGCTGCCTCTGCGTTGATTGTCACTCCCACCTGATCCCATTTCATCAACCCATTGGAAGTATCCACACTGCTCGTCTCTGGTCTTTGAGCACACGTAGAATTCACGTCCTTTATTCGCGCCTTCCTTCATAGTTGTTAACCTAATTATCGACAATGCAAATTATTCTTTAAATGCACTTAGTCTTACTTCAATTAACTTCTAAATCGAAACTTAGAAGTGATTCGAGTGCATTTTTTACCTAAGTTACTCGAGTACTTGAATCAGTACTCTGCACGCCAAGTGCGTACCTACAAAATGACTCAAATCACTTCATGAACTTTTGCGTTCTGAATGCACTTTAATTACTTTTACTTCCAAGCGTTCAAATATTAGTGAAACGGTTAATTTCGTTTAAAATGAATCGTAATAAAACTTGGAAAAAGCTAGATCCACTCGAAAGTCTCGGTGCACATATTAAAGCAGAAAATGGACTTGAAATAAAAACTGAGCAGAAGGAGTTTGCTTAGTTAGATTACTCTTCTTTGATTGTATGGGAATTTCTCAGGAAATATACCATTAGGACTGAAGGTGGGAATTATCCACATTTTCACTCCAATCTTTTCCATGATTGTAAGTGATGAGGGGCCTATCATCGTGGAAAATCTCTTATACAGCGTGTAATGTTGTCATTACGGTTTAATTATTGTTGAGACCCGTTTAATTCTTCAATATTAAGCCTATTATACAATAAACTAACCTTTTCGCGTCGATTCCACAATTGCAAGCAACACTTTCAGCGTTATCAAAGTCATTTTCTTGATCCCATGCTGAAAGAAATCAGTCAAACTTAGTAAAGCCTAAAGCTTAAGAGTTAAAGTACATTGGATGAAATAAATGCAGTAAATATATTAATTATTGCAATAATATTTACCAACAGGGACTTTATTATTAAGTTGCTGAGACCATAACAGTTAAGGCATATTTCGTATGTAGAAATAATTCCGAATCATTTATTTTTGGAATTGTACGGACTCCTTTACCATTCTTGAAATACGGTAAAACTTCTTACGATATTATATCATAAATAACAAAAAGACCGATTATCAACCTAATTATCAACTTAAGTGCTCACCATGAGAACTGGAAGGTGAACTAAAATCATTTTCCGTTGTAGTAGTAAAGCTGAGATTCCCATTTCCTCTCCCAGAATTACTATTGCCAGTATTCCAACTCGCGCTGCTTGTATTCCAATTACTGTTATCAGTGCTCGTAGTTACTTCCTTGTTCCCGTCATCGGCCCAAAGGAAGAAATTGCACCCTTGGCCCTGAGGTTTTGCTGCACTTGTAGAATTGACGACCTACAGGAAAAAAAATACTCTCTAAAGAAGGTTTCGAATTGTTTTCAGAAGATTATCGTGGACTTAAAAGTGAATAAACGAACGAAGGATGCCAATGTTCTCAAGAAGAGAAAGGCAAAAAAATTATTTCGACAAAAAGAGTTCTGACGCCAATGAAGGAATTATCAAGTAAAATATGAATGACTTTGAATAATCAAAATTTATGAATGAATGAATGACTGGTAATTTAATGGTTACTATTATTACCTGTATTGGGTCCTTCCTTCTTAACCGTAAGTTTGATTGCATCTTCATTGCAGTTGCAAACAATTGCGTTCCCCTCCTCGGAGGTGTTACCCCAATTATTTCTAGCACCATTTGTTTGATTTCTTACGAATGGATTGTTAAAACTTTGATTGGTTGGGTTGAAACTGGTATTTGGTTGTTGATTCCCACACCTGGACACACTGTCAGATTGTCTATTTGACCAATCACCTTGGTTACTTCTACCAATTGGGGTATTGCTGTTAGTTCTGTTGGTTAGCACAATTCTAGTTTGGTTGGAACTGGTGGGTGTGGAGGAGTTATTGGAGGCATAACCACTGTCATGGGTCGAACTCTGATTGCTTGCTTGACTCTCTGGAAATTAAAAATTTTCGTAGTTAAATAACTTTTGAACAATTTTGTATAAGAAATGAGTAACGAACGCAGAATTCGCAACAAGGGTCTGTTGTTATAATTAGCATCATTATTGTGAAGATTACTATCAGGACCGACTGACTGATTAAGCGTAATGTCTCTGGCGTCGCAACATCAAGGTTGCTGACGCCGAACATAATTAAGGAAAATGAAAAATTGAATGCTATAAAATCGATAAATGACGAGTGGTGAAACAAAATAAGTGGAAAGGGAAACCATTAAAATATGAGTTAAAATAATTGCAAAAGAGGGAAGGAAGCTAGTCTACATAAGAAGCTTTAAAATCCCACTACTCTCCTTCTCCCGAGCACCAAAGAGAGAGGATAGGTGTCATCCTCCTCCCGGTGCTTCGCGAGAGGACGCCGCCGCCGCAAGTCCCTAAGATTGAAACACTCAACCAGCGAGTGTCGCACAGTCAAGGGAGCATTACAGTAGAACTGAGGCCCTCCCCCTACTCCATTATTAAACACCCGTCGGTAAGGAAGGTGCGGTTTCAAAAGTGGACAAAAGCCGCTTCCCACCGTCGGGACGTAGTGTACAGGTTACTATCAGGAACTTGCCTCTCCTCTGACTGTGCCTGTTTAAAATGGATTGAATATCTAGTGTCTCCATAAAGAGTGCATCGCAGCCCCCGATGCACGTGGTGTACTCCGTGGGCAATATGGGCGTGTAGGCGCGTGGACTGAAGGTGAATTTCAATTTCCTGGGGTTGCCCCTGCACTGTTCATGAGAAAAAAACATTAAACACTAATTACAGGTGACTGAAGTCAATTTAAAAATAAGTCAATTGGTACTTTATTGAGTGAAATTGATATTAACTTTGTTCGTTACCTTCAAGAGGTAACCAACAAATTTATTAATGACATTACAAGTAGTTGTTGCAATAATTTAATTACAAAATACCAATTAAGTGGCATATTAATTTACTAATCACTGTTGAAATATTCGTTTAATATTCAAATAAATAATTTCTTAAATTTAACATTTTTTTTGTAAAATTTGCTTCATAATTTAAAATACTTTAAAAAGAAATACTTTCATTGTTAATGCCAATTAATAAGTTATGAGTATAATCAGTCAAGAACTCTGCACCAAAATTACAATTCAATTATAAAAAAAAAAACCCAATTTAACATACTTGCGGACATTTTTCATCAAGCATCTGAACGTTAATAACTGTTTCTGGTAGCCACATCACCACTTTACAGTCGGGGTACCCTTGGCAAGAGAAGAAGAATCCTTTGTTATCTCTCTTAGGCTTCACGACGATGTCAGCACCACATGCAGGGCATTTCATTACAGCCTACAGTGGGGAGGAGGATATATAATTATGTTAAGATACTTAAAATGCAATGCAAGACAGGAAGTTTACCAGAGCAAAGTAGTTTACATTTCAAGATCAACCAACTTATCCAAGGTGGAACTAACGCAATCTTTATAAACTTGATAACACAGGTGTTCAAAAAGAATTACCATATTTACCACAAACTCGTCCAACACAATTCTTTATCTTTTCTATCGTAACTAGCATAATGCCAGTGTGTTTGATATACTTTACAATGCCTTGGGCACTGCCCCTCATCCTGAATGCTAAATTTTAAAACTTTGTTTTTCTCAAATTATTAGCTCATATTTTTAAAATGTTACTGAAAAAGTAGTGAATGAAACGCATCTAGTATTAACGTTTTAGGACCGCTTCCCGTACATCGGCAAAATTAAGCAACATTAGGACTGGATAGTGGTTGGATGACTAATCGTCCTCCGCGTTCAGATGATGATGCGGCCCGTGGTTCGGATCCCGCGTAAAGCTGTAGGTCCCCTCCGTTACATGACCTACGAAGGAAGTTAAACAACTCCAAAGCAAACAAAATTTGTAATTTAGAAATGCTGAAGTTTTGGCAACCTTGCCTTGGGGCTATTCTGCCCTTCCAGGGATCAACATCTACAACTGTGTCACGAACGAACGATGAACTGTAAAATCGCACCGCTGAACTTGTCATTTATAAATTATCAAATTTGTAAACAGAAACCTTAAAATGTTTAACACTTCTCCATGAGTTCATACCATTTTAATATATATATATATATATATATATATATATATATATATATATATATATATATATACACACACGTACAAACTTACAGAACTTATTTGAGGGATATCTGGAATGGCCACTTCCTGCGCAGGCGCTTGAGGAGCCTCATTCAAGAATCGGCTTAAAGCTTCGTCGATCTTAGAGGCCTTAAATAGAAGAGTATTTACAATATTGTAACGCTTTCATCATACAAGCATATTAAAAAAATATCAAAATTTTAAAAGTATCCCTTAAATAAATGCAAAAAAATTCACTTTTTTCTACGTGAAGGTCAAAATATGAAAATAAAAACCCACTCTAATAGACAGAGTTTATTTCTACGACAGTTTCGACGCCCACTGGGATCCTCCTCGGGTGGATACAGAAACACGAATGAACCAAAACAAGAGGGAAAAACAGTCCAGGGACCGACCGTTAAGAAATTCGCACCTAGGTTAGATCCCATTCTCCCGACACCGGAAGGGCATTTTCATTAAGTACATTCGCGCAAATTTAAAACTATCTTCCTGTTCTAAACATACAGATTCTATTATACTGGTCAAAAAAAGAAACGCAATTTTTGAGATTTATTAATAAACATGAGGACTCAGTATATAGTAAAAGATTCTTTAACATAACAAACAGTCAATAACGCGTATGGCCACCCCTAGCCACAATGCAGGCTTGGAGTCTGGCCCTCATCGACCTCAACAGTCTCTGCAGGAAAGCAACAGGGATGGCCCTCCACTCTTCAATAATTGCATTGGTCAGTTCCCTGATGTTCTGCGGCTGATGCTGACGTCTGCGAACTCGCCGTTCAAGTTCATCCCATGCGTGCTCTATCGGTGACATGTCTGGGCTGAAGGTTGGCCATGGTAAGGTCTGCACCTGTTGTCCCTGCAGGTACGCCTGCACTATCCTGGCTGCATGAGGTCTGGCATTGTCCTGTTGCATCAGTGAGAAAAGGACCTCTGTAAGGCCTGCGGGATCGGAGTCCTGCATTACGGAGTCGGTTTCTGACGGTCTGGTCACTAATTCTGTTGTTGTGGATACCAGGTGTCTCTGGCTGTCTGACGAGCATTCCGCTGCCGATGACGCAGGTGCTGCAGTACAATGTGGCGATCCTGGCGTTGGGTCGTCACACGAGGTCGCCCACGTCTTGGCAGGTCCTGAACACTTCCTGTGGCATTGTACCGTCTAACAAGCCTAGAGATTGTGCTGGGATGCACATGCATTCGTTGTGCAACTTGGACAGCAGACATGCCTGCATCCAACATGCCCAAGGCACGACCTCTGTTGACCTCTGAGAGTCGTGGCATGCCTCAATCGCGGGAAAAAGTTTGGTTTTCTCAACGGGCAGTGTGTATTCTGTGAAGTCAAAGAAAAAATGCATACCTTCATAAAGAATACATTCAATTTAATCTCTGTTTATTGTTTGTAACAAAATGGCGTCTAAGCCGGGATTAGTCAGGTTTAAAAACATGCACTAAGTGGCTTTAAAAGATTTGAACAAACATTTAACCATAATCTTGAAACTGTGATAATACCACTAACAACTTAAATTTTACACCATATGCAAGCTAATTGCGTTTCTTTTTTTGACCAGTATATATTTTTCTTACATAATTATTGAATTTATTATTAATTTTATTACATTTAATATTGCATAATTATTTATTACAGAAATTATAAATTTATTATTACATTGGTTATTACATTATTGTTTATTATACAGAACTTATAAACCGAAAAACGAATGAAAAAAGCCGATTAGGAAACAATCCAGAGAAATTCGCACCTAAGTTAGATACCGTTCTCCCGACACTGGAAGGGCATTTTATTACAGGGTCCGCTTATAAGTACATTCCCACAAATTAAAACTATCTTCTTGTTCTATACATGCAGATTCTAATATTTTGACATAATTACTGCATTTATTATTACATTTACATTTTTTTAACATTTATTATTATTACCTTTACCCTAATTATTAAATTTATAATATTACCTTTATTATTACATCTGTTGCATTTATATTTATTTCCACATTTATTACTTCCATTATTACATTTACTAAAGGCGAGTAAGGAAACATTCCAATCCAGAGACATTTAAGAAATTCACACTTAGGTTCGAACACATTCCCACGACTCCGTAAGGGATTTTTTGACCAATAATCTCATTAAAGGGTCTCATTAAAGTATACGTGGGAGAAACTGGAAGAAGTATTGAAACCCGTATTAAAGAACACAAATATGCCTTCAGAAGTTGTAATACTAATAATGCCATTTTTTATCACGCCAGCCAAAATAATCATGCTATAGATTGGGAATCTGGGAATCAAGTAAGGTACTCTATAAATGTAATAATTATGTCAAAAGAAAAATAATAGAATGTGTGTATAGAAAAAGTAGATAATTTTAATTTGTGCGAAGGTACTTATAAGTTAGACCCTTTAATGAGATTCTTGGTCAAAAAATCCCTTACGGAGTCGTGGGAACGTGTTCGAACCTAAGTGTGAATTTCTTAAATGTCTCTGGATTGGAATGTTTCCTTACTCGCCTTTAGTAAATGTAATAATGGAAGTAATAAATGTGGAAATAAATATAAATGCAACAGATGTAATAATAAAGGTAATATTATAAATTTAATAATTAGGGTAAAGGTAATAATAATAAATGTTAAAAAAATGTAAATGTAATAATAAATGCAGTAATTATGTCAAAATATTAGAATCTGCATGTATAGAACAAGAAGATAGTTTTAATTTGTGGGAATGTACTTATAAGCGGACCCTGTAATAAAATGCCCTTCCAGTGTCGGGAGAACGGTATCTAACTTAGGTGCGAATTTCTCTGGATTGTTTCCTAATCGGCTTTTTTCATTCGTTTTTCGGTTTATAAGTTCTGTATAATAAACAATAATGTAATAACCAATGTAATAATAATTTATAATTTCTGTAATAAATAATTATGCAATATTAAATGTAATAAAATTAATAATAAATTCAATAATTATGTAAGAAAAATATAATAGAATCTGTATGTTTAGAACAGGAAGATAGTTTTAAATTTGCGCGAATGTACTTAATGAAAATGCCCTTCCGGTGTCGGGAGAATGGGATCTAACCTAGGTGCGAATTTCTTAACGGTCGGTCCCTGGACTGTTTTTCCCTCTTGTTTTGGTTCATTCGTGTTTCTGTATCCACCCGAGGAGGATGCCAGTGGGCGTCGAAACTGTCGTGGAAATGAACTCTGTCTATTAGAGTGGGTTTTTATTTTCATATCCCTTAAATAATGCTTCGCTATCAATGAGTAGAGACAATCACATTGGGACGACTCGTAGACCTTGAGTCGAACAAGAATAAAATGTGTCTATCAAATTTTGATTAATAGTGCACAAAAACAGTTTATATACAAAAAAAATTCTAAATGTTCAATAAACGCTGAAGCCTGCAGTACTGAATCGTTCATATAAAGTTTAATTTTCCTAAATTTTGAAGGTGAGAATTTATTTATTAAACTCATTTTATCAGTCCTATACTTATTTGGTCGACAAGACATCGACATACTAAATAAAAAACTGATAACCTAACCTACAACTTCTCTATTTCACGTGAAGTAAATCAGATACCGTTAGTCCGGTTTTAACAATAAATGTTTTCCAAGTTTTGAGAGGGAAAAAAAATTTGCAGCAACCTACTATTCACCTAAGCTTTACTTTTGTGGATATTGGCAAAAATCTAGGTCCAAATTACGCGAGTCATATAGGACCATGACAGACTAAACCACAGTTCGTTCTGACTTAGTGAGTTAACAAACTTTCGGATTAACTCATGCTAAAGGCTTTTTTTTATTTTTTGCTTACTTGTCTCATTGCTTCTCTGAAAACATTTTTGTACTTTGTAACCTGTTCTCTTAAGACAATCTCTGGGTCTCTCGTTCCCTCGCAAATCCTGAAGGAAAAATTACGAAAAAGAGAAAAATTCAAACATCTATCGAAAAAATTAAATCGAATAACGAGGGTGAAATGAGAAGAAAAGGCCGAAGGAGGAATGCTTACTTAAAACAGTGGACAAGACGACTATACTCTACGGGTGTCGTTGGCACATTGACTCGAGACTGAAAAAACACTAATTACACAAACATACAGAGGGATCACCAACGAGAATAAGGCACCACCCCATAACCCCAACCTCAGGGATCTAGTATTACTTTTCATGGCGAGATTAAGGGTATACCAGTAGTACGTCAGGCGAGACGAGTCTCCATTTACACATCTCAAACTGTTCCCATTTCTCTGTTTCTCGTCAACTATTGTGAACTATTTATATGAAGTCCACGTTTATTCACACATTTACAAATTACACCATTCTTCTGTTACGCGATTTTCTTCTACTTTTTACTATTATACAACTTTTCCACAATTCTATCATTATTCATTTTCTCCACATGCCATACCGACGTAGCATACTACACTGCCCAACACCAATTTTGCTGATTTAATTCTAACACCTGTTTTTAGGTAACTTTGGTGTGCTGATTTCAAAAACCACCTTAGTTTTTGCCTATCACGTCAGATTTTCGAGCAATCAAATACGGATATTTTGGAGATATCGCATTTTGGCAGGGTTATGCCCAATTTTTTTCTTTTCAAAAAATAAGTTTTTACATACTCAGAATCAGCATGGAAAAGTAAACAATTGTGCAGGGAGTGAACTTTAATATACAATGGTAATATTGACACAAAGTGATTAAAAGTGTTTAAATAAGCAAAAAATGAATCCATATTAAAGCAAGCACGGGACCAGTTTTCTTAACATTGTCTTTTTCTTGTTTTCTTACTTTTCAGTGCTGATAAATTCTCTCTTATAGGACTTCCTAGAATGAGAGATGTCAAGACAATCTCTTTGCAGGCTCCAGCAGTAGTCAGCCATCATATGGGGAGTATCCCATCTTCCTTGGTATCGTTCTTCCATCACTTTGATATCTTGGTGGAACCTTTCACCTTGCTCTTCACTAACATCACAGATACCCAAGATTTTAATATGTTGTACATGACCTTTAGATTTAATGCACAGATTTGTGTATTCCACAGATAAAATTTTAACAGCAAAACAGCTGTTAACAGGTCTCAAAAATCATCAATTTTGATAAGCGCCCTTCATGGATCACCCAAAATAGGCATATTGCATTGCACGAAAACCTGATGTGATGGACAAAATCTAAGGTGATTTTTAAATCAGCACATCAATATTATCCAGAAACAGGTCTTAGAATTAAATCAGCAGCAAAAATTTTTTTTTTTGTTGGGCAGTTCTATCTTTTATTCTATCTCCGATGACTTTTTCACTTCAACCCTTTACGCAACATCCTCATTTCCTATACGATCAATCCGTATAGGAAGTCCGTAAATTATCCGGCTTAACTGATCTCGCACTTTTGACTATGAACTATTATGCCAAACAAGCATTTGACATTCATACATTAATGTTGGTACCTTTATGTAAACCTCTCTTATTACACTCAAGCACTTCCTTCCTACCAATGATTTTATCACACCAATGACTCGCTTGCTCCACTTTGCTTTCAGCGTTCAATATACTTTTTACCTCTTTGGTCAATCAAATAACCCAATATTTAATTTTACAACCTCTAAATTTTCTCCATTCAGTCATTACATGCGGATTCTCTTCCTCTAAACGAGAACCTTACTTCTCTTTACATTCACTTTCAATAATCTTTTTTCACATACAACAAAATTGTCATTGCTCTCCCTAGTTCATACTCTAATGCCACCAGAAGTAACCACATCATCTGCATCTATCAGATGAAATAGCCGCTACTCATTCTCTTAAAAATTCATATTTATTCCTCTAACTGTCGCTTTTATCTCACGCGTTACCCCATTCATACATACATTAAACAGGCATGACATCACACAGCGCTGTGGTATTTCAAACTTTAATCCTGAACCACTTTCTCAACTTACTTTTAACTCTTGCACAAGCACGACTACCCACATAAAAACGTCACTATATTTAACAATTTTCCACTACACCATACATTCTTAGCACTTGCCACAAGGAAGATCTATTTACTTTATCATAACTTTCTCTGAAACCATAAATACCCGATACACCTGCTTATCACTTCCTCAGTCAGCTGTCTTTACTGCAAACACTTTATCAACACATCCTCTGCCTTCCCTAAAGTAAAGCCGCCTTGTTCATCTCCAACCAAAAGATTTGTAATCTTTTACCTTATATATCAAAACTCTTGCAGCTTTACTTGATGGACTAATGCCCCTATAATTTTTACATTAACAACTAACTTTTTTTTACACAATGGTACAATTACAACTTTTGTCCAATCATCTGAAACAAAACTTACTTTTCCACGCTTTTTGACATATCTCCCACAATCAGTGAAGCCCCATTCTACCGTCATATTTAATCATTTCACTAAATAGCTTATCTGCCAACTTTCCTTTCTTCAGCGTGCACTGTTTAAATCACACTTATAATTAGCTTACCTCTTAAGATCAGCTTCTAGCTCTGCTCTGAGGGTGGGCTTGGACATCTGGAAGCCCATGGCGTCGTAGCCTTCCACTAGACCCATTCCAAGTTCCCCGGGTACGAACCGGGTGTCATGAAGACAAACATACAGTCGGCTCTTTATTGTTTCTATGTGGTCAGCGTGGGTTGCATCGGTGCCTGATTTTATGCAATGGAAATAACATGAATACCGACTCAAACACTGTTCATCACATCAATGAAAGTGTATGTGTATGTGTATGTGTATGTGTGTGTGTGTATATATATATATATATATATATATATATATGTTAAATCGTTGGGCTGCTGATCGGGAGATCGAGTCCAAGAAAGGACTTTGTGCTTTTTGACCGCCCGTGGTGGGTCGTGGTTCGGATTCACGTTAAACTGGAGGTCGAAGGTGGAGCAACAAGCTTAACCTTTGTCACAATGAACAATTCAGGTGGAAGCAAAACCAGGTTAAATAAATAAATATAGGCGTTAAACATTGCCATGGATTGAAAGGGAGAAGTAGAGTTAGAGCAGTTGAGATGGATAACCTGAGAAGTATGTATCGGGTGTGTCGGATTGAAGAGTAAGAAGTCGTGTGGTTCTGGAAAGATGTGGTGTTTTGAAGTGAGTGAAAATGGAAATTGAGGAAAGTTTGTTTAGCTGGTTTGAACATATTGAAAGAATGGATGACAACAGAGTTGTGGAAAGAGTACAAGTGTTTATGAAGACAGAAGGAAGAGAGGTAGGCCGAGACGATATGGATGGATGGACATGGTGAATGATTGCATTAGGAAGCGTGGACTTGATCTGGGTGATGCACGGGAAGTGGTTACAAGTAGGTTGGAATGGAGGAAGTTTGTTCAGGACTCTCTTACTTTTGACAAGACCTGAAACTGCAACCACACATGGCGTATGAAGCGTCGCAGGTGTAGAATTTTGCCTTGTGGGAGGACGCTTGTGTGAATAGATGTATACGCTTTAGTTTCTACCTTTTCTCCTCTTCACTAGTTTACATCCAGGTGGTTTTTGCTTTTTGCCTTCTCACTTCAATTCTTTTGGAAGTGAGAGAAATATAATATAATTATATATATATATATATATATATATTTTTTTTTTTGTATTGGGGCGTTTACCGCCATTTCCCGCTATATGGTAGCGGATATCATGGCGAGGCGGAATACGAGAAAGAGAAACGGAGACGGAGAAAAAGGCACTAGAAAAGGGAGAACAGCGGACTACAGGTGAGAAGCCACCTAAAGCTCAGATAGGATGCGAGATTGGGAGAGGAAGAGGAAAAGACGGTCAAGCGAGAAGAGAGGGCTCTCAGCGAGCATAAGGCGTAAACGTTCGGGGAGGGGGAAATCAGAAAGGAACGGAAAAGCGCGACGACGTACTGACGACAGGGTGGGGCATTCCACAAGGATGTGAGAGACGGTGAGGGGCGACTGGCAGGAGGCGCAACGAGGAGCCTCCTGCCGGAACATAAGATAGCCGTGCGTGAGGCGCGTATGGCCGATGCGAAGCCGCGCAAGGACGACCTCTTTGTGTCTGGAGCGGTGGAAAGAGGACACCCAATATGACAGACGGGGGCGGATGGACCAGAGTTTATTTCCGGTGGCATCGTCCCAGGACTGTTGCCACATGCGATCGTAAAAGGAACGAAAGACCTGCACATAGTCTGAGAAGGGGAGCGGGCGGGGGAGGGGAGGCAGCGAGGCGGCGGACCGGGCTAAGCGGTCCGCCGCCTCATTACCGGAAACACCAACATGGGCGGGAACCCAGCAGAAGGTGACCCGGATCCGGTGAATGGTGTGCAGGACATGGTACTCCTGTTGAATAAGGCGTACGAGGGGGTCCGGGGAATCATAGCGCTCGAGCGCCTGAAGGGCGCTCAGCGAGTCCGAAAAAATGGTACAGGAGGACCGCGAACAACCCGATACCAGACGGAGGGCTTCCAGAAGGGCAAAGAGCTCCGCGGAAAAGATGGAGGCCTGAACCGGCAGGGGGATACCCCGGGAGGTAGGTGACAATGACGGAGAGAAGACGGCGGCCGCGACACCTGCAGGGGAGCGCGAGCCGTCGGTGTAGACGGGAACGTCGTCCGAATGGACGGGAAGATGGGCCAGAAAAGAAGACCGGAGGACGGCAGGAAGAGACTCCTTACGCAGGCCACGGAGCGCCTGGCAACGGCAGATAGGGGTGGTCCGCCAGGGGGGCGACAGATCGAAGGAGAACGGCAGAATAGAGGGTGGGGGGATCCCCAGGGACGAGAAAATCTCGGCCAGAGAGGCAGCGAAATGCCACGTGTCAGGCCGGGGTAGCGCCTGGGAGATCGCGGAGAAGAGTAGGGACTTCGGGAGGCGGCAGATGCGAAGGTAACACTTCGCCATGAGAAGGCCCCGGCGAAGGGCCAGGGGGGGGTGTCCACAGTCCACCTGAAGACTAGCGACAGGGGACGAGCGGAAGGCACCCGACGCCAGGCGAAGGCCACGGTGGAGAAGAGGATCCAGCATACGGAGTGCCGGAGAGGAGGCGGAACTGTAGACCACACAGCCGTAGTCGACACGGGATTGCACCAGGGAGGTGTACAGGCGCAGCAGAGTACGCCTGTCCGCCCCCCAGGTCGTGTGGGACAGATGACCCAAAAGGGAGAGGGTGCGGCGAGATGTTTGCCGCAACCGCCTAAGGTGTGGAACCCAACCGAAAAATCCGTCGAGGGTCATACCCAGGAATCTAACGGATGGGACGAGGGGAAGAGGAGTGCCGGCAAGGGTAAGAGCGAAGGTATGCGACAGACGGAGGCGCCGAGGACGGAAAAGCATACTGGAAGACTTAGAGGGTGAGAAAGCATAGCCAACCGAGGACGCCCAGCGAACCACCGCATTGATGGCTAGCTGGAGCCGACGTTCAGCCAAAGATGGGAGGCGGCCAGAGCAATAGATAGCCAGGTCATCGGCATAGAGGGAGCTACGAACGGATGTAGGCAGGACCGTAGCGACTGTGTTCATCACGAGTGAGAAACACAAGACGCTAAGGACACTACCCTGAGGGACACCCTCCTCCAACGGAAAGCGGTCAGAGAGGGCAGAACCGATGCGGACGCGGAAAGAACGGGCGGACAAGAAGTTATAAATAAAGGAAGGGAGAAAGCCTACGAAACCCAGGGAGCGTAAGCAGTCGAAGACCGCGCTCCGCCGGGTAGTATCGTAGGCCTTCTGGAGGTCGAAAAGACGGCGAGTACAAATTGACGCCGGGAGAAAGCCTCCTGCACGTCATGGCTAAGGAGAAGGAGGGGGTCGGTGGTAGACCGGAAGCGCCGGAAACCAGCCTGGGTAGCAGGGTACTGGTCACTCGCCTCCAAGGTAAAGGACAGCCGCGAGGCGACCATCGCCTCCATCACCTTGCAGGCACAGCATGTTAGGGAAATGGGGCGATAGTTCGACGGGAGTGAGGGGTCTTTATCGGGCTTCGGGATGGGGACGACGATGGACTCACGCCATCGGTCCGGAAATGAACCCTCCAACCAAATCCGGTTATAGAGGTCCAGTAGAAAGCTGAGAGCAGAGGGGTGGAGATGCCGTAAAAGGTCATAGGGGATATTATCGGGGCCGGGGGCGGAGGAGCGTCGGGGGCGGAGGGCCTCCCGAAGCTCTGTCATGTGGAAGAGGTGATTATAGGGGTCATTCCTATGAGGTGGAAATTCCGGTGGGTCGCGGCGGGAGTGGGGGGAATCGGAACCGGAGATGGCTGCAAAGTGCGCCGCGAGTGCGTTCGCGACGGCCTCCGGATCGGACACGAACTCGTCGTCCCCGACCCGAAGCACCGGGGGTCGAGGGGGGACACGGGTCCCTCAAAGCTACGCACCTTGCGCCAAACAGTCAAGGGGGCAGTCGAGGAGGAGATCCCGGACACGTAACTCCGCCAGGAGGTACGCCGGGCCAGTTTCAGGACCCGACGGGCCACTGCCTTCAGGCGCTGAAATTCTATCTTGTGCTCCAGCTGGCGGGTCCGGTAGAAGCGGCGGCCGGCACGGCGCCGCTCCTGAACGGCATGGGAGCACTCTGGGGTCCACCATGGGACGCTTCGCGGTCTGGGGGAGCCAGAGGTACGGGGGATGCAACTGGCGGCAGCCGAGAGGATCTTACTCTCGAGGAAGGCGAGGGCCTCATTGACGGAGGGAAAGGCAGGAATTGATGGCGAGATCGCCGTGCCCCTCGCGTATGAGGCCCAGTCTGCTCGGGCGAACAGCCAGCGCGGGCGGACAGAGGTGGGGGGGAGGAGACGGGTCGGGGTAAGACACACTGGGAAATGGTCACTGCCGGAAGAATCCGGCAGGACCTCCCAGGTGAACTCCGTCACGATTTCGAGGGAAACCAGGGAAAGGTCGATACAGGTGAAACTGTCATGGGCCGAGTGAAGGCAGGTTGGGGAGCCATCGTTCAGAAAGGTGAACTCGAGCTCGTCCATAAGGGAGAGAAGGGTCCCGGAGAGAAAGGTGGAGCAAACGTCCCCCCAGGCCGGGTCCCGACTGTTGAAGTCCCCGAGAATCAGAAAAGGGCGGGGAAGCTGGAGAATTAGGTCACGGAGAGAATCGGGTGGAGGGCGTACGTTAGGGGAGAGGTAAAGAGAGCAGACCGTGAGCTGGCACCCCAAGAAAAGGCGCACGGCCACAGCTTGCAGGACTGTACGGAGCGGGAGGGGGCGGAAAGGGACGGAGCGGTGCACGAAGACCGCGGCGCCCCCCCTCCCCGCCCCATCGAGAGGCGGGGAAGGGAGCCCGCAGTAACCGGACACTCGAGGGAGGGAACGGGATCCCAGAATCGTCTCCTGAAGGCAGAAACACGCCGGACACCTGGAGGCCAGGAGAGAGGAGAGACTCTCGAGGCCTACCAGGAGCCCGCGGATGTTCCACTGCAGGAGCGAGGTATAGGGAGGGGTAGGAAGGTCAGCGTAAAGGATGATTATGGGGTGGGTGGGCCGATCGGGCGGCCCGAGATTAAAGAGGGAATCGGAAAGCCCCGGAGTTCAGTGAGGGACGCCGAACGAGGGCGAAGGCGAGGGTCCCCCCGACGAGGGGGCGATGTGGAACCAGACGCCGGCAAGTCCTCCAGAGGAGGAGTCTCCCGGACGTCCGGGGGAGAGCGATGCAGAGAAGGGGATGTGAGAGGTATCCAGAATGCCCCTCCCTTCACCGGAGGTGCGGGGGAGGCAGGACTACGAGGGGGAGTGGAAAATAATACCTCACCCAGAGGCATTGGCAGGTCGAGGAGAGAGATGGGGCGGGTCAAACGCGGGGGCGTGCACGTCCCACCCACGCCGACCAGGCGGGCGAGTTCCCCCTCCAGTGGGTCCATCGACCGGGCCGGAGAGGGGTGTATCTCAGCCTCCACCACGAGGGCCGACGGGGACCCCAGGGGGGAGCGTGCATAACGGTTGCGCAGTGGGGACGGTGAGGACACCGGGGCGGTAGGGCGAAGGGGGCGTTTGTGTTTAGGAGAGGAAGGTGATGCGAGGCTTATGGCGTCGAACCTTTCGGGGTCACCACTGGCGCGGCGCTTGCGGCCCCTATCCCTCCGTCGTGCGGCCCGCGTGGGTGACGGCGGGTCACGATCCGGAATGGGGGTGGCCGAAGGCGCCGGTGGAGAGGGCGTAGAAGGGGCAGGGGGGGTTGCCGACGAAGCATCGGCGTTCGCGGAGGGAGCACGTGGGGACGCGCTGGTGGTACGGGGAGCCGCGGTAGGAGTCCGCTGGGCGGCAGAGGATGGACTGGGAGTAGCGGACACGGTGGGTGGAGGCGCGTTGGGAACCGCCGGTGAGGACGGGGTCCGGGAACGGAGAGCCTCGGCGTACGAGGCACCACGCCGGGCCTCGCCGCCACGCAACCGCTCCCGCGCCTCCCGAGCGCTGAGAAACTCTGATGAACAGAGGGCCCGAACCTCCCTTTCAAAGAGGAAGGACGGGCAAGAGCGGGATGAAGCAGGGTGTGGTCCATGGCAGTTGGTGCAGGAAGGCGGAGCAGTACAGGGCAAGGGGTGGGGGCCGCCGCAGCGGACACACAACGGGGCCGGCTGACGGCAGGAGCTGCTCACGTGGCCAAACCTATTACACTGAAAACAGCGCGTAGGATCTGGCACGTATGGTCGTACTGAGAATTCGCACGCTCGTCTCTCACCAAAGCCCCAGAATACCGAAACGGGGGGCACCAGTGAGTCGAAAGTGAGGAGCAGGCGAGGAGAAGGGGCAGTTGGGGACCGCGATCTGTCGGGAAAGCGGTACACCCTCACAACACCCTGGGAGGCGAGGTCAATCTGGAGGTCTTCCACCGGGATGGGTAGAAGACGAGCAGCGTAAATTGTGCCCTGGCACTGATTGAGGCGGGGGTGGGGAGTCACCGTGATCCCGCAGCCCAGGACATCGGGGATAGCGAGCAGAGAGGAGGTTTCGGCAGAGGAACGCGACCTTATCAAAATGGAGCCATCCCTCTGAGGCCGAAGGTCAAAACGCGCCGTCCCCGTCTTCCCATGGATCGCTCGAAAGAGACGTTCGTGGTTAGTGGGGAGGGGCTTGGAGGAGGAGGGCGGAGGACGAGGAACTTGTCCATCGTCCTAAGGCCGAGTGAAGCCGTCTGGCCAAACACCACCGGAACTTCGAGGGGGCGAGAAGACGAGAAAGGCGGACGGCGACGTCGGGTCCCACGTCCCCCAGGGGCCGAGGGGGCCGGGGGCGATGAGGCCCGACCGGAGTGGGAGGCGACCGGGGCCGCGGGCCTCCCACCTGAGGGCGAAAAAGCAGGTGGGTCCCTATCGGGACGTGGAATATGGGGGGATCCAGGGGTCGGGGGGTCCACTGCAGGTCCATCCGCTACTGGCGGGGGTCGGGCAGCGGCGCCACGAGCCTGGGGAAGAGAGGGAGAGGAGCGTCGGCAAGAAGAGCAGACGGGGTGGGCGAGGGCTGCCGACTGCCCTTACCAGACCCACGGTCCAAAGAGGTAGTCAGAGGGAGGTCAGATGCACAAGGGGTCGTCAACGAGGTCCATTAGAGTTGTAAGTGTTGCCATAGAAAATTTTTATTGTAGTTTCGCGCCCGGGGCCGGGGGAACCGATTACCCGGGGCCCAAGGGGACCAAGCGCACGCCGGCGGGGGGTGGGTGCCTCGTCCCATGCAGGTACCCCCGTTTCAAAAGGGGCCCTTGCAGCGTCGAGAGTTCTCCCCCGCCGGCAGCAAAGACCAAGGCCCCCCACCAGCCAACTTAGTCCGGCCCGGCCATGGGGGCGAGACCCCCAGCGACCAGCCCCGGCAGCCCACGGGGCGCGCGAAGTGAACAGAGAAAGCAGAAAAAACAAGGGGGCAAGGAAGAGGGTAAAGAGGGGAAGACAGGAAAGAGGGGCTGTAGGATAGCAGGGTATGCTAAAAGTCCACTTCGCAACCGGGCGGGGACCCGGCAGGGCCCCCAGCCGCGGCTGACCCCCCTCGCCACATGGAGGCAGGAGCCCGCGGGCGATCCACCCCAGAAAGACCGCCGCGGGGAGGGATAATATATATATATATATATATATATATATATATACACACAGGGTGTACATAAAGTCAGATCTATTTTTGTGAAGCACTTGGAAATTATATGGAATTCAATCATAAAATGATAAAGTGGTAACATTTATTAAATAATTAAGAGTAGGATTCGACGTGACGCCCATCAGTATCCCTGCACAGCTCAAATCGTTTCGTAGCATTTCTAAACACATTCTGGAGCATTTGCGGGGTTATGTTATCTGCAGCAGTTCGTACACGTGTACGTAAGTTTTCAAGACTCGTAATCTTCGTCTGATAGACGTGCGATTTGATAAAGCCCCATGCAAAGAAATCTAAAGGAGTTAAATCTGGTGATCTCGCTGGCCAAGGTCTGTTGCTTCCGCGTCCGATCCAGCGATTTGGAAAACGTCCATTTAGATAATCCTGAACAATTTTGGCATAGTGACAAGGAGCACCATCTCATGTTGATAGACGACGGTACTAACAATCCTATCCCCAATCAACTGAGGTTCAAGGAATTGCTGCAACATGTCCAGATAAATAAGCCCCGTAACTGTAGCTTCAGCAAAGAAAAAAAGGACCATAAACCTTAGATTTTGTTAAACCCATCCAGACATTAACTTTAGGTGTCTCTCTTTCCCAATTTTGGACGAAATCATTCGGTCTTTCATCTGCCCAAATTCGACAGTTATGGCGATTTACTTTTCCACACGTATGGAAAGTGGCTTCATCACTAAGGAGAATGTTGTCCATTAAATTATCACTCCAGATTTGTTCTACGAGATCAGCACATACAGCACTTCGTCGAGGGAAATCTTCCTCATGTAAATCATGTAAAACCTGCAAATGATAGCTTTTCTTCTGCAAATTAACTTTCAGAATTTTGTGCACAGATGACGTCGGGAGGCCGAGTCTGTGTGATGCAGCACGAACGGACGTACGTGGCTCCTCAGTGATAATTCCGCGTACTGCATTCACGGTAAGATCTGACATACACGGTCGTCCTGATCTTGCTTCATCATTTACAGATCCCGTTCGTTTAAATTTGTTCACCAATTTTCGTATTGTCTTGTCTATTGGCCCCGGCTTATGAAATCTCCTTCTAAACTTCTCTCTGATGTCATTGTATTTCTTTCCCTCGATTCGCCAAATTACTATTGCCACACGCTCTTCTGTATTCATTCTAAGGGCTTCTGAAAAAAAAATAGAAAAAAATAATTATTTCACAAAAATAGATCCTGACTTTATGTACACCCTGTATATATGCTGCAAACCCACAAGGAAAAAGAAAAATGATTCCAAGGCCTTTCGTGTATTCAGAGCTACACTTCGTCAGGGAATGAAGACGGAAGGCAAGGTGCCCATAAATATATACAACGTAGCGGAAACCAAAGCAATTAACACATACTTAACAAGAGTTAATGAGAGGCAGAAGGGATTTTAACAGGATATTGTCAATCTTATACATTCCCACACTGATATTGAAATTGTTTTTAAAGTGAATAAATGCACATTCTAGAATATTTCATTCTATTATATCTCTGTTTTTGACAAGCGCTTTAGAACTATCCCACTTGATGCTATGATTACATCTATACATATGGTTAAACAAAGCATTGGAATTATTAGCTGTTCTACACGCATATTTATGCTGTTCTACCCGTTTGGCCTATATATACTGAGTTACATTGTGTACATCCAATCGAATACACACATCCAATAACATTTTCCGGGCTATTCTTTATTAGGCATAATTTAACAGTATTATTATACTTAAAGACTACATTGATGCCAATTGCTTTAAGTAAAGTCGGGAAATATTGAAAATTAACATTGTAAGGTAGGCTAAGGATATTTTTACGCTCAAATTCCTTTACAGTTACATTATTATAATACCTATTCTTGGCTTTCCTAAGACAGTTATCTAAAAATGAAATAGGATAACATAATTTAGTACCAGTATTCATGATATTGCAGAACTCGGAATCTAAAAATTCAGGACTGACAACTCTCAATGCTCTAAGAAACATAGCAGAGAAAATAGAGGATTTAATCGAGCGATGATGATCAGAATAAAAATGCACATAAGAGTTATTATTAGTAGGCTTGCGATAGACTTTAAATTTGAACTAATTAGAACATCTCCAAATTTTTAGATCCAGAAAAGATAGGCTTCCATCATTTTCTTTTTCAACTGTGAACTTAATAGATGGGACTAAATTGTTGAGCCTACCAAGAAATAAGTCAACATCCAAATTATTAGGCCAAAGTCATAAAATATCATCTATATACCTATACCAAACCAGGTTAAAATTAACAATCGAAGGCAAAATTCTACTTTTAAAAAATTTCATATATAAATTAGCTAGTACAGGTGAAAGGGGATTTCCCATCGCCAATCCAAACGACATAGCATAATGATGGAAGCCTATCTTTCCTGGATCTAAAAATTTGGAGATGCTCTAATCAGTTCAAATTTGAAGTCTATCGCAAGCCTACTAATAATAACTCTTATGTGCATTTTTATTCTGATCATTATCCCTCGATTAAATCCTCTATTTTCTCTGCTATGTTTCTTAGAGCATTGAGAGTTGTCAGTCCTGAATTTTTAGATTCCGAGTTCTGCAATATCATGAATACTGGTACTAAATTATGTTATCCTATTTCATTTTTAGATAACTGTCTTAGGAAAGCCAAGAATAGGTATAATAATAATGTGACTGTAAAGGAATTTGAGCGTAAAAATATCCTTAGCCTACCTTACCATGTTAATTTTCAATATCTCCCGACTTTACTTAAAGCAATTGGCATCAATGTAGTCTTTAAGTATAATAATACTGTTAAATTATGCCTAATAAAGAATAGCCCGGAAAATTTTATTGGATGTGTGCATTCGATTGGATGTACACAATGTAACTCAGTATATATAGGCCAAACGGGTTAAACAGCATAAATATGCGTGTAGAACAGCTAATAATTCCAATGCTTTGTTTAACCACATGTATAGATGTAATCATAGCATCAAGTGGGATAGTTCTAAAGCGCTTGTCAAAAACAGATATATAATAAAAAGAAATATTCTAGAATGTGCATTTATTCACTTTAAAAACAATTTCAATATCAGTGCAGGAATGTATAAGATTGACAATATCCTGTTAAAATCCCTTCTGCCTCTCATTAACTCTTGGTAAGTATGTGTTAATTGCTTTGGTTTCAGCTACGTTGTATATATTTATGGGCACCTTGCCTTCCGTTTTCATTCCCTGACGAGGTGTAGCTCTGAATACACGAAAGGCCTTGGAATCGTTTTTCTTTTTCCATGTGGATTTGCAGCATTCATTCATTTCATGTGTTTAATTGTGAAATTCATCCCATATATTTATATAGATATATATGATGAATAAAACCACGAAGGAAAGGAAACACAAAATGGTGCTCAAGCGCTTTCGTCTAATGACATCCTCAGGAACACTGAAGTACATAAAAGGGTTACAGCCTATATATAGGTTACAGAAAGAAAAAAAAAAAAATATATATATATATATATATATATATGCAATAAACGGAGAAGTAAAAATAAAAATTAAAAATTAAAGGATTATCAGAGAGGCATACAGATTTGTAAGCAGAAAATATCGATTTTTAGCACAAGATCAAATGAATTATAAAAATACAAATTTATACTGGAAATCTGCCTGCGTTTTAACACACTGCCTTTTTTGGTTAAGTTTCGATGTATATAAAAATAAAATTAAAATTAAAAGTTAATAAAGTAGCATACAAGTTTACCAAAGATTTAGCGTTCTACCCTTCTTATCTAAATGCTTTGAAGGAATTCAAAACAACAGGATCGAGTTGAAAAAGACCTTTGCTTATGTTGAAGTTATTTGAAAGTTGGATAATGGCAGACTCAAGAATATTTCTATTAACAATGTTGCTAGAGTGAAATAAAAGAAGACAATTCAATCCCATTTTTGGATGTGCGTGTACATAGGGAAAGCCCAGGTTTTAAGTTTAGTATCTATCGGAAAACAACAAACAATTTGTCCTACGTACACTTTTACTCGGGACATGACCCCCCCCACTAAGAAGGCCATTTTTTCATCAATGTTTCTCCGCGCCCTTAGGATCGCCAGTCCGGAATACATCGATGACGAATTGGAAAAAAACAACGGTATTGGAAGTAATCTGTGTTATCCATCTGCGTTTATGGAATCTTGTCTCAACAAGGCAAAACGAACTTTCTATCGTGTCAATAATAACACTCGGACTTTGTCAAAAAATATTTTAGTACTTCCATTTTTCCCGGGCTTTTTAGGCATTGCTAATGTACTTAAACTTTTGGATATTAATGTAGTATTTTCATATAACAATATTGTGAAAAATATCTTAGTAAAAAATAGCCCTACCAATAATTCAGGCATTATCTATAAAATTGGGTGTAAACAATGTGATTCCTTTTACATAGGTCAGACGGGAAAGGATTTGCACACACGTATAAAACAGCATCAATATTCCGTTAAAACAGGACAGTTGTCCAGTGCCCTTTTTGTCCATTTGTCAGAGTTATCCCACTGTATTGATTGGAATAATGCTTCAGTTTTATTCCACTCTAGCAACATTGTTAATAGAAATATTCTTGAGTCTGCCATTATCCAACTTTCAAATAACTTCAACATAAGCAAAGGTCTTTTTCAACTCGATCCTGTTGTTTTGAATTCCTTCAAAACAGATTTAGATAAGAAAGGTAGAACGCTAAATCTTTGGTAAACTTGTATGCTACTTTATTAACTCTTAATTTTCATTTTATTTTTATATACATCGAAACTTAACCAAAAAAGGCAGTGTGTTAAAACCCGGGCAGATTTTCAGTATAAATTTGTATTTTTATAATTCATTTGATCGTGTGCTAAAAATCGATATTTTCTCCTTACAAATCTGTATGCCTCTGATAATCCTTTAATTTTTAATTTTTATTTTTACTTCTCCGTTTATTGCATGCATATATATATATATATATATATATATATATATATATATATATATATATATATATATATATATATATATATATATATATATACATACAGGGTGGGCCGTAAGTTTCCATACATAGGAAAAATACTTTTTTTTATGGACAACCATTTTTATTTATATAATATGCTCTACATGGTTGCCATTGTTTTGAAAACACATTTCAATACGTGTTCCCCATTGTTGATGAACACGCATTAGCACAGTTGACGTTATGCTTGTAATGGCGTTGGTGATACGTTCCTTTAGATGATTTATGTCTCGTATCTTTTCCTGATACACCATGGCCTTCAAGTGCCCCCAAAGATAGAAATCAAGGGGGGTGAGATCTGGGGATCTGGGAGGCCACTCCACAGGACCACGCCGACCAATCCAAGCATCCGGAAACTGCTGATCCAAATACCGACGCACGTGAAGACCATAATTTAAATTTTCCTATGTATGGAAACTTACGGCCCACCCTGTATATATATATATATATATATACACACACACAGGGCGTCCCAAAAAAATGTATACACACTTTAAATAATTATAAAGGCAGTGTTTATTAAAATACATTTCATTTTCAAAATGTAATAGAATCTACAGACATTATTTAATTGTTTTTGTCAACGCCTGTTTTCAAACTGACGTCCGTTCTGGTCCAGGCACTGCTGATAACGCGAAGCAATGGAATCGCAAACATCACGAAACATTTCGTTTGGTATGTGTGTGCATTCTCGTTCAATGGCTGCTCTCAATTCAGCGACTGTTGCAGGTTTTATAGCGTAGACTTTATCTTTTAAGTATCCCCATAAAAAAAGTCTAGTGGTGTGAGGTCTGGTGAACGCGGAGGGTATTCTACGAAACCCCTTCGTCCAATCCACATCCACATCGTGCCAAGTACCACTCGCAATACTCCACTCTTCGGTCCGGATCATCTTCATTAATAGCATGGACTAATCTTGGAATGTAACTTTTCCATTGACAGCGCTTCAAAATGCGTTGGACAGACGATTCTGAAATTCCTACCTCACGACTCGCTTGCCGCACAGATTTTCTTGGACTTTGGTGATACGTTTCCAGTACTCTTTCTTGCTTTGTGGGGCTTGTCGATGTCCGTGGTCTTCCGGAACGCTTCTTGTGGACATTCTGAACAGTTCCATCGGCTTCAAACTTATCTCTAATTCGAGTGATGGTAAGTCGCGTTGGTGGATCTGTTTGAAACTCCCTCCTAAACTGTCTTTGCACTTCAACTGCGTTTTCACACTTCCAGTAGCATTTTAGAATGAATTTCCTTTGTTCAAAGCTTAGTCTGACTGCCATTATTAATTCTAATGGGTTTAACTTGGAGAAAGAAAGAAACATCAATTGAGCTATCAGCTGTTAAAGTGTGTATACATTTTTTGGGACGCCCTGTATATATATATATATTATTATTTTTCTTTTTCTTTCTGTAACCTATATATAGGCTGTAACCCTTTTATGTACTTCAGTGTTCCTGAGGATGTCACTGGACGAAAGCGCTTGAGCACCATTTTGTGTTTCCTTTCCTTCGTGGTTTTATTCATCATAAATATTTTTCACGTGTTACTTCATGAAATAATTTCATATATATATATATATATATATATATATATATATATATATATATATATATATATATATATATGGGATGAATTTCACAATAAAACACGTGAAATGAATAAATGCTGCAAACCCACAAGGAAAAAGAAAAACGATTCCAAGGCCTTTCGTGTATTGAAAGCTACACCTCGTCAGGGATTCCCTGACGAGGTGTAGCTTTGAATACACGAAAGGCCTTGGAATCGTTTTTCTTTTTCCTTGTGGGTTTGCAGCATATATATATATATATATATATTATATGCGTGCGCGTTTAAACTTTAATAACTTTTAATGTGCACATGACAAACAAACTGTAAACGGCATACAAAAGCATAATTATTATTATTATTAACACATTACAATTTTCTCAGCCTCAACATAACCGCCATCTTTCTCGATACATCGTTCAATCAGATCCGAAGATTGGATCAGTTCCAATAAAAAATCAAGAATCCCTCTGGATTTCTGGAACGAGGCAACTGCTGCATTTGAGGAACAGAGAAACTTTACGAAGTCTAGCAACATGAAAGACTCGCCAAAAATTAGTGTCTGGTGCACTCTCAAAGTCATGCATCACTGAAGAACTAAGAGTAAATGGTGAACGTTACCTTGCAAAGTTGCAGAATTTCTTTATCCCTGAACTAAGATAATTAAATCTTTCAGATAAGTACTTTGAGCAAGACGGTGCTCCCTGCTACTATGCTTTGAATGTGCGACAGTTCTTGAATGAAGTCTTCCCAGCCAAGTCGAGTCGGTAAAAGGCCACTCGTTCAAGTGACCTATCCCATGTTAAAGGTGTTGTTTACTTATCAAAACCCCATTCTTCGGAAGAACTTATAGCCAGGATCACAAATGTAATTCACAAAATCACTCAGCAGCAACTGGAGGATGTTTTCAGGTCTTTGAAATATCGGATTGAACAATGCATTGAGAAAGATTGCAAATTTTTGGGCTTCAATACAACCGCCATGTAGCGTTAAAAACAATAATTATGCTTTCATAGACCATTCACAGTTTTTCTATTATTTGTACATCACACTGATTGTTGTTATATACCGGGTGGGCCAAGAAAAAACTATTACCCTGATTTTGAACAACATAATTTTACCTTTATCAAATGTTATTTGTACAATCAATATACGTGTCCTGTATAGAATTTCATGGTCTATCTCGTGGTGAAGTTGGATTTTTGCTAACTGTAACCATTATTTTGTAATTCGCTGTTATACAGACACGGGTAGAAAAACTTTGTTTCTATAGAGTTACCTAATTAAGTCCAAGATTACGCGGAATGTGCCCTTCTCCATTACCTATGCACGCTTGCAACCTTGACTTCTCCCTTATCAACGGCAATACCGCATCAAGGATTTTTTTCTTGGTAATAAACAGCAGTGATTTTGGCATTTTGATCAACAAAAACAATCTCTGACTTCCTTAACTTTGAAATAAAGATGGAAACCATGACTTTTTGAGAAAAATGCGGACGTTCTCTGCAAAGTCGATCTAGACTGATAGATTTTTGTCCTGTCTTCCATAAACTCGGTCATTTTGTGTGTTTATTGTTGAAGCAACCGTAAAGGTCTTCTCGTCGTTTAACCATATTTTCGACACTTCTCTGCCTGGGAATCAATCTAACAGAGCACGACATTTTTCAACTCTTGCTTGCTTATTTGATGCAGAGAGCTTATGAACTTACTCTTTTAAAACATTTAAGACCCAGATCATCTTTTACTATACGACAAACACTAAAGCGAGAAATACCAATAGTTTTTGAAATTCCTCTAACGGACTTGTGGGTGTTGGGCCGTTTTTCTTGACTGCATATCATGGATGAAACCGTGTCAACATTTTCCTCAGTACGTGATGTTTTTGGCCTTCCACTGCCTTCTTTTCGTTTGGTCGACCATGTGACATCAATTTTCTTTATGAGATATTGAAGTCCAGGTATCGTCCATCGTTTATTTGGAAACTCTTCTTCATTCGTTTTGCACCCTAGTGTTTCTCCTTACGCAGGTTCAATATCAATGCTTCATCTTCCAAAGAGTATTTCATTATGTTATAACTTGTTCACCAACTATAGCAGAATGATGGTCTGAAATGAAAAAGGAAAAAAAATTAGGAAAATTAATTATTTATGGAGAAACTGACTGTCATCTGAAAGTATCAGTTGCTGACTTTGACCGCCTTTCAATTGAGCACCATATTCTGATACCTCCCTCCAGTTGTGAGCCTGTACCTCTACTCCTGGGGCGTTGAATCTAGATTCAAAGCCAGCGTTTGAAAGAATAAAAATATGGGTACAACATACGGCCTCAGCAGTAAGACCAGTATACAGGGTGAGGCACAATATTTTTTCAAAAGTTGGGTAATAGTTTTTTTTTGTCCCACCCTGTATATATATTTTTTATTATTCACAAAGTGACCTGCCCAACTAAAAACTGCGGCGCATCAGCTGCGGGAGTCGAACCCAGGACCTTAATCGGAGTTTAATCTTCAACCAACCGAGCCACAAATCTAATTCTAAAATGAATCCAATGAATCAAAACCATAATAAAACTCAAAGCGATTATACACTGAACTCCGTGCCAATTAAAAACAATTAAATTCATTCCAATTACCAATGCCATGTTTTTCCATCAATGCAATTAGATCAGCTTCAGTGAGGAGGGAAGGTGGTGAAGTCTGTCCATCAAACATGTCGATCGACGTTGGCTCGAACACTTGTCCTTGTTCGTAATTGGGCATCTCTTTGTCGCTCCACTTATCGTACGGATAAACGTCTAAATAGTTCCTCTCAAGAATAATCAGACCAGAAGCTAAGAACTGAAACGCAGAAAACTACATTGCGTCTATGATTTAAATTAGAGAGAGTAAGGTCCACATATGGAGCCCGTGAGTCCAATGGTTGCGGTGGCGGTCTCTGAGCAGTGTGAGGCTCTAGCTCGCTCCGACCTGCTGGCTCATGAGTTGGGGTGAGTTGGTCGCTTACCCCGTTATTGCTCGGGCTAAAGGTGACCCTCGGGACACATTCACCCCAACGTCGTGGGGAAATGAACTTCCTGGCTGTTATCGTTTTTTTAAGATCCACTGGAGGTTAGTCCAGCGTGGGAGAAAATACTTACTGCATGAATGAAAATTAAATAATGAAATGACTAGAGATTATAAATACATATATTTATATTTTAGCTTATAGAATATTGATAGATGTATGCAGTGAAATTGGGTTCTAAATTCTTTATAACCACTTCTAAATTTCTTTACAATATCGTTTTTGAAATGCGAATGCGGTTCTCATTTGTGACCTGACAACCTACAATAACAAGGCCAAATGAAAAGCAGGATTATCTTAAGAGAGATTTGCAATTTAAACTGGGAAATGACTTATTACGTACAGTTTCAAAAAAAAAAAAAAAAAAAAAAATCGCCTAGAAAATTTCTAAAAGCATAAAAAATTACCAATTGGTAATATTCCATTTTTCTTTGAATATTTTATTTTTTGGTGACATAAAACTTGGTAAAACGAAACGCAATCATTACTAATTAGTAATTTTTGGTTTTTAAAAATATTATGGTCGTGAGCGAACTTTTCCGAAAGTATGCATGCAAACATACATTAACCAGTAACGAATAGAAATATAATCAATCGCAAAAGTTAGAAATTTGCCCATAAAAATAACGTTCTCCATCTCAATGCCCCACCTCCTCTTTAGAGATCTCAATTTCGACTACTGTCTCGGTTCCCTTGGCGTCTTTATCACAACAGGCCAGAAAGTGTCGTACGATGAATTCGTACAACCTTTGCTCATTCCCCTCCAGATTCCTCGCATATTTTGTCGGGTGTATGGGGGGATGAGCCTGGTCAGTTTTTTTCCCCTGTCTAGGAGTTGGTCCATTTTCAAGGACTCGAGAGGCGAAACCTAAAAAATAGGAGCAGTGTCATATACTAGTTTAAATACTACTAATAAATTATTTTACCGATGCTCTCTGCGAGGCGAGTTATCAAATATAACCTGTACCAAAGAACAATATTAACATCCTTTGTATTCAACACATTCCATTTCAACAAATCGAACTTTCACTCTTCTTACCTCCCCAGTTGGGATTCTCTACCTGCATCTGAACCAGAGGTCTCAACTCTAGTTCCTTGGGAAAGATATTCGTCTCTGTGCGTGGGTAACTAATGTAACCCGAAGTGTACAATTTCTCAGCAATTCGCATCGTCTCCTTAGCATTCAGTCTCAATTTACGCGAAGACAGTTTTTCTAATTCCTTTTGCCGAGAATGGACATTTTATAGGAATAAATAATAAATAATTATGGGTTGAGAAGGACTGCGGCTGAAGAGATTAATTAAAATGGAAATAACGTACAAACATTATCAAAAAATTGTATTTACCAACCCAAGCAAAAGCTAATAGGATATTAGGCTTCATAGCGCGTAATTTTAATTTAAATCGAAGGATATTATGTTGCCCCTTCACAAGTCCCTAGTCAGGCCTCATTTAGAATATGCCGTTCAGTTATGGTGCCCGTATTTGTGTGAGGATATTGATAGGTTAGAAAGGGTTCAGCGTCGTACCACGAAACTAATTCCGTCATTGCGCAACAAGTCTTATAAAAATAGGATTAAAGAGTTAGACTTGCATTCACTCGAAACTAAGAGATTAAGGGGGGAGCTTATTGAAGTTTTCAAAATCGTTAATAACATCGATAACGTAAATTTTGACAACTGTTCACTTTCGATAATAGCAATACTCGTAACAACGGATTTAAGTTGCGTGGCAGACGTTTCATTACTAATATCGCTAAAAAGTTCTTTACGTTTAAAGTAATTGATAAATGGAATAATCTTCCCGCGTCAGTCGTTAACTCTACCAGCGTTAATATGTTTAAGAACCGTTTAGATAGGCATTTTAAAAATATTAACGTTGTTTAAAATAAAAATAAAACAATTGGCAACAGGAGCTCTCGGGGTGGTGGTCGAGGATGAGTCTGTTGACGATTAATGCCAGCTTGTGACATGCCAGCGTGTGATATGCCAGCAAAAAAAATTATAAAAAAAAAAAAATAGACTAACATGAACGTAGATGTAGCTCGTAGCAGGGCTGTGGAGTCGGCACATAAAAAACCGA
Source organism: Bathynomus jamesi (assembly GCA_023014485.1). Taxonomy (NCBI): domain Eukaryota; kingdom Metazoa; phylum Arthropoda; class Malacostraca; order Isopoda; family Cirolanidae; genus Bathynomus; species Bathynomus jamesi. Next base: position 15,215 of record JAJOZX010000873.1, on the reverse strand, counting down.
CTCCGACTCCTCAATTTTTTGTCTATCCGACTCCGAAGGTATATTAATTCTAAATCTGCTATGATGATAATTACACAAGAGGCATTTCATCACCACCACGTGAAGCATCATCATCTGTGGTCATTGTTACGGTAACTTTGTCTGTAGTAAAGAATCTTGTAAGTGGTGCTTGTCGTTCAGTAGATTTCTGATCTTTTGTTAACTTTGAAGTAGTTGGAAGGTTTTTATTACTATCTTTCTCAATGACAACTTCTAAAATTTTGGGATGGAAACACTGCAAATGTCTTTTCAAATTTGATGCTCTGGTTGGTGCATTTTTATCAGAGCCAGTAAAACCACTGATTTTTGCTTCACATAATTTTTCATCATCATCATCATCATCTATCATACACTGACACACGAAATGTTTCCCATCTGTGGTTATTGTAAAATATTAAAAAACTGCAGACTTTGTTGGAAGTGTCTTTGCCATTGTGAAAGGGGTTTTAGACTTGAAAGTTAAAAACTTATGAAATTTAGAAAGAACTCGAAATTAAATAAGCATTAAAAATAAAAAATATTATCTGAAAAGAAAAAATGAATTAATGGCATTAGTGTCTGAAATGGAAAACATTGTGTTTATTATTTAAGTGGTTTAACCACCATAGCTGCCAGTGATATCACACACAAAAACATATTTTATTAAAATTTATATTGAGGTCGGAGTCGGAGTCGGTACATTTTTACCGACTCCGACTCCAGCACCACCAAAATTGCTTCCGACTCCACAGCCCTGGCTCATAGCGTAAACTAACCCAGTTTTTGTTTAACGTTACCTACTTCTTTTTTTTCTTATCCTCTCCTTACTTGCATGTCTGTAACTCTTTACTTGTATGTCTGTAGTTTGCATGGTATGACAGTGAGTTACGACTGTGTTTGCATGGTTTGTAAGTGTTCTTATTTTACTTCTTTTCATCTTTCACCCCTCTCCTATTCTCTTCGATTATTTTTCTGACTTGTCGGCAGTGGCCGGCGGATGATGATGGTGAGTCTTTTTTCTCTTTTTCTGAATGAATGTTAACCCACGAGTGATTGGTGTTGCTACTTACTTAACCCCTTATTCTCTTCTCTTAACCCCCTACTCTTTCCTTTCTCTCGGGCTAACCTTAGAGTGGATCTTAGGGTCTTTGTTAGCCTTAGCTTCTGTAGATCTGTAGAACTGGAGTGAGAAGGCAGAAAATAAAGTCTTTATTCAGAAAAAGAAATTACATAATTATACGAGAGTAAATAGATTTACAGAAGCTAAGGCTGATAAAGACCCTAAGATCCACTCTAAGGTTAGCCCGAGAGAAAGGAAAGAGGAAGGGGTTAAAAGAGGAGAATAAGTGGTTAAGTAAGTAGCAAAACCTATCATTTGTGGGTTAACATTCATTCAGAAAAAGAGAAAAAGACCCCATCATCATCCGCCGGCCACTGCCGACAAGTCGGAAAAATAGTCGAAGAGAATAGGAAAGGGGTGAAAGATGAAAAGAAGTAAAATAAGAACGCTTACAAACCATTCAAACACAGTCTTAACTCACTGTCATACCATGCAAACTACAGACATGCAAGTAAGGAGAGGATAAGAAAAAAAAAAGAAGTAGGTAGAGTATAACAAAAAGTGGATTAGTTTACGCTACGAGCTACATCTACGTTCGTGTTAGTCTAATATATATATTTTTTTTAATAATTTTATTGCTGGCATCACACGCTGGCATCTCACAAGCTGGCATTAATCATCAACAGACTCATCCTCGACCACTACCTCCAGAGCCCCTGTTGCTAATTGTTTTTTTATTTTAAACAACGTTAATATTTTTAAAATGCCTATCTAAACGGTTCTTAAACATATTAACGCTGGTAGAGTTCACGACGGGCGCGGGAAGATTATTCCATTTATCAATTACTTTAAACGTAAAAGTTTTTAGTGATATTAGTAATGAAACGTCTGCCACGCAACTTAAATCCGTTATTATGAGTATTGCTATTATCGAAAGTGAACAGTTTGTCAAAATTTACGTTATCGATGTTATTAACGATTTTGAAAACTTCAATAAGCTCCCCCCTTAATCTCCTAGTTTCGAGTGAATGTAAGTCTTACTCTTTAACCCTATCTTCGTAAGACTTGTTGCGCAATGACGGAATTAGTTTCGTGACGCGACGCTGAACCCTTTCCAACCTATCAATATCCTCACGCAAATACGAGCACCAAAACTGAACGGCATATTCTAAATGAGGCCTGACTAGGGACTTGTAAAGGGGCAATATAATATTCTTCGATTTAAATTCGAAAATTACGTGCTATGAAGCCTATCATCACATCCGTAGATTCAAAAAGAAACTGTACTGGCATTTATGTTCGATTTTGTATGTCGTGGCGAGTAATCTAATCAAAGTATTCTTATTTGAGCTATGTTAACATTGAAAAAAAACACAGAAGTCCTAAATTCCATTTGTAATAACACTTCAATCAATAGCCTAACAAGAAGCAAGTTGTAATAGGATAAAAAATAAAAACTTATACTTACGATAGTATCCAGAGGTTGAGGTCTCCACTTGCTCTTCATTTTGCTGTTAACATTCCTTACAGTGGCACGAGGGTTCTCGAGGCATTTGTCGTGTAGGACCTGACAAGCAAGCTGATCGAAAAGTCGCACTCTGCGCCAGTGGAATTCTACCACGCAGTTCTCCCACTCATGAGAAACTGTCACAGGATATCGACGTATTAATTAATATGTAGTAACTTTATCAATCCATACCAAATACACTTTAGTATGATAAAAAAATAATTTCATATTTCAAAACAGTTATGCGTTTCCATTAAGAAAAAACAATTCTAAATACCAAATTTATGAAACTTAAAAGCAAATGTAATTTAAACTAAAAAGCTGTCAAAACTAGTTCACCGACTGGTTCATCTGGTACTTTTCCTTCCTGCTGGAAGTTCGCTTTCGGGTCATTCCATGTCAAATCAGACACCAAAAATGTCAACCATCTCCGATTTTGTTTATACTCAGTAAACTTAAGGACCCTTATGAGAAATGTAGATACCCAAACTTTCACACCTCTGTGACCTCAGGGTGCCGAGATATGAGGTCACGAAAGTTGACCTTTTGACCAGATTTTTTCAAAATTTAATCTCTAAATTGTCATATCTCGGCTTCTACTGGACCGATTTACTTCATTTTGGTGTCATTTTAAAGCTTGAAACGAGTAGAATCTTTCGTCTATCTTGAAATATATCTCTCAAATGATTCATAAAAAAGTTATAGAAGTTGGAAAGATTTGGACTTGAATAAAAACAAAATATCGTCTCCGATTTTTTAATTTTTTTGTCCCAAGGTACCTCTATCCAAGCACAACATTGTGTAAAAATTTCATCATTCTCTGGCAAATACTTGAGAAAATATAGCACTTTCAGTGTGACGAATTTTTAAAAAAAATATAAAAAAAATGACAAAATGAAAAATCGTTGCTATTCCTATGAAAAATGATGTGGAGTAACTTTTATTTTGAAAGTATATACAGCATTGACAAAATAACTAATTTGGAGCTTTAAATTTGGCACCTATAGGTGTACCTATTTTTGTCTATGTAGGGAAGATTTTTTCTAAAATTTTCCAAACATATATAAAAACTAATTAATTTGTTTTGAGTGTGGTACTTTGTAGTAATTTTAGCATTTATTCTAGAAGAATAACATGTTCGAATTTATTTGAATTGAATTTAATATTATTTTCATCAGTGTAAAAATAATTAAAGTTTGTTACATAAAGAAAAATTATTGACTAAATCTGAAATTAAATAGAGAAATTATGAAAGCGAATTGCTAGTGATTACATTAAATTATTGGTATATAGCATGGGTTAGATGGTTGTTAATTTGAAAATTCTAAATTTAAATAGGTATTTTAGGTTATCTTTCTTTGAAGTAATTATTTACGAGATTTAGAGAATTTTGGTACGTCTTCTTTTACTAAATTGTACTCTCCCGTTTTTCATCATTACATCGACTTTTCTGATGATGCTTGAAAATCTTATTGTCAAAATATCTGGATGTTGGGGATAGAAAAACGAAGGACTGGGACCATGAGGGTGTAAGAATGACACCTTCACCTCTCTGGATTCTGTTGATTTTTCCAAAACATATGATAACCACCAGTGGTCATCATAATCTATAGCAAAAACCATTTATATCATTTTCTTCTATCATTTCCTCTTCCTCGGTTACTTTTACGATTGTTGACTCATTAGATGCCGAATATCTTTTAACAGTAATTGATGAAAGTGAAACAGCTTCACATGGTGCAATTTTAGAGTTCCGGAAACGGTTTTGGCTTTTGAATTTCGGTCTTTTAAAAATTCTTCGTCTCTCTGATGGTCTTCAATTATTAAAAATTAAAATTTGTTTTTAATGTTACAGTTCGCAAATTCAAACGAATTTCGGGGTGTTATTATTTGGTTATCATATGGTCTTTGGAGGCTTGCTTTTGCAGCTAATCTTTTAATAGTGCACCCCAATCCATCGCATGGTCCTTTTCCATGACTTGCAGTGAAAAAATTCCAATCCGCCTCTAAATTAAAATCCTTTTTATGGTAACAGAGGTTAAGGAAATATTTAAAATTTTTGTATTGGGCAGCACATCTATCCGAAAAATAATTTTTTTTTTATGAATGGAATTTTTTCTTCTATAAATTTACACAGGTGGCGTGTAATATAGAATGAATGGATGAATAGTAGTCATTTGGTTGTTCCAATGGAACGACTGAACTTCATCTTGGAGAATAGCTGAATAATTTTCTGAGAAGTCGCATACAGCCAAAACTTCTTCATTTTCCAATGATGTTTTCTTATCCCGATAGTAGTTTGATTGCATATTTGTTAGGAAATCATGGGTCTGAAAGTAAGTATGTAAATTAGAATTTAGAAGGGCTTGTAGATATATTATTTTTTTGTTAAAAACTAATTAAAATTCAGCCTTTTATTTCATTGGATTTTTCAAATGATATTCTAGTACAAGGTTATTTTGTCGACATCAAGATATATTATTTTTATATGATTTTGTAATAATTATACATATGTTCAATAAGTGTTATTAAATTATTGTTATTATTACCTGATACTGCTCCGATTTTTCACAAAATTCTTCTACGTAATCATCTGTAGACAACTGCATCAATTCTAAATTTGACCTATCGGTGTTGGTCCATTTTTTGAAATGAATGTTGTAAACATAATTTTCATCGAATAGCGTTTGGAGCTGAGTGGTTAAATAGGTGGTATCACCACAGATATTACATTCCATTAGGCAACATACTTGCGGGGGAGGATTGCGCATTAGGGAAGGTAACAACTGGCGGATGTGACTGATTTTAGGCTCTGTAATTTTATCAATTTTTGCTCCAATGAACATAAGTTTTAGGTTTTGGTGGATAACACAAACGCATACTGAGTGCGTACCAGATCCGCCCGCAATTACACATTGTTTAGGCCTTAACGAGGCAAATTTACTAAATCCAATTTTCATCCTTGGGTATTTATTTTTAAAGGCCTCATATGCCTCTTAAGTTACAGAGGAGGTGCTTCCGTTTATGTTCCCTTTGACCTTGTTCGTTAATAACACTAACAAAATCTTTTTTACCCGGCATTAATCTACTTATGTTTTCATTTAATAAAATTTTTTAACTGAATCTTCTATTCCCATTTCCAGAACTTTCCCAGATTTTGGATTTGGTTCTGACAAAATTCCAGAACTTTCTACCATTTTCTTAGCAGTGTGCTTGGTAGTATTGAATTCTTGGCATATTTTTCTTATACTCCAGCTTTTGGGCAGAACTTAAAATTTTAATTTTTTCACTTCTTTTAGTGCTTGAATCGTTAAATTTTTCTTTTAGCTGCTCTAAAATTTCTTTATAATCCTTTCCTTCCTGCGATGTTTCTTCCTCTTCAATTATAGTTTTCCCACTAGCAGCTTCTATTTTTCTTTTGAACATATCTTTAACTTGTTTAAATTTTTTCAGTCCATATGCCTTTGGAGTATCTAATTTTTGTTTTTTAACTGGATTCTCTCCTATTTCTTTTAACGAACTATTCAGCGTCGCTAATTAAGAATTTACTGTTAGAGACGCTGAACTTGAGCCTGACCCTGATGACGCAAGTTCAAGTGGTCTTTCGGATATGACAGAGCCAGAGGGATGAGATTGAGATGAGTCACTGTCTGAATTTTCAGTATTTTCTTTTAATATTTTATCAACAAGAATTCTGCACGGATTACATAGTCTATGATTTGCAATTAATTGAAGATAAGGCCGCTTAAAAATTATTTCAGGTGGAACTACTACTCTTAGTCGATTAGTTCGCCTTGATGCTCATTGAAAGGATCAGCACATTTTCTTTTTAAATTAAGCGAATCCATTTCAAAATTTCCTAATTGAAATAGAATAGGTACCTGGCTAGGAATTTCTGAATATATTACATATAGATGATTTATTTTAGTTTCCTAAAAGATCTGAAAAAAAGAAAAAGTACATGTACACATAAAACAGTTATTTGTACTAGGAGTTAATGTTTGCATACAAATAACAGATACAAAAATAGGTATACCTAATAGGACGTGTCAAATTTACAGCTCTCAATTAGTTCTTTTATTTGTCATAGTGCTATACTTTCAAAAATAAAAGTTACTCCACATCATTCCATAGGAATAGCAACGATTTTTCATTTTGTCTTTTTTATATTTTTTTTTAAATTCGTCACTGAAAGTGCTATATTTTCTGAAGTATTTGCCAGAGAATAATGAAATTTTTACACAATATTGTGCTTGGATAGAGGTGTCTTGGGACAAAAAATTAAAAAAATCGGAGACGATATATTTTTTTTTTATTCAAGTTCAAATATTTCCAACTTCTATAACTTTTTTGTGAATCATTTATGGGATATATTTCAAGATAGACAAAAGATTCTACTCCTTTCAAGCTTTGAAATGACACCAAAATGAAGTAAATCGGTCCAGTAGAAGCCGAGATATGACAATTTAGATATATCAAATTTCGAAAAAATCTGGTCAAAAGGTCAACTTTCGTGACCTCATATCTCGGCACCCTGAGGTCACAGCAGTCTGAAATTTTGGGTATCTACATTTCTCATAAGGGTCCTTAAGTATACTAAGTATAAACAAAATAGGAGATGGTTGACATTTTTTTGCCCTAATGTGTGTGATTTGACATGGAATGACCCTTTCATTCAATCTGTCCCAAAGAAGGGTGACCGCTGTCAACCCTCCAACTATCGTCCAATTGCTTTCATTTCTTGCCTTTCTAAAGTTTTTGAATCTATCTTTAATAGAAAAAATTTTAAAAACCTCTCTTCTTACAATCTTCTTTCAGATCGTCAATATGGGTTTCGCAAGGGACGCCCGACTGACGATCTTCTTGCATATCTCTCCGATTCTCGGTTATCTTCCTTTCGAGATTTCGGTGAAACTTTTGCTATTGCGCTAGACATATCGAAAATTTTTGATAGAGTCTAGCACAAATCTTTAATTTTGAAACTGCCCTCCTTCGGTTTCTATCCTTCTATCTGTGACTTCATCTCTAATTTCCTTTCTGGCCTATCTATAGCTGCGGTTGTAGATGGCCACTGTTGTTCTCCTAAAGCTATCAGCAGTGGTGATCCTCAGGGTTCTGTCCTGTCACCCACTCTTTTCCTTTTATCAATGAGTTTTCAAGTCGCACTTTCCGTCCTATTCATTCCTACGCCGATGATTCGACTTCACTTCTCCACCCGCTTCACAAAGCGTCCCTCTCAACAGTCACTCCATGATTCGCGTGGGGCGGCTATGGAACACCTGACCTCTGATCTTTCTGCTACCTCTGATTGGGGCAGAGAAAACCTCCTTGTGACTTTCAATGCCTCAAAAACTTGGTTCCTCCATCCGTCTACTCGTTACAATCTTCCACACACGACTATCCCCTTGCCTTCAACAACACACAACTCAATCCTTCCTCTTCTCGTGATCTCTCCTTTAAAGATCATAAAAATACTCTTTCCAAAACAGCTAAGAGGTTAGGTGTGCTGTACCGCCTCCACAGGTTTTTCAGCTCCGCTCAGTTGCTGTCTCTGTACAGGGGTCTTGTCCGCCCCTTTATGGAGTACGCTTCTTCTTATGTATGGGGTGGCTCAACCCACACAACCGTACTTGATCGGGTGGAATCAAAGGCTTTTCGTCTCATGAATTCCCCGCTTCTTACCGTCTTCAATCCCTCTCTCTCTTCGCCGCAATGTTGCCTCACTCTCTTTTTACTATCGCTATTATAACGGACACTGTTCCGAACTCTCGAACTGCATGCCCCTCCTCCTTTAAGGAGAGCACGCAGCACTACTAGACTTTCGACGAGACACCATTCCTTTTCCGTCCAACTCTCTAACGCGAGGGTTAATCGGTATTTTCAATCCTTCATCTACTCAACTGGTCAACTCTGGAACAATTTTCCTCAATCCATCTTTCCCCCTATTTATGACCTCCAATCTTTTAAACGCAGAATGTCTAGGCATCTTGAAAACCCTAGACCTTGATTTTGGCTCTTCTTCTTCTTCTTCTATGGGTGGGGCGTTTTTGTGGGCATAGCCCTTAGCCCCACCTTCCTGCATAAAAAAAACCTTACAATTACAGTAATGTAATAAAGCTTTTACAATAGCCAACAACATTGATTCCTAAACTTATACTCAGTGTGAAAAAATTAACTGTTTATAAACAAATTTGTTTAACTGAAAAACAAACCGAGTCTTCAATTTTCAAATAAAAAAAATTCACACAGACTACAAGCTACAAAAGTTTTAAAAATATTCGAGTAAGAAAGATGATTCCAGCAAAAAGTTCGCCTAGAAAAGTTCTAAAAAGGCCTTAAAAATTACCAATTGGTAAGAGGGTTTTCCTTGGAATATTTTCTTCTTTTTGGCGACACTAATAAAATTTCAAAAACAAAACCCAATCATTACTAATTAGTAATTTTTTATGCTTTTTTAGATATTTCACGTTTCTAGGCAAACATTTTCCCCCGAACTGTAACTCTTCTATATATTTCTCTCGAAAGTTTACGACAACGAAAATGTTATGATAGTTTCCTTCAACCTTCGCTCGGTGAAGAATAAAAACTGCAGACTGATGGTGTGAAAGACTTATCAATGATCAATTTCTAAATTATTATATTCAAATGCTTTGAGGTTTTCATGCAAGCAAATAACCACGTCATAGAGATGAGAACTATTTACCGACACGCTGTTTTTTGTGCAGTGTACAAAAGTTCAGATAATATTACTGTAAAATACTTCAATTAATTAAAGGGTTTACTGATGTAATGGTCTGAAACAGTAACAGTTCCCTCTCGATATTGTGATGATAATTAGTTTGTGCCGCACGAAAATTTTTTTATTACAAGATACAACTTGAGTTACATATTGTCTGAACTTCAACATCAATAATTCTCGCAATTCAAAATTAAGCTGAATGAATTCTACCTAAAAACGTGCGCAGCAGTTTTTTCAAAACTCTTTCACTGTAAATTTATACAGTTACTGTTCACGCGATAAAAAATGTGATTTGTATTATGTAAACAGGCTATATCTACAGTAGCTACTTAAAATCTTATTAACTGAATCTGCGTAACATTTAAACAATGAAAAGGTAAGACTAAAATCTTTAAATAATCTACAACTTCAAATTTTCCCTTAGTTTTATATTAAAACATTCAAAGCTTACCATAAATTCATTATACATAACGGACAAACTGCGCAATTCTACTCTTGGCATAGGAATGAATTAATAACATTTATTTGAATTAAGAGTCACCTAGATTGATTTTGAGACTGAAGGTACCTGAATCTTATTCTGATGTTGAAGACATTTGCTTTGATTTGTGGTTGAGAATGATTGTAACTATATCATGTCTATTCTCTCGCATTAGAATTGTGCCTATGAAATTAATTTTTCGTAATGTATGCGTAATTATGTCCATTTTAATTACACCCAGTAATTTACCTTTTAATTTCCAAAACTCCTCTGGAATGAAATTTTCAATGGCTTTGTATCTCTCAACCACAAAACCCAGAGTAGGAAATTGACAAGACCCATAGCTAATCAGTGTCTGGGCCAAGATCTGTGGAAACACCTTCTGTAATCTGAGAGTTTGAAATCTTGTAAATGATGCTCCTGTAAGAAGTAAATTATAATTTAGACTGAAAAACCCGTTAACAAAATTATTTTATTAATAGATTTTTCTGTCTAAATTATAATTAATATATTACATTAGTTTAATTTTCAAGTAATTGTAAATCTTGCGATGAAAAAAAAAAATTTCTTCAAGGTTTTCATTTTACCATCCTAACAAAGTTGTACAACTTTTTTCATAATAATTAAAGTACAAGATTTTCACAATTTTATTGCTTCCTGAGAAAGAAGCCAAGTTATAGAAACGGCACATAACAATGAGGTTACAATTTCCATCTTTATAATTCAATAACAGGTAAAAGGTACTATTAAGTGTTTATAAATTACATATAAAATTATTCACAAAAGTTAGTGAAATCTAATTCTTTAATCAAAAGCCATTTTAACTTCTGCAGTTACCATAAGCTCAAATCCCTACAGAACATTACAGTACCTAAAAATCACAAGGACTATCTCACCTATTCTCAAATCTAATTCACTCCTTACTTCCACTGCATTATTTTGTTTTTCATCAGGAAGACCCAAATTCTGAATAGCCCTGTTCACAGACTGAAATGTGATCTCAGAGAATTTGGCCCTAGAAATAAAACATTAAAATATCAGGTCATCTCATAAGTAATGTCGTTTTTTAGATCAAAATTTGAAGGACAAAAAAAAATTCAACTGAAACTTTTTAATCTAGTATATATTTTCCATCAGAATCAATGACACTCTACCAACGTCCTACAAGCTTTTCAATGCCATGTTTATAAAATTCAGGCAGTTTTGAAGCAAAAAACGTACAAAGACTGGTGTGCAGGTCATCTAAAGAAGTATACTGTTTCTCGTCAAGATAGTTTTGCAGACTCCTGAAGAGATGATAATCTGAAGGCGCAAGGTCTCGAGAATATGGAGGATGTGGAAGTTTTTCCCACCCAAGCTCCTCAATTTTTGCAGTGTGATCCGAGTGGTATGAGGACGTGCGTTGTCGTGGTGGAACACGATTCCTTTCCGATTAACCAAAGAAGGTCTCTTTTCTTTTAGTGCAGTGTTCAATCGATCCAGTTGTTGACAGTAGACTTGAGCAGTGATTGTTTGGTTGTGTGGTAAGGTTTCAAAGTGCATTACACCACCTTTATCCCACCAAACACTAAGCAACACCTTCCGAGGGTGAAGATTTGGTTTTGGCTGTGGTGTCGCTGCTTCTCCGGCACAAACCCACTGTCGATGGCGCTTAACATTCTGGTACAGTATCCACTTTTCATCACCAGTCACTAAATGGTGCAAAAATGGATCTTGGAGTTCACGGGAATGAAGAGCTGTGCTAATGTTTACCCGCACCCTCAGATTGTCAACTGATAATTCATGTGGCACCTATTTTCCTAACTTAGGCACTTTCCCGAGTTGTTGCAAAGGTCAATGGATGGTGGACGGGGAAGAATTGAGTTTCTGGGCCAATTCTTCGACAGTTGTTGAACAGTCTTCTTCAAGAGCGGCTAACAGCAGGTCATCATCAAACTCTGCAGGGCATCCAGAGTAGGGTGTTTCACGGCAGTATGGTTGATGGATGAAGTGGAAGGAAGTTCAATCCACATTGATGCCCCTGTTCCTTTTGCCGAGGAAACTCGTCTGAACAGGTTTCAACCAGATCAGAACACGTTTAGGGGTCCGGAGATTTGACGCTTCAGATTGCCTAGGTATTTCTAATTTCAGCTGTTCTAGTGTTAGTCGACTGCCTTGCTTCCTGACGGAAGGGTGCACTGCTCTCTCTCCTTCGTGTCAGTTGTCGAGTTTTGTCCTCGTTGTGTCTACCGTTGCGTATTTGTACTGTTTTCTAATTCGTATATTTCCTCATTGCAGATAAACATGGCAACTCGAAGCAAGAAAGAGGTTTGGCTCATCGGACACCTGAATAAGGAGATCCTGGGTAGCCGCCTGCCGACGAAGTTGCAAGTCTTGCAAAAGTGCTTCTTCCATCAAAAACAGGAAAACCTAGGACGGAAAATGTCTGAACCTCTGTTTGGATGCTGTGATGGTGTTCTGGAAAAGAGCAAGGATCCCTACTATGAGGCGGGACAGCGCCCTTCGGAAAATGGAAGCTCTGCTCCAGCGTTACGACAAGTTGGTAAAAAGCAGCAACAGATCCGAGGAGAGCTGTCGTGTTGCGGAGGACATGTTCAAGGCGGAACTCAAGAACGAAATCCTCGATATTGGTCATTCCAATGCCCTTTCTATGATGACAAACGAGGAAGACAAGCTCTTCTACAAGAGTCAGCAGGAGGACCCAACAGAGAGCAGTATGGGATCGGCAGACATGAAGCTGGCCCAAATGGAGAGTAGGAAAAGGCGTCGAGAGAAACAGCAGGAGGAGAGACGACACCGGGAATTCGAGCGGGCCAAGACGGTTACAGAAGCTGCTACTCTTGAAGACAGCTCCTCTTCCTCGGCGTCGCCATCTGCGGAAGATGATCCCTCCTTGGCAGCCTCCACGTCTGCTTCATGTCCTCCGAGGAAGCGGTCGAGGAACCTCATCACTCAGGATGTGGCTGTCGTGTACGACCGGATGAACATTTCTTATCGTGATGCAACGATGTCCTACGCCGTCGTCGCGCAATCCTTGGGGCACGATTTGAACGAGGTATATCTCCTCTTCCACAATGTATCGTGCTCGCCAGTCGCTTCGGAAGCAATGCTGCCTGAAATCATAGGTGACGGATCTGTGGACCGGATTGCTGTGCTGGTCACCGGGAACGGCCAGGAGAAGCTGCTTGGAGTTCCGAAAGTTCCAGCTGGCACGGGAGCGGAGACGGCACACGTCTGCATTGATCTTGTGCGGGAACACGACCTGTCTGAACGAATCAAGGGGTTATCATTCGACACAACGGCATCGAACACCGGGATTCACCTGGGAGCCTGCGTCAAGATTGAGGAGGGTCTCGGGAAGCAACTTCTTTACCTAGCATGCAGGCACCATACGTACGAAATCGTCCTGGCCCAAGTCTTCCGGTCTTCGATGGGCCCCACCTCTGGGCCCGAGACTGGGATCTTCAAAAGATTCCAAGAGCAGTGGGGTTTCATCGACCGATCTATCATCACCACTGCTATTGATTCAGATAGCTGCAGCATCGCTGGACCTCTTCAGGGTCTCAAGGACCGAACTGTCCTTGTTCTGAGGGAAGCTCTGGCTTCTGGTCAGCCGCGGGATGACTACCAAGAACTTCTTCAATTGGTTATCCTCTTTCTCGGGAAAGAGACTATCGCCAATGTGCCACTGCGGAAGCCAGGAGCATACCACCATGCGCGGTGGATGGCGAAAGCCATTTACGGATTGAAGCTGTACCTCCTTCAGGACCAGTTCAGGATGACCGGGCGGGAGCTGAAAGGAGTCACAGAAATCTGCTTGTTCGTCGCCCTGGCCTACGCAAAGGCTTGGAGTCGTGCGACGAGAGCAGAGCAGGCCCCACGTGTGGATCTGGAGTTCTTGCTGGACCTGGAAATACTGCAGGAAGATGCCGTGATCGTCGACGTCGCCAAGCAAGCGCAAGCGGCCATGAAACGACACCTCTGGTACTTCTCCGAGACGCTGGTCGGCTTGGCATTCTTCGATCAAGGGGTTCCTCAGGAAGAGAAACAAAGGATGCGAGAGAACCTCGCCAAGCCGGCATCGAGGAAAGCGTTGAAGCGTCTGGAGGGGAAGACCGTCCTCGGCTCCTTCAAAGGAAAGATGATTTCGGATTTCGTTACCTCAAGGATGAAGGATCTCTTCACCGCACTCGGGATCAACGGCGCCTTCGTCGAAAATCCCGCTTCGTCTTGGGAAAGCGACCCACACTACCAAGCATGCCTAGCTAGGGTCCGCGTCCTGGCTGTGGTGAACGACTCGGCTGAACAGGGGATCGCTCTCATCGAGAAATTCAATACTGTCCTAACAACGAAGGAAGAAGACAAACAGTACCTGCTGAAAGCAGTTTTCAAGAACAGGAAGGATTTTCCGAAGAAGCAGAAGGGGGAAATGATGAAGAAGTGATGAGTCTGTGCGCTCTGACGTAAGACGTGATTTCTCGGGACCCCTTATTGTTGTCGAGGGAGTCTCATTTTTGGCCAGGAGTGATAAATATGTAAAACGAACACGGGCATCTATGTGGATTAAAAATATAATGTGGTTCTCATTTATGAAACACCCTAATCCAGAGCATGCTGCATCTGTCAAACAGCAGTCACCATTCCTAAACTTTTGAAACCATCTTTGACATTTCCTCTCATGCAGAATATCATTGCCATAAACGTCCTGAATGTTTTGCGTTGCTTCAGTAGCACTATTCCCTTTTTAGAACTCGTAAAGCATTATATGCCTGATATGCTCTTCTGATACCACCATGTTTATGAGGGGTTCACATAAAACAAAACACACATCTTCACTGGTCAAGGTCTGTAAAGTATGTAGCGAAACACGATAGATCTCCTCTTAGATATAACCTTCGGAAAATTTATGCTTAAACCGAGTAGGACTAGTTTAAACTTAATCTATCATAAAAAACGACATTACTTATGGGATGACCTGATACTATAACAAATGTAAACTTACTACTATAATTTCTTGAAGCTACCATATATGCATATGCCTACATAAGAACAGCAAATAAACACCAAACATCAAAATTTTAAAACATGACCAATGAAACTACTAAGAAATTGCCCTTAGTAACATACTGCAGCTGACAAATATGCTGATACTACTGAGACATCCCAACTTTACATTATTTCATTCTTAATAATGGAGTACAGTTTATAATGCAAATCATTCAATAAAATTGAAAAAATTTAGATTATAAAACCCTTTTTCATGAAGGACAATATTGATTCATATACTTTCATTTAATGCCACAAACCTGAATGAGAAGGGAGGATATCCCTTAAAAGCTTCTTTTACCTTTTTAAGTTAAAGGAATTTAACTACATTTTAAGTCTACCTTTAATTCAGTTTAACTAGATA